>CM017325.1:14324233-14360791 GCA_006937295.1 Carpinus fangiana
GTTGGTCTAAATTACAAATCACTCCATGTGGTATAAAAAATAATTTATAGATATTCAGAGCAGACCAAAATAACAGTTTACTCCCTAAAATCAATTTACGTTAAGTAACTTAACAAATCCGTTACTTTGTCACGTCATACTGTTACAGTAAATTAACATAATCTCTTATATTCCCAAATTTTTACTTTGTGCATAACTCTCCCTTATTTTCATCTTCCTAACTACGATTTTGATGCATTTTGTGAGAATTTGATGATCGCATTTTGTGAAGCGGCTGAGGAAGATGAAAATAAGAGAATGTTACACAAGGAGTAAAATTTTGGGGATATAAAAGATTATGTTAATTTACTATAACAGTATGACGTGGAGTGAGAGCTGATGTGTAATCTTAGCTGACGATGTAAAATGATGTGAAAAATCATAATTATCGTTTTTTAAAGTCAAAAATTCATAATAACATAGTGTATTTTTTTTTTTTTATGGCATGACAAAGTGACAGATTTTGTTAATTTACTTAATGAAATTTGATTTTAGTGAGTAAACTATTATTTTGGCATACTTTAAAGACCTATAAATTATTTTTATATCACGGGGAGTGATTTGTAATTTAGGTCAATTATAGGGACTTATAAATCATTTTTTATACCACATTGAGTGATTTGTAATTTTAGCCAATCATAAGGACCAATTTTCCATTTATTCCTATAATTAAATACTAATTAATAATATAAATTAGTAGCGGAATAATTTAATTATATAAATACCTCTGATCATTGCTTTGCTCAAGCGCAATGAAGAACGCCTTTCTTAAACAATCAAGAGTTGACAACATAAATATATATATAGGAAAAAAAAAAAGTTCTTTTGACCTATATCTACCCGTGCAAAATCATTTTTATAGATAGGTCAATGACTTTTATTCTTAAATGTTATTGATTTTATTCCTCCCATCAAGGAGCAAAATCACTCTATAAAAATCAATTTCATAACATATTTTGAATTCCATAACATTGTTTTTTTGAATAAATTATTTAAATGTTATAATCAAAATTATAATAAATATAATTATAAATAAATGTGTCATAAACGCCTTTCCTTATAAGGATTTTCTTACAAAAAGCACATGGAATCACTTCTGGTGCGGCATCTGTCCATATAAGGATTTTCTTACAAAAAGCACGTGGAATCTCTTCTGGTGTGGCATCTGTCCATAGATGCAGACGAAGTACAGACAAGGAGTTTTCATTCATTTATGACTTCTTTCAATCATACAAGGACCACCACACTTATGGATTAGAAAATATAAACAAAATTAGACTGTAAAACTTTACTAAACGAGCCTAATATTGTTTAATGCTTCCTAATTCTCCCAAAGATTGGATAGGTTGTTTTTTTTTTTAATTTATTTATTTATTTGTGAGAATAGATTGGATAGGGATTGACTGTACTATGCAATAACTTTTTATTGCCTGTCCTTTCAATTTATTGGTCCTAGTTCGAGTGTGGTCCAATATCTTATAATAATATGCTCCAATTTGGGTTAGATTTAGATTCAGGCCTTTTTTTTTCTTTTTCTTTTTTTGGTAAACAGCATGCCCTTTACAATATACTGTCATTGATTGATGAGAAGAAAAAAAAAAGGTGTAATATCGAATCCCCCTCTCGTTTCTTTGTGTGAATATGTTTAAAAAAAAAGAAGAAAATACTAGGGATTCTTCTCCTAGTGTTTTTCTAACGTTTTCTCAGTTTTACGTAGAATATAATTTAAGGAAAAATAAAATTGTAGTAGCCTTCACCACTAATTTTTTTAGGCATTAGCACAAAAATTGAGGCATAAGCATCAAAATTGAGGCATTAGCACTAAATTTAGGATGCTCAAATTCATTTTGAGTGATACCATCCCTAAAGAATTAACCTTCTACCCTTAGGTTTTAGTTTTAAATCTAAAAACAAGTTTTAAAGCATTAGAACCTAAATATTAAATTATAAAAATTAATCTGTTGGCAAAAAAACGGTACTACAATTTTATTTTTTCTTAAATCATGTTCTACATAAAATTGGGAAAACACTAGGAAAACACTAGGGAGAGAACCCCTAGCAAACCCCAAAAAAAAAAAATCTAATAATTAGTATAAAATAGTGAAAAAAATTGTATTGAAAAGTTGAAAAATTTTGTTTTATAGTGATTTTATTTTTTAAATAGTAGTAAAAAATAAATTATGTGATATAAAAAGTAAGAATTTTTTATATTGATTTTTTTGAAAAATGAGATGAATAGTATGGTAGTGTTTGGTGTTGTTTGCCAAACACCACCTTAGTAGCGGAGACTTTTGTTTTGATTAAGGTGTTGGTGCTTTTTTTTTTCAACTTTCTTTGGGTGGTTGTTGCGGTTTTTTANGAAAAATTTTGTTTTATAGTGATTTTTTTGAAAAATGAGATGAATAGTATGGTAGTGTTTGGTGTTGTTTGCCAAACACCACCTTAGTAGCGAAGACTTTTGTTTTGATTAAGGTGTTGGTGCCTTTTTTTTTCAACTTTCTTTGGGTGGTTGTTGCGGTTTTTTAACGAGGATTTAAGTATGTTTGTCCATATCTATTTCTCTTTTGCTTTTGAAATTGTTTTATGTTGTTTCCTTGAGAGGAATGTGACACTTATTTATCCCATTTTCTACGTTTTATATATATTTTTTGTTGTGGGGCTGATGTTGAGGAGCCCACATCTTTTTTGGTGTTTTAATCTATTATACCCTTCCCTTATTCAATTAGAAAATATGTATACATGCTCCATAAGTTTAACTTGAAAATATGGATTTGTTCTAAAAGGTACAAATATTTAATTATGTGAAGTAAAAATTCCAAAATAAATTCTTAAAATTTGAATAAACTTCACTCATCATATTTGTAAGGATATAGTTTTCCTTTAAACTGTGTTGGAAGAACTTCTTTCAACTCCGTCTATAAAAATTACATGTATCATTTTTTTTTTTTAATAATATGTGAGATGCACATGAGTTTTTAATATTATTTATTCTAACTTTATCTCTACTATTAAAAAACATATGCATCTTATATATTCAAATGACATATGTCATTTTTATATACTGAGTTAAACGAACTTAATGTAATGTATTCAAATAAAATGACCCTTATAGCCTTAAAAAAATTTATAAGATTAAAAAATTAACTCAATTTTTTTTAAAAAAAAAAAAAAAAACATTGTGACCCAACGTGGGTTGTGCAATTTTTTTTTATAAAAAAAAAAAAAAAAAAAAAAAATCAGGGTATTTTAGACATTTTCATAGCTTCCATTAGGATTTAACAAAAAATTTTAACAGCGAGGTGACATTACAAGCTTTTAAAACTTTGATACACTAAATTAAAATTATTATTACTTTTAAGTTTATGAGAGTAATTACAACTACAATGAAAATTTAGAAAGATTACATAAATTTTTTTTCTTAAAATTATGCTCTTTCGATATTTACTAATTCTAATGGTAGTCTTATTTATTTTTTAAAACAAAGTCAATATAAATTGAGAGTTTTGAGGCAATTAAGTAAAGAGCAATACTACTTTCAATACTCATTTTTCACACTTATTTTATACTAACATAAAATATATATTTTTTAAAATAAATTTTTATATATATCATTCCTTACAAAATAAATTACTTAAATTACTATTTATTTTTAAAACAAAGTCAATATAAATTGAGAGTTTTGACGCAATTAAGTAAAGAGTAATACTACTTTCAATACTCATTTTTCTTTCACACTCATTTTATATTAACATAAAAAATATATATATATTTTAAAATAACTTTTTATAGATATCATTCACTTACAAAGTAAATTACTTAAATTACTATACGTCGCATTAACACCGACATGAAATGGAAAGAAAATTGTTAATTTTTAGTGTACAAAACAAAATCATAAAGGGTAATCGTTTGACAATAGTGTCAACTCCTCTTCCTTGTTCAGTATAAAAATACGTCACATTAAGCAACTTATTTACTTAGAAGATAAACCACTTATAATGCGTCACGTTAAAATTGGCATTAAATTAATAGAACATAAGGTTTTTTTTTTGTGTACAAAATATAATCATAGAGATTAGAAGGACATTGGTGACTTTAGTCTTAACTCTTCTTTCCTGAATATCACAGTACCGCTCCCTCCACTCCATGTGATCCTTAGATTATTGACCCCATTGCCGGAGATCTTGTCTGCCTTATTGGAGATCTTTTTTTTTTAGTTGGGTACTTTTTCGATTTTGACCACCAAAAAAAAAAACCTTGACACCTTGATTGCTTTTTCAAATATAAACTTCAACATATTTTTTTATTACATTCTTTATTTTTTAAAAATATTATTTATCAGTTTTTTGAAAAAAATTCTCAAAGGCCTCTTGAACTTCTAGGTACGCATTTTGAGAACACTCTTCAAAGTTTAAAAACTCTAAATTTCACTATTCGAACTTTTAATTTGATACAATTTACCTAATCTGATAGGGTTTTGTGTTAAACCGACGTTAAAATGGATAAAATGACCTTTATAGCCCTGAAACTTTTTATAAAAGTTTAAATTTACCCTTAATTTCAAATTAAAATTTACAAAAAAGAAAAGTTAAGAGTATTTTGTATTTTTCATAGCCTCCCCTAGGGATTAAGCCAACAACTGACGGAGGGTAGATTGAATAAAATTAAAAGTTCTAGGGGTGAAATTAAGAGTTTTTGAACTTTGGAAGGGTCTTCTCAAAACGAGTGAAAGTTCAGAGGACCTTTGTGTTGTTAAACTTTTTTTTTTTTTTTTTGGGAAAACTTCACTGAAGACCTCATAACTTTTACCCGTTTTGAAATACCCCCTTAAACTTAAAAAACTTTCAATTTAGTCTCCTGAAGTTTCAATTGCTCTCAATTTAGACCCCTCTGTTAGATTTTAAACATTATATGACGTTTATACCCATGAATTTTGTATAAAATTTTAACTTTCAAAACGTTTTTTTATTTTAAAAAAAAAATGAAAATCAGGGATATTTTCGCCTTTTTGTATTTTTAACGGCTAAAATTGACCTCAATGTCCAAATTGAGAGCAATTGAAAGTTTAAGAAATTAAATTAAAAGTTTTTTAAGTTTAAAGGTATATTTCAAAACAGGTAAAAGTTTGGAGTCTTCAGTGAAGTTTCCATTTATTGTTTTCTTAAATCAAGAAGGTAGTAGTAAATTGACTATAGCAAAGAAAGAGAGACAAATGATTAAAAAAAAATACTGCATGTCTAAAAGTAGTTAATCAGAAAGCAAAATATGTGCAACAAGACAAGCTGCTTGATCACCTAATCATTTCAACTAAATATACACAATATATATAGAGGTTTTTTTTTTTTTTTTAATAAATATAGAGGTTTTATACAAGCTGCTGAGATGCTTCAGTGGGGTTAAATTAATGTCTGGAAGTAGAGAAACAAACAGTCCCTTAGAGAAAAAGAAGAAATAAAGTCTTAAAGCTAAGAGGGTTAGCTTTAATCCAATTACGGCTAGCTGTTAATTTATGTTTTTCTTTATGCGAAGACGGAAGACTTTTTCATTTACTAAATAAATCCACCCCCTGCTCAGCTGGTTTACAAAAAGCTCATCTTTTACGTTGACTCCATTAAACCAATTAAGCTCTCTTGAAATATGTAAAGGAACGACGCCATGTTCTGCTTACCTTTTTCGCTGTTGATAATCTTATATTTTAATAAATATTTCGCCATAGCCAGGAAAATTCCAAGAGATTTCTGCATAAATTAGTATAATATTCTTGTCTTTCTTAATTGTTTTCTGCATATTATTAATTACTATAATATTCTTGTCTTTCTTCACTGTTTTCTGCATATAATTACTATAGTAAGATATTGCTCCGCTTGTGAATCCATGGTCGTTAACCCGCTCGTACCAGAACTATTTGACCAGATTCATACATACAACAATGAGCAGAAAAAAAATGTATTCTTAGTTTAAAGAAGAATCACGCTGGCTTGCATTAGTGCAGTCGGTTTTCAAAAGGAGAAAACAATTATTATTTTCATATTACACAATGCTCACCTTTTTTAGTGAGCCAAGAATCCTCGTCCAGTTCAAGAAATTTGTTCACCCAATCTAGACCATACGATCCTTCGACAGTAAAGTCAAAGAACTCGTTTACATCAAAATTACCTTCAGAAGTGCCACTTACTTTAACATCCTCTATGTCCGTCTTCTGAGGCATAATTTCGTGTGCAGACGAAGGCTCTCGTGTTTTCTCCTTTTGATTTATTTTCTTGCTCAAATGAGAATTCCAATAATTCTTTATCTCGTTGTCAGTTCGTCCCGGAAGTCTCCCAGCAATTAAAGACCACCTACATAGACATGTTCTCAAACATCAACATTGCTTGATTTGATTGTCTTGAATAACTGAATTGCAATAATTAATATATATATACACTATACAAATGAAATGATGTCGCAATTACCTGTTACCCAGTAGCTTATGAAGCCTAAGTATCAAATCCTCTTCAGCATCTGATATGTTGCCTCTTTTGATATTGGGCCTCAGATAATTCAACCATCTCAATCTGCAACTCTTCCCACATCGATTTAAACCTGCAAAAAAACAACTATGCAGGGTTTTTTAAGCTTTTCTCTTCTTTCTCCCTCTATATTACTTCTTTTTCTTTTCTTTTTTGTTTAATATGAAGCTAGCAGAGATAAGTGGTAATATTAACCTGCTTTGAGTGCAATTGTCTTCCACCTCTTTGCACCATGGATTTCAATGTACTGGGACAGTTTTTGATCTTCCTCTGCTGTCCACGCTCCTTTGTTCATTACTTTCTTTGCTGGTCCATCATTTTTTGGAGCCATTTAAATGAGAGAGAGAGAGAGAGAGAGAGAATGGTTGCTTGCTTGCTGATGAAGAGACCCGCTAGAGGGAGAGAGAAGTGAAGGATTTAAAAACATGGAGATTTGGGAACTGTTGAAGAAGGAATTGAAGAGTCAGCAAGTCCATCCAGCTACCCTTCCCAGGGAGGGGAAAGAAAACTAGAGGACCTCAACTACCAGTTATAGATTCCTGAGAATGGGAAGTGGAATATTTTTTTTCTGCCATTAAAATAGTTGTTACAAACTTACAATGATTAATCTGCAAATCAAATAAAAAAGTAAAGGTTACCCAAACTTTCCCTTTCCAGCCTCCCATTACAAAAATCTTTCATTAATTAAGCTGCCATTATCAATGGGGAGTCGGGGACAAAGATCCGCATCAATTAACTATCTGAATTCCATCTGTCCAAATAAAATTTGGATAGTCTGGCCACTTATTTGACTCTATAGTTTAAATTACTCAAAAAGTTTGTAACGAATTTTTTGTTCGATCTCATATGGCCTAAATTGCTAGCAGTTTAGATTGAGAGAGTCCATATATGTTTAAATAAATTTTGAACTGTCCGGCCATCTACCTAAGTATAAAGGTCTCATATATATTGCCTAAATTGCTAACAGTTTGGACTGAGAAAATCCATATATGTCTAGATAAATTTTGAACTGTTTAGCCACATGAGGTTAAAGGTCTCATATGGCCTAAATTGCTAGCAGTTTGGACGAAGAGAATTCATATATGTCTAAATAAATTTTGAACTGTCTAGCTACCTACTTGAGCATAAAGGTTTCATATATATGGCAAAAATTGCTAGCAATTTGGACTGAAAGGGCTATATATGTCTAAATAAATTTTGAACTGTCAGGCCACTTACTTGAACATGTAGGCTTCATATGGGTGCTTTTATATAAGTAGCCAGAATTGCCAACAATTTGGACAGGAGATTATTGTGGATNAGCCACATGAGGTTAAAGGTCTCATATGGCCTAAATTGCTAGCAGTTTGGATGGAGAGAATTCATATATGTCTAAATAAATTTTGAACTGTCTAGCTACCTACTTGAGCATAAAGGTTTCATATATATGGCAAAAATTGCTAGCAATTTGGACTGAAAGGGTCTATATATGTCTAAATAAATTTTGAACTGTCAGGCCACTTACTTGAACATGTAGGCTTCATATGGGTGCTTTTATATAAGTAGCCAGAATTGCCAACAATTTGGACAGGAGATTATTGTCGATCCCAATAATATTATAAACGGATTTCATAGATTATGATCCCCTCCCATTAGTTGGAAAATTGGAGATTCTCCAATTGGGCATCTTGGCCGTCCATTTTCATCCAACAGCCCACACCATGCCACGTGTCCCACTCAAATTTAAATAATAAAATATTAATTAACTTTTAAAAAGAAAATTAAAATTAAAATCAAATAATTAAAAAACTGGGGTGGCCACCCCAGTTGAGCCATGGGGGTCTTCGGCCAACCGTAGGGCCAAAATCCAAAAAATATTATTTAGGGATCCTATGACTTTAAAGTGGCTGCAATCCAATAGATAAATATAATTAATATAATAAGGTAAGTGTCAAAGTGCAGCTCACTTGAACTTCTTATGATTCATATGCATGAGGGGATATTAATTAGTGTTATTGAAATTTCAACATCTAATTAAAACACACATAAAAGTCTTGGGTTTATTGTAATTTTTGGTTGAAATCTTAAACTTAATAATTTACACAAGTCTAAGAAATAATATATATATATGAGTGGTGATATTCATAAGGCTGACGTGGGTACTGTTCGTATCTATATATATATATATATATATATGGAGAGAGAAAGAGAGATCCAGCAAGCAGTAGACAAAAGAGCAGGAACAACATCCCAACAAAGCATGCAAATGAAAATGTAATCTAGTGCAAAAAGAAGCACTAACCCATATCTATCTACAATTTACAAAAAAAGCATCATCAAAAGCTAGCCTTTTTCATATCAATATAAACCTATATCATCTTCGATCGATTGAAAAGTTTAAAATTAAAGATTTATTTGATATCATCTTTGTGAAAAAAAAAAAAGAAGAAGAGAGAAACTTACCAAGGGACTGAAAGGGGAGTGGTTTAATGGTTTCATTAAAAAAGAAAACCTAATTGAGGATTTTGTAGCCTATTTGGGATTGTGTTTGAGAAATAAAGATTTTTAAGTAAAATAAAATAAAATAAAATAAAAAACCGTTTTTTGGCAAAAGCTTCATTTTTAAGTTTTTCTCAAAAATGTGTTTTGACCAAATAGACCAGTTTTTGTTCGACACGACTTTTTAAATACTAAAAGTACGTAATTCTAAACGGGCCTTACAATCATTTAAGCAAAATTTCATGTAATTAGGCAAAGAAAAAAATCCAACAGCATGTCTCAAAATAAAATTGATGTCGATTCTTGTTATTAGTAGTTTTAAGAACAATTTTAAATATTAAATTGATCCTCATCATTTCAATTGTATTTAATTAATTGTCACATAAATAATTTCGTTCATATTTCATCAACTTAACATTAATTAATCGTCAACTAAATAAATAAATTAATAAGCAGAAAGAAAAATAAGAGGGGTTGGATTTTTTTTATTTTTTATTTTGGCTTTTCTATTAAAAAAAATACTAGAATATTTATGAACTATACCATGAAAATAGTTTTCTTTCATCTATAAACTAATGATCACATGTTACCTGATACAGGCTTTGACAAGTGACAACGTGATGCTTTATTACTTAAATTAATTCATTTAATCAGTTATAACTAAAAAATAAATAAAAAATCATTTAATTAGTGGCGGACGCAGGATTTTTCCTACGTGGGGGCATTTTTTTTTAATGAATAAAATTAATTAAATATAAAAAATAATTTTTTGGTCTCCTTTATTTGTTTTGGTGTATTTTGTTAATGAAATTGAACAAAAATATAACAAACCAAATAAGTGAATAATTGAACAAAATTATGTTTTAAAACATATAAATAGAATTTTCTGCTTATCCGATTGCTTGTCAAAAAATGTTATGATACTTTGTATATGGTTTAACAAAGCTTCACATCTTTGTTGAACTTGATTATATGCACTATTGTGAGCCCCCACATAAACTTCGATCCTTTCTTTCTTTTTTCAATTACTAAACCCTTCAGTAACAAACGAATCTCCCCCTGCTTGATTTCCGAAGTCTGTTTTGAATAAATAACAATATAAGCAATATGCAACATCTTTTTCTATACTGTACTCCAACAATTTATATTCTTTGAACCATGCTGAATTAAAATGACGCATTGTTGTTCTAAATTTTTTTCTTGGAAAACCATGGTCAAAGGATTCACAAGCTCCTTTTTGTAAATATGCTCTTCGGATTTGGTCTCTATCACTAGGATGATAATAACACTTTTTTTTTCTTTTTTTTTTTCTAAGCAAGGATCTTCGGGCAGATTTGCTAAATCTACTTCAACACGAGGTCGTTCAGAATTTGATTGGATGTCAATAGAATCGTTGTTTTTCTCCATAATCTTAGACAACTACAATTATATATTTACACAATTAATTATTAAAATATGAATTTGAAGACAATTCATTTAAATAGGTTAAATAGCAATATAATTATATAAATATTAAGACAATTCAGTTAAAAGAACAATGTAAATCTAAATTTAAAAATTAAATTACATATAAACTGTTTACACTTTACATAATTACATACTTCAAATTTTCGTTGAAGTTATTATCAAAAATAGATTGAATCCTAATTCCCTGAATAACAATATAAATATTAAAATAATTTATTTAAAACAACAATGGTCCATTTTGCTTGTCCATAAATATTAAAACAATTTATTTTTTAAGTCCATTTTGTCCATTTTTGATGTGGATCAGATAACCATCAAAGTTCATGAAGACACCCCGGAGGATGGTGACAGGCTCAAAGAACTTGAAGGATAGGGGAACACCGTCCGGACGGCCCATCAGCCCGTTCGGACCCATAGCTTTCCAGGAAGCTTCCAGAACGCGCCGTTCGCAGGCCGTTCGATCCCCGTCTGGACGGACGGGTTACTTTTTAGTGTCCCGTCCGGACGGCCACTTACCCGTCCGGACGCTTAGCCGTGTTTTGGTTTAAACCGCCTTTCTTAATTACTTTTCCTTCTAGGACTCCTTGTTAGTTTACTTTTTCTTCTAGTACGCGATTTTAGTTTACTTTTCCTTCTAAAATGTGTAATCCTAGTTTATGTTAACCTCTTTTATGCTTTAGCCTCTAAGCCTATAAATAAAGGATAGACCCTTTAGAAAAACAGTTGATTATTATTATTGAGTTTGTTTAATAAGAATACTCAGAGTTGAGTTTCTTGGTTATTTTCCTTCGGGCTTTAGATAGTATCTTTTGCTTAGAGAAGATTTCTTTGATTTTGTGATAGTCTCACAATCTTAGGAATATTTATCTCTTATGTTTACTGTTTTCTTGATTATACATGGTCTAACGCTGCATCAATTTTGCTTGTCCAGATCACTTTCAGTGCCCACCGCCCAAGTCTTTTTTTTCCTCTNTTAAAAAAATAAACCTAAAAAAGCCCCAAAATCCTAAAAAATCAATGTTTTTGCCTACATGGGCCTTAGAAATAAAAATTCAATTTTTTAAAATACACTAAAAATCATTTTAAATTAGGTACATAAAGAAAACTTTAAAACAATAAAAAGTAAAAACAAGTATGTAAACAAACCAAAAAACTAAAATGCAATGCTCTAACTAAAAAAAAAAAAACAATAATAAAATATATATATATTTAACCCGGTTCCCGGTAACCCGGTAAAAACCGGGTACCAAAAACCGGGTACCCTGGTTACCGGGTACCAAAAACCGGGTACCGAAACCAGGGTACCCGGTTTTTAGTTTTTCCAAACCGGAACCGGAACCGGGACTCCGGTTTCCGGTTTTCCGGTATCCCGATTTTCCGGTTCTGGTTCCGGTTCCCCGGTTTTTTTTTGACACCCCTATATATATATATAAAGGTACCCTAAAAATTCTAGAATATCTTGAACTTATTATCGCGTGGTAACATTTGACTTTGAAAAATGAATCAGGATGTTCTACAGATTTTATGATTAATTTAGCAACTATTGTTTACAATACAACCACAATATAAAATCAACAAATACCCAACTTCACTTCTACATGTCATTTATAAAAAAAAAAAAAATTGAAACATTCAATTTTTCTTTTTAAATGATATGTAAGAGAAAAGTTAAATATTTATTGATTTTATATTGTGACTTTATCATTATTCATTGTTTACATATCAAATATATAGTTAGTTGACCGACAAGTTCATATGGAGAACGTCCATCTTTGTATTCTTGACCATGTAGCTGATAAATGCAGCAATCATGCTCAATATTACTAGACTGACTTAAAAAATAAAAATAAAAAATAAAAAAAATTTCACCTCTTATTACTTTTTTAGGGTATAAGTACTACAAATCATAACTTTTGAATATGAAGCCTTTTTTAGGGTATAAGTGATACCAAATCATAACTTTTGAATATGAAACCAAGAAGTTTCTAGAACGAACGTTGGGCTATTCCTTTTTCCCCATTGTTGTGTTTTGAAAGGTTGTTGGAGATAATTGAAGGTTGACCAAGAGGATGACATTATTTACATATTCCCTTTTTTTTTTTTTTTTCTATATACATGTATGATTGGTATCCCAAAATTTTAAATTTGTAATTGAAACCACATGTAAAACATGCATACATGATATTTGGGGTGAATGTTTTTTCTTGGCATCTGGGTCGAAGAGGATTAGCTTCAGCGTGAGAGTTTTGCTTCTAAAGCCAAGAAAATAAAAGTTGAAAATATGGGTTATCTATGTATTAGATTGAGTCTGCATGTAGTAAATCTGTTCTATAACTAAAGTTTGAATATTGGTTAGCGGATGTTGAAGTCATAGGTAGAACCTGATTGCAAAATTTAATTCTATGTTGTCTCTATGACGTTGCAATCTCATAGCTTTAATTATGATTTATAAGTACTTTATGTTTTATGATATAAGAGCTTTATGCTCTTGATTTTTTTCAAGGAGTGAATACAAAAGATTCTCCTTTAAAAAAATAAAAAAAATCACGCGTAAGAGAGATATACCAAAGAAATTCAATGTGCATACTAAATTTGGAAAATGACATTTTTCAAAATTAAGCAAAAACAATTGGGACCATCACTTGGTTTTAGTGCCCTTGGGTGTTGGCAAATAATTGTTTAGTTTTTAGTAATATTTGTATCAATATTTTTTTTTATTTAAAACAAAAAAACAAAATTAAAACACACTCCTCCAAAAAGGGAAATGTTATATGTTCTTCTAGCGTTCTCCTGTTATTTTTTTAACTGTGATTTGGCTTTTAAAACCATTGTTGAATTTGAATTATCATTATTGACTTTTAATTTATTAGTAATTTTAAAAATCACATCACAGTTAGAAGGACAGCAGAAAAACACTAAAAAAATATCTAATATTTCTCCTAAAAAATAGAATTAAGTTTTTTTTTTTTTTTTTTTTTGAGATGTTGACGGGTTGTCAGATAAATTAACGTTATACATAATTCTTCCAAAAAAATAAAACAAAACAAAGCATTTCCAGGGTAGCCCAAAAAACTTGGAACATCAAAAAGGGTATTTTTACTTTTGGTTGTGAGAGTATGCCACTTTTGTATTCTTGCAAAATACTAATTTATTTATTTTATTTTGTTTGTTGTGAAAAATACTAATTTAAACGGGGCCAGCAAATAATATTAAACTCAAAATATTTCTCATTCTCGAGAAATATTTATATTTAATTATTTATGACTAAAAAAACCATGCTAATGTAGTAACGATTTTATTTGCTGTCGCAAAGGGTAGAGTGGTTGATATCAAATCTGACGTGGACCCCCGACAATATAAAATATAATAATTTCACTGCACGTTGCAACAGGGTAACAGCTAGCTCCGCCCACCTCGCCTAATTTTGGCCGCAAAGCTCTCTCTCGTCAATTGTCATCCTTTTCTTATCCAATGGGATTTCCGATTTCATATTTGGAGTGAGCTATTGGTCGAGGATAAAGAATCCAACATGTCAGATTCTCTTTTAAACTGGGTAAGAGAAATTTATTTTAACCTAATATATAAAACTGATTTGTAATTTTTTTTTTAATTACATATGAGATGCATATAAATTTTTAATAAAATTTATTTAAACTTTGTCTATACTATTAAAAAAATATTTGTTTTTCATATGTTCAAAGGAAATATGTTACTTTCATATATTAAATTAAAGAAAATTTCTCCAACCCAATTTAAAAAAAAAACTCTATCCAACCAAAAGAAATGATAAGTTTTTCTACGATTTTCATTTTGATTTTTCTAAGTTTTTAAGTCTGCTAACAGAATTTCAAACATGCTCATAAGGTGATGCAATGGTGACGCATTAATTTGGAACCAAGTTTTTGGGAAAAGTCTTGGAAAGCCTATGACATTCCTCGAGAATCAAATGTTTTTCATTGCCAACTATCCATGATGATCCATCCACCCATTATAGGGTGATTGTGAAGAGTCTTATGGCGCTTATGATTAGAGCACTAGTAGCACTCATTTATGGGACTCAAACAACTTTTTTCCATCCACCTATTTGAATATGCTTTCATATTTAGAGCATCACCAATGATGTCACTTTAATTAGAAAGAGCAAAAAGTTCTAGGGTCATAATATCATAAATACAATTAGGAGTTTCTTCCATCTAAATTCGATCAGTTGAAGTTCTAACTGCAGCATTTGCTAAACCATGTACCGCTTGATTGACTTCTCTTCTCACATGACATATCCTTCGGCTTTTGAGAGCTCTAAGTACAGCATTCGTGTCTTCTACAATTTGTCCAAAAGGTCTCCAGTTAGTCCTGACTCCCCAATGGCTTTGACACCAATGATCTCTTTAAGATGTACATTTAGCCAAAATTTAAAGAAAATTCTAAAAACTATAAAGCACTCATTTGACAAAACTTTAGAGAGCTCATTGGTGATACTCTTAAATAAACTCTACAATAGCTTTCATTATCTTTTCCCTATACTATTTAAATATTCTTTAAACTAAATGTTAGGAAAAAGAAAAGAAAGATAAAGTATTTTTATTTTAAAATAATATTTTTTTTTACATGTCCACACAAGGGAAGAAAAATGGAAGATTCGAACTAGTGACATCGGTTTCATGACCCGTAAACTATAGCTGATTTAACTAGCCCTTGAGGAAGCACTTTCGCTTCTCTGGGTGCTCCCTAAAACTAGGAAACACAAAGAGAGTCTTTTCAGATGATTTTTTAAGGAGTTTTTTCCTACATTTAAGGAAGATGATTGAATTTAGGGAAGCTAGAAGCCCATCTTTATGTCTATCTTTCAAGTATATTTGAGTAGCATTTTAGTTGGGTTTGTTGATTGTAGCGAGAGTCTTTTCAGTTTTAACTGTGGTTAGAAGTTTTAAATTTGTTTTACATTAGGATTAATATGGTTGTAAATCTATTTAAAGATTGTTTGAGTGCAAATAAAAATATAGAAGAAGTTTATTCATGAACATATGTTTGAAGGAGGTTCGGATTCCCTTTAAAAACCTACCCAAACTATCATGTTCTGAACTTAGTATTTAGGTTCGCAACGAATGATCAATTATTTTCATTAGTAATAATATTTCTTTTTTATTTTCCTGATATAAGTCGAGTTTCTAGCTTGAATTAAAATCATTGGGATCAATATTTAGAGTACCTTAATTATGTTTCAGATTTGAACTTGGGATTGATTCATGTCGAAAGACGCTAGGTGAATGTTTATTTCGATTTTTAGTAAATCGTGTTGGAGCTTAGAATCTTTCGTTATTCTCGAGATGTGGAGCAAGAACCGTATGCAGTTTTATTATATTTAGGATTTTGGACAGTAATTTATTTAAGATATGTTTTTGAAGTATTAATTCATTGTAACTAGATAATTATTTTTTGCATTCGGCTACTTTATTCACTCTAATATATAGGTATTATATGGTTAACTTTCATTAATAAATTTCCTAGAGCTGTTGGTTTAGGTATGGAGAAGTCAATAAGTCCTACCATTGATGGAGTTTTTTAAGTGTTGAAACAGGAAATCATTTTCTTAATGTACACCATTTGCACTTAATTCCCATGCTAAATTTCTTTATGTTTCAGGTATGATAGTTGTTGGGGTCGGCATCAAACAGATCTCCGAAGTCCCAGGCCAAATCATGATTACGGGATTTAAGGATTTTTTATTTTTTTTTGACATGGGATCTAAGGATTTCAGATTAACCAGTTGGCTTGTTGCTGTTTACAGGGATCTTAGGTTCTTATAATTAGCTTCTTTCATTGTCTGTGTTAGGTGGATTTGTGCATCTATGTTTTTTACTCTTTTTTTGTTGGACATTAATTTGGATAAATTGGTCGTTAAATCTCAACAGATAGATATTGGCTCAGTCGAATTTGAGAGAGCACTTGCGATTCTCACCATCTAGGCCCTTCCTGTGTGGCTTTCATCAAATAGGTACTACTATGGTTACAGTCAGATAGGATAGCCACATTGGTCTCCCCGGCCTACTCTTTATGCCCTGGAAAAAAAAAAATCTCAGCAGATATTACTTTTGGTGATTGGGTGGTTTTGCTAGGTAGTTAAACACCAAATATTTTTTTTTTTTCTAAGTTTGTAAAAATATAAATAAAAAATTCCTAAAACTTATCCTAATAAGTGCCAAGTGTTTATTGACATTTTACTAACCTAGAATCTCAAACATTGATTTTTTTAAAAAAACAAACGTGTTAAATAACACTTATCATTTATTAGAGTATTTTAAAGAATTTTTTTTCAAATTAATTTGGAGGAAATTTGTGTCCTATTTTATGGATGGCCAACTACTCTAACGGAACACTAATACTCATATTCATAATTTATTTATTTATTTATTATATATAAATCGAAAGTATTTTAAAAAATTTTATTCAATTCATGTAATCACCGATCAAAAGAATATGAATGGTAATTCTTTTTCAAATTTTTATATTTCCAATATACCAATTCCTATTCATAAAGAAAAAAATCATTTCGTGTACTAAATGTCCCTTTATTTCATTTTTTTTTAAAAAAAAGATACAATTAATTATAATATAATATCATTCAAGTCAATAGGATTAATATATAGTTTTTTATGGACATTATAAAGATGGAATCACTTAAATCTCTTGTGTTATTATTATTATTATTATTATTTTCTTTTTGTTTTCTTCAAATTTAAACTGTCCCCTCTGAAGAAGAAGCAGAAAAGGTGAAAGTTAAGTAGAAGGGTTGGGCTGGGGGGTGAAGTTTGTTGAGGTTGGATTGGCGGGTACAATCTGCCGCCAATATTACAAGAAAGCAGAGGTGTTGTGCTCACGGGGTATTTTCGGTAATATGTGGATGCTTTGACCAAAACTAGGAAGCCACAAAAAAGGAAGAAAAGTGTTATGGTATTACATTTATTTACTTAATTTTATTATTGAGAAATGCTAATGAAACTTATTTATTGGTACTCGTAATATTTGTTTTGATTAATTGTTTTGGTCATTCTCAATAAATAAGTTTCACATCATTTTTGTACACATTTTGATTTATAAAAAGCGTTCATATATTTTTCTCAAATTATTATCTAATTGACAATATTTTCTCAAACTTTCAATTGAGACAATGTCTCCCTCCAAATTATCAAAACATTGACATTATTCCCTCAGGGCTTACAAAATGATAAAAATGACACTAAATTTTTATCAACAATATAAAAAAAAATACTCTTATAAATTCGGAAAAAAAATAATAATTTTTTCTTATTATTTTATAATTTCCACTCCCTTTTAAATTTTTTTGTTTTATTTCTTTTTTATAATTTTATTAAGAGTATTCTTGTCATTAAGAGAGATTTTTGAAACTTTTAGTAGTTTAAGGAGGACATTACAAAAGTTTGAGAAAAATATTGTCACTTGATTAATAATTTAAAAGGATATGTGAACTTTCCTTAAAATTTATGCTACGTTTGTTATTGACTTTATTTTCTTTGTAAGTTTACGTCAATAACAAACAATTAGAAACATAAAACATCTTTCAAAATGGGGAACAGTAAGTGTTCTTTTAGTATTTTTCGTGAGTCCTCCTATTCTATGTGACTATTATTTTTTTTTAAAAAAAAAATCACTCTTATTTCTCTCACTTAATTTTTATAAAATAATTTTCATCTTAAAAAAACACAAAAAAATCGAAAAAAGCACTTAACATTTTCCTTTCAAAATATAAAAGTTGTACCTTAACAATGCTTGTAGCATTTTAGAATTTTTGAGGTGGTTGAATATTTATTATTAAGAAAAAAAAAAAATGTCAGTGGGGGCAACCCAGACAATTATTATATATCTATATATAGATGCATGCTACTCTGTCGATGCAATTATTATGTTTCTCCAGTGTTCAGATTGAATGTCGTACAGATAGTAGCAGGAAAATTAAAAGGAGTGGCCAACGTTGGTGGTGAATGTTAGTTGGAGACTTCAGAGGGATTTCTTCTGTTGTTTTTTTGAAGCACGTGACCCAAAAAATAAAAAAATCACAAACTACAAAATTGATGGTTGTGTTTGGGTATAAACTGGATCGAAAGAAGTTGATTGATATTGTAATAGATTTGATTAATGTGAAAAGAAAATAAGAATATTTTATATAAAAAAGTGAAATTTTTTATTTTGTAGTGATTTTTTTATTTAAAAAGTGATAAAAATAATTGATATAATATAAAAAATAAAAATATTTGAGTTGATTTTGAGAAAAAAATTTTTGGATTTTACCAGGTCGGTTGAGTCCTTCACTAAACGGTAACAATAATGTACCCCAAATCACCAAAATTCCTTTAATAAAACATGTTTAAAATATTTAATTTGCAATCTACCAAACCCCGCATGCAGATGCCGTAACTGGGTATTTACCTTTTTTTTAAAAAAAAAAAAAATAAATTATATTTATGTTTTTGCGAGACAAAATAAATTTATTGTCAACTTTTGGCATTTTGGCGAAGATGTTGCTTTGATCGATGGTTTCGAGAGAACATTATAAATTGTGTATTAGTTTAGGGATATATTGTATTTTTTAAAAAATAATTATTATTTTAATAAAATAGATAAAGGAATTCAGATAAGCGGGCTGGGTGCGCACGTGGTGTTTTTTGAAAAGTAATAAGCTAAAATAATAATAATAATAAAAAAGCCTGAAATAACTATTTTAAATAGAAATTTAAAGAAGTGAATATAAAAGGACTAATTAAGAGGTCTTTAATTAAAACGTGGGATATCAATAATTCTGTGATGTAATCATATTTCTCCCTTTATAATTCAAAGCTACTCATGATTAAAATATGTAAAGATAATTTTTTATTATGCTAGGAGTAGGATTTGATTCTGGAATACAACTAGCAAAATGTCAAGATAATATGAGACAAAGAGATTAAAAATTGTTAGATTTATTTTAATATAAATAAATCGAAAGAATAGCCAACCCCAAATAAAAACAATCAAGCAATGGTTATGACAATAATAAAATTATTTTAATACTAAATATTCAAATAAACAAATATAACCACAATACGTAGGCTTTTTTTGTTTTTTTTTTTAATGAAGTGGAAACATTTTTTGAACACAGTAAAGGTCTAAAGACCAAACCGGACCGCCAACCCCGGGAAATACTATATGAAAAATCTAGATATATTACAAGATAAAAGGGAACTTATAACCATTTGCAATAACCTATTTCTTGTAATACAATTAGTCACCGGCTAGCCTTCGAGCCCTCCAATCTTCCTATATATATATATTGCATCTCTTCATGAACAATGGTTTACAACTTTCAATTATTAAACGTAGATTTTCACCAAAATTGACACGTTTATTCTCCGTTAGTGTCCCACAAAAATGAAGTTTATTTTTGAAAGGGATGTGGCATAATTTCAGTAACAATAATAATTTAATGTAGAAAAATCATGCACCATATATATATAAGAAAATCATATACCATCTAATCATGAGTTAGTGATACATTTTTCAAAATAGTAAATCTCTTAAGATTAAGTTAATGATACATCATTTAAACACAAAAATTGGAAAGCTTAACAATTCTCTAAACTGTGTCTTCAACTTGATTTGTATAATTAGGTTGAGTTTGTAGTTTTAAAATAAGTTGGGTGAGGTTGGATTGGCGGGTAGAATTGGGTGTTCTCTTCATGCATGGCTGCTAAATCTATTCCTCTTAATCCGCCGCCAATTTGACCAGAGAGAACAAAACTAGGAAGTAGGATTGTAGGAACCAACGAAAAGAGAGAACAAAAAACAAAGGTTGCGTTTTACATTTTTGGGGTTGTTCATGAATCACGAGTACTTATTATTCAAAAAAGAAAAAAAAAAAAAAAGTTTTTTTTGTAGGGTCAGTGGGGGTGGTATGTATCCCATCTAGTGAGTAATTATTGATTTGACATTGATTAAGCTTTATAAACAACTTTTTGCATGCATTATTACACATGTTCACAGTCTTCATGATGGCCTTACACTGAACCTAGCAGCTGCAGGTAAAAGGAGTACTAGTCACACGTGGTGAATGTTAGTTCCAAAAAAAATAAAAAAATAAAAAACTTTGAGAAATTTTTATTGAATTTTTATGCATTTTGAAATTACTCATTTAAAATTCAATATGGGTTAATTATCCTCGTTAGTTTATAGGGTTTGAAAACTTTATTTTTTCTTTTATAGAGTTTGAAAAATGAACTAAATTAGTCTTTGTAATTTTAAAAAATGACTAAATTAGACATTTCGTCAGTTAAACGTTAGTTGACTTAACGGACTGACATATGAACCAATTAGAAGTTGACACGTGGCACCTTAATTATTATTTTTTTAAAAAAAAAAAACTTAGGGTAGCTACGGCCATCTCTTTGGGCACCGAGCCACCCCCATGTTGCCCAAGGAGGTGACCAAAACCATCCCCAATTTGCCTTTTATAACAGTTTATTTTTGCTGTTTTAGTTCGCTTGATAGGCCGAATCATTTATTTAACCCATTTCTAACTGTTATTAAGATCTTTATATCGTTTTTGTTTGTATTCTTGTAATTTTCCTTTTCTGTCCCCTACTTTAAAAAAAGAAAGTATATATATAGTTTTGAAGTACGCGTTTGGTCACGTGCATCCGCTTCTTTCTTGTGCATGCATGCGTTGACTGGCTAACAAAAGGGCCCCCAAAACGAAGCGTGTAGCGTGCATATGCAGATAATTTGTTTAAATTTGATTTTTATTTTTTTTTAAGTGAATTCAAGCTTGTTCACAATCATGAATTAATAACTTATTCATTTCTTTTATATATATATATACATATATATTTATATATATTTATTTATTTATGCTTAAAAAATCTATTCTAATTATAAGTTAATTAGTTATTTTTAAGACTTTATCATTTGAGTTAATGAAACAAATTAACTTGAATCTTAAATAATTTAATCTCGGCCGGGTTTATATGTATGTATATAAATTTATTATACACACAAACATACATATACCTATATCAAAATTCACAATAATAATAATTGATCAAACTATTTCTATTATATTAAGAATAAAATTTTTCTTTACATAAGATATTATAATTAAGAAATTAAAATAATACTATAAGAAGTAATTAAAATAAGGAGAAACTTCACTTACGTACCATCCCTAAATTGTCACTCATTTTGCAATGTCCCTCTTAAAGTTCAAAACCTCTCAATTGAATGTATCTAACTTTTAATTTTTTTTAAATGTCTCAATTCGTTAAGATTTTTCCGTTAAATCCCAAAAATATTCCCAAAACACCCTATTTTTGTTTTTTTAAAAAATATTTAATTATTATTATTATTATTTGCAAAGATTGAGGCATGCGTATTTTTGCTAATACCATTAAATTCGGACCAATACCTTAATCTTTGTAATTTTTTTTTCCTAAACAAATGGGGGTATTTTGAAAAATGCGAATGGAAAAGTTAATGGAGGGGTGAGAATGTAAACAATTGAAAGATAGATACACTAAATTGAGCGAAATTGAACTTTAGGTGGATATTGTCAAAATGAGTAAAAGTTTAGGAAAAGGGCTAAGACATCTTTAATAAATAAAAATTTGGAAGTAGTGTCAAAATGAGTAAAAGTTCAGGAAAAGGGCTAAGACATCTTTATTAAATAATAGGGGAAACTTCACTTTGACCTCCTGAACTTTCACGCGATTTTACAAAACTCCCTAAACTTTAAAATCTCTTACTTTGAACCCCTGAACTTTGAATTGCTCTCAATTAGAATCCTTCCGTTAATTTTAGCAGTTAAAAATACAAAAAAGACCAAAATGTCCCTAATTTTTGTTTTTTTTTAAATAAAAAAACATTTTGAAAGTTAGAATTTTATACAAAAGTCAGGGATATAAACGTCATGTAACATTAAAAATCTAACGGAAGGGTCCACATTGAAAGCAATTGAAAGTTCAGATGTCCAAAGTCAAAGATTTTGCAATTTGAGGGGTTTGTAAAATCGTGTGAAAGTTCAGAGGGCCAAATTAAAGTTTCTCCTAAATAATATTATTTTGTTGACCTATTCATATTTGTCCCTTACAATTGAAGGCTACCATGAAGTGCATGATTAGAATCTGTATATATACTTCTGTCGTTTTAGAAAGCAAAACAAAAACCTACATGATGCCAACTAAGGCAATATTGTACGCATATATGCGCCAATTAGGGAATATACAAAACAAGTGACAAAATTCGAAAGAAGAATAATAGTGAGGGAAAAGAATTGACCAACGTTTTGTGAAGAAGTAAAAAAAATTTGCATTTGAAACAGTAAGCACTTGTAAAAAGAAAAAAAGAAAAAAATAATAATGGGATAATTTTTACTATTACGTTATTATTTATATATATTCTATATATATACGATAGTTGTACAATAGTTTAATAAATAGTAGTACTTGATAATAATTGGATATGATAGTGGCAAGGTCAATTTGTGCGACTGATTAGATCAAAACCTAATTAAACTAGGCTTTCAGTTTGAGATTTTTGACTATTCTTCTTCTTCTTCTTCACAATTATTATACGTTTTCTTAAACCGAAAACATGTTAGTGATGGAGTATGTGTGTAGAATATTGAGATTGTGCGCGTGACGCTCGTTGTTTGGCTATTTATATACTTATCTAGCTACTTTTGATAATTCTAAGCCTGTCAGGTCTTGACTTCTTGCCAATTTGTGCGACTGATTAGATCAAAACCTAATTAAACTAGGCTTTCAGTTTAAGATTTTTAACTATTAGTCTTCTTCTTCTTCACTATTATTATACGTTATCTTAAACCGAAGACATATTAGTGATGGAGTGTGTAGAATATTGGGATTGTGTACGTGACGCTCGTTGTTTGGCTATTTATAGACTTACCTAGCTACTTTTGATAGTTCTAAGCCTGCTGGGTCTTGATTGGATTCTATAATAACTTTATAATAGTCTACTAAATAATATTATTTTATTATTATTATAGGATCACACGCACCCACATCGATCACATGAGTGGGCACTGGCGGCCAGAACCCACATCACATGGGTGGGCACTGGCCACAAGAAGAAGAAGAAGAAGTTTAGCTAGTGCAGACGACCATTAGCTGCGGTCTGCATGGAAGTTTGAATTGCGGTTCCGATCGAATGCATGAAAGTTTGTAGAATATATATATATATATATCGTATGCATGATGAATCTGAATCTGCACGTACGTGCACTTCCTTTCTCATGATAGTCGCACGTACAAAGAATATTTGTGCTCCCTTGGGCTTTGGCAGTCGGCAGGCAGCAGTTTAATTTGGACAGTACGTAGTTGAAGTTGAATTGTGGTTCCCATTACATTATAGCCTCTACCTCGACCCTCTAGGATGATATTTCTTGGTCCAAATATTATATGCACCCTAGCTAGAGGCCAGAGATCTCTTTTTGTTTTTCTCTTTAATCGCCACTGACAAAGATTTGTGTTTTATTAATTTAATATATGTACATTATATTATATTCAAGATGACTCTATCTCCGTCCAACGGCCATATATATAATAAGGCTAAATGAGTTAGACATTTCAACTCTTACCTGTTAATTTTTGTTATTGGGTTCGCCACTTACAAAGATTTGTGTTTTATTGATTTAATATATGTACATTATATTCTATTTAAGATGACTCTATCTCCACCTAATGGCTATATAATGAAGCTAAATGAGTTAGATCCTTCAACTCTTACTTGTTAATTTTTTTGTTGGATTTGTGGGCCGTGTCAAAATTTACGTGTATAAGTTACTAACTATGAACTGGGGTTTCTAAGTTACAAGCTTAGATTTTTTGTGTGATAATGTCATTATCACACCTAGACCATATTCAATATAACTCGAAGACTAGTTGTATATGTAGAATAATATACATATGTCCATGTATATAATCATACGCCCAATGTTCTTATAAAATTTTAAAAAATAAACACTTTTAGTAATAAACTGAAAAATGTCATTCAAATAAAATTAAGGTATAAATCGTAATTGCTTCTTATGTCAACTACTAAAAAAAACACTTAAAATACGTCACTTAGCTTCAACAAGTAGGATATAGAGTAATAAATAAGTAAAAATACTAGCATTACTCCAGGCAGAGGCGGAACTACATGGGGCTTAGGGGTGATTATATATATAAAAAAATATATATATTTTTCTATATATCTTTCCCAAAAACAAATTTTTAAAAAAATTCCTTTAGAATTTTTTTAAAAATTAAACTATGCCCCCCCACCCCCACCACACCAATTTTTTTTTTTTTTTTTTTTTTTTTTTTTAATTTTGTACTTTTCCTCTCCTAAATTATAAATCCTAAATTATAAATGCTTGTTCCGCCCCAACTCTAGGTAAATGTGTCGGTGTGTGCATTCATGTCCCATGTTTCCTTTTCCTTTTAAGTGGTTGGATTTCATGTCACCTCTCTCTTTATAGATCTTCAATTTGTACCACTCAAGTGACATACAACTTTGGGCACACGCCTAAAAGATGCCCTTGGTTGGGCCTTGAGACCTTGTGGCCGTAGCAGTACCCATAAGCTTTTAGAGCATTCATCAAATTTTGTTTTTTGTTTTTTGTTATTTTGATGAGGCAATTTAACTTAAATGGCCTAAATGTTCACTTTTCAGCCTCACTACTTTATTAAAAAAAAGTATTGAGGTGAACAGTACTCACCAAATATATTTTTTTGGATAAGTAAACAATGAAAACATATATATAATGCGCGCCGGGTAAACAATACTCACCAAATTTAAAAATTACTATTAACTCACTTATTGATTAAACAATTCATTTTTCTCTCTTTGTTTTTGCTTTCATTTCTCTCTCTTCTTTTAATAGTTAAAAAAAGAATAAACAAATCTTTGAAAAATAACATTTAAATGAAAATAGTGGAAGTAAATTGTTAAAATAGTGAGACTGTTGGGATGATATAAAAAAATGAGTTGTCAAAATAACCAAAATTTGGTGAAGCTGGTAAATGCATCCACTGCAGCCTCTTCAAAGTCATTTTTTGGTTATTTTGAAGAGGCAATTTAATCAAAAGGGCTTAAAATACCACTTTTCAGTCTCTTCATTTTAGCAAAAAAATTAACAAAATGAACAGTAAATCTTCAAATATAAAATTTACTATTCACTCATCTATTCATTAAATAAATATATTTTCTCTCTCTTCATTTTTACTTTTCATTTCTCTCTCTTCCTTTTCTGTTTTTATTTTCTTAGGCATCTCTGCATTTGCTTTCTAATTCTGAAAACTACACAACAAATTTTTCTTTCTATGTTTTTTTTTTTTTTTCTTCTTTGAATAATTTATGACCAATTTTTAACGTTTGCGCGTAAATTAATGTGCATTTATATAATCTCATGATGTTTCTTTATGGTCATGCAAGATAGACCATTAAGAAAATATATAAAAAAAAAAAATTAATGTGCATGTACACAAAATCCAAACCCAAAATCAATTTTTTAAAATATTACCGTTAGAATAAGACAAATATTCATAAAATAAACCATTAGAAAAATAGAAACATTCAAAAATATAAAAGTTAGAGAAAGAATAAACAAATCTTCGAAAAATAATATTTAAATGAAATAGTGAAAGTAAATTCTTAAAGTATTAAGGCTAAAATTGGTGCTTTAAAAATGTGAGTTGTTAAAATAACTAAAAGTGTACTTTTGGTTATTTTGAAGAGTAAAATTTGAAGAAACTATTGTGAATGCTCTAAGAATGCTCTCAACCTCGTTAAAAAACATAAAAATAAAAATAAAAATAAGTATAACATATGATCATATATAGGCTAAGAAGAGAAAGAAACTGTCTATGTCCTAGCCAGCTGCGACAAACTCTTCATGTTTGGGGAAACTAGGGGTGTTCAAGCGGGTCGGGTATACTCGACTCATACCCGACCCGTCAACCGATAACCAATTATAATCGTAAACTAATAATCGGTAACCGCTAATTGACTAGGGCGGTTGCGGTTAGCAGTTTTAGGAGTAGGGAAAGGTGGTTAAAATCGATAACTGCCTTTATTTATATATAATAATATATATAATAATATTAAATATTTATATTAATAAACTATTAAATAAAACATCCAAAATAACACCTATTGGTGTTAAATATATAGATTTGGAATTTGTCTTTTGAATTTGGATTAGAGTAAACCTGCTATGCGGTCTGTCTGCAAAATGCTATTTTTGCAGCAACTAATAGAATCCTGACACATCACCTAAATCATAAAAGATGCAAAAACATAACCTACAACTAAATACACTGAATTTTTGTTGAAACAAGCCATGATAGCCATCTCTTCGTGGATCTGCATAAGAGACCCAAATCCAAACCCATAGCCACAGTCGACCGATTTCCTCACCAACGGCCGTTTCCAGGCAAAACCGTCGGCGATTGACCAGTTCTTATGCCAAAGAACTTCCAACTTGTAACGTGATGCTTCTTAACCATGAATCTTCATATCTGGTGGAATCGCTGTCTGGGGAACTGTTGCTGGTTAATAGATGTTTCCACCCACAAGAGGAGTTTATGGTTTACAAATTGGATTGGGAGAAGATGGAGTGGGATGAGGTGAGGAGCTTAGGTGATGAAGCAATTGTCTTGGCTCGTTGTGCATAAGAACTGGTGAATCTACCGTATACAGACATAATCTGTGTGTATAATCTCTTGGTCTTCCTTCTTCGCCATTTGAGGTTTGTTCTTGAGCCCCTCAACTCTCTCTCTCTCGCCAGACCGGTGGGTCTCTGAAACGCTGACCCACAGCCAGCCAGATCGTGGCACCTAGCCGTGACCCACGGCTGGGTCACGGCAAGCAACATCCTTCTCCGGTGGATCCCTTTAAGGTAATAAAATCCCTAAAGGGTTAACCTTCTCTTCTAGAATTTAGTTTTGAATAAAAAATGAATTTTGAGGCATTAGAAACAAGTTTTTTAGGCATTAGGATCGAGTTGAGACATTAGAAACAAGTTTTTCAAGCATTAGAATCGAGTTGAGGCATTAGAAACAAGTTTTTTAGGCATTAGAATCAAGTTTTGGGACATTAGAATGGAGGTTTGAGGTTGGGGTTGGTAGAAAAGTGGCCGAAGAGGGTGTCTCGTGGGTCACAGCAGACCCACGGCTGGGTCACGCCAATGGAGAGCCGGTGCGAAGCTGATGGAGAGCGATCCTCTGGCGAGACCGAAAGAGAGAGACAGTGAAGCAGAACAGCTCTGCGTGGGATGAAGAAGAAAGGTTTGTAAAAATCTACTGTTTTCAATCCTATTCTATGAGCTTATCCTCCCTTACGTGTCTAATAGGTATTGGGGGTTGCAAAAGTGGCCTTTTACAGACCAACCTGGTAGGGGCTCCCTTTGGATTAATGGATTTGGGCTATGTTGTTTTAAGCCATGTTTTTGGGCTATACTTTATTTCGTCATGTTTTTTTTCATTTTGTTTGGGGAACATTTTGTCTTTAAACCCTTTTAAAATAAGACAAAAAAAAAGCAAATTAAAAGCTCAAAACACATAAAAAGCCCAAAAGCCCTTAAAAATAAGGTTATAACCGCACGATTATTGGATTGAATAACCGCTAACCGTCGATTATAAAATAACCGATAACCGCCTAAGTGGTTGCGGTTATTAAAAACCAATAACCGCCCAAGTCGGTTGCGGTTGTGGTTATAGCCAATATCCGACGGTTATAACCGTTTGAACACTTTTAGGGGAAACCACTGATTTAAAATAATATTTAAATGATAAGAGGGAAATGATAAAAAATTAAAAAATTAAAAATTAAAAAAAATGAAAAAAGAAAAAAGAAGTTATTTTGAAATTTATTTGAATAAGAGGCCCAAAAGTGATTTTGTTATTTCGGGGAGTAAAGTGTTAACTCAAAATACTTCAAGAAGATAAAATACATTTCTTGGGAATCAAGTGCCAGTGTCAGAAACTTTGAAAGGTAAAATGTTACTTTTTAAACATTAGAGTTAAAAGTGCAAATAGGTAAATAGTTTAGGAGGGTAAAAGTGTATTTTTCCAAATTTTGTAAAATTCTCCAGCCGAGTGTTCTCTCTTTCTAGGTAGATCTAGAAGAAATGATTAGAAATGCAAATCTTGGCACCCTTAGAAGCTTCACAAATATTTGACTACAAGAAGAATTTCTGAAATAGAACAAAATTTGGTAGTGTATGGACATTAACAGCAGCACCAGCAGCAGCAAGAAAGGAGAAGTCGAAAAACAAAAGCAAAAGCATTTATCTTTTCATGGCAAACAGCCTGCAGATTTTTTCATGCTGCACATCTCGTACTTACAAGGGGGAAAGAAAAGTCAATGCAGAAAATCTCTTGAGAAAAACTTTACATTTTTTTCATAATTTTTTTTTCTTCTTTTCTCGTCTATACCCTATGAAACAGTCCAAGAGCTTTCTTCAGTACACTAAATATAGCAGATAAAAGCAAAAACATCACAATCTTTTTTGAGGCCAACACCCTAAGGTTCACTCTCAGGCCATGTTTTCTCATCAGCCTCACCACCGCCACACCCGAAATGAGAAGCCAAGAACCAATAGCACATAACACCACCTTCACCGTCTCTGTCGACCCGCACACGTTTCCCATGTCACCCGACAGCTCCACATAAGACCACGCACGCTCATCTTGGCTGCACTCTGCTTGGTTCAATCCAAGACTCTCATTCAGCCAAGCAGAAAACTTGACCAGCAGTTTTGCAAGCCATGCAACCTCATCATCAGAGATTGGGCGCTTCATCCAGTCACCCTTGTATTTGATTTCTGAAATTGTGTGGTTCCCAACTCTTCTAGGCTTGAATATATCATAACAGGATTGGGAGCGCTGTTGCGCTTCTGGGGAAAATGACAGCTTCCTTACCGTATCGCCACCAAACAAGCAGCTCACCTGCGCTTTCAATGAATCTATACACTTAAGGTTGTCAGCAAGGTTATCACCAGAAATTGCTTGTAACTCAAATTCTGCTCGCAATATAAACAACTGCAAACAAAATCATAAAAAATTGGATGAGATCCTCTAAAGTAGATAGTTATATAATTTTTGTAGTAACTAAAGCATAAGCACATATTGCAATAATAAATAGTAAAAACCTGAAGTAGTTGCCTTCCACCATCTTCCCCATCACTAAAGAGTCGTAAATCTTTATTCCAGTTCTCATGCAAGAAAGATCCATCAGCATCACTCTCACATAGGCCATCCTCCCAATCCTAGTCTCACGATTAGACAACACAAAAATAATCAATATGTTAAGATCTAATGGTACACAAAAAGAACTCTTGCAATACATGAGCGATAGACTCATAGCCTGCCCCCCTCAGCAGACCCATCATAGAAGACATCAAAAATCCAAAAAGATCCAATCAACACATCATAGAAGCCATTTGACTTTTAAGAGGGAGAGGATTTGCATTTGACAAATAATCAGCTTAAGTTAGAAGAATTGAGGCAATCAAATGGTTTGAGTGCTCATCTGCTTACTCAAAAAGTGAATCAAAATGGTATAGCACAGGCATACAGGACTAAGAGATGAATCTACCTGCAACTGTTCACGAATTGCAGGAACAAATCTGTATAAGCTATTAAGCATTGATTTGCCTGATCCAGCTTGTTTGGAATGAAAAACAGTATCCACATTCTTTATAAGATCAGTCAGTTCCTTAGATGACGTCAATATGCTCATAACCTGTAAAAAGACACAGATACAAAACAAACTTTATAAGGAAAACATCATCAACAGATATAACTAAGAAAGTGTCCACCATTTAAATCTAGAGAATACCATGCAGCTATCATCACATAATTGCAAAAAGGATTATACACTAAGTCAGTCAATGCACAAATGCTCTATTCTAATATGAAAATTCTACCATGACTTACAAAATACTGGAATGAAAAAGATTTAATATTGATTCTTAGAAACAAAAGTACATGGAAACTGGGATTGTCTTAACATGGAATTCAATACTTGAATGAAAAAGATTTAATATCGATTCTTTGAAACAAAAGTACATGCTCACTGGGATTTTCTTAACATAGAGTTTGAAGCTTGGACATTATTTTCTGGCATTAATTGCATGAACAACACTCTCTGATAAAACTTTAGCAGATCTTATAATGATAACCAAACTAAACCTTATCCAAACTATTTGTGGCTATAAACACCCTTCTCTTTCAGCCAAATAACATGTACTTGTTTCTTTAAATATTTCACTCAGAAGCTGTTCGCTACAATCTGAACTCCAAAGCAATAATCTGAGAACGCAATATTGCATCTCTCCTAGACAGGGATCAGATCCTGGTAGACAGCCAAGACTTCAGGACCATAAGCAGCATACTCTTTTAGAGTATGCTGTTGTTTAAGACCAAAGATGTCTTACAAGTACCATTCAAGATTAAAATATTGGCAGACACTAAAACCATGGTTAATAATACTAGTATCATTTAGTCATAGATTAGACAAGTACGTGAAGGAATCAGTAGACATTGATTCTCTATTTTCCAAATGAGCAACAGGGAATACAGAGGAAATTAACACTCCCTTTTGCCTAGGAATTTTCTGCTGTAATAATAATATAGTACTACTTTCTCTTCAAAACGCCAATACTACCCAAAAAAAATTCCTCAAGCACTACAACTTTTTACAAACTTGTATTTATGCAAACTAGTATGAATTCATTTTACTCTGAAACACCAAAATTCAAGGCTATTCAAATTCAAGTATGAAACTATTTTTTCTATGGACTTTCAGGGGTTGAAAGATAGGCGAAATCCCTGATGCTCAGGCCATAGCAAATCTTGGTTTCAAGATGAAACTTCAAATGGCCATAACTGTTTATCCAGATCATTTGTCCTTGAAGGGGGAACCCTTTCAGACCCCCTTTGGGCCTCAAAACCCCCGCAAATTTCTGGAGCATTTTCCAGGCCCACATTTTTATGTCTTTCACTTTCAGTTCAGCCTTCATTTGTTGTCTTTACTATATACTATTTATGTTAGTTGGAGGGTCCTATGTAATCGTTTTCATTATTTCAAGTCACTAAGAATCTGCTTTTCTGTTTGGCTTTGCATTTCTAGCCCTTATAAGTTATAAACATGTAATGTTCATACTTATTCAACGATAAATTATCAATAAAATTTAGCTGTACCAATTTTTCTCATCTAGCGTTCAAAATAGCAAACCTTTAGATTCAATATTTAGTTAGGTTAATAGTCTACTATCACATCTCCAATCATATTTGTCTGAGTCTGGGTGCAGTTGTCAACTTTAGGCCATGCCAAGCCACAAGCTGAGCTCCGGTAGCCACCAACACAAGCTCAACTGTGAGTTTGAAATTTAAGCCGAAACTTAACCCTGCCCAAAGACAGGGCTCAAGCCACTCAAAGTATCGCTCACATAGTCCTAGCTTAGACAACCAGCTTCCAAATTACCCAGTAAGAATAACTAAGAGATGTTCATAGCCTGGTCAACTCCGCAGCAGTCTAATTAGTATTCCTTTAAAACAAAACTTTACTTCTCACTAGCATGTAGCCTGATTCCAAATATGCTAAATACAATCCTATCTCAAGGATCACATATGGACCTCTTGCCCAGGTGTTCACCAAGTCACAAATTTAATGCAAACTGATCCTCAAAGATAGAATATAACATATTAAGAAGCTAGGAAAATGTAATTCACATATCTCTTTTCCAAGATTTAGTCCCAATTATCAGAATATCTTACTTAGAAACAAGTTGTTATTGTGCCAAAGATCCACCTGGGACACAAATATGGCAGGCCTTCTTCTCATGAAAGCACCTTTTACACAAATAAGTGCTCATGCATGCAGGGACCATCCACTACACAGGTTATGGTACAGCTAGAGGAACCTTCGATACCATCCAGCTAAAATAATACATAGAGTTTGGATAAGCTAAATTATAACTTACTGTCTTGGTTCACCCAACAAAATGCAGATTAAGCACTCCAATAGTTAATATCAAATCTTCGTGACCATAATAGGCAAAAAAGAAAAAAACAATCCAATGCAAGTAAAACTCAATCAACGTTGATTTAAACTAGCCAAAACTTGTGATTAAGAAACGAACCTTCGATACCATCCGGACAACAATTTCCACATCAGTGTGAAGAAACTTGTGAGCAAGGCCGATGAAATGCATTACCAATGAACTGTAATACAGGTAATTAGACAACACATAACCCTGCCAAGCAGGGGAGTATCCATATCCACAACCTCGACAACCAGAATCATCCTTCATCTTTCTAGAACAATCCACGATAGTGTCCAGCTCAGAGAAATCATCCCAGCTTATCGTCCAAGGCTCTATATATCTAATCCAAACATCAAACACCTCAGAGGCATTCTTAATCGACGTCCCAACCGGGCAAAACAAAAACGTCCTCAGTATAAACCGATAGAGCGGCCTCTGAATCCACACGTTCCACGACCCAGCAGGACGCACCGGCACCAGCGCATCCCTCGACTTCGCAGCATCGAGGGAACCCGAATTCGACACCATCCGCCTCGGAGTCCCACAACTTTCGCCGCCACGGTCTTCCGTCCCGTCCACGGAGCTCAAATTCAAGTACTTGACGAACAACTTGACCACCTCCCCCAAACCGGACGCCGGCGGCGGGGTCTCCCCAGAGACCGACCGAGGCGGGAAGGAAACGCCGAACGATTTCATCGAGCAAACAGGAAACGGCGAGAAGTCGTTGTCAACCAACCAGAAATGCATAAAAGCGTTCACAACAAACTCCGCACGCATCCTAAGCGATCCATCGTGCCCGGACGAGTACTGAAGCAAGGAGCTCCGGTAGGGTTGGAGCGCATTGAAATCGTAAATGGGCACAAACGCGCGAAGATACGTGTAGAGAAGTCGAACATAAAGATTGCATTCAATTCTTTGGTCACTTCCACGCTTAGGATTAGAGAATCCAGGGATGGAGGAAGTCCAATTGTCCAACCTGAATTTTCTAGCTCGTTTGGTGGAGACGGAATCAGAATTCTCGGAATTGGCTTTGCAAACGGGATAGTAAGCGAACCAGAAGAGGTAGTACTCGAAGACATGGAGCTGGAGTTGATGAGAGGAGGGCTTGATCGGGTCTTCTTTGAGCTTGGCTTTGAATAAGGGGCAGAGATCGGAGAGGGCCGGGGCGTCTTTGCCGGAGGAGATGGCGAAGCGGGCCCACTCGGGGAGGCGTTCGAGGGGGAACACGTACTTGACGAGGGAGAGGCAATCGACGGCGGAGATGGAGTGGAGGAGGACGCCGGAGGGGGAGAGGAGAGAGAAGATGGCGTTGGCGGAATCAGGGTCGTTGGATGAGAGGACGGTGTCGATCCAGCCGTTGGACGGGCGGGGCTTGGATGAGGATGAGGTGGCGTCTGGGACGCCAAAGAAGAGCTTGCAGATGAGGGTTGGGAAGGCGAGGGAGAAGAAGTGGCGGGACTGGTCGGGTGAGTGCGAGAGCAGGAAGGACTCGATGGAGGCGCAGGCGGAGGCGATTTGGGACGGAGATGAGGCGGCGAGGATGTCGTCGGCGAGATCCTGGGACTTGGATTGGGAATCAAAGGTGTACGAATGGGGGAGCATCGTAAGGTCCGGTGAGGGCGAGGGCGAGGGCGAGAGAAGCGAGGAACTGGGAAGCAAAGCTAGTTAGGGCTTTTCGAATTTCGAGAGATATTTTTGAAAGATTTAAAAACAGAGGATGGGGCAAATGGCGCCCTTTTAAGGGGAAACAGCACAGGCGGAGTGTGTACGTGGCGAGAACTGGGCCACCTGCGCTGGTGGTTGTGGGCCTCACGGAAAACTCGTGGAAATTGGAAGTTTTTGTTGAAGTTGGCGGGAAAGCTCATCATAAAACGTTTGAGTGCGTAAATGTGGGACAAATTTTTCATGTAAGAGCATTCACAATGGAAGAGTTAAATGTCATTTTTATCTAAAATAGCTCTTTAAATTGATAAAATATCATCTGCATTGGATAAGCTAAAAAAAATGTAGAATAAATTTTTTGTTAAATGAGCTAAAAAAAAAGCTACATGTAGCGGTAATATTGAAAGAGCTATTTTCCTACATTTTCTCCCACGTCTGTTTTTTTCTCCCACTATCTCTCACAAAATTTTCTTCTACGTTTTTTTTATTGTTTCTCTCAACTGTTTTCTCTTTTTTCAAAATTTTCTCCTACTATTTCTCTTTCACATCTCATTTTTTCCAAAATTTTCTCCTATTATTTCTCTTTCCACATCACTTTTTTCTCAAAAGTTGAAAAATAAGATATTAAGAAAAATACAATCATTATAAAAAATAAAAAAATAATTAAAATTAAATTATATAAATAAAAATATAACTAATCGGATGTAGGAGGTCCTTAAAAAGTTATTAGCTAAACTAGATAAATTGAGTTTTGATGAGCTATTTTACATAAAAAATTAGCTCATCCATTGTGAATGCTCTAATTGGGTTGGTTGAAGGAATTTCTTTAACCAAACTCTATAGTAATATTATAAGTTCATCTCCTGTTCATTTTAAGTTCATTCAATAATGATGTGATTATTAAAATTATCGTTAAGATTGTGATTAATCATAATTAGATTTTAATCAAATAATGATTTAAATAGCTACATTATTTTTAGATGAACTTAAGATGGACACGAGAGAGACTTCTAGAATTATTCTCAATCTCTATAAATGTGTATCTTTTTTTTTTTTTTTTGACATGTTTATTTTATGAGGTATAGTCTCTAGTTGATTGATCTATCTCTTTGAGACATGTCATTTTTTTTTTTTTAATAACATGTGAGATGCACATGAATTTTTAATAAAATTTATTTCAACTTTATTCCTATTATTAAAAAAATATGTTCATTTCACGTTCGTAGGACATATGTTAGATTAGATCGGATAAAATTCTTTCAACCCAAGAAAACTTTGTCTAAAATATGTGTTTTAGAATTTTTTTTTTTAACCCACATGCCACAGGCACAAGACCTATATCTTGGCCCTAGAGAAAACGAAAAAGAACAATAAAAGGGTCAAATATTGAGTTGCGTGGGCCAGGTTGTAATAATAATGTCTGTTTTTCTATTCAATCCTAGGAATAATTGATCTTTGGATTCTACCAGTTAGCAGCAGATAAAAAATCCAAAGATTCATATTAAACAAATACGTTGATATTCATATTATATCCCAAATCGAATTAAGTTATTTTTATGCGAGCGTGTTTGATAATCATCTAAATTTAGTGTTCAAACTCTGACTCGACTCTTTTATTAAAAAGATAACTTCACTTACCTCTTATGAAATTACGTATTTTTTTAAATATTTTTATAATATTTAAAGTCTCTCACTTTAGTGTATCAAACTTTTGTTTCGTTTCAAATACTCTATATCGTTAAATATTACAGTTAAATTAAACAGTGAAATGAGTAAAAGACTTTTATATCCCTAATTTTTTTTAATGAAAAATAAGGGTATTTTAGTAATTGCATATCCCTCCGTTGGGGTTTAACGGAATGGGGTAATTAAAACGGAACAAAAGTTCAATACATTAAAGTAAAAGACGTTAAATATTGAAGGGGTGTTTATAAAAAACGCGTAATTTTATAGAGTTAAATAAAATTACCCCTTTATTAAACTATTCGAACTCAGGGTCAAGCTCAAAGTGTTCATAAACAACTTCAATCACTTACCACCCTTCATCTAACACACCTTTTGACTGTGGTTTGATTATTATTATTGGGGGAAACTTCAGAAATCCCCCCCATCTTCCATCAATTCACACAAGCCTCCCCCGAAACAAAAAAACTCACTTACCCCCCAATCTTCCATTTTCTCTCATTTAAGACCCTTTAAGAGTATAATGGGTATATAAATAAATATATATATATATGCCCATTATACCATTCATTCCAAAACAGGATAGTTTAGGCCATTTTAAGATTTTTTTTTTTTTTTTTTTTT
>CM017325.1:14361069-14473009 GCA_006937295.1 Carpinus fangiana
GGGGTGGCCGCCCCATACCGGTCGTCGGGGGTGGCTCTAGCCACCCCTTGGCCAAAAATGAGGTGGTCCGGCCACCCCATTTTTGGGCAAGGGGGTGGCTGGAGCCATCCCGATTTCCTCTTTTTTCTTTTTTAATAAATTTTTTATTTTCCTTCTGAAAAAAAAAAAAAAAATCATAAAATGGCCAAAACTACGCCGTTTTGGGCAAAACTACGTCGTTTTGGGCTCGTCCAAAACGGCGTAATTTTGGAGTGAAGGGTATAATGGACAACTTACCACCAAAAGGGTCTCAAATGAGAGGAAATAGAAGATTGAGGGGGTAAGTGAGAGTTTTTTCGTTTCGTGAAAGATTTGTGTAAATCGATAGAAGATGGGGGTCTTATGAAGTTTCCCCTTTTTATTGTAATTTTTAATAATTAAAGTAACATGTCTGTATAATCAAAATAGAAATAGGTGGGTACCACGTCCCTACTGCCTTTTCAAGAAACATCTTACCAAACACATTTCAAGTCTTGTGAAAAGTCGTCTTGGATTAACGAGTCAATTACTACTTGGCTAAACCAATTAAGTAGTTTTCAATTAAACGACACAAACATTCTCAAAGAATCTATCTTGCATATATCCTACCTCCTTTACAGTTTTAAGGTCTGTTTAGGTATATGTTTCACATGCATAAAAATGTGTTTAACACTTAAAAATTAGTTTGAAGAAAAAAAATACCTATTTGGCTAAAAAAATTGAAAACACTTTTAATAGTCTAAAAAAATAAATAAATAAATAAAAGAAGCTAAAACATATTTTTGGTAAAAACTTAAAAATAAAGTGTTTGCCAAAAAAATACTTTTTGACTTAAAAACTATATTTCTCAAACGCAATCTCAAACATGCTCTTAGTTTTCAATATAAATTTGACACAACAGGTAAAAATATCAAATACAATTGAGATGAAAACATCGTATCTTTAATTCAAATTAACCTAATTGACTTTTTCATTCGTTATAACCAACGGCCACCACCGACCCTCCAAAACCAACCAAGACAATAGCTCATGTGGTTTTATCAAGAAAATGAAAATTATTTCAGTTGAATGGGTATGTTATTTTTTTGATGTTTCAAGTTGACATGTTTAATTCTTATTAAAAATGTAAAATATCTAGCTTACACCATAACCTAATTGAAGGTACTCTCTTGAATTTATCAGGGTTACTTCAATTTTGTGTGCTTGCTTTCTTTCTTCTCACATGGTGGGCTGGGTTTGCCCTGTAATTTTGTGTACCCATATAGCATAAGGTTTTTCCACTTTGCCTTTGAGCACAGCTCACTGTGTCCCAATTGGATGGGCCCAGTTGACTTTTAGGCCTTTTAACAATCCATCAATAGTGGCGGAGCCAACATTTTGGTTTATAGGGGGTAGCGTAGGCTCGTATTAATCAACTTCAAAAATTAAAAGATTGACACCTTATATTATATTATTTTATTTTTTAAAAAAAAAATGCAAAATCAATTTACGTGAATTGTAATTAGCTTCTTGTGATATCAAAATGAACTCAAAGTTTCATGCGGTATGCCAAAAAATAATTGACTCACTATCATCAAATTATTTTCACTGATTTAACAGATTCCGTTAGTGTGACACGTCATAACCAAAAAAATTGTTGTACATATCTTATTTAAGTTGGTGTTACATTTTTTGGAATTTATTAAATTAGTGGACAGAATTTGACTGTAAGTAGTGAATTATTTTTGTTTTTTTGGCATATCTCAGGAACCTCTGAGTTTATTTTGATACCACAGTGAACTAATTGCAAATCAAGTAAATCACATGTACTAATTTTACATTTTTCCCTTAAATCTTTTCTAATTTTCTTTTGTGAGCTTTTTTTTTCTTCGTGTTGAACACTTCAATTGTAATGTAATTTTTCTTGGACACAGAAAACCTTTTTTTTGGCATAATCTTCATGTTCATCAACATGATGTGCATAATCCAAATCCATACACCTAAGAAGCAATTGTAACATGATCTTTCCATTTTGCAAAGTCGGTTGGATTAAAGAACTAGAATCTATTTTATTTTATTATTATTTTTTTCAAATTGGCAGATATGGAAGATAAATTCATCTACCTTAATGCGTTGATAATAAATTAAAAAATATATAATTTATTGTCATGCATCTTTAGTCTAATGAAAAGCAATCAATTCATAAAGATTTTACCTTCAAACTAAAAAAAAAAGAAAAAGGGATGAGGATGATAGAACAAAAACATGCTTTTAACTAAGATATCCTTTAAGGAAACACAACTCTTTTTTTTTTTTTTTTAATTATTATTACTTTTGCTATTAAAGTGGGCGGGCCCTATGGGTTTTTAGACCATACTTAAAGGCAATGACCTACTATTTCCTTAGATATCTTAGATTTGCGCAACCGCCTAGCTCTCTTACTCTATGCGGGTGATACCAAACTCTAATACCATTTATTGGATTTAAAAATAAAAAATAAAAAAAATCCTTAAACTACGATCTTAAGCCAAACCATTACCACATGAAGTGTACATGCGATCATGGATGACACAATGTAAGTGGTTATTCGTCATCCATGTCCAAAACTCTTCGCTTGTCTTTAACGTATCTTACATAGTGATGAGGTGTATACGAGTGAATGCTACGGTTTGGAGCGGGTCATAATAAAGCCAAAATTCTATCTTGGCGTGTCATAATAAAATGGATCCATTACAAACGGCTCGCTACACACGGATAAAAAATACGTGTTTTTAGAGACGTGTCAATGACTTGGTCATATGACTCATATCACTGTAATGATCACACTTAATGAGTTGTACAAACACCACTCATACCTTATTTGACATAGATAATGGTTGGAGGAAGCAAAAGTTAAACCTAAATAAAGATTGAACTAGAATAAGGCATCATTTATGTAAACACAAATCAGCAACTTAAGAGCATTTTCATTTTACTCCATATTTTGGAAAGAAAAAAAAAAAAAAAAAAAAATCCTAAAATGCTCATTTTATGCCCTCCAATGATTTCCCTTTTTTAGGGAAAATTTTGGGGGAGCATGAACTATTTACTCCTCAAATCATAAAAAAATAAAATAAAATTTTGACTTTATCTCTCTTCACAAGTTTAACATTCTCTCTCCTTACAATAATAAATAAATCGAAAAAGTGCACATAATCAGCTCAAACTATCATCCAATTGACAATGTCCCTCAAACTTTAATTGCGACAATATCCCCCTAAACTACCAAACAATTGACAATGTCTCCCAAGGCCAGTAAAAAGACAAAAATGACCATAAATTTTTTCTAATAAGACAAAAATACTCCAATAAATTTAGAGGAGACATTGTCAATTGAGTGTTAGTTTAAGTAGGGTATGTGAACTTTTCCCTAAACAAATATATATATATTCAAAAAAATTAAATGGAAGAGTGAAAGTGGATTCTTAGTTTAGAATGTTGTACATAGGTGTTTCGAAGAAGTGAGTAGCAAAAATAATATATCTAAAAGATCCATTAGTGAGTGGCTATTTAGTGTCTCTCTTCTAGGAACCGCACCCATGTGCTATTCGTAACTATCCACTATCTGCTATTTACTATCTATACATGTGAATTAGGGGTGAAATTCCAGTTGCGCTTAGTGGTTAGTGGCTAAAATCACTAACTGTAATTGCCTAGGCAGTTAGTAAATTTTACTAACCGTCTCTGCTAACCGCTTAGGTGGTTAACCACCCGGTTAACGGTTAATCGCATCCAAAAACCACTAACCGTTTTTTTTCACCAAAATACACAAAATTGAGCTTGCAACCAAACGCCCCTCTTTCTTTCACCAAAATACACAAAATTGCATATCGCCCTGCTAAGCACCAACAGACTGTCGGAGGGAAAAATTGGTGCACACCACGTAAGTCTTTGTTCTCAGACCGGCAAGCACAAGGTGGGAAATGGAAGAGAAGATTGATTCCAGTATAAGGGCCAATGAGCATAGTCAAGATTAAAGATGACAGGGCAAGGACGGTTCCGAACCGAGAGAGCTATGAGAGACGGTGAGGCGAGTCGGCAACAACAACAAGTGACGAGTGACAGCATGAGCGTGAGTGGCAGAGGCTAAGTGTTGAGTGATTTAGAAGATAGGTTTATGGTTAGAGAAAGAGATGAATATATAGAAGTGTAAAACTACGTCGTTTTACCTTAACTAATATTATATATATAATAAAAATATAATATATATTATGTTTAAAAAAAGCAGTTAGCGGTTTTAAAAAAACCCACTAACTATTAGGTAACGATTAGCGATTTTTATTAACCGCTTTTGAAAGCGGTTAGTGGTTAGTGTGATTAGCAATTATAGCGGTTAGTGGTTAGAAGGTGGTTAATGAAAACTGCATTTTCATCCCTAATGTGAATACAGTTAGCAAAAACCACTATTTGAATATGCGGATGCAGATAGCGGTAAAAAGTATCCAGATGCAGTTATTCTTTTATATATGTATATATTTAATAAATTCACCAAAATAACTTTTTGTTGGTGTTTAATACCATAATGATGTTGTTTTGGATTATGTATAGGTTATGTTTAGATTGTTTTCAAAAGTAATGTGAAATCAATATGTTTTCAAAACATTAGGGCTTAAAAAATTAAAACAAGCCCAAAACACTAACAATTGACCTAAATTATTTTTAAAATTGTTTAAAATAGGCTATGATAAAAATCCAAAGAAGGCAAAAAGATTAAAATAGGCACAAAAAAGCTTATTACATAATATGCAGATAGCAGATAATAACTACAATAACCATGCAAATGCGATTAGTAAAAATGTGATGCAGATTTGGATAATAAAAAAGAGATATCCGTATTTTGCGAATGTGACAACGGATATCACAAATAACCGCATCGACATCATACAATCCAAGTAATGCTATAAAAATTACTAAATTCTTCCTTGAGTCCTCTTAAATGTGATGTACCTTTTAAAATTACTATTGAATTTAAGATGATTATTATTAAATTTTAATTTANCTGGTCCCCCCAAAATAAATTGATAGGTCTTGGTCCCTCCCCCAAATTTTTTTGTTTTTTTTTTTGTTTTTGTTTTTGCTTTTTGTTTTTGTGTTTTTATTTTGATGGGTTTTTATAACTAATACCATTGAGAAATCTCTAGTTTCTCTTTGAGTTTTTGTTCCACCCATTGAATTTCAAGTTTAAAATCATAATGATCTAAGTAATTTTTGATTAGGTCCAAATTTGGGAGAATTTTAGTAAGAAGTTAAATTCTTAAAATTAATTTGGGGCTTTTGTGTGTAGTGGATTTCAGTGCATGATTTAAGATCCGAGTTGTTAGATTAATGAGTTGAAAGCTTTAATTTCACTATTGTTAATAGTATGGATATAAACCCTAATTTGTATAGTATAAATTAAATTAGGGTTTTTGGTATGTGAACTCTAGGATTACTAATTGGATGTGTTAATTACATTTAAAGTGTTAATTAACCCTAGACTTCCATGAGTTCAATGGAAATTGATGCCTATAGGGTTTAGGTTCTAATATGTCATATTAGAATCATATTGATTATTGTATGTAAATATGACTATTATAAATTGGGGGTAAGTTGCTAGATTAATGGAATAGGAAGAAAATAATGATTATAGGGTTAAAGTGTAATGTTTAACTTAAAGTCTCTATGTGATAATTATGTTATTCATGTGAGTTTGTTCATTGTTAACCTATGTATATTTTTTCTTTATTTTCTAGAGACGCAAAATGATCATGTAAATTTATTTGTAAATAATGGGAAAGTCGAATACAATACTTGACTATTTCAAAAGAAAAAATGCACAAAGTTTATTGGAGTTTGATCATCGATTGCGTGTCACATAGGGGAATATGATGTTAATCAATGAGGTGCAAAATAACTTAACGCAAGTCATACTTTTTGAGGTTTGTACTCCAAGCTCAATTCTTAATCTAAGTGGTCTTGTAATTTAGATATTATGATTATTCAATATTGAGAATATTGTTTATTAGAATTTAAACATTTAATTGGAGAATATGACATAATTTTAAGCTCAATTCCTCATTGTATTTAAGTACCAGTGATTGGAAAAAGAAAAAAAAACCAGTTCATTACACGTTGAAAAAAAAAAAAAAAAAAAAAAAAAATTGCTTTGGTCCCCTCCCATAAAACTTTATGGCTCCGTCCTTGCTAGTCGAAGAGAAATATAATTCTCCTTATGACATCACTCGTACAACCCTACTCTCTTATTGGTTTTTTTTTTTTTTTTCAACACATCCATACAAAAAAAGTAAAAAGCGAGAATTTTTTTTTTTGATATAACAAGAAACATGACCTTCACCTGAAGGAAACATAAAATGAAATGAAGGAAACATATCACCTGAAGGAAACATAAAATGAAATGAATTTATATTATTCATTTCATTTTTTTTTTTTTTAAAAAAAAACATATCAAACCATTCACTTTTTATATTACATCATTTACTATTTAAATAAAAAAAATTACTACAAAATAAATTTTTTTACTTTACAATATCATTTTTTTTTATTTTCTCATATCAATTATTTATTTATTTTGTTTTAATTTATAAACAGTATCGTGTAAAAATTTGTGGGAGAGTATGAGAGTTGCCGAACGACCTCTAGGTGGTCCCATTACTTGATTACGTAGTCATGACTCATAGGTAATCAGGTTGTCCCATTTTAGCTGGTCCCATTACTTTTTTTCTTTTTTATTTTATTTTTAATTTAATTTGATTACGAAGTCATAGGTAATCAGGTTGTCCCATTTTAGCTGGTCCCATTACCTGATTACGTAGTCATAGGTAATCAGGTTGTCCCATTTTAGCAACGTTGCTGGACTCCGTGGCTATGTTTGCTAATGAACTTAAAATAAATAAATAAATAAATAAAATCTCATACTATTTCTCTCTAAATTAATCTCAACCTTTTTACTTAATTTTTATATCACATCAATAATTTTTTATTACCATTTAAAAAAAAATTACTACAAAATAATTTTTTTTAACGTTTTTATACAAAACATTCTTACTACTTCTTCTTCTTCTTCCTTTTTTTTGTTTTTTTGTTTTTGTTTTTGTTTTTTTTGTTTTTCACATCAAATAAACCTACTACGGTTCCAAACCATTCATTTTTCAAGGCCAATAGCAAACATAGCCTTTATTCAATGAATTGAATAAAGATCATGTGTGGCTTTAAAATATCAATGTCCAAGGTCACTCGAGACTACATAGATAGTGACGCCACACCTACAACATTACTAAGAAATGATAAGGATTATCTATGCCGCATGCTCTTGGGATGGAAATTTCTTTGTATTTTTTAAAAATATGTGATTTTCGTATTCTAAAATTTAAATCCTCTATTTCTCCTAGTGGTCTAAACAAATGTTAAAGTTTATGTGTTATTGAGGTAATTAATTTTAGTTTTTAATATGTCAAATCAATTTGCCTCAACTTATTGATGCTTTTTCTACTTGATGAGAATTTGAGGGGAAAAAACTATATGCCTTTGCAATTGTTATCTCGTTACTTTTCTAGCATGAGGTTATTATAAGCATAGCAAATGCCTTTATTGAAAAACAATTATCTGTTAGGGTTTGTTTTCTCTAGTAGCTAAAGAAAGAAATAAGGACAACTATTCCTCCTCAACTCTTTCATTTTTTTCCTGAAAAACACAATGGTGAGTTCAGTGACGTTCATGTTACTGTAGCTGTTACTATTTGTCTTCTCTCTAAATTGGCTTTTTGTAGTAATCTATAACGGTGAAGTTTTTTTTTTTTGGGTGCTATTTGAGGTTTCAATTACCTTTAGTTGGTTTCAATGCGCTACCTATACATTGGATTGTGTCTATTTGGTGTAGATCTGATATTAAACTTGATGATTAGTCATAGATTAGCGGATATTTTGTAATAGTTGATTTGATATGTTGTTGACGACTGTAATTTTAGCTTCGGCTTTGATTTACTTCAGAGCTTTTTGCTCAGTTTGTAAGAGATTTTTGCTCACGACTTTTATCAATGGATGAGCATGCAATGCTTCCCTTTCAAATATATATATATATATATAGATATAACACTTAAACTTCACTATATTAAGGATTAATGAGGTGTAATGATTTCCATAAATTTTGTGATGATGCTTATTGAATGCTCTAGTTGTAATTGAATTGGATAACAATAGTTCTATATATATACCCAAATTCTGCTGCTTTTTTTTTTTTTGAAATTTCTACCGCTTAAGATTTGCTGGTAACATTATGAATTAATTAATTTTGAGGGCATTACTAGGTACAACATACTATTGGCTGAGTTGGAAGTGCAATCCCGTTAAGGACGTTTACGTAAATGTGTGGTCCATCACTTTACCAAGCTAAGTGTACATAGAAATTATTTAGTTTGCCCAAAATGCACGTCTAGAACCACAAATTTAAGTACTTAATTAAGAGAAAAAGTATAAGTACTTAATTTGTTTTTTTTTAAAAAGTAAAGAAATGAATTGTACGTTGGAAAGTATTTCAAAGAATAAATGCTTAAGAGAAAAAGTATAAGTACTTAATTTTTTTTTTTTAAAGTAAAGAAATGAATTATATTGTACGTTGGAAAGTATTTCAAAGAGTAAATGCTTTAAACAAAATGAATTTAACTCAACCATTTTCCTTAATTGGAAATTTATCTTACTAAACATTCTCACTTTTCTTTTTTTTTTTTTTCAGGTCATGTTGAGCTAGGTAGCCGGGATGGGAGTCATTAGGACTTCATCCACATGATAAGTTTTTATTAAGAGAATAAATTCTATAAGGATCTAGTATAAATTTAGGTCTTTTGTAGCCTAACATGAAAGACAAACACGTCAATGTGGAACGCAAAAATTAATTAAGACAATGACACTAGATATTAGTTTTTCTCCACAACATATCGAATCATCGACGAAAATCCCTCATTCTCCTGTTTCAGCAAATCAAACACCGTAAGCCTTTTGGATGAATAATTTTGGATTCGATTCTTCCAAATGGGAGAAAGGGAGATTTTTGTCAACGAATCAACATGTTTTCGTCTTAACTAGTTTTTGTGTTCCACATTGATTTGTCCGTCTTTCATCGGAGGGTATGAACAACTTGATTTGTGCCATGCCGGCCATATCACTATAGAAGTTATCTTGGCTGAAATTGTAACACGCGCACATGAGCGTCTACCTCAGGGCCAACCTGGCCCAACCAGCGTGTACGTACCATTGAAGATAGTTTTAGATTTTCTGATACTAAATCTGGCAACTCCTTGGAGAAAGGAAAACCACTCATTGAACATCGATCTAGATCGAGTAACTACGTGGGTCTATTATTACACATTTATGGTGTTTTGCAAAATTTTGATGCTGTATATGTCACACTCATCGTGTCGATTTCTTGGTCTATTCATACACCATAATTGCTCATCATTTTTTTTTTTTCTCAAAAGAGATTTTATGGCTGTAATCTAGTTATATATATATATATACATGGTAGAAAACCCGTAGAAAACCGCATACGTTGAACGTTCTCTTTAACCCGTTTGAGTTATAATCTGATTTAAACTCGTGTAATAATTTTCATTACGAGATTCAAATCCACTAAACTATTATTACAGATGGTGACTAATTGTCGCTTTATTTCAACTAACCTTTTTCTATCGGCCCTTGCCAACTCGATTAGATGAAAATAAAGTTAAAGGTTCTCTCTTTCTTTTGTATTTTTGTGGTAGATGGTTCTCTCTCTCTTATGGTGTGATTACGTAGGCAATGATGAGATTTAGACAAGTGAACAATCTATCTTAGGCATGCATCACGTTAACTAAGAGAACTTTATCAATTATATTTTTGTATAGTTCATTTGTGACACTAGAAAAAATCTTATGCATGCAACATGGGTACGTACACTACAAAAATGGGACGTGTAGCTTAGGGTCGTTTTAACAAAATAAAATGACCCTAAGCTACGTCATTTTGTACTAAAAACAATGTCTCTCAAAGTGGCGTTCGTTCTAGGGTCAAAACGACGTCCCTTGATCACTTGGGTGATGTTGTTTGAACAGTGCCACTTTGTCATTGTGATGACATTTTGGTATTGTAAACATGATGTCTTCAGTAGGGTACTAATGTGTGAGCAATTGTTCAAACGTCATTACAAAAAAAACAAGATTTATTGACACTTGAAATAGAGGCATACGTTCTAATAAAACGCCCTCTTTTAGGGGTGTTTTACTGTACAAGCGCCCCACTTTTAATTAGGGGTGCTTGTATAGTAAAACACCCCCTAATTTGGGGGCGTTCCACTAGGACAAGCGCCCCAATTGTTGAAATAGAGGTGTCTGCCTAGAAGAAGGGTCTTTAATTTTGAATCTAATCACTATGTTTAAAGTCATTTTCAAAATGTCAATAATCGAAAGAGTGACGTTTTTGCTCACCTTCCACATGTCACTAAATTGGCAAATTTTTGTAGTGCATATGATTACCGTTATTGAATATATAAAATTGAAAAAAAATAAAAATAAAAATTGCAATCATGAATTAGAGAGGTGAGAGGGAATTAGCTTTTAATTTTGACTCTTTGAGTAATGTTAGAAGGAAGATTAGAGTTTTCCTTATGTCCTCTCAAATATGACGTACCTTTTAAAATTATCATTGAATTTGAGATGATCATTATTGAATTATGATCTATTAGTGATTTTAAATACCACATCACTTTTAAGATGACAAAAAGAATACTCCCTCATTGTAACACTAATATCTTATTATTGGGTTTATGAGGTGTCATGCTCTTTAACTATAAAAGATTAAGGGCCTTGAGATTGGTAAATTTAGACAAAAGTAAAATAAAATAACATGAAAGAAAAACTAGAAATTTGTCTTTCTATGTTAATAAGTTACAGAAGTACATATATTCACGAATTCATCAAACAAAAAAGAACAATAAGCTTCATCAAATCTCAGATTTCTTAATTCCAAAAATAGTATTTGAAAATTAATTGAACGAAATGGATTTGGTTCAAGTGCCCTTAAAAGAAAAAGGAATTAATTTTTTTTTTCAACGATTTAGTTTTAAATTCATCCCCTAAATCTTCCATAAAAAACTAAAATTTAATCGTGAAACGTTTAAAAAATTATAAAAGATCTGTTATAATTTTTTACAGCACCTAAGTCAAATTTGAGCGGAATATATATTATATTCCTAGACATAATCATGATGCTGAATGCTGATTATGCCTTTGTCAACAGCATCGACCAAAGAAAAAAGAACATGAGAAGAGAGAAATGAGAGAGTGGGAACAAAAACAGAAAAGTCGAAAAGAGAAGATAAGAAAAGAGTGATTATAGTTTGAGATGACACCTTGGCAAAGAAAATGGCATGCAAACGTTCCACATGTGCTTGAGATATATATATTAACTTACGACACAATTATTTTGTACACACTTGGTTTTGTAGCCTTCCCTACGTAAAAAGTACAAGACAAATTAGTGAAATTACTGAAAAGGACTTCATTGGAACTCATTGAAAAATGTTTTGAAATTGAAATGAATTTAATTATCCCAAATTATTCTTCTCCTTGTGGGGCAGGTATATTGGTCATCTATGTTGACCACTAAACAAGAACTAAACAAGCTAGCTAGACTGTGTTTTCATTTTTATTACTTGGTTACTTACATTACAGTTTTTAAGGAGTAGTTCAATCAGCTGGAGATTACGCTTCATCAAGCGAAAATCACTAAATCGAATCTCTCTCTTATGTGAAGATGATATAAGTATAGTAAGTGGAGATAATAATATCAAATCAGATTTGATTAAAATTAAAGAGAAACACTAAAAGATAGGAGACAATATATAATTAGAATGATTTGATCACAATCATGTATTCCAACAATATTATAAGTAGCCAAGTTCCTTAATGTGACTTGTGATTGACTCATGAGATACAAACTTAGCACTGACTTTTGTATGTAAGTGGCCTATTTTAAAGAAGAGTCATTTTATATACTCAATTCTCATGTTACTTTCATTTCATCAGGTTAATGTGACAATACCCAGTAGCCCTTAAATTAGCTTTATTAAAACATGAAAAAAATTCAAGGGCTAATGGACACTGCCATATATATTGTTGACGTGAGTATGACTTTCACCCACCAAGTATAGTGTGAGCCCCACTATTAGGTTTACTTCTCCAACTTGGTCTTGAATTTGTGTAGCCGCCAGTATATCTCTTTCCTTAATGTGATTGGTTTTGGAGGACAGCCTTTACTTCTCCTACAAAGAGAACCTTTAGACCGACTATCAACTCCTTATAAAAGGAATGTTGCATAGCATGAAGAGAGTACCGAGTGAAAGAAAGTTTCGGTCATCTCACTTAGTTTTCTCACAGTGTTTGTGTCTTACGACACTTAGAGAAGAAGAGAGTTTTCTTTGTCAATTTTTCTCTTTTGTATTATTTTCTTTTTTGTGTGAGAGTGAGATTTAGGTGCATTGGGGCTTTGAGTGGTTTTCTCCCTATTATCTTTGTACTCCATCTTTTGATAGTGAATTTTCTCTGGGTCGTCTCCGCCAGTGGATGTAGGCTTGTTAAGCCGAACCACTTAAATCTTGGTGTCGTGTGTGGCTAATTTATTTTCTATTCTATTATTTTCTACTTCTTTGGGATCCTGTATTTTAATTCCGTGCACAACAAGTGGTATCAGAGCCTGGGTTCTTTATTTTGCGGGATGGCTTCTGCAAAATTTGAAGTAGAAAAATTTGATGGTCAGAATAGTTTCAGTCTTTGGTGTATCAAGATGCGTGCTTTGTTACGACAACAAGGTTTGGCGAAGATTTTGGATGACAAGATGCCATCAACATCATCAAAGGAGGAACATGCTGAACTTGAAGAGAAGGCCCACAGTTTAATTTTATTGTCTCTTTCAGATGGAGTTTTGAGAGAAGTCGCCGATGAAGAAACTGCTGCTGGACTTTGGAAAAAGTTAGAAAGTTTGTACATGAAGAAGTCTCTCATCAATCGTTTATTTATGAAGCAACGATTATATACCCTCAGGATGCAGGAAGGTATGCCTCTTTGTGATCATCTTGATGAATTTAATAAAATTCTTATGGATTTGAAAAATATTGATATTAAAATTGATGATGAGGATCAAGCCCTAATTTTGTTATGCTCATTACCTGGGTTCTTTGATAACTTCATTAATTCAATGTTGTACGGTAGAGATACTATCTCTTTAATTGATGTTAAATCTGCTTTGAATTCTATGGAGTTGAGGACAAGATTGAATGGGAAAGGTAGTGACAATTAGGCTGAGGGTTTATTTGCTAAGGGTCGTTCTGAAAATTCCTCTAATTTTAGAGGTCGATCCAGTGAGAGAGACTCAGATAGAATAGGCCAATCGCAATCCAACTCGAAGAACAGAGTTAAGTGTTACTATTGTAAAAAGTATGGGCATTATAAATCCGAGTGTCCAAAGTTGATAAATAAAGAGGAAGTTGATAAGGCAAGTTCCTCTTCTGTGGCTGGTGTTGTCAAAGAAAATTATGAGGATGAAGATTTTGTCCTTACAGTTACCGATTCAGATGGTCGTCTTAACGACAAGTGGGTTCTTGATACTGCATGTACTTCTCATATGTTCCCTAAAAGGGATTGGTTTACTACCTACGAGTCAATCAATGGTGGTTCAGTCTTTATGGGAAACAATGTTGCCTGCAAGATTGTTGGTATTGGTGCAGTTAGAATAAGGATGCATGACGGGATTGTCAAGACTTTGAAGAACGTTCGACATGTACCAAATTTGAAAAGAAATCTTATTTCCTTGGGCACTTTGGACTCCCTTGGCTACAAGTATTCTGGTGGAGGTGGAGTCATCCGGGTTAGTAAAGGCTCATTGGTTGTGATGGAAGGTAACAAGATTGATGGTCTCTACTTTCTTCAGGGCAGTACGGTGACAGATTCAGTTGATGTGTCTTCTTCAGATAATTTTAGATAGTCAGCAGTGTTTGCACAACAGAGTGAGGAGAATGAGCGTTTCATGTCGCATTTACCTTACTCTAGTGCATTTGGGAGCATCATGTATGTTATGGTGCACATTCATCTAGATGTTTCACATACAGTCAGTGTTGTTGGTCCCGGTAAGGTTCATTGGACGGCAGTGAAATGGATTTTTAGAGGGTCAGATATTGGTTTAGTCTTTGATAAAGGCAATGGTATCGAGTCCAGTGTCATTGGGTATGTCAATTCAGATTATGCTGGTGATCTGGTTGTGACACGAGGAGATATCACATTGGAGCAAATTGTCTTTGAGGAAAATCCAGTGGATATGCTGACTAAGCTAGTTTTGGTTTTCAAGTTCAAGAGTTACTTGGACTTGATTGTTTTCTGTAGCTTGTGATTGCCCTTCGGGGTGTTGGAGGAGACGTCAAGAGGAAATTTGCATTTGGGACTTGATGAAATTCAAGTTAAGGTGGAGATTTATTTTGTTGTGACTTGATGGTTTCAAGTCAAGGTGGAGATTGTTGACGTGGGTATGACTTTCACCCACCAAGTATAGTGTGAGCCCCACTATTAGGTTTATTTCTCCAACTTGGTCTTGAATTTGTGTAGCCGTCAGTATATCTCTTTCCTTAATGGGATTGGTTTTGGAGGATAGCCTTTACTTCTCCTACAAGGAGAACCTTTAGATTGACTATCAACTCCTTATAAAAGGAGTGTTGCATAGCATGAAGAGAGTACCGAGTGAAAGAGAGTTTCGGTCATCTCACTTAGTTTTCTCACGGTGTTTGTGTCTTACGACACTTAGAGAAGAAGAGAGTTTTCTTTGTCAATTTTTCTCTTTTGTATTATTTTCTCTTTTGTGTGAGAGTGTGATTTGGGTGTATTAGGGCTTTGGGCTTTAAGTGGTGATCAGTGTCAAATTGTGTATATTTGACCCCTTTAACTTATATTTGTTAGGCCGTTAGCTTTGTTAATTTCTAATTATTTTTGGTTTTTTTAGTGTTTTGAGTTATGCAGGTCTTTACAACAAAAGTTGGCCACAAGAGAGCAAAAAGACACTAAGTGAAGAAATGGATCCCTGCCAAGTGCGTTCGACCGCACTTGGTGCGTTCGAACGCACTGACGGTCGAACGCAGGAACACGGTCGAACGCAGTCCTCGTCATCCCACATCTCGCGCGGGTGCCCTAGGAGTCCATCGCTTCCAAGCTGCGCCGTTACGATTTTCTGCGGTCGAACGCACATTGTGCGATCGAACGCATAACTCAGCAGTACGTTCAAACGCACTGCATGCGTTCGAACGCACTCGTAGGATTTTTAGTCTATAAATAGGACCCTAGGTCCATTTGGTCGAACACACATTCTTTGGGACGTTTTTAGAGAGCATTTTGCATATGTTTGCCTTGCTCCGCCCCTTTTATTTGTAAGCTTTTACTTTAAAGTTATTTTTAATGCATTATTTTAATTCAATTATGCTTTGTTATTCAATGGGTGGCTAAAATCTTCAACTTAGGTTGAAGATGAAGCCTCACCCTTAGTTTATATTTCTTGCTTTTACATTTTATGCTTTATTTTCCGTTATTTAATTCCGTACTCGTCATTTAATTTCTGTGACAAATAATTGAATGGTTGTGTGTTGTTGATACATTGATAGTCATCCTGTGATGTGTTCCAAGCCGGGTGCACAACGAGTTTTTGGTTGTGATTCAATATCCACTGTGATCCAAGGATACAGTGGATGATTTTATCCATAATCAATACTCATTGTAGCTCCTTAACGGTAAACACATTATTCGGTTTGACTTGTGTCAATTACCACAATAGAGTGTGTTGAAGGGTTTAAAGTTTAAAAACGGAGAATAAGTGTTTAATGTATTAAGTTTATCTTTATTTGGTGAGGTTTATCTTTATTCTTAGTTATTTTTATCCCTACATTTTCACTTTAATTTAATTTCTGCACGTTTCATGTTCTACATCAATTCTCTTTGGGACTAGGTTAAGATACATTTAATTTTAGAGTCGTGTTAATTTTTAATTACAAAACTCCGTTCTCTGTGGTTCGATCTTTTTCCCTATTATCTTTGTACTCCATCTTTTTATAGTGAATTTCCTTTGGGTTGTCTCCGCCAGTGGATGTAGGCTTATTAAGCCGAACCACTTAAATCTTGGTGTCGTGTGTGGTTGATTTATTTTTCATTCTATTATTTTCTGCTTCTTTGGGATCCTGAATTTTAATTATGTGCACAACATATATCAATCTAGTAAAAGATGAGTAAAAAAATGAATGTTAAGTACATACTTAGAATTGCTTTTTATTATGGTTTGTTTTTGTTTTTATTTTTTTTATGAGCAAAAAGGGTTGGAGGAGCTGAGTAACTGTGGCTACTTTGCCAAGACGTTACCATGACAACACCTATCCACTAGGAATTAATTGCTCATGAAGGGCTTAGATGGCGAGAACTACAGGCACTCCCTTAAGACCAATTGAGCAACAGTTTGACTCTGCATTACCAGGACATCAGTGAATTCCCAAGGCGGCTAGTACTAATTAGGCTTGTGTGAGTGATTCTCCATTACAGAGTTTCAAACTTACATTCTAGTACATGCTTGGACCTTATAGGAATTCTTTTGAAACTACTGAACCATCGCTACGGTAGTATTATAGTTTTGTTGTTACTCGGTAAATTTTAGGACAGAGATACACTATTTATTTAAACATTTACTGCCGTACAAGAATAATAGTGAATGATGGTGAAATTAATGCAGCTTTTGCTTGGCTAAAACTAGGAAACAGAGGCTCTCCTTGAGCTCTCCTAAGAAAACTTTGTTTTCTTCCATCTTTCCATCTCTTTTTTCTGTTACCACTTCCCAGCTTGCTTCTGCTCCTGTGTCACTGATCTCCTCTCTTCCAACTATCATCTTTCCATCTCCTTTGCTTCATCTGATCACCATTCTTTCTGATACACTCTAGGCTATTTTGTTTATTTTCTGCTCATCAGAATTCTTGTTGGTTTACTTCTATTTTTTGGCTTCTTTCTTAACTGATCATGGATGCAGCAACACAAGATATTGACTCCCTTATTGCTCAAATAGTTGCACTAACTTGGGAGGATCCCTCCTCACAACTTGAAACCCCAAGAGCTGGTCACCACTGAGCTACTTCCACTTGTGGGCAGAGTTATCTCCCAAAAAACTCAAAATAACCAATCTGTGAATGCTGCCTTGACAAAAGCCTGGTTCTTTGCCACTCCATTCTCTTTTACTGTTCTAGGGCCTAATTTGTTTCTATTCAAGTTCTCAAAGAAAGAACATGCCAGAATCCTTAAGAGTGTGTGGAATGTCAATGGTTTTCTTTTATCCATTCAAGTTTGGTCCCCCTCAGCCACCTTAGGAGATCTTTCTCTTTTGGCAGTTCCTTTCTGGATTCAGATTCATGGTCTACCCTTGCTGAATATGACTATCAAAAATGCAATTGCTATAGGGAAAGGTTTGGGTCTTTTAGTTAAGGTTAAGGACAACAATGGTGTTGAAGCCACCTTTCAAAGCTTCCTAAGGATTTTCGTCAATATAGATATCAGTAAGCCTTTGAATTCAAGCTTCTTTCTATACAGGAATGAAGGTTCTTCTTCTTGGGTCAATTTGAAGTATGAGAGGTTGGACATCTACTGCACTGACTGTGGCAAGATAGGTCATAATCAAACTTCATGCCTTGCTCTTCAAGAAGACAAGTTCCCCTCCAGGTATCTTATTTCTCTTAAGGTTAATGTGTTTTCAAATTTGTTTACTTCCATTCCTAGCTCAAACCTACCTGAAAATCCTGCAACTTCATCTTCACCCCCTAGAAAAATCCCATTCAACCATTCATGGAAAGCTCTCAACCCCATGCAAACCAAATAAATATCCTCAGAAGTTCCCAAAATTCTCTGACACCCCAAATACTGATATCTGGACCCAGAACCCCACAACAGCAGCAAAACCACATGCTCAAGACACCCCTAGTCACATCTCAATCTCTGCAGATAGGTTGGATACCCCAATTGACAACACCTTAAATGCACCCTCTTTGTTCCAGAAACATACTCAATTGTTCTCTTCAAACCTCTCCCCCTCATCTAGTTTGACAAACCAAAATACCCTCTGATTCCTAACCAGGTGGACCCCTCCCTACACAGGACTTTTCTTAGTGGTGACTCAAAGACCTCCCCCACTGAGACTTACAATATAATGGCTACTAACAGCAAAAATACCTCCCCTGTTTTCGCCAAAGTCAGTTAGTCCAACAAATCAGAAAATCACATTACAACACCAGAACTACAAAAAAGCCACTCTCATCTCCACAAGACAAGCCTTTATCCTCCAACCTTAACCTTCCCCTAACCCCCACTCCTCAGGTGTCGAGGAAAAGAATGAATTTCATTGATTTGGCTTCTCCTCCTAAAAAATGACTTGGTGTTGCATATGAGAGTGATGAACCTCCTGACACGACCCCCACAACAACACCTGTGTTCAACTTGGCTACTCTGAAAAAACTCTTGCTAGAGCCATTTATAAAACTGCTAGAAAAGGAAAAAATAAACTTATTTAAGTTGGTTTAGCTTCTGAATTGGATTCTGAGAACAATTGGGTGGGGGGGGGGCATTGTCAAGCCTCTCCAGCAGCAATGAAAATATTATCATGAAACTGTAGAGGGCTTTCTAGGCCTGCTGTAGTTCGAACTTTGAAGAGGTTGATCAGGGATCAATCTCCTGACATCCTTTTCATCTCTGAAACAAAAATCTCCCCCCAAGTCTCTGCTACTTTGAACAGGCTTGGCTTCTTTATCATATCTCAAGTAGCTGCTTATGGTTCTAGTGGTGGCCTAGTTCTATCTTGGCGCCTAGGAGTGGATCTTAAGTGTTTTGCTTTTGACAAAAACAATATCTCAGCTTGGTGCTACTTTGACCCCCCTCATTCCCCTTGGATTCTCTCTTGTGTTTATGGCCCTCCCAACATAAGAGACAAAATGGCCTTTTGGGATTCTTTTGCTTCTATTGGAGAAGGTTTTGAAGCCTCTTGGTTATGTATAGGTGACTTTAACTCAGTTTTGGATCAAACTGAGAAAATTGGTGGCAGACTTGTTGATACCTCATCACATTGCCCTTTCAAAAGTTTTATAGAACACTTTGGTATGATTGATGTTGGATTTGTTGGAAATCCATTCACTTGGAGTAACAACAGACAAGGCTTGGAGAATATCAAAGAAAGTTTTATAGAACACTTTGGAATGATTGATGTTGGATTTGTTGGAAATCCATTCACTTGGAGTAACAACAGACAGGGCTTGGAGAATATCAAAGAAAGGTTGGATAGAGGTCTGGCTTCTCTTTCTTGGGTTCATCTGCATCCTGATTTCTCTTTGATCCACCTCCATGCACACAACTCAGATCATAATCCCATCTCCCAAAACACCAACACTTCTTCTTGTTTTCTCCCTAGGCCTTTCCAATTTGAGGAATTCTGGTCCAAAGATCCCTCATGTGAACATGTTATTGAAACAACTTGGCAGAAATATATACCAAACTACCCTGCTGCCTGTCTCCTAAAGAAGCTATCTAATACAAAATCTACATTATTAAAGTGAAACTGTAGCGACCCAGATTTTATTAATATGATTTATGATGTATTGATTTAATGAGTTAGATTCAGATTATTAATAGAAGTTAGGAGGTGAGAATGATATTTGGAGATATTATGGATTATTATGATATTTTGGAGATATTATGGATGAGAATAATATTTTGGAGAATATCTTATATTAAATATCTTTTATAATATATTATAATATAATATATTAAATATCTTTTACAGATATTTTATACTATTTTACTATTCAAGCTTTATAGAAAATTCTGAACGTATTCTCAAATATCACCTATAAATAGGCCGAAGCTCATAAATGTTTTTCATTCACAAATTCCTATCTAAAGTTTGGGAGAGAGAGAAAGTCAGTAATTGGGAAATTTATGGGATGGATCAACTACAGCAGAATGAGTGTCGACTAGTAATTACCTTTGATGATTCATTCCTGTAATCCACTGTAAGTATTCTTACTTACTGAGTATGATATTGATATCCAATAAAACAGATTCTTGTGGTTTTATAACTTGTATGGCCTTTGAAATATATATGATTCAACAATGATTTATATTATTAGGAATCAATAGACTCATTACTTCACAGTTTTTCTAGTGCTTGCAGAAATGGAAAGTCAAGATAATTCATATTGAGATATACATAGATTCTAAGTTGGTGAAGTTTGTCTAGAGTTTAGACAGTCGGTTATATTTGTATAAATGCCTTGTACGACATAGCTTTGGGTGTTTTTGTATAAAGAAAAATATTTATAACGGTATTATTTTGTATTGATAATTTCACTTTTTCGCTGTGTGAGATTATTTCAACGTAACACTCGAATTATTTATAAAATTAAAAATCGGGATGTTACAGAATGGTATCAGAGCATTACCCAGCCTTAAATGGTGGGAGCATGTAAGCCTATGAGGGAGTCGCTAGTGCCATGCTTTGGAATGCCAAGAGTGGGTTACTTCATGAGGGTCGGGGACGCCAAGAGTGGGGTAATTCAGTGGGTTGCCTCATGAGGGCCGTGGACGCCAAGATTGGGGTAATTCCATGAGGGTTGCCGATGGTGACACTAGTTCCCAAGAGGAGTGCTTGTAGTACCTCACATCGCCTGGGTATGGAGACATGCTATGATATTTATTCTAATGGTATTTGTTTTATGAACGGATTGAATTTTAAAGTTATATGGTAACTTGGATAAGTTATGGTTTAAGTATGATTTGTTTTAAATTGAGTTGCTCAATTGGAATATAGGTGATAATTTATGGACTTTAATTTTGAGAACGAAATTCCAATAAGGTGAGTAGAATGTAGCGACCCAGATTTTATTAATATGATTTATGATGTATTGATTTAATGAGTTAGATTCAGATTATTAATAGAAGTTAGGAGGTGTGAATAATATTTGGAGATATTATAGATTATTATGATATTTTGGAGATATTATGGATGAGAATGATATTTTGGAGAATATCTTATATTAAATATTTTTTATAATATATTATAATATAAGATATTATATTATAATATATTATATTAAATATCTTTTATAGATATTTTATACTATTTTACCATTCAAGCTTTATAGAAAATTCCGAACGTATCCTCAAATATCGCTTATAAATAGGTTGAAGCTCATAAATGTTTTTCATTAAAAAATTCCTATATAGAGTTTGGGAGAGAGAGAAAGTCAGTAATTGAGAAATTTATGGATATGGATCAACTACAGTAGAATGAGTGTCGACTAGTAATTACCTTTGATGATTCATTCTTGTAATCCACTGTAAGTATTCTTACTTACTGAGTATGATATTGATATCCAATAATACGGATTCTCATGGTTTTATAACTTGTATGACCTTTGATATATATATATATGATTCAACAATGATTTATATTATCGGGAATCAATTGACTCACTACTTCACAATTTTTGTAGTGCTTGCGGGAATGGAAAGTCAAGGTAATTCATATTGAGATGTATAGAGATTCTAAGTTGGTGAAGTTTGTCTAGAGTTTAGACAGTCGGTTATATTTGTATAAATGCCTTGTACGACATAGCTTTGGGTGTTTTTGTATAAAGAAAAATATTTATAACGGTATTATTTTGTATTGATAATTTCACTTTTTCGTTGAGTGAGATTATTTCAGCGTAACACTCGAATTTATTTACAAGATTGAAAATCGGGATGTTACAGAAACTCTTTGCACTTTGGTAATATTCATAAGAGAATTAAGGAGACTTTTAATCTCTTAGACACTATCCAACAATTTCCTGCTACTCCCATCTCTTATGAGCAGGAACTTAGTTTGAAGTTGGATTTGAAAAATCTCTTGGTTAAGGAAGAGACTCTCTGGTGTTCCAAATCCAGAGAAACCTGGTTAACTTGTAAAGACCTAAGTACAAATATTTCCATACCTCCACTCTAATCAGAAGAAGATCTAATGCTATGAATTTTCTGAAGTTGGATTCAGGTGACTGGGTGTCTTCTAGAGTAGAAATAGGTGGGAATTTCATTGCTCACTTCACCAACCTCTTCGCCTTTTCAAATCCTCTCATTGAGAATGAAATGTTGGACCTGTTCTCCCCCATCATTTCAGAAGAGGAGAATGATCTTTTGTGCACTCCTCCAGCTAAAAAGGAAATTTTAGAAGCTCTTGCTAGCCTTGGCACAACCAAAGCTTCTGGACTAGATGGTTTTACAGTCCTGTTTTTCAAAAAATATTAGCATTTGGTTAAAAAGGATGTTCTAGTTTGCATTGAGCAATTTTTCAAAAATCACAATCTGTTGAGAAGTCAGAATTACTCTTTTATTGTTTTGGTCCCCAAGCTCAATGGTTCTCACACAGCTCACCAATTCAGACCCATAAGCATTTGCAACATTGTCTACAAAATAATCTCAAAGGTTTTGGCCAACAGATTGAAGTTTTTTCTTCCAAAGATCATATCACCTCTGCAGTAAGCTTTTGTTCCTAAGAGAAACATTCAGGATAATACAATTCTAGCCCATGACCTCCTGCATACTTTCAAATCTAAAAGAGGCAAAGGTGGTTTTATGTTTACGAAAATGGATATGGAAAAGGCTTTTGATAGAATGGAGTGAAGCTTTCTCTTGGCTATTTTGGAAAAGTTAGGATTCAGTCCTATTTGGATCTCTTGGATTAGAATTTGCATCTCCTCTACTTCTTTATCTATCCTTCTGAATGGGAGTCCCTTTGGATTTTCACCCTTGGCAGAGGGTTGAGACAAGGAGATCCTCTTTCTCCTTTTCTCTTTATTTTGGGTTCTAAGGTCTTCTTTAGACCCATGTTCAAAGAGGAAAGAAATGGAAGTTTAAAAGGGCTAAGGATTGCCCAAAACTGCTCTCCAATACATCATCTACTTTTTACAGATGATTTGCTCATTTTTGCGAAAGCTTTTGTGTGACGCCCCGCCTGATGGGAATATCAACTAACTAGTAATTGATCCCACGGCACGCCATCCCAACCATTTCCCTCTAGGACACGACCTCCGGGAAATCACTTTCCTCGTCGTAACGAGAAAACTACAGTGGAAGACTTTACCAAGACTATGAGATTAAGAAACAGTAATTGAAATATCACACAGTAATACCAGAGATAAAGTACTACATCATCAATATCATAAATAGTCGCCGAATGTACTTGTCATCAGACCATCAACAAGAAAATAGATACATCCTCAAAATAAATAACTGTCAACATAGTTTACAAATGATCAACATATCAAAGCCTAGACTTAAGCTTCAACAGAGCTAATGAAATCAAAATCTCTATCATGTCTGCATGGGCAGATCCTCCATTTTCCCACATCGTCCTAAGCCAAACGGGATCCATATCCTCAAAGATCACCCGTATCAAGTCCTGAGCAATCACCCAAGTAGTCTCCGACGGCATCTTCATCTAGTGCAGCTAAACCACGCAATTATTCGTAATGATGGAGAAAGACATAAATAAAAGGAGGGTAAGTCTAAAACTTAGTGACTTTAACGCAGATAATACCCATGCCAGTTTTAGTAATGAACTCAGATGTTTAATAAGGAAAAGCAGTTCCATCATAACAGCTTATTTATACGTGATATATGTATAGTAATAATATATGCATACGATGTAATCAACAATCATAGTTCAACAGTATGGTCTACTCGAGATATTACCCTTTCTTAGCAGGGTTGATGCTGTCCCGAGGGATATATAATACAATGCCAGTGCCCCAGCCATTGCATAGTATACCGTACGTAGCATTAATGGCACAATCGAGTCCGACCCGGAGTGGCCCACATCAACTAATGAGGTTCGTCCTATAGTGACCGAACCATTGGGAATGGTTACGTCAAGGTCATGAAACCAAATGGATCCAAAGCCCCGTATAACACACACTTGACCATAAAGTTAATATGTATAATAAGCCCATGACTAATACTACTGCACGTACCGGTGTATCATGTCATACGATGCAATTATCTTGTCTGTATTTTTACATGCATGTCGTTTTACAAGTCTCACTTGGTTAACATGTTCAGCACAACATTTTCTCAAAATGACAGAGTTCATGTGCAATAAGTACAAACTGTGAGAGTTGTAAAATATGCATATTTTTTTGATACACAAAATAGAAGTGCAGTGCATGGGAAAATAGTAATGAGCATTATGTGAGTTAAAACTCACTTGGATCGATAAGCGTCTCCGAAAATTCCGAAAGATCCAGGTTCTCTAAATCTGTGAAAAACCTTCTATTAGTCCTAATTATACTAAAACAACTCTAAAATGAGGAAAACATGAGCTATGGGACGATTGGTGAAAATAGGGTTTCCCTGTCACACACTAACCGTACGTTCGGGCTCGAGGACATACGTCCATCGTGTCACGACGGGCCGTACGTCCGGCATAACACCGTACGGTTATTAAGAACCTCATTTTCTCAGGGAGAACCTCATTTTCTCTCCACTGTTCGCCTATTCTCCGACTCCTAGTGCTATTAAGAACACCCTAAAGCTTTCTAGTCTAGTTTGCAACCTCCATGCAACGTAACAACGCTAAGCTAACAAAAATGCTAACCCAAACGGATTTTAAAGTGTAACTAGGCTAACAACTACAACTGAATATAAAATGAGCAGCATAACGATGTAATTAAAAGCTAAGGATCGAATGTTACCTCCTTAAAACAAAACCACAAGAGTTTCGCCTCACGAACGTTCTAAAACTCGCAAATGCCTCACACATACGCTCACAACACACACAAACACTTTGGAAACACTCTGGCAGCCTGGGGGCATATGAAAAGAAGTGAGTGTAATGAGGGGGTGGGGTGGTATTTATAGGCCCAGAAAAGCAACGGATGTCCGGCCAAGGGGAGTATGTCAGGTGGTCTTCGCCCTACGGTCCAAAGACTGCCTCGTATGTCTAGGTATTAACTAGAGGGTATTCAAAAAGTAGCCTACGTCCGCCTATACGATTTGCAGAGCGTACGTCCGGTGGTCCCCCACTGTACATCCGCACTACAGACAGCAGTGTACGTCCGCCAGACCTAGCATACGTCTGCCCTAAAGTCCAAATTACCCCTCTAGTGTCCATAGTGACCCAAAGCCCAAATTAACTCCCTCAACTAAGCTACTTACGCCTAATTAATAATTTGGGTCACTACATTCTATCTCAGAAGCAGCCAACATCATGTCATGTCTGGACAAGTATTGTAGATGGTCTGGGCAGTCTATAAATGCCTCCAAATCCTCCATCTGTTTTAGCAAAAATACAAACCCCACCACTTCTGAAAATATATCCAATATCATTCCTTACTCCTCAAATACCAACACCTCTCTTTATCTTGGTCTTCCTATTCTGATGGGAAATTCAAAGAAAAGAGCTTTCCAAGGCATTATAGACAAGGTCCTCAGTAGAATTGAAGGTTGGAGAGCCAAAAGTCTCTCCCAAGCAAGTAGATTGTTTTGATTGAATCTGTTGCAGCAACCCTCCCCTTTTATGCTATGAGTTCTTTTTTGCTACTTAATAGTTTCTGCACTGAGTTAGACAGGATTTTCAAAAACGTTTGGTGGGATTTCCCAACTAAAATGGCTAGAAACCTCTCTTTAAAGGCTTGGGATTCACTATGCATTCCTAAGATGTTGGGAGGTCGTGGACTAAGAAAAATGAGAGAAGTGAATTTGGCCCTTGTCTCTAAGCTCGGCTGGAAACTGCTCACTAGATCAGACTGTTTGTGGGTTTCTCAATTGCACTGTAAGTATCTAAACTCTAACTCATTTCTCTCTCTCCCCCCTCCCCCCCTCCTCTTCTTCTTCTTCTTCCTCATGGCTATGGAAAGGCATACTGAAATCAATTCCTTTCATTTCCAAAGGTGCCTGTTACAGAATCCATAGCTCCTATCCTCTCCCTATTTGAAGCTCCAATTAGATTCCCACCATCATTTCATTCACTCCCTCCCCTTCTCCCAGCTTACATAGCCTTATCCCAATCTGATTATCTCTGACCTGTTTCTTTCTGACCAATCCCAATATGCCCCAGCTTGGAATATCCCTTTGCTTCTCTATCTTTTTGATCCAACTACTATAGGAGAGATTTTAAAGATTAAATTTTCCACTCTTGCTGAGGACAATTTAATTTGGACCCCTTCTGCAAATGGACAGTTCTCAACCAAGTTTGCCTACAAGCTGATAAGCAGCCAGAGAACTAATTATTCAATTTTCCCATTATCCTTTTCCAACTGGAAGCTTCTCTGGAAATTAAACCTCAATGACATACTAAAATTATTCATTTGGAAAATTTCTTGGGACATTGTCCCCTCCAAGAGTAGGTTGAATCAAGTTTTCCCCATCCCTCAAGCACAGTTAACGTGCCCTTTATGCAATGGAGAAGATTACTCTCTTTCTCACCTCTTTTTCAGATGCTTTTTTGCTAGAATTTCTTGGAGTTTTTCCCCCTGACCTCTTGATTCTCTGAAATGGGCTTCTCTAACCCTTTCAGATTGGATCAAAGGCATCTTAAACCCTCACAGTTTCTTTGGTATTCCTTTTGCAGATTCCCACTCATTTCAGATCTTTGCTGTTGTGCTGTGTGACATGCTGTGGTTCTTTAGAAACCAAGCAGTGCATAAAGGAGTCCTTCCAAAGGTCTTAAAATTGGCTGCAAACATCAAATGAGTTTCCTCAAAACACTTTGCTGCTTGGTCTCTAAAGCTACATCCAAAGGAAGAAATCTGGACCAAGCCTCCTCAAGACTGGAGCAAGGTGACCTTCCATGCAGTTCTTAGAGAAACCTTCTCCACTCAAGCAGTAGCGTGCAGGAACCACAAAGGAGAGATCTAAAGATTCTAACTCAAGTCAGGCCTCCATACGGTGAAGCTCAACCAGCTAAGCTAGGAAGCGTGTTAGCTTCCACAATGCAGCTGGATAAGTTTATCTTGGAAAGGGAATCCTCCACTATTATATTAGCTCTTCAAAATCCAGCTTTTAGATTAGATTTCCTCTTTGAACATGTTATTAATGATACTTTAACTAGATTTACAGTCTCATCTCTTTGGGAGGCTAGAAAAATTAACATAAATGAAAATTTCTGCACCCATTATGTGGCATATAGGGCCACGGCAAGGGTTCTCCCATGCTGCCTCCCCCCTAGCTCAATTCCCATTTGTAGTGGAAAAGATCCACCCCCGCCCCCCCCCCCCCCTAACCCTCCTTAGTGAGGGTCTTTTGTTGGTTTTTGGCTTGTTGGATGCTGTTTTAAGCTTGGAGTTGGTTTGTTGTTGTTTCTGGTTTGAATGAAATGTTAAAAAAAACAAACAAACAAAGAAAGACAGGGACACGCAAGTGGTTGGTTAGTTATAGTAATTTTTATGGTATAAAATGACAACAGTTACTACAGATAACTATCACAGACAACCATGGAGGGAAGTGACTCAGAACTTTCATCTTTTTTTTTTAGTCCTACCTGCTGGGATAAAGTTTCTATTTATCAAAGAATCTATTTCTCTTTTCTCTCTGAGAGAAGAACTTGGAATGGAAAAGAGGAGCTTCATATGCATGGAAAGCATATAAGTACCTCAATCATTTAGATCAAAAGCCTTACATTCAATTGTATCCAACTCAAAAGAAAAAGATGGCTTCCCATTTCTAGTCTCCATCACCTTTTTTCTTTTTTCTTTTTTTTTTAAACACAGAAAGAAGACTTAATTTGTGAGGGCAATTATGCATGTGTCTCTCATGTGAACAAAAAAAAAAAAAAAAAATCACAAAAACCCCGTTTGAATTTCACTCATTTTGACATTATTCCCTAAAGTTTAAAAACTCTTAATTAATTAGGGTATTAGACTTTCAATTTCTTTCATTTTGTTAGGATTTTCCATTAATTTTTGTCAGAAATCTTAAAATACCCAATTTTTTTTTTTTAAAAAAAAAAAGTAAAATAAACACATGAATCTTTACAATTTTTTTTTTTAATAAAAAAAATTTAACAGAAAATTCTAATGGAATAAGATAATTGAAAGAAGTCAAAAGTTTGACACTCTTAACTGAGAGATTTTAAACTTCGTGAAGTTTTTTTCCATTTTTTTTTTCTTTTTTGGATAATTTGTAATTTAACATAGTACCAGGAGTTAGAAGCCTAGCTAGTTTCCTCCATCTTGTCAACTTACGTTTAAATGTTAGTTAGATCTACTTTGGTTGGACGAAAAATTCAAGAAAATTTAAATATCTAATAGTCTAGCGTGCCATAGTATTTTGTTAGAATGGTCCATCTTCAATATTTATATATAATTTTAAGCAAATTTGTTTTCACTGGGGTCGGACAAAAAAAATCTCATTAAGGTATGATTGCTTATTCTTAATCAACTATGAAAAACAAAATTACCTATAGGATGGTAGCAACGTACAGGGCACCAAGCATAATTAAAGAACCTTCAATGAGTCATCTTTTTGGTCGGATCAGTGAGTGATTTTCCTGTCGATTCTGATTAAATAAGACACTACTATCATCTAAAGTTTGATTAGTACTTTCTCGAGCTTAGGGTGCATTCGGTATTACGATTTCACAGATAAAAAGTACGATTTTAAACTAAATCACAGAAAATGAATTGTTTGGAATTATGTTTTTAAAAAAGGGTTAAATACTTAATTAGTCCTTAGGGTTTGGAAACTTTATTTTTTTCTCCTTAGGGTTTGAAAAGTGACCAAATTAGTCATTGTGGTTTTGAAAAGTAACCAAGGTAGTCCATCCGTCAGTTGACCGTTAGTTGACTTAACGGACTAGCACGTGGACTAATTAGAAGTTGACACGTGGCCACCTAATTAAATTTTTTATTTTTTAAAAAATTTCAAAAAAAAAAAAGAGAATAAAAAAAACCTCATCTGCAATAGGAACTCTCAGTCTCAAGGGGCTTCGGCGCTTGATTTTTCACAACAAGAGGAAGATTGATTTCACGAACAAATCGTTTAAGTTTCTTTGGCCTCCTATCTCTCCACTCAGACTCATCCTCGCTTGAAGATGAGTCAGTAGCGTATGGATCTAAATAGATTACATGGACTTTCCTCATCGTCTTGGACTCAAAAACAGAAACTGTAGATTTCTTGGTCTTTTTGCAGATGTCGTTTGGATTGGCAGGTCATTTATGTGGCTCTGGCTCCATGCAGTACCCATTGGGGGTGGCTCTTGGTGCCCAAGGGTTTTTTTCTTTTTTTAAAAAAGAAATTTTTTTTTTGAATTTTGTTTAAAAATAAAAAATTTAATTAGGTGGCCACGTGTTAATTTTTAATTGATCAACATGTCAGTCCGTTAAGTCAACCAACGGTCAACTGACGGATGGACTAACTTGGTCACTTTTTAAAACCACAAGGATTAATTTGGTCACTTTCCAAACCCTAAGGAGGAAAAAATAAAATTTCCAAACCCTAAGGACTAATTAAGTATTTAACCCTTTAAAAAATTAAGATTTGAAAACATCGAATTTTAAAAGTTAAACCACAATTTTGTCAAACGCTTAACTGCGTTTGTTAAAAATCACGCATATTTTAAAATTGTATTTTTTGAAATCGCAAACCCAGATGACCCTTAATTTATGAGTTATTCATACAATTTTTAAGCTTTTGGGTGATCAGGATCCATTCCTGTATTAATTAGTTTTAATCAAATAAAAAAAATATTAAAAATTCCTTAAACCCTAATTAATCAAACATATATATGGTTGTTATAGTGTTCATTTTGTGACATAGGATGCTCCATCACCACTATCCTTTTTATAGTGCTCGACATCTTTTACATGTAAACACGTTTCAGTTTTGTTGGAAATATTATATCATGTATAGTGTTGACGTTGTCTTCTAGCCTTTCGCACCGGTCAAGTCTTAGAATCTTTAAGCTTGTACACTTATTAGTGGAATTCTAATTAAATAACACGAGAACAACATATAAGTTTTTTTTTAATCTAAAAAGAAAGGAGTGAGCGACCAAAGTAGCTAGAAACCAGTGTCTGAAAAGGCTTAAACGGTAATAATTGTATGTGCTCTTTTAAGTTTGGCTGACTCATGACTTAACCTAATCCGTCAAGACATCATGAGTGGGTTCCAATGTCGTTTACATTAATTAGGCATGAGGTCAATGAACCACCACCGTTTGTGGTAGAATGTCAATTACCACATATCTCAAAAGTTTAAACTAATAGAAAGATATAAATTTAATGATTTAATCCAACACTTAAACACTTATTATCACTTGTAGACTTCAATTTCCTTTTACTAGGTGAGATCGGATGCGTGAAATATTTAATTGAAATAAAGGGTGAATGAACGGCGTCAAAGTTTAAACTCATAATATTTAAATTTGATACCATGTTAAGCAAGGGCGGAACCACCTTATGCCCTACGCATAAGGTGGTCTACAAACAAAATAATTAAAATATATATGTATTTTTTATAAAATAAACCTTTTAAAATTAATTTTTGCCCCTCCAAATATATATTTTTTTTTAAATTTCACCCCCTCAAATTAGAAGTTTTAGTTCCACCCTTAATGTTAAGCCTTATGGACAAGTGGTGATTTAATATAGTATCAGAACCAGAGGTCTTGAATTCTAACCCTAACTTTGTTTATTTACCACTTATTTCAATTAAATTTTATACATGTTGGATCTCACTTATTAAAAAAAAATTTGAGACTATACATGAAGAGAATGTTAAAGTATTAATTAAATAATTAATTTTACACTTTCCTATCATCTTAAACTTTTGAAGACAAAGTGGTAATTTAATATAAAACAAGGTATACTAACTACAAAGGCTAAAATAATGTTGGGAACAATATGATTTAGTTCATAGTTAACTTGCTAATTAACAATAACATTATTTTAACTGAATTTATTGGTCATTCCAAAACTCGAAAAAACATCCTCTGTAATATCAACGTCGGCATGTGGTCCATAAAGTTTGATTTTTAGCCTTGTCAATTTATTGCATATGCGATGTGATACTTCTTTTGTTTTTATTTTTAACAAAAAAAAAAATTCGCATTTCATTTAAAATAAGATTTAGAATATAACTACTTTAATATCTTATAGTATAACGCTCTTTCAACGTTATATATACAATCAGTAATATCTCACGATCAAAAACTATCTATCACTGCAGCCTCCATTAATCTATAAATAACTTCTCTTATAGAATAGATCTACTCCAACATCTAAAAACATATTAGATCTAAGTCATGAATAATCCAAATTTTTTTAAAATTTTATTTTCCTTGCGTGAGAGATAAACCCTTGTATGTGATGCAATACTGTTTATCGTACAATTATAAATTTTATATTTCAAAATATTGTCAATTAATTTTTGACCGTTAAAGATGCATAAGCTGTAGATACTGGATGCTAGTGCAAGTTAACCGCATGTTTTACTAGTTTTAGTGTGTTGGAAAATACGACAAGAGAAAAAGGACAAGGAATATGAAAGATTTTGGGTACTGTGTACTTCTTTTTTTTTTTTAAATACTGATCTCATTAAAGTAGAAGTCAAAAGCACGAAATTTATACAACGCAGACTAACAAAATTATGACAAATCTTAACTATAGCCAAGACAAAACTATAGCCAAAACTGCGACTTCACCAACCGGTTAACCTATGTGTGACTTCTGATACTAGAACAAATTTGTAACAAGCAAAGACCAACAAAGCATAGGTGTAGCCCCTAATGGAACCCCCACAACCTAAGGCCAGGGGACTAAACCATCCACAACCCAAAAGGCTAAGATGCCTTATTATAAGAAAAACAACTAAAGCTAACTCATGTACCAGATCTGCATCAAACAGCCAAGATATAGGACATGAGTAGCACAAACACAAATAATAATAATAATAAAAATTAAAAAACTAAAAAACTCCACAAGCAGTAACGAAGGAGCTTGGCATCGAAGAGGTCCTCAGGAAGACGCACCAAGGCCGATGAAGAAAAGCAGATCTAAGAAAGAGAAAACTAGATTTGTAACTAAAAATATCTAGAAATACAACTTAGATCTGAAACAAACATCCGCCCAAATCGGAGACCAGAGGAAACACCGAGCACTGCTACCATAGAGGGGGAAGGAGGGAAAATCTAGATCTAAATTTAGATCTTCTCTCCTCAAGGTTTTTTACTAGTTTTGTTGCCTGAAGGAAAATGAAAGAAGTGGTTTCTAGAGAGAAGGTAGAGCCTCTCTCTCTGTAGAAACCCTTGGGTACTGTGTACTGAAGATCGATATATGATATAAAACAAAAAATAATGTAAGAAATTTTATATAAAATTTATTTGTACGAAATCTCTCACATCATTTGATTATTTATTGAAAATTAGGGATAAATATAAAATTAAATTTTTTGTTTAAATAAATTACAAATCATTTACTTATATATAAAAAATAATTTATAAGCTTATGTAGTTGACGTAAATCACAAATAATTCTATGTGGTATAAAAAATAATTTATAAATCCTCAGGGAGTATGCTAAAATAACAATTTTCTCATTGAAATCAATTTTTATACTTTAAAGACAAATGTCAATTTAATAAAAAGAACTTGTAACATAATTTTCTCCAAATTTTTTTTTTTTGTATCGCATTGAGTGATTTATAATTTAAGCCAACCTCGAGACTAATTTTTTATTTATTCATTTAAATTAATTATTAGCAACTCCTTATCTTTCCTACAGAGTCTTTAGCTTCTCAAAGATCATGCAAACAAATAATAATAATAATAATAATAAAAAGGGGCTAAATTTAGAGTTGAATCAATTGCATGCACTATTAAAACCAACGAGAACCTTCCATTATTATTAATTTAATTTAATTTTTTATTTTCTCGGAAGAAAAACTAAATAAATAGTAGCTTAATTATCTAGCTCTTATTTATGTCATATTTACAACTTCCATCATTAAATGTGAAAGGGAAGGTGGAGGTTCAGAGACAATTGTCAATTGACAAAGGAGGCACGTAACATGACCGGCAAGGCAACCACAAACGGCGGACCAAACCTGCAGATTTGAGCTTCAAACAGCTTCCTCGTCCGGGCAATGTCTTGGAGAAATACAGCATGCAGAAGCAAAACTTCTAGTAGAATCCCCAGAGAAAGGGCTCCTCAAGGCGGAGACAGGTATCCACAGGCTCAGCTCCGGTCAGCTGCCATGTCGATGAGTAGCAGAACTCGTCGGCCGAGAGATCGGGAAGGTCGTTGAAGGCGTCGTCTTCGTTGTCGATTGCCGGTGAGGATGATGACTCTTGGGTGTCATGGGAGGCCATGGTTGAGCTCGGGGAGTGGGATATGGATTGGCTCAGGGTGGCGGCTTGATTAGCTTCATTGGTTGTAGGGAAGTTCATGCCTGCTGCTTTGGCTGCAGCAGCCTGGATATCCCTTGGAGATGAGCTAGCCGGCCGGGGTAGAGATTGAGCCAGCTCGGGGAAATTCAGATAAGCCGACTGGCCTTTGATTGTAAGAGCCGCAACATCATGAGCTCGAGCCGCCATTTCTGGTGTAGGGAATGTCCCTAGCCAAATTCGTGATTTCTTCCTTGGTTCCCTGATCTCTGAGACCCATTTCCCCCATTGACGTATTCTTACTCCCCTGTACATTGGGTGCCTCTCGTCATCCCCACTCTTCACCTTTTTCTTATTTTGATTGCCATTTTGCTCTTTCTCAACTCTCTTACAACTCTTTTGAGCTGTGAATTGTGCTGAAACATTTGTTGGAAAAGGAAATGAATAGGTGTTTGAAGAGGAAGATGTAGAGGTTGTTTGAACCTCACAGTCTAAATTTCTGGTCTCTTCCATGGAGGAGGAAGGAGGCTGAGGTACTAGGAGAAAATGGGGTAGGCAGAGCTTATAATAGAGGTAGCAGAGCTTCTCGATCATATTCTTTCTTTCACGCACTACAATGACGACAGAGTAAATTTAAAGACATGGGGCCAAAGCAACAAAAGGGGTAAAGTCTTGGGGTTATTTTTCTATGCCCCATAATGATGCAATATGGTTTATCAGCATCTTCTACAGTACCTTTGCTTCTTTGTCTCTCCTCATATCCAATTATTTAGACTTGGAAAAATACATTTTACCCCGTGAAAGTATCCACTGATTTTTGCTTTTGCCTCCAAAGTTTAAAAAGTGACACTTAATCTCCCAAAACTTTCAAATTATGGCAATTTAACCCATTTGGCATTTTTATTCCCAAAATGCCCTCATTGCATTTTCTTTTAAAAAAAAAAATCCAAACCGGGTGGCCGGCCACCACCTATGGGGTGGTTCGGCCACCCCAGCATATATTTATATATATTTTTGGTTTTTTCTTCTTTTTTTTTTAAGAAAAAATGTGATGGGGGCATTTTGGAAATAAAAAGGTCAAACGGGTTAAATTGCCACAATTTGAAAGTTTGGGGGGGGGGGTTAAGTGTCACTTTTTAAACTTTGGAGGCAAAAGTGAAAATCGGTGGATACTTCAGGAGGGTAAAATGTATTTTCCCCTTTAGACTTTCATATGAAATATGATTAGTGCATATCAATATCAAATATAATTTGACATCTTACAAGCGGTTTACAAGCGAGGTGGTTAATAATTACTGACGGTTAATAACCGTTAAACATGGAACCACATAACTCTAATAACTGCAATCGTACAACTGCCTAAGTCAGTTGCGATTAGTGGTTAATCATCGCTATCTAGTTTATATTATATATTAAGTAAAACTTCACTTAACCTTCTGAATTTCTATCACTTTTTCAATTATCTTCACCTTTTTGATAGGGCATACCAAAATACTATGTACATGTGATAAGGATTTTACAAGTACAAAAATAATAATAAAATCAATTATTCAAGGATAATAGGTAGATAATTAAGTGACAATATCATTGACCTTAATTCTAATATGGAAGATTTTATGCAGGAATCAAAAGTCAATATTAAGATTAATTGAATTAATTAAAATATTTATTAGAGTGTAGTCACAATTATTTAATGAAACTAATTGTGACTAAATAGTGTCGCTTGACAGGGATGGATGAGTTAGGAAAGAATGGGGCGGCCGAAGAACATGGGTGGTTTGGGCTTCCGCCACTTGGAGACTTTCAACTTGACTCTCTTAGCTAAACAGGGATGGAGATTACATCAAAATCCAGACTCTTTGGTGGCAAAAATTTACAAGGAAAAATATTACTCCCATGTAAATTTTTTGGAGTCCTCCTTAGGGAGATCTCCATCTTATGCATGGAGAAGTATCTAGTTGGAGAAAAAATTACTAAAAGAGGGTTTAGTGTTGAGGGTCGGGGATGGATGCTCTATTAAAATTTGTGAGGACAAATGGGTGGAGTTGCCAATCACTTATGCTATCCAATCACCGGTCCGAACTTTAGATAGAAATGCTACAGTGAGTGAACTCATTGATCGAGATACTAACTGGTGAAATATTAATATGTTGGACGAAGTTTTCTCTAAAGAGGAAGCTGCAAAATTGGGAGGTATGGCCATCTGCCGTAGTAGAACACGAGAGCAACAAGTTTGGGTAGGAAACAAAAATAGGGAATTTTTAGTGCGTAATGCGTACCACCTTGGGAGGGAAAGATGCGAGCTAGCAGCAGGTGGGAGCTCTACCCTTCTAGTATGGTGTTCATTTGGAAGAAAATATGGACTCTTAGGGTCCCACGAGCAGAGGCTACTTTTCTTTGGAAAGCATGTAGCAATATTTTGCCTAAAAAAGAAAATCTCTATAAGCCTGGCATTTCCCCAAATCCTTTATGCCCAATATGCGGTAGTAAGGAGGAAACAATGGTGCATGTGTTGTGGAGCTGCCCAACAGCTATGGATGTATGGATGGAGACCTCTAAGCGGTTTCAGAAATGGAACAGCGAGGAGGGTAGCTTTATTGATTTATTTGAAAAGGTCCTGGAGCGCTTGGAGGAGGGAGAGGTTCAAAGTTTTGCTTTTGTGGCTTGGCAGGTGTGGTTTAGAAGGAATAAGATAGTTTTTGATGATGAATTTGCATCCCCTGCAACTGTGAACCGGATCTCAACAGAACAGAAGGACCTGTATGTTCTTGTAGAAAATCATCCATCCTGAAGAGGCCCAACAGTTTCAACTCCTCTGGTGACCAAATGAGAGAATCCACCGATTGGTTATTTGAAGCTAAATTGGGACGCGTCAATTGATCAAACTCGACGGAAGGTAGGAGTGGGCGTAGTGCTCCGAAATCATGAAGGTGAAATAGTGGCAGCACAATGCATAACAAGGAATTTGATTTCAAACCCCACGGTGGCAGAAGCAATGGGTGCCTGGTGTGCTGCAAATATGTGCAAATATATGGAGATCACAAAAGTCATACTGGAGGGGGATTCTTTGGAGGTGGTACAAGCTTTACAAAAAGAAGGAAGTTGCTAGAGTATTTATGGGCAATTTATTAATGATGCTAAGACTCTTTTACATGGGGTACATAGCTGGGAGGTTTGGCATGTGAAACGCTTGGCCAACACAGTTGCACACAGACTAACTCGCAAGCGTTAGTCATTGATGAGGACGACATGTGGAGTGAGGAAATTCCTGAATGTATTCATGAGATTGTAAACTCTGATTAAGTTTGGCTGTTTTAATGAAAGAAGGGAATACCATTTAAAAAAAAGTGTCGCTTGATAATGTCAGGAAGGATAAGGTCATGGGCCTATTAGAGCTCATAATATTTTTTCTTTTAAGTCTCTTACCAAGTTGATGTAATTTAACCAAGACATGTTTTCTTATTTATTGGCCTGCTTGGTTTATTTAATTCAAATATGGACTAGGGAGATATTATGTAGAAGTACATGTATGAGAGATTGGGGCTTGGGATAAAACCTAGAAACCTAAAGGACAAGGGAGTGAATAAGGGGAGAGAAAATTTCATGGCCATATGTGTTGCACTAGATAGGCTAGGACTTGGGATAAAATCTTAGTAGAGGAGCAAGGGAAGTGACACATGGGTGAGGAAATTCTTTTGTGGCCTTGTGCATGTTTTTCAAGGAGGTGGAGGCAAGGGTTTTGTCCCCTAGCTGTCCACCCCCCTACTCCAAACTCCACCTTTACTAGAAGCCCTAATCCTATAGTGAGAAGAGATTTTAGACAGAGAATGAGGATATTTAGGAGTGGTTTACCATCTTCAAGGTAAAATCTTCTATACTCAACTGGTTTTCATGTTATTCTTGTGATTTTCATGCTTTCTACAGGTCTTAAGATACCACGATAAGTTTGTGTTATCATTCTCTTTAAAAAGAGAAAAGAGTTTTCAAACGTTTTAAAAACACCTCATGTTTGCTTAGGTTCGCATGCTATTATGATTTGTGATATTTACATGCACTCATTAAGAGCCTAGGATGAAATTTGTTACGTGATGATTTGAGGATAGGAGCTTTGTATGTATTATGGCATCTGACCGAACGTTCTTTACATTATGACTGAACATTTAGCTACAAGGCAGAACATTTGAATAGTGTCTAAAATGGATGAAATTCGGGTTTTTGTGACCTTAAGCTAGTTGCTTCTCGATTAGGACCTTATGTATTTATAATAGGTTCTCTAGTACTGCATATGACGATAAATTGTGCTTCATTATGGGAGGAGATTGAGATGTCTACGCAGTTGAGTGAGCATACGAGGTAAGTAAATTCTTACGATTGCTTTCCATAAAAATGTTCGATATCTCATTTGACTAAGCATGCGTATGTTATGAGCATAATTATTTTTTCATGTAAATTGGTAAATGCTTTAATAACTAATTAATAAGATACATCGTATAACAAGGTATATCAGTACATGTCATCATTGGCTTACTATATAAACTTAATTCTATTATCAAATGTGTGTATTATATGAGCTTTTGATCCAAGAATTGTTTCGTGAGTAGCGCAACCATGTTTGATTGGCGAGTCTTTACAAAATGTACATCATTAGTAGTGTGGGTTATCCGAGGTCAAACTCGATCAGATAGCTATTATTATGGACAGTAGCATAAAATAGCTGAGGCACTGATGTTGTATTTAAGTCCCATGTTTCATTATGGTATTATCTTGTTGTGGTGACTTTTGTATTCAAAGATTGTTTCTCCTTGATAACGGATCCTGTTCTGATTTTGGCAGTAGGGTTCAATGGTCTCACGAGGATCATGCCCCTGCCTGTATCCTCTGTTTTGGTACTTATACCACTTTATGTAGGCATTTCTTAGCTTTTGCCCAAGTTATAAAGGATTGTGTCGTTTATGGTCATTTGTGATCATTTATAGACCCATTTCTTATTTCCTGTTTGTAAATTCGACATTGTTTTCCTCATTAAGGTTTGTTGTTGGGGAGCTTACCCCTCTTAAATTTTTGTTTTATTGTAACCTTTTTCTTTTGTAATGACTAAAATATGTTGTAGGGAATATGTTTCCCACTCCCACATATAATATTCCTTAAACCAAATCTAACAATTTTTTTTTTTTTTTTAACCATTTAACATTTAATGTTCAAGAACCTATAAAAGGGAATGGATCTGGTTCATGGTCAGGATATCTTTAAAGAGATCTAACGACCACAAAGATGTCACGTGTCCTACTTATTAAAAAAAAATTATTTAATATTTTTTTAAAAATATAATAATAATTTTTTTTGCTTTTTGATATGGCCCCGGCCACCGCCAAGGTTCACCGTTTGGCCTTAGGGTGGCTTTGGCTACACCAAACCAGTTGGTCTAGGGTGGCTTTGGCCACCCTTGGCCCTTGGGGGTGGACATTCTTTTAAAAAAAAATTGATTGGGCCATGGGGATGGCCATATCAAAAAATATATATATTATTTTTTATTTTTAAATAATATTTCATTATTAGTTAATAAGTAGGATACAGTGGTATCTTTGTGGTTGTTGAATCTCTTTAAAAACATCTTGACCATAAATTGAATTCCCTCCCATCCAAAATGAATTCGAGACAATCTCATTCCCTATAAAAGATGGCGATGCAGCAAATTGACATATCGTAATTATACAAAATCAACGCATATTTGGTATCTTTTTGGGGTTGAGAGAGAGGTCACGTGGGTCATCAACACCTGTATGCTCAAGAAGAAAACGAAGGAAAAGCCAAGAAATGCTTCGACATTATTCCTTTAGTTCCCTTGCCTTGCTCAGGTGCCTGTATTATATTTATGATACTCTTTCAATGATATATATATATAACCAAAGACTTGCAGAGCAAATTTCTCCAAATTGAAGAGGCTAGGGACTTCCGTTGAGCTGTTATTAATAGGGATAAATGTAAAATTGGTCTTTATGGTTTGCCTAAATTACAAATTACTCATTGTGATATAAAAAATCATTTATAAATCCTCACGGTAGGCCAAAATATCATATTACTCCCTAAAATCAATTTACGTTAGGTAACTTAACAAAATCCGTTACTTTGTCATGTCATACTGCTACAGTAAATTAACACAATCTTGTTTATCCCCTAAATTTTACTCTATGTATAACTCTCCCTTATTTTCATCTTCTTAGCCACGATTTGGGTGCATTTTGTGAGAATTTGACGGTTGCATTTTCTGAAGTGCTTGAGGAAGATGAGGATGAGGGAGGGTTACACAAGGGTAAAATTTTGGGGATACAAGAGATTAGGTTAATTTATTGTAACAGTATGACGTGAAGTGAGAGCTAATGTGTAATCTTAGTTGTCGTCGTAAAATGATGTGAAAAATACTATTCGTCATTTTTTAAAGTAAGAAATTCATAATAATGCGTGTCGCTTTTTTTTTTTTTTTGGTATGACGTGACAAAGTGATAGATTTTGTTAATTTACTTAATGAAATTTAATTTCAGGGAGTAAACTGTTATTTTGGCATACTTTAAGGATCTATAAATTATTTTTTATACCACATGGAGTGATTTGTAATTTAGGCCAACCACAGGGACCTATAAATTATTTTTTATACCATAGTGAGTGATTTGTAATTTAGGTCAACTATAATGACCAATTTTGCATTTATTTCTATATTAGAAAGCAATAGAAGGTGAGCTTTCCGTGGGTGTGAGTTTGAGATTTCAAAACATGCAATTTAAAAATAACGATTTTAAGACTTGTGGTTTTTAAAAATATAATTAAATGTTTGATTAAATTTTAGTTTGGCATTTAAAATTACAATTTAGTCTTTAAAATTGCGTGCTGTTGAAAGCGTATAATGTTACCTGTAATTTGAAAACACTTTCTTTCTTTTTTTCTACATTTTCAATCACAATTTTTTAAAAATGCATTTTAAAAAATATATATTTTTTGCGATTTAGTTTAAAATGACTCTTTTAAGAGAGTGTTTGGCATTGCGATTTCGTAGATAAAAGTGTGATTTTAAATCAAATTGTAGAAAATGAATTGTTAGAGATTGTTTTTTTTTTTTAATAAATAAATAAATAAAAATAGCGATTTGAAAACGTAAAAAAATTGTGTTTTCAAATCACAAGCAATGTGGTGCATAGGGGTATTCAGGCGGGGCGGTTATAACCACTCCGCCAACCGCTAACCGTTAACCGCTTTGTAAAGCGGTTATTAAAAACAGCTAACCGCCTAGGGCGGTTGTGGTTAGCGGTTTTAGGGGTATGAAAAAACGGTTATAACCGCTAACCGCCTTTATTTATACATAATTATATAAAAATATATATTAATTATTTATATTAATTAAATATATAAAAAAATCCAAAACGACGCCGTTTTGGTTGGAGAATGAGATGAAACCTAAGACTTGTAATATTTGTTTTGCTTACATTTACTAGTTTCAGACTTTCAGTGGTTTGTAGTATGTTTTGGTGTGGGCCATTTAATAGATTTGGGCATTATGACTATGTATGTGAAATAAGCCTAAAAAATAGAATGTTTTTCGTTCAATATGGCAAAATAAGCCCAAAAAATATGGCAAAATAAGCCTAAAATATATGAAAAATGAAGGCCTAAAATATATAAAAAAAAAAGCCCAAAAGTCTATTTTTAAAAAACCGGTTATAACCGCTTGTTAGAGGTTTGAATAACCTCTAATCGCTGGTTATAAAATAACTGCTAACCACCTTGGCGGAGGCAGTTGCGGTTATTAAAAATCCGATAACTGCCTAAGGCGGAGGTGGTTGCGGTTATTGCAAATAACCGCCGGTTATAACCGCTTGAACACCCCTAGTGGTGCATTTTTTAAAATGTGCAATTTTGAAGGCTAAACTACGATTTTTAAGTTCAAACTGCGATTTTGCTAAACGGTTAACTGCGTTTTAAAAATCATGTATTCAAATCATACTTTATAAAATTACTATTTTTAAATAGCACTTTTTAAAAAAGCATTTTAAAACAATATATTTTGGAAGTGATACTAATAAAACTGCATCAAAGTACAAGGAATAATATAAGTATATTTTCTCTTAATACAAATTCCAATCTAGTGTCATCCATCAAACACTCGAATAAATGAGGCATTTTTCATTGGGATACTCACAAAAACAATTACAAAAGAAATTCAAAGGAGGCTAACGCCAATCGCAAGCTATATCATCTTTGTTTACAAGTAGATATAATTAGATTTTTCAGGTTGTTATCCGGATTTTGGCAAAAGAGTACCAAAACAAAGCCTAGGAGGAGGTGCAATATGTACATATGTGTGTGATTTATAAGAAAATTCAAATTTTGATCAGTACTGCCATGGGACCAATGCCTTACAATATCCTGGATTTTTTTGTTTTTTTGTTTTGTGTATGAATACTATTTTGTTTAATTACAGCCACATGATATATATATATATACCTTATTTAGTTTAATTTCAGTGTCTGCCCCTAAATTGTCTATTCAGGCCACCTTGTTTGGCTGATGTGAAGAACAATTAAATGGGGGTGATTGATATATATGATTTGAGAAATGATAGATATTATAATTTTATTCAATATTTATTTAACAAGGCTGGCATGTCACTCCTAACAAACCCCTTAATCCTTGTTAGCTAGAAAAATATTAAATAGTTAATTTGGAGTGTTATGTCAACATTATTGGACAATTGTAAACTAAAAATATAGTATCTAGCACATTACTTACATGATTTATACTATTTGTCCAACATGCTAGGGGTGAAAAGGCGGTTACGGTTAGTCTAGGCAGTTAGTAAAATTCGCTAATTGCCTTAATAACCATAATAACCACTTTTTAAAAGAATATATATATTAAAAAACAAAAATATTGTTTCTATGGTCATATTATAGTACCCTACTACATACGACATTATTTCTAAATTTTTATGTACTCATATCAAAACGTGTTACCGAGTAATCCGTACCATGTACCAATTCTCTTTCAGGTAATTGTAACATGTTCCATATCTCATAACATATCCATATTCTTTCATCATCTTTCACACTTAAACATGTTTAGTACATAAAGCATGATTTCACACTTCAAATATCATCATGCAAACGAAATATGATTATGGCTCACGTCATGTTAGAAAATTATATCATTTCATGTTGTAAGAATAACTTCAATTTTCATTTGCATCATCATGTAAGAAAGTTTATTTATAGTTCCGCTGTAAGTTTACCTACCTCGAACGCTTATCCTCAAACATAGACATCTCAAAGCTCAACTTCATGATTCTTCAAGCCACACTCTAATATTAAACATAATTCACACTAAAACTCGAATGAAACCTTGATCAAGTGTCTAAAAACCCTTAAACCTAAATGGGAGCAAATGGTATGTCTGACCATAAAACGTTCAAGTATTGTGTCAAAAATTCGTCCTTGATCGTTCGGTAGTCCTCGTGAATGTTCGAAGGTCTATTAGAACCTCCCACTGTTTAAAAAAGGTTCGAACTTTATCCCCCCACCCTATACGATCTAAGGCTTATTTATCAAGCTTAAGATTGTCCTAACCACAAATAACACGTTCATGCACTAAAAAGTATGTCCATAATTATCAAATTGCTAATCCATCACTAATCTAATCTCAACATAAAACAACCACAACCCATGTAGATCTATATTAAACCTATTAGTCAGTAGGATAACCACAACGAAACCATTAACTATTACATGCTAAACAAGGCCTAACTCAACGAAACACCAACATTGAACTCATAATACCCATCACGAAAGCCTAAACTAGTAACATAAACACAAACTAATACAACAAGGTTAATCACTGAAGGTAAACTCACGAGAAACATGCTTGACAGGATAGCGAAGATGAGATTAGAGTAGAATATTGCTTCCCTTGAAGACAACTTCAAGATTTTCTTTCATTCTCCTTCCCTTCTCTCTCTCTCCTTCCTCACTCTCTCTCTCCCCTAGGGTTTTGGGACTGCAAGGAGTGGAAAATGGTGACGAATGAGCGTAAAGTCCTTCTTATAGGTGAGCTAAAGGGATAAGAAGGGTTGAAGTGTTATTTTTCAGTATTGACTGTGATCAAATGCACATGCTATATTATCGAATGTTCTAGGTTCAAGCGAAAGTTCAGTTGTACTATATCGAATGCTCAAGTCTAGTGTTACCAACTAAGAGCCAACCCTAGCATCCTTAAGTTCATAATTTGAACCAACCCTAGCATCCTTGAGTTATGATTATGACACTCTTAACCCTAAAGTGAAGTTCGGGGTATTATATAGCTCCTCTTCTCTACCTCTCTTTTGCTCCTCTCTCCCAACACCCAACCGATCCAATCCTTTTTGAGCTCATACTTGGCCTCACGGCCCTCACGCACTTCCTTATCAATCTCATCATGGACTCATCGGTATCAGTGTATGTCGATTTAATTAGAGTAATTAGCCTCAGAGCCAAGGTATCTCTAAACTTCTGTGTCGTTCGTAGAAACATGCGCCGACACCTTTACAGGCTGGTGTGGCTGCTCTGGGTGAAATCAAATGGCTTTAACGTTGAATATCGAAATTCTATTAAAAAGAAATTAGAGATAGAACAAAGAAGGTGAAGATAAAGAATATATTTGTGTATGATTTTCTTTACATTAATTTTGTTGACTTGGACATGATATAGAGGTAGCACACATCAAGTGAATCAATAACTCCCTACGTTGACTTACATCGTCCCAATCAAATATAAACACTCGTCTCCTATAAGAATAAAATATTAAATATAAAAAAGATAAAACAAAAGGATAAAATATGAATATAATACAAATATTTAAAAAAAAAAAAAAAAAGAAAAGAAAAAGAAAAAGAAAAAGAAAAAAAAGGAAAGAAAAAAGTGAAGAACCACAAGCCTCTTCTACAAATGTTCTGAAATAAATAAGCTTCTCTGTAAAGTGATTTATATCCATCAACCATAATCACAAACAAGAGAGTGAAGAAGCCGTCGAAGGTACTTTTACCCTGCATCTACTATCATTACGCAAATCTCACATTTAGAGAGTATTGCTAGTTACGGCTCTTCTAGCCGAAATCATAACTTATTAACAGTAAACTATCACCTTTTGACGGCTTTATTAAGTTAAGACTACAAATATCCAAATTTATATATAGAACCATCAGCATAATCATTCAATATTCAATATTCTTCAAAGTCTTGCGTTACGGAGCTGTTGCTTCAGCATAGGCCGGATATATTCCTGATAGCCGTCCGGCACAACTGAATCATTCAAAGGATCCTTCCATGCCTCCTCATAGAGTTTTGGATACACGTTACCATCATATCGCCCAAGAACCGAGCCAAGGAAGTGGTCGGTGTAATCAAAGGCGTCAACAAGGGCGATCGCATTAGGACGGGCCTAAGAATCCACGAATCAAATTTGGTAATTAGAAGACAGGTGTTTTTTGGCATGATTAAGCTAATAGTGAGGGAAAATTGTTTGGGACAAACCTGGGAATACAGAGATCTTAGCTGATCATTCGCAAGTGAAGCTTGCTTGGGAGAGATGCAGCCAGTCTTGAGGAAATCGCCTAGATGCTTGTGAAGAAGAAACAAAGCATATATGTTGCAGAGGATCTCTAACTGTTCTTTCACTCCCTTTCCAGGTATGTCTTGTTTCAGTTTCTCAATGAACCTGAAGTGGAAGATAGAAAAGAACCGAATTAAAATTTTGCTTCAGCTTTAACAATTTTTCTCTACTATCAGATGAACAGAAAATAACAATTTTCTTTATCGTGTCTTTTAAGATGGTTGGCACATTGTGTTACAGAGTGCTGCTGTCATTTCCCGAAAAAGCGATGGGCATAAGAAAAAAATCTCTATTGTTCCATTTTTTTTTTTTTTTTTACAAGTCAATAGAATTTATATCAAAAAGTGCAAATTTAAAGGGGGCGCCACCCAATTATATAAATAGTATAACTAAGAGCGCCTAAGTGCACCCAAAAGAGACCCAAGCTCACTAAGAGCACCCACAAGAACCAAAAGAAACAACCCAATGCAACACCCTACCAACAACCCACAGAAACAACCCATACCACCCCTTCAAACCCCACAAAACCCCCACAAACCCCACGTAATCAACCCAAACAAACCCCACCGGGACCACCCAACAATCCTAACCCCAATCCTTGTCCCCAAAATAGACTGAACAAGCAGTCGAAATCCTATGCTCTAGCTCTCTACGAGTGATTCTGTACAACTTAATAGCTTCCCTCCTTGGAGTGGTCTTGGAACCAAAAGACCTTTTAACAAGACCAGCAAACGTGGAAGCATCCTCTAAAACCGGAGGGAAAAGAAAAAGATTCCCTCGCACAACAGGGACAACCGAGGGAATGGAACAACCAGCCGCAGCAGAGACCGTCGGAGGAACCGCAGGAACCCCAGCCGCCGCCTCCAGAGAACCGTCCTCAATGCTTGCGGCAACAGAAGCGACCGGAGCCAAAACTTCGGTCTCCCTGTTAATGTCCCGTGTCCCTACCTCAAGCATCGCCTTCAACTTCGGGAGCTCCATAGAACAGACCGGAGGAGGAGCAACCTCGTTCTTCCTCCGCGTTTGCACCTCAAAACACTCAATGGCAGCGAGCAACTCATGGCTCCAAATACCATCCCTCAACCACCCAAGATACCAAGCCTGGGCTTCAATCAGATCATTGACCAAAAGCTGAGCCCCGGGAATGGGCAGAACAGTAGCAAAAGACTCGGACCCTTCGCTGACATCAACTGGACCAGAATGCTCCGGCAAATCAATGACCCAACCGGAACAGTCTGGGTGAGCTCTGGCGACGGCAGATTGATTGCCTCCGTCGATGTCAGGATCGTCTCCGGTACGAACTGAGTGGAACCCATCGGGATCGAACTCTCTTCAACCCCCTCTGTCAAAGTCAAGCGCGTCTCCGGCACTATTTGAGTGCAACCCATTAGAACAGAGCCCTCGTCGAGCAATGCCGGTGGACTCTAGGCAGCCTCCAGCGCCAAGGTGAACTCCGATGACGTCTTCTCCGGGATATCAGCAGCCTCCATCGCAGTCAGGATCATCTCCGGCACGATTTGAGTGGAACCCATCGGTACCGGGCTCTCTTCAACCCCCTCCGTCGAGGTCAACCTCATCTCCGACACTAACTGAGAGCAGCCCATCAGGACAGAGGGGGTTGAAGAGATACAGTCATAAGGCTGCAGAAGGCTAAACGCTAGCTGAAGGGTCAGTCACTTGTGTTAAAAGAATTTTGTGATTGCATCATACAGGATGTTCGATGTGAGAGGCACCACAAGGAGCCAAGTCCAATAAATATTTAATTTCTAGGATAATGTGTAAGAAACTTACTTGGAAACAACAATCAATTGGCAATGAGCAACTGCTGCCTCAGTTAAGTCAGCTGAGAGTTCCAAAAATCCTGAAGTGAAGAAAAGACTCAAAGAGTAAGTAGAAACACATCTAGCTTATGAACATGAAGTACTTTGGGAACTCTCTGAATTTAAGAAGCCAGAAGGAGTCATGGTTCCACATTTGCATATGGCATAAAAACACATGCAAGAAGGTCAAACCACCAAGTATATGTTCTATAGAATGACATGTTGATGTAACTCATTCAAGCAATAAGATTATGCTAGCCACATAATTTACTAATATATATATCATATATGGTCAAATGACAAAGTGGAGAGAGAGAGAGAGAGAGAGAGATGCATCTAGAATATACTTTAATCAAGGCTTATTTAGGCATACCCTCTTCCGGATTTGCAAAATTGGTAAGGTTTTGAGCACAGGCAACAGACATTCTTGCGGACCTAGCTTCAAATGCCTCTAGTATTACACTGGGCTTTAACCAATCCTCAGCTGCAGACCATCAAAAAGGATACAAATTACCAAATTATGCATGAGCAAACACACTGGCATGGAGAGAAGCTCAGAGGTCAGCTTATAGAGTTAATCATATTTCATAACCATCTCAAATGAGGTCGCATATGAGAACACAATTCTCTCAATGCACCAATAAAAACCACCCAGTTTTATAAAAGGCAAATCTGTGAAGCTTAGGTTTTGTCATTTTGAATGATACTTACCAAACATTCTATAAAAGAAACCTTGATGAAGAAACACTTTCAGTGACATGAAAAGAGTATTACCTCTTTGAACGGCACAGTGACATTGCATCAACTGGTCCACTCTCCCCATGTAAGCTGTTGTCCCAACAGGCTTCTTCCCAGACCCCAGCTGAGAAACAGTCTTCATAAGAAATCTTGCAACCTACCACGAGTTTTTGTAGTGGAATGTCAGCACACATAGTTACTTCAAAGAATATAATGCTACCAACTGTCTGTCTGACAATGACTGACACAAAATGACTTTGATTAACCTACCCAATAAATGCCATCCATCAGGTCTATAGTAGGGTGCTCCACCAATATCAACCATTGTTTGTCCTAACTTAAGCCTATCCCAACTCACATCAACTAAAGATGAAAACTTAACGTTTGAATACATTGATCTCAGAGCACAGCTCCAAAGTTCTTCTAGCACAGGGGGGCAGACATTGAACCAGTCAGTCAAGGGTGGGGTAAGTCAAGGGTTTAATTCTACCCAAGGAATAAAAATATTATTCATAATAATATATCTTCTGATATTGAACAACAAACATTTGATTGAATTCCTTGCCTGACTCTAAGTTGAGAGGGAAAGTCGATTTTACTCGAATCTTGGGATCTAATCTTTAATCCTACATCGGTTAATGATGAGATGGGAGAAGATTTGATTTGTCATTTTTTCATCAATGTCAAGGGACATTTGAGATGTGGATGGGTTACCAAAAACTAATGTCTTTCTTGGGACCTAAAAGATTGAATGGAATGATACATAAACAAGTAAATCGCTTACGAATTCCAAGGTACTTCTTTACTTTAATTGGATTGAATAATTGATCACCATAAATGCAATAGGAAATTGAATACAAAATTGATCCTAAAACCAATGCTTTACCACCAGTTACGGAAAGTGGCAAATATGTTCATATTCATTACACTTTACAGCCCCTTTCTGGATATATTTGTATGTTTAAAGAAAGATAGAACAAGAACACACCATAGAACCACTAAATTCCATGAGATGCACAATATTACTCTATTATGTTGGCTAAGATAGATGTACTGCACTCATATCAGATTTACAGACAATTTCTTTCAGAAATGAATAAAAACATACATTTGTAACAAGATGACAATTGAAAGTTCTAAAAATATATACACATGATAAAGGCAATATTCGAGTTGGATAGACCAAAACCTCAACCAAAGTGTAGACTATAAGAGACAAGAACTTGATATGCCTAACTGAAGTCCACAAACTGAAGTTTGGAAAGGCCAACTATGCTGCTTGGGTTGATTGTTCTCATATAAAAAAGTAAGGCCAATGTACATTTGAAAGACTACATCAAGATTAACCTAGACAAACAAGAAGAGGGCAATTAAATCCGATAAAATTCTATGTTAGAATATATATTAAATTATTAAATTCATCACTTCCTATCAATTTAAGCTTTTGGGATAAGTGGTGATTTAACGTGATATCAGAGCAAAGGCCCTAAGTTCAAACCATGTATCCATCATTTACCTCCCATTTCAATTAAAGATTCCACGTTGTGGGCCTCACCTATTAAGGAAAAGTCGAACCCATACATGACTGGGAGTGTCATAACATAAATTGAATAACTAAATTCATCTCTTCTTATCAGCTTAAACTTTTCGGATAAGTGATGATTTAATATTTTATAGACAAGCACTCATTATTAACATCTTAAATAATTATATACTTTGTAAGCCTCATTTTGAAAGTATTACCTACTACTCAAATATCCAAAGGCAAATCTTCTTCACTGCCAAAGCAAACTGACAGTGCACATTGAATGGCCCATAATTCCACTATATATTTACATTTTATAAGAAATAAAAGGAAAAAAAAAATAAGGAAAAGATATTTCATTTTGAAATACCTGTAAAAGCAGAACAATGTTGTCTCCTTCATACGTACAGGCAGGGACGTAAACTGCAAATAACTCGGGCAGCCCACTGCTACATAGGTAACCATGGCCACCACACAATTTCCGGCATTCTTCAATTCCATCCTGCAACCAAAGTCAATTAGAAGGATTACAATTAGGAAGTGATACCTTAAAATACATCTGATAGATTAAAAAAAAAATTGAAATATAATGCAATCATGTCTTAATAAAATGCATGCATGAGAACAGCACATAAGGGAAAGCCTACAAGGATGCATATATATAACGCACTTTGAGACATATGTAATGATCCAATTTAGAACAGTGATGGATATCCAGCACTAGATGAAAATGAATAAGAACTACTAGAATACTCTCCATTAAGAAATAACTGAATAAAGGTTCTCAGGTAATTTGAGTGCAACTTAACTGGCAAAATACAATCCTTATTACATGCCACAGCTTGTATATATAACATATGTCATCCACAATCTGACTTAAAATTTCAATATGAAGCACTAAGTGCAGTTTTTTATTACATAGTACAGATTTGGCTCAGGACTGATAGACTAGATCATCATGGAGTATTTGGCTCATCAAATTTGTAATATATAGGCGTGGCTTAAAGGCACATGTACCAAGTTTGACCTTAACTTAAGTTCAACCACTGATTGATATATTTAAGATAAGCAAGGTGCTGGGATCAGTAATAATCACGTACAGCAGTTGCAGAAGTTGTCAGCGACTTCAAACCCGCAGTGCAAGCATGAGCCTCAGGTAATGTCGAGAAATCATTGGCTTGCAATCTTTGGGTCACATCCGTATATAGCCACTTTAACCACTCACCAACAAATCTGAAAGCATAAGCAGAAGCCAGCAAAGGGAAGAGTCTACTTTGCTGAGTTTTGTAATCAATCACCTAAAAACAAAAGAGACAAAAGTGTAAGAGGCGTCTTTTTAAGAAAAACAAGAAAATCAATTTGTAGTAACTCATCAACATGAGAGAGAAAGAGAGGGGGTGGGGGGAGAAAGCACAATTTTCTCAGGAATCTACGCTTGGAAATTAAAGAAAAAATAATTATATCCTAGCTATTCATCATCATTCTGAGGGGTCACAAAAGGCACCTAAATATAGCCAATTCAACAAGATACATATAGGTGTACAAGATCAGTAGGGAGTGCATCCGATGTCTCCAATGTTGCACAATCAAGATTGAGTATAATGTCAGAAAAATTCATAACCAGTACAATAAACTATGTGGCCCCTTAAATTACTAAAATCTCCTAAACAGGGATCTTCCAGCTGAGATTGAACTGTATAACCCAAATTACCCCAATTTTCATCAAACTGCAAGTTGACTCAGCACTTATCAATAGCATGTCCCATACAGAAGAATACTCGCAATTTTTAACAGAAAAAGGGTTAACATACCTGAGTCTCAACACCACCATTCTGCGAACCAAATTGCCTACGAACAGCACTATACCTAGTTGCAATACAAACTGCCCGTGATAAAGCACAGGAAGCATCAGCTACAATTGTTTGCCGCACATATACCATGGTACCATAAACAAGCTGTCTTGGAACATTGGATTGCACAAATTTCCCTTCCCTTGTAACCTGTGAAACCCTGGCACAGTCAAAAAGGTTCAGAACATCCATCCTACCAGTCCACGCAAAATAAAGAGTACTCTGGAAAGTATAAAACTTTCATTACATTGGAAAAAGTGGGATTTGAGCAGTCAGGTAACTTGTCAAGTTATTCTACATTAAGAAAATCCAGATACTTCACTTTCATGGCTTCATGTTACAGAAGGGTGAATATACAGAACTCATGTTTCGTGAATTACTTTCAATGCCCCACAATTTGTTGAAAAAATAAAGTATATGATTATTCCTGTCCAGGAATTTTTGTGGCTTTTCTGGTACCAAAACATTCCCTGTGTTACTTTGGTGCCTTTAAAACAAGCCCTCCACTTTGCAGTACTAAAATTATGATAGATGTTCAAGGTGGTTTATCCAAACCATGAAAATCTTAATTGATCACTAGGTAACAAAAACTAAAGGCACTATATTGGCAAAGATCCAATCATGAACAGATGCCCAACAGGAGGCTCATTAGGCAATTTGCCCAAGAAAAATTTAAATGAAATTAGTCAGTTTGGGGCCATTTCACATTAACAGGTTTAAATATCTAGGAAGGGGGGAGGAAGAGAAAAAGAAGGAGAAAAGAGAAGAGGCACATATAAAACAAACAAACCTCATCAACATTTGATCCCTTGGGATGCGAACATGATCAAATCTCAAGACACCATTGTCCATGGTGTTGTATGCTCCACTTCCAAATTTCATTCCAATATCACCAACAGTTATACCCGGAAGAGGTAAGTGATCATCCATACTCCGCAGCTGAACAATGAAACCTAAATATGGGAACAATTCATATTTATTGCACAATAGAAAATTGTCCACGCTAAAATTTTTGAATGGGTTTGGATTTGTAGTTACCGTTGACACCATAATCTTTGCCATCAATAATAAGACGTGCATAAATAACAGCATGTGTGGAAACTTTACCCAATCCACCAGGCCACCACTATTCACAGAAGTGAGAAATCAATAATAAGAACTTTGTCTAGCAAGCTCAGAAAGGAGGCAATGAGAGAAAAAAAAAAACAACAACAACAACAACAACATTTCTTTTTTAAAAAAGCACCAGACATAGCAGATGCATCAACAAAGAGATAAAAGTCTTCACTGGATTATACTTAAGAATACTGTTACAAAAAGAAATAAAACGGACTCTTGGAGCATCTCTCTAATATGTGATTTTCATTATACATGATTAACTCTACGAAGAAAAAAAAATGACAGTAGCTCATTGCGCATTTTACTCACCTTGCTTGAAGTCAATGTAGGACTATGAATAATAAACTCGTCTGTTTGGGGGTCAAATGTTGCAGTTGTTTCAAGCCCTTGAACATTGGACCCATGACCAAGCTCAGTTTGAGCATAGCAACCAATTATTTGCATCTTGTATGCCAAAGGCAACCATTTTTGTAGCTGCTCCTCTGTGCCTTGTCCTTTAATAGCTGGTATAAACATGCCCTAAGCAGAAAAAATACAAATAAGCTATCATTGCAAGCAAGGAAGCCAAATGTTTGAATAATATAATCGTAGAAGTCAACTTGAAGTGACTTGGTACACATTAAATTCTATGAACTAAACCTATGACCAACTTCACCATGTCAGTGAACCATATTTCCACGAATATTTCAGTGTTCCTTGTAGATTTAAATAGTTATTGCAAAATGGTGAAGGACAATACCATCAAGACAAGAAATAGATCATACCCAGTGAAGATCCGTAAAAGCAGGCTCATCCACATAAAACCTTAACCTAGATGCCTCTTCCTCTGCAATAATAGAACTTGTCAATATGAATAATATAATTAAATGAAACGTGTAAAGATATTATTCGCCCGTGGTCAAATGTCAAAAAATATAAATGAAAAGAAAATAGGTAACAGAAGGCAACAAACATAACATAAACAATCAAGTAGGGACATACCAGAAAGACGAAGCTCAGTGATCCGTTTCCATGCATGAGCTGTTTTTCTGAGAGTGTTTTTAAATAACTCCTTTCTGCTTAGACTAGTCCTGTTATCCTTTCGAAAGGCCTAAAAAAGGAAAAGAATTATCATATTCACATTTTTCAAAGGAAATCATATATATATATATATATTACTTTCTTCCATCCCAAAAGATTTCAAACATAGCGGAGTTTCTAACAGTTGGCTCAATATTCATTTGTCGTCTACCAAACGGACCATTAGAAACACAGAAAAACTGAAATCAAACCCAATTCAGAAGAACGAATCAACAAGTCTACAAAACCATTATAGATTACAATTGCACGATCACCATAAAAATTGAAAAGAGAGGGTTTTCCGGGAGCCTTTTTTTTTCTAAAAATATAATATAAAATTATAAATTATAAATAAAAAATAAAAAATAAAAAATAAAAAAAATAAAAAAACTTTTAGCAGAAATTAGAGCAACCATATCACAAAATTGTTGGTTTACTAAAAACTCTTAACAATTGTGTACCTTATTACTAAAACCAAAGCTAAGAACAACATCTACTAAAAACGAAACATACGATTAAAATTTATCCGTTTCGAACAGTTCCTTGGGATCCAAACAGAGCTAAATAATAATAATTAAGAAGAAGAAGTAGAGAAAAAGCACCGGATCGCTGGCGACGAGGCGAGAAATGCGATCGGAGACCTCTAAGGCGTGGCGAGAGCCGGCCCAGACGACCTTCATCTCCTCCACATCGAACTGAGCCCTGCTCCTCTCGCTCGCCAGATGATCAACGCCCTCCATTTCCGTACAAATCAAAGGAAGAAAAATTCACTCGAAGCTCACCCTAACGGACCCCAAAATATAATCCCCGAGCAATGAAATTCAGAAAAGTCGTCTTTGATTGTTAGCAAGAAACAACCACAGCAAAAAGTTGGTGAAGAAAATTAAATGGGACCGCTCATCCTCATCTGTCCCCCATTTCAATTTCTATTTATATCTGCCTATGCATTGTGTTTCCCAATAAAATCCTAATCCTTTTTTTACTCTTTTTCCCTCTTTTCCATTTTAAAATAACGCTAGAAATATATATATATATTATATATATGTTTTCCACGTGGTTTTTTCGACTCTGGTCAACACGATCCACAGAAAAGTGAGAACTTTTTATTAATGAAATTTTTATTTAAAAATAATTTTATATATACAAATGTTTTCCCCGTGGTTTTTTCGACTCTCGTCAACACGATCCACAGGAAAGTGAGGACTTTTTATTAATGAAATTTTTATTTAAAAATAATTTACTAATAGCTTTTAAAAATTTATTATTTATTTTAAAAAAATTGTTTCGATTTATATTGTATTCTATCGGAGTTGTTAGAATATTTAATATTATTATAGGTTAATTATGTTTCCTTATATATATTCTAGGTTTAGTCTAGGTTATTTGTTTATCACTCATAGCCTTTTTATATATTGAGGCCTTTGTATCCATATCATATATACTACTCAATACAATGTAGTCCTTACATATGTTTCCGCTCTCTATCTCTCTTTTCTCTATTTTATTCTTCTGCTTCATAATATAGTCAACATGGTATCAGAGCCATTTTCTTTGGCCTCTAATAAACGTCTTTGACGTTTTCCAGCGCTCCCTCCAACAACCTCAAAATTCCAATTGTCTGCGCGTTGTTAATAGCCTTCAATCGGGTTAGACCTTCTTCAATCGATCCATGGGTTTTCGGCCTTTTAGGCCCATTCAAACCAGCCCACTTGTCTTTTTGAATCTAGATCAGCCCTAGCCACGTCAACGGGCGCTCCAACCCGGTCCAAAACCGTTTTCTAAACTGGGTCATCAAGTTCAAATTGGGATCCATCCAAGGCTTCCAAAACTGGTTTCCGTTCAGGTTTAAAACCGATCCAAAGCCATTGACCGAGTCCAATGGGTTAGACCCAGATCCACCGATCTGGCAATCCAATCTGTCAACTCGACCAAGTAGGTCTCATTTCGGTTCGATTTCATAACCTGGAGCGGCCCAATAGTTGTTCCAAGTCGGTCCAATGCAGTCAACTTGGTTCAATGGGTTAGACCCGGCTTACTCATATTCGAAACAAATCGGATCCTACTTGGTTCAACCGAATAGGCCAACCAGGTCAATTCCTACAGCCTAGTTCAAATAGTCAACCCGGTTTAGTGGGTTAGCCCCGGGTCATATCATTGTGGGTCAACCATTTTAAATGGTCTATGGGTTATTGCCAAAATATTGGCCCATTTAACCGACCCAATACAAGTCTCAAGTCCAAATATGTTGGGTCCACCANGGTTTTCGGCCTTTTAGGCCCATTCAAACCAGCCCACTTGTCTTTTCGAATCTAGATCAGCCCTAGCCACGTCAACGGGCGCTCCAACCCGGTCCACAACCGTTTTCTAAACCGGGTCATCAAGTTCAAATCGGATCCATCCAAGGCTTCCAAAACTGGTTTCCGTTCGGGTTTAAAACCGATCCAAAGCCATTGACCGAGTCCAATGGGTTAGACCCAGATCCACCGATCTGGCAATCCAATCTGTCAACTCGACCAAGTAGGTCTCATTTCGGTTCAATTTCATAACCTGGAGCAGCCCAATAGTTGTTCCAAGTCGGTCCAATGCAGTCAACTTGGTTCAATGGGTTAGACCCGGCTTACTCATATCCGAAACAAATCGGATCCTACTTGGTTCAACCGAATAGGCCAACCAGGTCAATTCCTACAGCCTAGTTCAAATAGTCAACCCGGTTTAGTGGGTTAGCCCCGGGTCATATCATTGTGGGTCAACCATTTTAAATGGTCTATGGGTTATTGCCAAAATATTGGCCCATTTAACCGACCCAATACAAGTCTCAAGTCCAAATATGTTGGGTCCACCAACCACCAGCTGCTGCTAGTCGCCGTCCACCGTCTCCAGCCGCCCACTTTGGCCTCCCTCCGGTGACTTTTCTGGCCAACTTTATTAAAAAAAAAATCCCTTTCTTTTATTCAAAACCTAGAGTTTGAGGAGGGATATTTGGAGTATTTGTGAAGAGAACCGAATCCAAGATCTTTCGGCCCTATGGGTTAGAACCTAGTTCTGCCGCCTGCTGCTCCACCACCAGCCGCCATCCACCGCCTCCGGCCGCCCAACTCTGGCAACTTTTCCAGCGACCAAAAAAAAAATCAAATCAAATCATAATTTCCCTTTCTTTTTCCCAAACTCAAGTTTGAGGGGGATGTTAGAATATTTGATATTATTATAGGTTAATTATGTTTCCTTATATATATTCTAGGTTTAGTCTAGGTTACTTGTTTATCACTCATAGCCTCTCTATATATTGAGGTCTTTGTATCCATACTATATATACTACTCAATATAATATAGTCCTTGCATATGTTTCTATCTCTCTTTTCTTAAACTCAAGTTTGAGGGGGATGTTAGAATATTTGATATTATTATAGGTTAATTATGTTTTCTTATATATATTCTAAATTTAGTTTATGTTACTTGTTTATCACTCATAGTCTCTCTATATATTGAGGTCTTTGTATCTATATCATATATACTACTCAATATAATATAGTCCTTACATATGTTTTCGTTCTCTATCTCTCTTTTCTCTATTTCATTCTTTCGCTTTATAATATATTTAACATGAGTAATACTATAAATTTTTTTTTGAATTATTTTTATGTCCTTTCAAAAATAATATAACTTTTAAAATTATTATTAAGTTTATGATTAATTATTATTAAATTTTAATCGAATTATAATTTTAAAAATTACTTTATTTTTTTAAGAGACACAAAAATAGTATACAACAAACTTTTAGAATTACTATTATTGTCATCGTTAAAACCGATAGAGCTCTTAAAAAAACGATGTGTCGGTTTTGGATCTTCTACGTCAGGGATGACGTCGGACCAAAAGGGTAAAAACCGTTGGTTTAAATTGAATAAAGTAATGGGTGGGTCCGTAAGTCCGTTACTTAGCTGAGATAATTAAGAGCATTTTCCATGTAAAAAAAAAAAAAAAAAAAAAAGAGCATTTCAGCATATTTTAGTGAAGGTTCCACATTAGTTTTACTAACTTAGACAATATAATTATTAGAGAAAAGTTAACCTATTTTTCTCATACTATCATCCAATTGATNTTTTAAGAGACACAAAAATAGTATACAACAAACTTTTAGAATTACTATTATTGTCATCGTTAAAACCGATAGAGCTCTTAAAAAAAACGATGTGTCGGTTTTGGATCTTTTACGTCAGGGATGACGTCGGACCTAAAGGGTAAAAACCGTGGTTTAAATTGAATAAAGTAATGGCTGGGTCCGTTACTTAGCTGAGATAATTAAGAGCATTTTCCATGTAAAAAAAAAAAAAAAAAGCATTTTCAGCATATTTTAGTGAAGGTTCCATATTAGTTTTACTAACTTAGCCAATATAATTATTAGAGAAAAGTTAACCTATTTTTCTCATACTATCACCCAATTGATAATTTTATTTTTCTTTATATATTTCGTACAAAGAAAAAGAAATGATAGAGAAAAATTTAAACTAATAAATTTCGTTTCATAAAATATGGTCTACGATCAATTGAATTACCCGTTAAGAATGGCAATGTCTTCCTTAAACCTTCAATTGAGACAATGTTCATCTCAAACTACTAAAAATTGTCAATATCTCCAATAACAAAAATAAAATAAAAATTAAAAAAAAAAACTAAAACTATTTTTTTTTTTTTTTTAAAAAAAAAAGCCAAGTTGAGAAAAATTATTATTTTTTTTCGAATTAAAATTTCATTTTTTTGTCTACTTTTAGCCTTGAGAAGACATTATCATTTTTTTAGAAGTTTAGGAAAACATTTTCCAAATTAAAAGTTTTTAAAAAATATTATCAATTATGTGGTAACTAGTTTGAGGGATTATGTGAACTTTTTCTTAATTATTATTTTAATTTTTCTCACCATCCTTCTCTCCCCCAGTAGTATTGTCTTCTCTTCCTATCTCTCACAGCAATGAATGTGTGTATGGTGAGTGAAGGCTGGTGGGTGAGTATTAGTTTGGCAAGCCCTACTATAAAGATGAGGTGGTTTATATGTAATAACTCATTTTAAACCAACGTTAAGAAAACTTAATGAAGACTTAGAGAATAAATAAGGGACAAAAAAAATGATGTGGAAGTATAGAAAAAATTGAAAAATGGGTCTAAACAACACTTCACGGAAATGGTCTGGGATTGATCTATCGGTAAAAAAAAGTACTAACTGGTGAGTCTTACTCAACCAAACCCAGCTGATCAGTCAACAATCAAGTTGATCGAACGGTTAGGTGAAAGTACATTGCGGAGTACAAAGAAAAGTACTCGATTGATTGGCATAAAGACGTTGATCAATTGGTAAAGTGTGAAGCCGTGTCAAACAAAACTGAAAACACCAGTGATCAATCAACTCTAACACCAATCTATCTCTAACATACTACGTAAATGCGATATAGATAGGTCCAAAATTTCCAGAAACATGCGTAGGCTTATTTTAAGGCTCATTATGGAACCCTAGTGAGAGAGAGTGAAGGGAGAAGAGAGGGAGGAAGAGAGGGAAGTTATTTTCTTAATTTCTTTGGAAGCTCAAGGCAACTAGAGGTAATCTCTTGACTCTAGTTTGTATTTTCGTTCCTAAGGCACTATTATTTTCGTTTGGTTGGTTGATATCATGCTAGTGTGTGTGGGGGTTTAGACTTTTGTTAAACCCTAACTTCATGGTGAGTTGCGTTTTAAACAAACTAGATGAGACTAAAGTCAAGCCTTTACCTCTGTGAGTTGTAATTTAGATTATTGTTTAGAGCTTTTGGTGAAAGGGAAATGGTGAGTATGTATGGATGAGAACTTTATGCTTAGGTTGTAAAAAGACTCCAACTTTAAGCTTTAAATAGTGTTAAATATGAGAAGGGACGAGCCTTTGAGAGTCTTGGAGACTCTAATGGACTATGAGTGGCAAAAATGAGATTTTTCTAAGGTATGAGTGAACTGGTTTGACACTGTTCAGCTTCCATCATTTGGCGATCAAGTATTGTTCCGACAATACTCATCAATCTAGGGGTATTGATCCGAATATAAAAATTGTGTTTTAAATACTAGGGTTAGGGCCACATCTCAATCATATTAATAATAAGATATATTGCAGATGACTGAACCGGAGCTTTGGAATGAGACTTTGTGGAAATAATAGTTAGAATCTGTCGTAGCGGTTTTCTAAGATTACTAAGAGCATCTACAGTGGTGCTTCTAAATTAACTTTTTAGCTAAATATAGCTATTTTCGTGCTCCAGCAGCATTGTAAAATAAAAAGTTTCCCTATATATGCTATAGTAAACTGTAGCATAAAAATCACGAACTCATCATCCCAGTCCTACGAACAAAACCCCATGGATTTGGTCGAAAATTGAACTCGAATGAACAAGTATCGTGCTAAATGATTATCTAACTTCGAGTTCGTTTGCCCTACAATCAAGGGTAGAATTCGATATTCGAGTTCATTTCCCCCCCAATCGGGGCTACCAAATTTTATCTAAGTCCGGTTTGAGGGGCTACCGAATCATTTGGCACGATATCGAGGCTATCCTATTGACGAGTGTCTTAAGATTATTTGAGGGGAACTTAGATAACCTTCAAGTATCGAAGATAACTCGAAAATGAATTCGAATGAACTTGTTAAAATCATTCGGCTGATTTTAACATCTCGAGAGTAATTTTCATAGTTGTGAAAATTCAACCACAACTATGCAAAAAAACTCATGAGTCGACCCAAAGGCTATAGTAGCATCTGGTCACATTTCAGGTGACCATTTTGGGGATAATCCGAGTCGTGTGTCTTGCGAACCGGATTAAGTTGATAGGTTGATGAAAGTTCACTATAGCACCTATTAATATATTTTTTTATTTTATTTTTTTTCTTTCTCCCTTTTCTCCTTCTCTTTTTCTCTCTCTCCCTCGTTGGTTCCCATTTCTGAGCTTCCTTGCAAGAAAAATGGTGGGCAGGAAATGGAATTCAAGAGAGAGGAGGGATTACAATTGCATACAGTTTCTCTCTCTCTCTCTCATATATGTGAAACCACTATTTTCAAATTCTTTGCTTCCTTCAAATCCCAAATTCTCTCTGATTTCCATTTTATTAGGGTTTGGAGTTGCAGACTATTGCTATGGAATTTTGTGCTTCTTGATGAGCCGGAAGCCATGAATTGAAGCTTAAATCTTGGAATTTTTCCAATGAATGTGAGATTGAAATCAGGGTTTGGTACATTACATAGAGGCGAAAGAAAGAGAAGATATAGATGGAGAAGAGCGAGCTTGTGAAGGACATAGGGTTTGGGAACTTCGGGGTAGCCAGACTTATGCGCAACAAAGAGACCAAAGAGCTCGTTGCCATGAAATACATCGAGCGGGGACACAAGGTATCCGTCTCTGGTTTTGGAGAGAGAGAGAGAGGAGGGAGAGGGGGAAGAAAACGTAAAGATAAAAAACAATAAAAATAAGAATAAAAAGATAATATTTAAATAAAATACATTGTAAAATAGAGAGTTTGTTGGAGTTCATTGTAAAAAAGTACTAGCTAAATTAAAAAAGTTAATTTTAAGTGGCTACAATAGCCATCAACTGCTGGAGATATGCTTTAAAATGCTCCAACATCATAGTAAATTATGTACGAAGATCAGCATATACTGTAGAACTCCAAAACAGTATTTGTTAACTATAATGTATCTTAATCTACTCCAATAGAATGAATGAACACTGGAAACCACCCAATGTCAATTACTACTACAAAACAAAGACCTACAAAAACAAAGACACAATTGTCTGCCAAGAGGTCTCAATCCTCAATGATGTCAGTCCAACATACTTCAAAAATCTGAGGAGCATGCTCTTTCTCTTCTTTAAAAATGCCAGATTTTTTACATTCACTTTCAAATATTTGCAACCTCAGCAAAGATGAATCCTGACAAGGTGAAGGTCCTTCCCTTAACGGTCTCATGCCTTCCACAAACAGAAGAGTCAAATGGAATGTTTTCTGGCTCACAAGATTTGTGAGAAAGCATACAAATATTAAAAGACCGCTGCTGGTGCCACCATCTTTTTCTGCAAGCGTATTAAAATAATCCATTTCTGGCAGACAGCATATTTTCCACAAACAAATGCCACACACTCCCATTCCAATACTCTCATGTGCACACTCTTGATGCAGCAATGAAAACTACCATTAAACTTTGAATAAATCACTATTAAATTTTAAATTCAATGGACGCCAGAGAGTATACACTTGAGAGTATGAGAGTGGAAGTGTGTCTAGCATTTATCATTTCTACAACCCTTAGCCAGGCAAATTTGATCTCAGAAACTAACTCGTTGAAAAATGAGTTAGTTTTCACTTTTTATTCACAATTCAGTCAGACTTTGCCTCGGACATGTGCCAAACTTTCTCATCAGCTCTACACTCTCTGCAATAGTTGACCCTGCAGTCCCAATAAAACCAAGTGAAGCGCAGCTGCAAACAGCTTCCTCTATGTATAGAAGTACATCAGGCAATCTCTCAGAAGGGCAATGTTTTTTCAATCCACCCATTCCAAGACTCTCTGGAACAAAGCCAAACCTCAGGCCATGACCAGCAGCCACAACTTTTCTGGCTGTTTCGATCACTAACTCGTCTTCTTCTCTCAGAAAATGCAGCTTAAAATGATTTGAATCTCTACGCAAATCCCCCAAATAACTTCCAGTCCAATTACCTTCAGGAAGATCAGTCATCACAAAAATATGAAGAGCGTGCGGACTCTGCCTTAAAGATTCTACTTTCTCTTTTAAACTCTGAAAAGTAGCTTTCCAATGATTCTTGAACTGCCCATCCAACAATCTGAGCTGTGCACAAAGAAAAGGAGCCTTTATGTTCTTATCAGCGAACTCCTTTCCTGCACTCATAATTTCAGGGACAAATGGAAGAAATTCAATCTTCTCAATCAAAGACTGTATCCTTTGATCCCTTGGAGCTTCATGAATATCAATGTATAGCTCTGAATCTCTATATGGAGACGTGAAAAGGCTTCCAAATGCCAGTAGACTGGCCGATTCAGCTTCAGAACCGGGTCCAAGAGTCTTATATACATCTCTTCGTCTCCTAACATATGAAATCTTCTTCTTCTTCTTGACCTGTTCATCAGGTTGGAACGAATCTAATACACCATCCTTATCATCATTTTGGTATGTCCAAACTGTAGTCCGGCAATCTTCACTAATTGCATATGTACATTTATCCACATTAACAATTCGCCCAAATAGTAGGGATCCACATTGCTTTAACCTATCAAACAAAGCCGGCTGCTTGTTTGATTTGTTGAAGCAAACAAAATCTTTAATTCCACACCATAGGGATGCAAAACCCCTGAAGTCTATGGCTCGAACAACAGATGAAGACACTAGCAACGAAATATCAATAATGTCAGCCATGGAGACATACCTGCAACAAGAGTTTTATATAATGGTTCATCTTATAAAAAGATCATAGCAGTAGAATCCATGTAATTATAGAAAAAAAAGGAAATGGCATATAGACCAAAATCCTGTTTTCCAACATATACAGTCAAAAAGGATCTATAGAGGAAGAAGGGATTTTATTTATTTTTATTTTTTTATGTTCGTTACTTGCCGGGATTTTAGAAAACAAAAACCTCTAATCAAATTGGCCTAATAATACTGTGGATACAGTAATGCAGAATTCTTTCTTCTTCTTTTTTTTTTTCATAAACCGAACGACTCCAATTTTCATTTCCTCTTACATTTTCTCACCAACCAAACAAATAACTAAGCAGAATCAATATATTTGACGGCATAAGCATGGGAATGAGAAGAAACCCAAAAGAACCCACACTCTAATCTTATAAATTTCAACAAATTTCCTACAAGTTGAGCAAGATATATGATACACTGATATATACACAATACACACAGAGTGACCAAAACCGACTAACCTGCCAGTCCTAAGGAGCTCAACGACATGGTCCCAAACCGCAGCCCGAATCTCATATGGATCCGAAACCCTAAACTTCGGGCAGCTCCCGAGAGCGACGGCGTGGTGATCCAGAACCGGAGGGACAATCAAAGTGCGGTTGAGAATCGCGGCCATCAAGATCGCATTCTTGAACTCAGAGAGCTGGTTGCTGAACCCACTGTGGGGCGCGTACCAGAGGAACTTTTCCCCTGGGATTAGCGCTCGAGAGGAAATGCATTGGGGGAATTGGGAATTCGAGGTTTTGTTGAGTGGTGAGACGGGAGAGAACGACGATGGGGTGAGGAAGTAGTAGGAGAGGAGGAAGAGGAGGGAGAAGAGGAGGGTGAGGAGAGAGGATCTGCGAGAGGGTCTTCTGGTGAGCCATGGCTTGCGTGTTGGCCTGTTGGTGTGGAAGAAGTGGTTCATTGCTGTACTGGTCTGTTTCCAAGAGAAATGCTTGGGTTTGTGTTTCAGTTGGGAGGGGAGGAGGGGGATCCTATGCACGCGCGTGAGCGTGATGGATCGGGATCTCAAATATGAAAAAATATATATGTACATGCACACACACACATTATTTTAAACCTTCTTTTTTTTTTTTTTTTATTTAATGTCGAGGAACTTCTACAAGGTAGGTATTCCGGACGGATTGAGATCCCTGACAATAGTGAGAAATTGCCAAGGGATTTTTTTTTAAATTTTGGCCATTTATTTTCATCCAAAAGCCATAAATCTGTCACCTGTCCCACTTAATATAAAATAATAAAATATTATTTAAATTTTAAAAATAAAATTGATATAAAAATAATAAAATAATTTTTTTTAAAACATGGGGTGGTTCAGCCACCACAGTTCAGCCTAGGGGACAATGTCGGTGATGCAGCGATAGATCGTGTATAATCAAGAAAACAGTAAGTAGAAGGGATAAATATTCCTAAGATTGTGAGACTATCATAAGATCAAATAAATCTTCTCTAAACAATAGATGCTATCTAAAGCTTGAAGAAAAAAGAATCAAGAAAATCGAGAAACTCAACTCTGAGTATTCTTATTAACGAAATCAATAATAATAAAAAACTGTTTTTTCTAAAGGGTCTAAGCCTGTATTTATAGGCTTATAGACTAAAATATAACAATAAATTAACATAAACTGGGATTACACATCCTAAAAGGAAAAGTAAACTAAAAAGGCGTCCTAGAAGGAAAAGTAAACTAAAAAGGCGGTTTAAGCCAAAACAAGTCGACTTAAGCCAAAACACGGCTAAGCATCCGGACGGGTTAAGTGACCGTCCAGACGGGAAATGCAAAAAGCAATAAAAACATAAATATAACTCGTCTGTGGGATCGAACGATATCCGAACGGAGCATTCGGGACTCTTCCTAGAAAGCTACGAGCTGAGGACCGTCCGGACGGTCTTCCCCTGTCCTACGAGAGTGTCACCATCCTCCAAGGTGTCCTCACGCTTACATCACTCCTGTTCATCCTCATGAACTCTGAGGCTATCTGATCCACATCATCCTCCCTAGGTTGAAGAGAATTCGTCCTCGAATTTGCATCCTCATCTGACGAGTCCTCTATAACTAGACAAAAGTGTTTGACATTAAAGACATCAGACGTCTTAATATGGCTTGGGAGTTTCAACTTGTATGCATTTGGATTGATCTTCTTGATTATCTCTATAGGACCCATCGCCATCTTGTTGTAATCTCCTGTCTTGTGTCAAGATAGCCCACACGAAATCTTCCTCTTCAACTTTTATCGCTCTTCTCTTTTTGTCGGTACTTACTTTATATTTTGCTGTGGACTCTTGTAATTTCTGAATTGTCAGTTTGTGGCCCTCCTGTATCTGGGCCATGAGGTCCTCTGCTGTCATGTGTATTCGCTTCATGTCAGGGATAAGTGCCAAATATCATGGGGTACAAGGGTTACTCCCATCAACAATCACAAAAATGGAGTCGTTACCTTTTTGGGTCCTTGGTAAATCCAACACAAAATCTGTGCTCCCATTTGTCCATGGTCGCTCCGGAATATGAAGAGGCCAATATAACCCGGCGTTAGTAGCCTATCCTTTTGACGCTTGACATATCTGACAACTCTTCATAAGTTTGTCCACTTCTCTCCGCATACTTGGCCAATAGAGCTGTTCGGCTACCAGTTGTAATGTCTTATCTCGCCCCATGTGACCTTCGTTATGGCGTTCCTTGATAATTTTCAGCCGCAGTTTACCTTTAGGAATGCACAATTGAGTGCTTTTGAATAGGAACCCATTATGCCATCCGAAGTCTCGCCGCGCTCTTGTGGACACGTCATACAGAATAGGACCAAAGTCTAGTTTGGGATTCACATGATAGTGTGGTCAGTTGGAAAGACTAGGTCCAGGCACCAAATCAATTTGGTGTTGAATGTCATGAAGGGGTGGTAGCTCCTCCGATGGGTCTTTTGGGAAAACATCAGCGAATTCCTCTAAAAAAACCCATAACTGCCTTTGGTACAATCTCCATTGGGTTGCATTCTTTGTCATAGAATAGGGACACTTGATCAGCATCGAGTATCTCTCTTATGAATTTTCGTCTGGCTATGAGTGTTTGGCCCACCTCTTTTGGAGGTTTGTGTACGTCTCCCAGTTTAGGTAGGAGAATAATCTTCACATTGTCCACTAAGAGGCTGTAGGTATTCTTTCATCCATTGTGGTGAACGTTCCGATCATATTGCCATGGTCTCCCTAGCAATAGGTAGCAGGCATCCATGGCCACCATGTCACACCAAGTTTTATCTTTGTATTTAGTGCCAATTGAAAAATTTACAAGGCAACGTTTTGAGACTATTACCTCGTTTCCCTTCTTGAGCCACTCCGAGCGATATGGTGTAGGGTGTTTCTCTGTGTCTACGGCCATCTTCTGAACAGCTTTTTCCGCCACCACATTCTCGTAGCATCCTCCATCAATGATTAGTTTGCATATCTTACCCCCAATGATACATGTTGAGTGAAAAAAGTTATGCCGTTGTCCGTCATCACCTTCCACCTTTCGGGGTGTAAGACATATCCTTCGAACCATTAAACTAGGCCTATTGTCCCCAGTAACAAATTCTTCCTCAACGTCTCCGTAGTCATCGAAGGTTGCTTCTTGCTCTTCTTCTTCACCTTGCTCATCGAAGGCGTTTCTCGAGTCAATAAGTAGACCCTTACCATATTTCTCTCCTTTGCGGCAATCCGTAATTCTGTGGCCCGGTTCGCCACATTTAAAGCACTTAGGCCCATTCGTCATTGTGCCCCGGTTAAGTGGTCCGGTTGCAATTGGAGCCCGATATGGATTTGTTGATTGGGTGGTGTTTTGAGGTGTAAACGGCCCATTGTATCGAGTCGTGCTACCCTCTATGCCACGCCCAAAGAAACCCATGGATCCCCTAGCCGCCGTTTTCTCTAATAGAATGGCTCTTTGATGAGCCGTAGACACGTTAACGGGATAAAAAAGATTTAATGAATCTTGAATGTTTTGTTGTAGCCCCTTGATGTATCGGGATACTAATTGATCGTCCGTCTCGGCTAGATCAACCCGTGTCAAATATTTATAGAACTCCTCCATGTACTCATCCACGGTCTTCAAACCTTGGCTTAAATTTTGCAGCCGTTGATACATGGTTCGGGTATAATTGTATGGTAAGAAGGCCGGCAGCATGTGTTTCAACAGTTTCTCCCATCTGTTGATTTTTTATTTGCCTAGCCGAGTCCTTGATTGCTTCAATTGCTGCCACTATGCTGCAGCTCGTCCCCAAAATTTGGTCGCAACCAAAGAAACTCGTCGATCCTCAGGTACCCCCTTGAAATCAAGAACTTCTTCAACTGCCGCTATCCAATCCAAGAATTCCTCGGGTTGGAGACCCCCGTTGAATTTTGAAATATCGAGTTTGATACCGGATTCCCACCGATTGGTCTGAGCTTGTACAAGGGATTGATGTCTGTGTATTCTACGCTCCACAAAAGGGTTTCCGTTGTCATCCTCCGTACGTGCGCCTTCCTCCTTCGATTCGTGCGGTGAGGGTATATGCCGACATCTGTCTCGATCATTCTTGATGGACAATTACTTTGTGAGGGCTGCAATTTGTTCCCTCAAGCTCGCAAATTGTGCCTTCGAATGTGCTTGATAGGCCACCGTTGGTTCTTCTCTAACTGGTTCTTCGCAATCATGTACGTCCTTCAGGTGTGCAAAGTGATTACCCCTTCCCCTTATGACTGGCGCCATGGAAAGAGACTGGGCTCTGATACCAATTGATGCAGCAATAGATCGTGTATAATCAAGAAAACAGTAAGTAGAAGGGATAAATATTCCAAAGATTGTGAGACTATCACAAAATCAAAGAAATCTTCTCTAAACAATAGATGCTATCTAAAGCTTGAAGGAAAAAGAACCAAAGAACCAGAAAACCAAGAAACTCAACTCTGAGTATTCTTATTAACAAAATCAATAATAATAATAAACTGTTTTTCTAAAGGGTCTAAGCCTGTATTTATAGGCTTATAGGCTAAAACATAAAAAGAGATTAACATAAACTAGGATTATACATTCTAGAAGGAAAAGTAAACTAAAAAGGCGTCATAGAAGGGAAAGTAAACTAAAAAGGCGGTTTAAGCCAAAACAAGTCGGCTTAAGCCAAAACACGGCTAAGCGTCCAGACGGGTTAAGTGACCGTCCGGACGGGAAATGCAAAAAGCAATAAAAACAAAAATGTAACCCGTCCGTTCGGACGGGGATCGAACGGCCTCCGAATGGAGCGTTTGGGACCCTTCCTGGAAAGCTACGGGCTGAGGACTGTCCGAACGGTCTTCCCCTCTCCTGCGAGTGCATCACCATCCTCCGGGATGTCCTCACGCTTACATCACTCCTGTTCATCCTCATGAACTTTGAGGCTATTTGATCCATATCAGTCGGCCACCCTCAAAGGCAGGTTGGGGGTGGCNCCACCCCCAACCAGCCTTTAGGGGTGGCCGAGGGCCAAACCCATCTAAATAGATGGGTTTGGCCCTAGGGGGTGGCCATGTAGTAACCCAAATAATTAGCTAGGCGTAAGTAGCATAGTTAAGGGGGTTAATTTAGGCTTTAGGTCATTAAGGACACTTGAAGGGTAATTTGATCTTTTGGAACAGATGTACGCTAGGTCTAGCGGACGTACGCTCTTGTCTTTTCTGGCGGACGTACAGGAAAACGTTGGACGTACATTGTTGTTTGTAGTGCGAACGTGCATGGGGGGATCACCGGACATACGCTCTGCAAATAGTACATGAACGTATGTGGGACCACACGGACGTACACTACTTTTTGAAATACCATCCGGTTAATACCTGAACATACGAAACACCCTTTGGACCGCTATGCAAAAGTGTCAGACGTACACTAGGGTTAGCAGACGTCTGCTACTTTTCTGAGGAGTTGGTAGATCCCTTCAGCTATAAATACCCCCACCCTCTTCAGATTTCTCACGCCCCTCTTCAACCCCAGGCTAGCAATAGTCTATATTGTGAGTGTTTGTGAGTACTTTGTGTGTTTCGGTGTTACCGGATGAGGAACTCTTGAGGTTTTACTTCAAGGAGGCAACGCTCGGTTACCTAGCCTTTTTATTACGTCGTTATGTTGCTCGATTTCTGTCTTTTGCCTTAGTTGTAGTTGTTAGCTTAGTTATGCTTTAAATCTAGTTTAGGTTAGCGTTTTGTTAACATAGCATTGTTACGTTGCATGAAGGTTTTATTTAGACTTAGAAAGCCCTAAGAAGCCCTTTGGTAGGTTTAAGAGTTAGTTTGGAGGTTAGGAGGATGAGTGGAGAAAATGAGGTTCTCCCTAAAAACCTCAGAGCAGACGTACAGTCTCGAGACCGAACATACGGTCCGAAGTGTCACAGTGGACGTACAGCCCCGAGCCTGGACATACGGTCCAGAGTGTGACGGGGGACTTTATTTTCACCAAGCCGTCACATAGCTCTTGTTTTCCTTATTCTAGCGTTGTTTTAGTGGAAATAAGACTAATAGAAGGTTGGTTTTCCACATATTTGGAGAACCCAGATCGTTCAGAATTCTTGGAGACATTATTCGACCCAGGTGAGTTTTAATTCACATAATACTCAATGTTATTTTCCATGCATTGCACATCTATTTTGTGTACCAAGAAAACATGCATATTTACAACTCTCACAATTTATACTTGTTACACATGAACTCTTAACATTTTGAGAAAATGTTGTGCTGAATATGTTAATAAAGTGAAACTTGTAAAAATAACATGCATGTAAAATACAAACAAGATAATTTGCATCGTATGACATGGTACATCAGCACGTGCGGTATAATGGCCATGGGCTTACTATAGATGTTAGCTTTTTGGTCAAAAGTGTATATTATATGAGCCTTGGTTCCAATAGTTGTTTGTGGCCAACGCAGCCTTAAAGGGCGGTCACTACAGGATGGACATCATTAGTGGTGTGGGCCACCCGAGGTCGGACTTGGTCGTGCCGCTAGTGTTATGTATTGTAGCGTGCAATGGCTGGTGCACCAGCATTGTACTACAGGTCCCTCAAGACATCACCAACCCTACTGAGAAGGGGTAATATCTCGGATAAACCATACTATTGAACTATGACTGTTATTGTGTATCATATGCATATATTATATATATCCATATCACGCATAATATAAACTGTCATGATGGAAATGTCATCTGTTTTACAAAAACATCAGAGTTCATTACTAAACTGACATGTGCATTATTTGTGTTAAAAATCACTAAGTCTTAGACTTACCCTTTTATTTATGTTTTCCCCCTTCATTACAAATACTTACGCGGTTTAGCTATCCTTGGCGAGGATGCCGCAGAAGCTGACTTGGGTGATCGCTCAGGACTTGATCCGCGTGATTTTTGAGAATATGGATCCCATCTGGTTGAGAACCATGTGGGAGGATGGAGGGACTACTCGCATGAATATGATTGAGATTTTGATCTCATTAGCCCTGTTTAAGCTTAGATCTAGGCTATGATCCTTTAATATGTTGATCTTTTTTGAGAACTATGTTTATTATGTTGTTATGGTTTGTACCCTCTATTTGATGATGGTTTGATGACCAATACATTTGATGATTATCTATGTAATGATGATGATGTTGTTATATTTTCTCTAGTGCATGTTGTGTGAATGTCAATTTACTATCTCTTATTCCTATAGTCTTAGTAAAGTTTTCCGCTGTAACTTTCTCATTACGACGAGAAATGTTGAAATTCATGAGTCTTGTCCCGTAAGAGATATGGCTGAGAGACAAGTCATGAGATCAATTACTAATTAATTAATTTGCCCATCGAGGTCGTCACATGCCGAACCACCCCCTGGGGCCCTATGGGTGGCGTCGGCAACCCCCAACCGGCCTTTGGGGGTGGCCGATGCCACCCCCTAGGCTGAGCTGGGGTGACCGGCCACCCCCTAGGGGGAAAATGGGGTGGCCGAACCACCCCATGTTTAAACATATTTTATTTTATTTTATATCATTTTATTTTATATTTATTTTTAAAATTTAAATAATATTTTATTATTTTATATTAAGTGGGACAAGTGTCAGATTTATAGCTATTGGATGAAAATAGATGGCTAGGATTTCAAAACAAATCCCCTGGCAATTTTCTCACTATTGCTGGGGATCTCAATCCCTTTTGGACCCACTCCTACAGAGTAAACCTCGGTCTCATGCACCACATCCTCATAAGTTTTCTTACATAGAATTGGTTAAATCACTTACGACTTTTCACCATGGGGTGTGGCCCTAAGGGAATGTTTGCACCCATGAGGTGTTGAACCTTGAACCTTGAAGGGATGATACCTCGAGACTAAGGCCTCCACCACTATTTTGAATGTTAATATAACTAACTTTTAACCATTTAATTTGAATAAGCAATATCGAGATTAGACAAAGTTTATCCGGTAGAGATTTACTAATATTGTAGAGATTATAAACAATTGAATAATGTTATTCTTCATACTTATTATTACATTTATTTTATATAGGCTAAAAAAAAGTGTTTTTAAGTGGAGCATTGGCAGCTTGACAAGTAGTGGAGCTTAGTATTAAATTGGGATGGAGGAAAATTATTCTTGAAGGGGACGCTTTAGAAGTTGTTCAAGTTTTATGGCAAGAATGAACCTGGTAGGGAAAATATGGGTCTGTGGTGGGTAGCTCATGTCCCTCGACAGTAAGGATGGTCATGCGGTTGCGGTTAGCTGTTAGTGGCTAAAACCGCTAACCACAACCGCTTAAGCGGTTTAAGTGGTTAGTACATTTTACTAACCGTTAAGTGGTTAACTGCCTATGCGGTTAACCGCTTTTTTGAGCTTTTTTTTTGCCAAATTTGAAAATTAGGCTTTTTCTAGGCTCACTTTAAATGTTTTTTTTTCCAATTTTTTTTTTCTTTTTAGGTTTGTTTGTTTGTTTGTAGTTTTTTTTTTTTNGGGCTTTTGGTCCAATTTTCAGTTTTGGGATTATTTTGCCCTTTTCTGTGTCTTTTTTGCATAAAAATATGCACTATTTAACAAGCATATAGGTTGTGATATACCACATTAGGTTTGCTCCAAAATGAGCCCATAATAAATTTTTAATGTATGCCTTCTCCTCTCCTGGACTACAACTTTCTTTAGTTTTAATTTGTTTTTGGAAAATTTATTTTGTATATATTTGATAAGCACTAAATATTGCACATTCAAGCTCCTTTAACTCGCATATGTTAATTCCTTAATATTGTTATTTGTTTGATTTTGTTTGATTTTCATGTTTTCAGGTTTTTAGGGAGAATACAAGAAAAACCATTGATTTTGGGCTTAAAATACACCATGAGAAGACCTAGCATATGTCTCAGTATTTTGGTCATAACTTTCTTCTAGAGTGTTGGATTGAGGTGAAACTAACAGTATTGGAAAGATAGCTCAAAAAGCTACATATCATTGTGAAATACAAATTTCCCAATTTGGACGTTTGCTATGCCAAAATTGCCTCACAATATAAGATGCAAAAGAGCCACATGCCTATGTGCAAACATGCGCATTGTAAGTGGGATCGAGCGCTCCTCTGCCCACGTGCGTAGGTAGGATCGAGTGCACCACAAGTGGGATCGAGTGCACTCGTGTTGAAAAGTCCGAAAAGTGCCAAAATCCACCCCGAATAAGGTTTTCAGTCTCCCACTTGGACTGGGAGACTGACCTACAATTTTTTTAGGGTTCTAGTGCTTCTAGGGTTTTCATAGTTTCTATAAATATTCCTCTTAACTTGTAAAATAAGGAGACCGCTTCCTAGAGCTAAAAATCAGAAAATTGTCTTTGGAGCATAAAAGATCATGAGCGGCTAAAATCCTTTGTTGGTTCCAAGCACAATGATTTGATTGTATTTAATTTCTAATTTTTCAATTTATGCATGTTAATTGTATAATTATGAGAATTGCAACCATTGATTTCTATTCTTCATTTTAAATGCAATTGTTCTTAATTTCAAATCAATATTAGTGAAATTCTTATATTGTCTTAGAAAGTCTTTTACTTTTATTGAATTCAAATCATTCTTATTTTCCGTGATCATAAGATTGATGGTTATACAATGGTTTTTAATAGAAATGTGAATATATGATCAATAAGATTAGATATGTCATGCCTAAGAAAGACGGATCGTACTACATCCTTATTTAGTGTAAGTTAGGTAGACGATCTGTGCCAACCAAAGATGAATTATGCTATTCTATTGATTATATGAAACTTATTAAAGAATTAAATAATTCATATTTAGGGAAGACGGGTCGTACCGCATCTTAGTGGTTTGGTGGACGATTCGTGCCAACCAAAGATGAATTATTCTTATTCTTTAATAAGGTATTTTCTTGTTTATTTATAACATGCATAGAATGAATTTCTGGAATTGAATACAGTTAACTATTGATGTGCGGATAGTGGTGAAGTCAAAGCTCTACTCTCTCTCTCTCTCTCATATATTCACTCTTAGTTTTACGTTTATTTTATGCACTTTAGTTTCAAACCAAATCAATCTCCTTTTTGTTAAGTTAATTTTAATTCTTACAAATTTGATAACAAAACCCCTACAGTCCTTGAGGTTCGACACCCTTTCTATAGTCGTATCTTACAAAGATTTGTCCTATTGCGAGTGGTTATTTTTATAATTGATATTTTTTGTCACAAAAATACCACATTAATTTTTGGCCTCGTTGTTAGGGATTACTTAACGGTTTTGTTATTAAGTTTTAAAGAATTAATTTTAGCTTAATTTTTTTATTTTTATGCTTTTTCTTTATTTTTGGTTTCTAAGTTCAATTATGTGTTTATGTTTTATTTTTTTTGTTGAGATTTTCTCACTTAGGTCTGTAGCTGCCATTTCCTTTGACTACGATCGAGTGCATGTCTACACTCCACCTTCTGTGCTCGAGCCCTCCACGCCTGCGCTCGCACCTATCTACGGTAGTACGCTCGAGCATATCCTGCTGTGCGATCGAACGCATTAGCAGCAATTGGCATCCAAATTTCCAGTGCACCTGCTGGCCATTTGTGAGTTTTTTTTTTGTTATTTTATGTTATTTCTATTAGTTTAGTTCATGTAGGGAAGCATTCCAACACCTCATGGACCATGTTCATATTATAATAGTCCTTATCATCATGTTAGAGATTGTCATACTACGGGACAATTTTCTAATTATTCTTCTGAGCATATGAACAGACCATTCTATAGACTAGAGAATGACCTTTATTTTTATTCCTATGACCCGGCATGGAGCAACCAGTCTAACCTCTCGTGGCAAGCTCAAGCTCCTGGAAAGTATGCTCCACAATGTCATGAACTGCACCACCAATCATATTCGCAGTTCAATGATCAATCATATTTCCCTCAATATCAAGCAACTTCACAGTAGCAATACCAGGCTGCACTACCTCCTCGGTTAAATTCTAACTTTGAGGATCGGATGTTGCAAATGTTGAGCGAGTTGACCGGCAAGGTGGACGAGATAACCGACATGGTGGATGATTGGTGTCAAATATTGTTTATTAGACCCCCCTTGACTTATGTTTGTTAGGCTCTTAGCTGTGTTAATAACTAATGTTTTGTATAGTTTTTAGTGTTTTGTGTTGTGCAGGTCATTGCATTAAAACACGGCTAGCAAAGGGCAAAGAGGACTTAAAGTGAAGAAGCTGATTCCTGCCAAGTGCGTTCGACCGCACTTGATGCGTTCGAACGCACTTACGGTCGCACGCAGGAGCCGCGGTCGCACGCATGCCCAGCCGGCCCTAGCGGTTTTCTGCGGTCGCACGTAGGAGCTGCGGTCGAACGCACGCCTAGTCAGCCCTAGCTGCCACAGTAGTTATTTGCGTTCGACCGCACACCCTGCGTTCGACCGCAAATAACTGGTGCGTTCGAACGCACTTCAGTGACCCGCCAGCCTATAAATAGGGCCTCGATGTATCATTTGTTTTTTTCACGTTTGGGAGGCGCCTCTAGGGCCCAAAACCCTCTGTTTTCCATTGTAAATCCCTCCTAAATTGTCGTTTATTTAATTTATGTTTTATTTTACTTTTATTTAATCTCTTATTCCCTTCACTTTAATTTGTTTATATATATTTATGTTTAGTTCGTATTATTCTGTCTTTTAAGATTTATGTTTATTCGTTTCAATGCATTTTAGTGACAAAAGTGTGTTGATTGTTGTCTACAAATCGCCAAACGTCAACACTCGTTGCAATCGGAGATACATCGGATATTCGTCTGCGGACCATTATCCGTTGTGACCTCTTGTAACAGTGTTTGCCTCGAGTAGTTTGACAAGATTGTGTAACAACAATAGGATATACATATGTACTTTATCGATAGACGGAAATATGAACAATGTGTTAACGCTCAGAGTATGCCTTGTAGCATAAATGTTTAATACATATGAGCTAAGCATGTTTAAATGTGAATTAATTTATTGTGAAGTGAATTAGGGACTTTAGTTGTTTTTATTTCTTTATTTTATCGCATTTTAATTTAGATTTATTTTATGCACGCCACATGCTTGACATTGGGACTAGGTTAAGATAGGATTAGTTTAGGTATTTTAAAGTTGATTTTTAGCAAAACCGATTCTCTGTGGGTTCGACACTCGCACTTGTACATCCACTCTATTACGATCGACTCGTGCAATTGGCGAGTACAATTAAATTTGTACATCAGTGGACGAGATGAATCAAACAATAAACTCTCACTCTGAATCCATTTTCAAGATAGAAACTTACGAAAAGGAGCCATCTCCCATCTATTGGCTTCCACAACAACACTAGGCCGAGCCACCTCCTTAAAACAATTTCAACGTTGCAGAATCCATCGCCAAGATAGAAGCTCACCTCGAACAAAGCATCAACCACCCTAATAGAGAGGAAGAAAAGCTTCAAAGTAAGCCAGTGGCTAATCCTAATGAACACTACATGGTGGATGAGAGTACTTCTTGTCATAAGCAAGCTATCACCACACTAAGGAGTGGAGAGGTGGTCGAAAACCACATGGAAGAAAGGAAGGAGGAGCAAATTGAGGTCCCACAGGATCTACATCGGGAAAAAGGCAAGGAAGTGAGTACTAAGGCTTCTTCACCATCACCTCCTATTCCCGAGATGCCAAATGAACCTCGAGCCCCTATTTCAGTTCATGATTCCTTAACGGATGAGAAACTATTTGAGAATACTCATAGGGATCTACCTTGATATGTGGAAATTCGGAATTACCTATCTATAGGTAAAATCCACTCTTTGTGGTCCAAGAGAAGGAAATATTGGTGATTTAAATTTAAATTTAAAGGTCAGAGAACACTGAGCGCATCAAGGATATGAATTTCGTTGATTTGGCGGATTCCATATATTTCAACTAGATGAGTCAGCTTCTTAGGTTCAAGCGTAGGCCCTGTGCACTTGAAATTCACTCCACCAAAGTACATGATCTCCATCCAGGTTTATTTTATCTATTGTTGTTTCATTCTTTGATTATATTTTTACAACAATGTATGCACTTGATTAGTTCCAAAATGTATTTCATGAGAGTTGCAAAATATGCATGTTTGATATATATAAAATAGATATGCAATGGAAGAAAAGTAACAACAAAGCATCCATGTGAGTTTGTACTCACCTGGGTCGTAAAGCTCCTCCATATAAGTCCCTTGAGGCTCCATAACCTCAAATACTGAGAATAGACCTATCATTAGTTCTATTTCTACTAAAACAACTCTAGAACAAGGAAACAGGAGCTATGGGAAGGCTGGTGAAAATAAAGTTTCCTGTCACTCTCTGGACCATACATCTGGTCTCGGGGTAGTATGCCTGCTGTTATACTTCGGACCATACGTCCAGTCTCGAGACCCTACGTCTGCTTCGAGGTTTTTAGGGAGAACTTCTTTTCCTCCACTTGTCCTTCTATTCTCCAAACCAACTCATAAGCCTACCAAAGGGCTTTCTAAGGTCTTCTAAGTCAAAATGAAACCTCCATGCAATGCAATCATGCTAAGTTAACATAACACTAATCTAAACATGATCTAAAGCATAACTAAAGCTAAAACTATGACTATCAACACAAGACAATAATCGAGCAGCATAACGATGTAATTAAAGAGTTAGGCAACCGAGTATTATCTTGTTGAAGCAAAACTTCAAGAGCCTCCACTCTACTTGCTCTGAACTCACAAAACACTCACAAACACTCACACAGGGAGGATTTTCGCAGCCTGGGGGCTCCAAAGGGGTTAGGGGCGAGAATGGGTGTGAAATGGGTGAGGGGGTGAAGGGTATTTATAGGGCCAGAAAGTAGTAGACGTCCGGTCCAAGGGGTGTACGTCTGGTACTTTTACACAAAGGTCCAAATGCTGTCTCGTACGTCTAGGTATTACCCAACGGTCAATCCAAAAAGTAGCGGATGTTTAGTACTTTTGAGCGTAAATTCGTGTACTATTCATAGAGTATGGCGTACTATTTGTCGGCGTACGTTCGGTGGTCCCCCAACATACGTCCGCAATACAAACAACAGCGTACGTCTAGTGTTTTCACGTATGTCCACACAAAAGACAGGAGTGTATGTCTACTTAACCTTGAGTACGTCCGGTCTAGAAGTCCAATTTCCCCAAAATGCCCTTATGGCTGATCCTAGTGACCCAAAGTCCAAATTAACCCCTTAACTAAGATACTTAAGCCTAGTTAATTATTTGGGTTACTACAGATTGGGCTGGTTTCAATAGTGCAATGTTGTTTGAGAAGAGTTTTGAAGCCGATCACTGCGGGAAGAGGGAGTACTATGTAGCCAAAAATTGAGGAGATAAATTGTTTGGATGGGTGGCCCGCAGAGATGACTACGAATCTGGAGGCCCCATTGGTGTTTATCTCAGGAAGAATACAGATTTGAAAACTATTTTTGGGAAAGAAAAAAAAGGCCAAAAAAAGATAGAAAATAGTATAAATCGTTTTTTGTCAAAGTACTTCATCGGACAAGGATTCACTAGTAAAAAAAAACCCAAGCATACGGTTTGACAATACATCAATCGAAGGTAAATAACTTCAAAACACAATACTATTGATTTAATCTTTTACAAAGAAAATTTAACTTTCAAAACACAAGTCTATTGATTTTCTTTTACATAGAAACTTCTACTGATAGTTTTCAAATGTGACTAGACTTTTACTGATAGTTTTCAACTGTGACTAGACTTCTACTGATAGTTTTCAACAATGACTAAGCTTTTACTCAAAGTTTTCAACTGTAACAAGACTTCTACTCTTACTTTTCAACTGTGACTGGACTTCTACTGATAGTTTTCAACTATGTCTAGACTTCTACTGATAGTTTTCAACAATGACTAGGTTTTTACTCAAATTTTTCAATTGTAACAAGACTTCTCACACACACATACACACATATATATATACCTAATGTCTTTGGGGAGTTTGGGAATCAAATCAATGGCTGCTTTTAATAGCTCTTTGCTAGCTAGATTGGGTTGGCAACTTTTTAATGGTCACTTAGCTCGGCTCTTTGGGTAAATTGTCTAAAAACAAAGTATTTGAATAATTCCAATTTCTTGGTAGTCCCTCCCAGAGCTTGAGCATCTTACATTTGGAAAGCAATCCTAAAACATAGACATATTGTTGATAAAGGAGCTTGTCTTGCCATCTCTACAGAGTACCAAATTAATATTTGGCCTAATCCTTGGATTCTAACTTTCAACTTTCCTTTCTTATAAGGCTACCCAAAATCCATAAAGTGTCTCCTTCATGAGAGAAACAATTGGAGCCACCAGAAACCACCAACCAAGTAGCATCTCCTCTTTCCCTCATCAATTAGGAAAAAAAAAGAAGAAGCACATATCGATTACATTCTTTAGTTATCCACTTTCACAAATAGTGAGAGTTCAACCTTTGGGGTTAAACACAATATTTTTACAATAAGTTGTTTCTACAATGACAGTTATTAATGTCTAAATTAAGACATTCATTAATTGCGATATTTCTAGATGTAAAATGCAGTGATGATCACTAAAGTCTAAAGCTACTATAGATATGATTGGTGATAGAATAATTCTTAATTTCATTTTCAAGTCCTAATTGTGTCCCCCCTAAATTTACTTGACTTTTAAAATTACTATTAGATCAAAATTCAAAAGTAATCGATCACAAATTCAATGATTTTTTTTTTTTTTTTTTTAAGTCTCATCAATTTTGAAAGGACACAAGGAGAACATGAGGTTGACATGTACTAGTACTCTTGGTGATTATGTGGTGTACATGGCGGGGATTCATAACAAGTAAATTTGAGTGCATGGGGCTTGAAGGTCAACAAACTAGGTCTTGATCCCTAGGCACACCCTTATTAACAGTTTCGTGCCCTATGAGTTCCTCAAGCTAATTTCTTACTACTAACTTCTAACCTCACCCTATGCCTCAAATATAAATGCCCCATGATTTGATTGTGTGATTGAATAAATTTTGTAAATTTGTATGTCTTACAACATATTTCTTGTCATTTGCGAAATCATTCATTAACAATAGTTTCATGACATGTTGTAAGATCTAAACCTAATGTATGCGGATCATCTCCTATTCTATACAAACTTTATCGAGAAGAAAATAACTTCTATAAAAAAAATAAAAATAAAAAGGGGAAATTACACTTTACCCCCATAAACTATCCACCACATTTGCACTTTTACCTCCAAAGTTTCAAATGTGACACTTTACCCCCCCTCCCCCCCCCCCCCAAACTTTCAAATTGTGGCAATTTGACCACTTTGACATTTTTTTCCCAAAATGCCCCTATCACAAAAAAAAAATCCATAAAAAAACCCAAAAAAAAGAGAAATATGTTGGGGTGGCCGAACCATAGGGGGTTGTTTGGCCACCCCAGCATATTTCNATGAGTTCCATTTTCAAAACGGGACAAGGAGTAAAACTGTTTATGGTTGTGGATTTCACTTACTGGGCCCCCTTTGGGCTCATCAGTTTTATTTCTTGTTTCAGGTGATGATCAGGTTGATTTAGGAGGCCGGAATGGGGGCGGGCATAATTAGGAATTTTCTTATGATTTCACATTGGTCAAGCTAATAAGTGCGTTTGCACAGTTCTTCTAGAGATTGCTAAATTTATTTTAATAAGGAACACTTCTATTGTTTGGGAGACATATTTTTATTAAGCAGGAAGATTTTAGTATTTTTAGGATATGATATTCTAGAGTTTCATGCATTATTTTTATGATAGTATTATTTAATTGATATACCTTATGGAATCTTTGCAAGTAAGAAAGATGATTAACAAACCTAACCCTTTTGGGCTAGGGATGTTACACGGGTGGTATGCTTGATCAGTTACGTAGCAGTTCATACTGGTTCAATTCTTGGATTTGAAAAATGCACCTTGCCTACAAAAAGTTGGATTGGATGTTCATTTGACAATTGATTCCTTATGCTGGATGAGGCCTCCAAAGGAGGACATGAGAGAGGGAATATGAAGTGGATGACTCAAATACATCAAGAATTAATGTTAGCATGTTAACCTATAGTAGATTTGAAATCTCTCACTCATTTGACTAGGAAGATCAAAGGAATGGTCTACCTAGAGGTTTAATAAGGCATGTATGCCTGCGTGAGTATGTGACTGTGTTGTGAGGTAAGACCATGAGCTTGTAAAATCCTAAGAAGCATCGATACAGAGAGGGTGTAGATATTGCTTGAAACAATAAAACAGTAAAATGTTTGATTATGTGAATTATAGATTCATTGGGGAAAATTCACTTTACCCCCTAAAGTTTAAGGGGTTTTTCAATTTTAACTCCAAAATTTCAAAATTGGCAATGTACACCCTTGAAGTTTCAAAAAATGACAATTTAGACCCCCGTTAACTTTTTTTTGTCTAAATGGATGGAAATTCTTTTTTTTTTAAAAAAAAAAGCCTAAGGGTAATTACGTAATTTCACAGATTTCCGTCAAATTTGACGAAAAATATTAACGGAGGGTTTAAATTGCCACTTTTTGAAACTTTAGGGGGGTAAATTGCCAATTTTGAAACTTTGGGATTAAAATTGAAAAACTTCTGAAACTTCAAGAGGGTAAAGTGAATTTTCCCCAAATTCATTTCTAACTTCATTCTTTGTAAACTATTTGAGTATTCTTCAAAACACGAAGATGCAAGACAACTACACAGAATACTTAAAAGTTAACATATTTCTTGGAATTGGAAAAGAAGGCTCTTCAGACCCTCCCTCCCTCTTGTACTAGCCTCTTACACTAACCAATGAACCCCAAAACCATTTAAGTACATTATATGATCCCCTCAATGATAAATATTATTCAATTTGGCCCCCTATTGCTGACTGTGCTTGTGCGTCCATGCAAGTGTGTGCACATGCACTTGTATCCAGACCTTAAAACTAAGGTTAGGAGGCCAATATGTAGTCATTGAATGTCAATCAGCGATTGTGGCTCCATAAATCAAAGAAAAATAAGGTAAAATCTAATATAATTATTGGTTAGGAAATTTTAATGGGGAGATGCAAGTTTCAACATACAAAGGTTTATCACTGAAACATGGAGTGAGTTTTTCCACTAAGATAAAGGCAAATGTTAAGAAATAATTAAACTTAGTATTTAAGACCTCCACCTGACTCTCTTTGTAACACTCTGAGAATTAATTAACTGGTAATTAATTCCACGATTCGTCTCTCAGCCTTATTTCACTCCAAACAAGACTTAGAGACCTCTACTCCTTGAAAACAGAGGATACTAAGCAGTGGAAAGTACTAAAGTTCTATTTACATTAATCATTATAACTAGAGCATCTACCAAAGATCGTCAAAGTAGCTGGAATCATATTATATACATAACATCGTTACAAGGGATCTATGCTAAATCTTAATATATAAGCATGCATTAAGTCATAATGTTTACAACATAACTCAAAAGTACTAGTTATCATAAGTACTAGCTTAAGCTTGCAATAAGTCCTTAAGCATCTCCCAAATTGAATCCTCCAACGTAACCGGATCCTTCGCAATAACCACCATCTATAACAGTATAGTTGTACATATAGAGAAAAAAAAAGAAAATAATACAAGGGTAAGTTCAATGACTTAGTGAGTATAAATGCACATGACGTACTCGTTATTAATTTGTGGATTAAGTTATTTATAAAGTACATGCAACATTATAAAATGACAGTTTATCATGGATGTGATATATATATAAATGCACATGACGTACCCATTATTAATTTGTGGATTAAGTTATTTATAAAGCACATGCAACATTATGAAATGACAGTTTATCATGGATGTGATATATATAATATGCATATGATATAGAGTAACTGTCATAGTTCAACAGTATGGTCTACCCAAGATAGTACCCCTTCTCAGCAGATTTGACGATGTCCCGAGTAGAGCTGTTAAATGAGCGAAGCGTCTCTCAAGCGAGCTTGGGCTCGACTCGAGCTCGACTTGAATATTAAATGAAGCGTTTCGTTAACATAAATCCTGACTTGAATATTAAACGAAGCAAGCTTGGCTTGACTCGACTAAGCTCGTGAGTAAGCTCGCCTTGCTTATTAGGCTTGGCTCGTATATTTTTTATTAAGTAACAAATAACAATATATAGTCAATATTACTCAATAAGAACAAATATGTTATATACATTTGTTTTTTGTTATTCATGCATATGTGTGTGTATATATTATATAAACACATATAAGAAATATACAATATATGTATATAGTAAATATAAAATATAAATTATACATTATAATCACAATTTGTGATAAGTAACAACTTAACAATTTGAATTTAAATCATATGCCGGGAATCGTGATCATGAGATCATATAATATAAGTATATAACAATTAACATTGACCCATGTAATGATACAATCATATAAGTATATAAATGTTTACATATAAGATACAATATATATTAATATTGACATTATATACTTGACCCGTGTTAAGCATTAACATTTTAACATATTAACTAAATAATACTACATGTAATATGATAATAGTAATTAGTGTGTGTGACATAAAGCGTTTGACATTGTGATTTAATTCAAATTGTTTGACATTGCGTTTGACATTGTAAAAATAATAACAAAGTTATTGAATTGAATTAAAAATACCAATTTCCAAAGTGTGAGATGCATGTTCACTATAGTCGGCACTTAAAAAAAAAAAAAGGAGAAAAAAACTCCTTTAATTGTTTAAAGTCGGCATTGCTGCTCAATTTTTTTTTTTTTTTTAAAGCAAGAAAAAACCAATTGGCCTAAACGGTGCATTTTCTAAAAGTTCAAACAGTTCATCTTCATCAACCCAAAACTTGGGTCTTTTGAAGAATATATCTACCGCTGCATCAACCCAAAACTCTGAAGAACATAAATCTACTATAATTAATTTATAAAATCAAGAGGACCCAAGATACAAAAAAATCACATAAACTAAAAAATGGAGGAAGTGTACAGTGTGCCAAAGCTACTGGTGTACAAATTTTATTGTACTCGCAAGCGCACGAATCGTTTGCAGTAAAGTGTTGTGCAAGTGCGAGATCGAATCCACAGGGAGTGGTGTTTGCAAAAATCAATTCTCTATCTAAATTAAATCTATCTTAACCTAGTTTCGAAGTTTGTATTTGTGTCGTACAAAAATATAAACTAAACTAAATACTTGAAAACAATTAAACGAAAAGAACTAAGGTTTTAGAATCCACCTCACCAAATCAAGGCACACATTCTCACGCTTAGTTCATACATCCGACAGACAATTAAACCATATACATGTTCTATTGTTCCTATTGAAAGATTCAAAGAATCCATCCATTTGACAAAAGACAATGCATATCTAATTTAGTTCAAAAGATCCAATGTATCCATGCTTTGCACAAAAGACAATGGATATCCAAAGTAAATCAAAAGATGCAATGTATCCATCGGACAAAATACAATGAATATCCAACTATAGCACAATCAATCACAATTTTGTCACACAATTGAATTGAAACGAACAAACATTATTTTAAATGACGGATTTAGTACAAACTAATCATGAAAACATGTAAACAAATCAATGGTGAGGCTTCATCTTCAACCTTAGTTGAAGATTTAGCCTCTAATCATAATGAAATGAAAGCTTACAAATAAAGGACGTTTGAAAGGCTAAAGAATAGGCAAACAATGGAGTTTTTGCTCTCAAAGGCGCCTCCCAAACGTAGGGTTTTAAAAAAATATAAGAGTCCTATTTATAACAAAATAAAACTAGGTTAGTGTGCTGCCAGGTCATGCACAAGTGCGCTCAAGCGCATTCAACCACTTCAATATTCTCACGGCGTAGTTGAGTAAGCGATGGTGCTAGGGAAATATGGATAACTCGGGTGTACGTGTCTTGCACTCGATCGCGGCCTCTTGGGCTCGAGCGCAGATGCGCTCGAGCGTGTCATGCTTAGGCTCAATCGCAGATGCACTCAATCGCACTAATAGGGACCTCAAACAACATTTTCTGTTAAATGACCTGTTGCACACTAAAACACTAAAAATAACAAAAACATTAGAAAAAAACAAAGTTAAGAGCTTAACAAACATAAGCTAAGGGGCCTAAATATACAATATTTGGCACTCATCAACTACCATCAAAGATGATGAGCAAAAGGGATTTTCAAAATGGGAAAAGGTAGGTTTATATAATGGGTTTGAAGAAGAAGATATAAATGAAGATAGAGAACAGTGATATGGGACATGGGTTTTGTGGGTTTGGCTTCCTGGTGAATTTGAGGGATGGTAGAGAGAGAGAGAGGAAAGAAGACGTTCATTTCTACCCCAAGATCGGCATACTGCATCAATTCATCAAACCAAATCGGTCATCTCTGAAATTAACACCCATCAAACCTTGAAGGCCTTGGAGACAAGGGAGAGGAACTCAAGCTTCTTCAAACCTTTGTCTTTTGGAGCATGAGCCATTGTTGGAAGACACAAGTAATAGAGCGAGAGAGATGTCTTCTTGTCTAGTGAGCAAGAGTGAGAGAGTGGGAAAGGAGAGTTGGGGGGGATTTGGTGGAAGGTGTGTGACTGCATGGTAAAGAAGATTGAGGGATTGAGAGAAGTTGAAAAGAGTTGTCCACTACATACAACCCATTGTCCCACATCGCTCAAAAACGTGAACCCCCACTTTTGCTCCTTTATAAAACGAAGCATACTTTTCCCATTTTAAACAAGCGCTTCTTTGTACACTTGTACTGAGTGAGGTGCAATACTTGGCCAGCTAGGGCAACTGGTAAGCCAAGTAATATTAAAATATTTGTGGTGATATGAGCCGAGCTTGCTAGCTCGGCTCGTTCAATATGCGAGCTAGCGAGCTGAGCTCGAGCAAGGATGACTCTTTAGCGAGCCGAGCTCGAACATAATTTTGAGGCTAGTGTCTAAGCTCGGCTCGAGCTCGAGCTTGAGTGAAAATTAAACGAGCTGAGCTTGGACAAGCAAAGCTCGCCCAAGCTTGGCTTGTTTACACCCCTAGTCCTGAAGGACCTGTATAATGTCGGTGCCCCAGCTATTGCACAACATACCGTATGTAACACTAGTGGCATGACCAAGTCTGTCATCGGGTGGCCCATACCGCTAATGACGTTTGTCCTATAGTGACCATCCATTGGAAATGGCTGCGTCTTGGTCACGAAACCATTGGATCCAAAACCCACACACACATATTTGACCATAAAGTTAACCCATATAGTAAGCCCATGGCCATTATACCGCACGTACCGGTATACCATGTCCTACGATGCAATTAGTCTTATCAGTCTTTCACATGCACAGTTTTACAAGTCTCATTATTATCTTATTAATCAACACACATTTTCAAAAAAGAGAGTTTACAGTAGTCCTAATATGTATTTTATGAGAATTGCAAAATATGCATGTTTCATATATATAAAATAGACGTGCAATGCAAGAAAAGTAACAACAAGCATCCATGTGAGTTTGTACTCACCCGGGTCGTAAAGCTCCTCCATGTAATTCCCTTGAGGCTCCATAACCTCGAATACTGAGAAAAGACCTATCATTAGTTCTATTTCTACTAAAAAAACTCCATAATAAGGAAACATGAGCTTTGAGACGGCTGATGAAAATAAAGTTTCCTGTCACACTCTGGACCATACGTTCAGATTCGAGGTTGTACATCCGTTGTGATACTTCGGACTGTAAGTCTGGTCTCGAGACTGTACGTCCGCTCTAAGGTTTTTAGGGAGAACCTCATTTTCTCCACTTGTCCTCCTATTCTCCAAACCAACTCCTAAGCCTAACAAAGGCTTCCTAAGTCGAAATAAAACCTTCATGCAACGCGATCATGCTAAGTTAACATAATGCTAACCTAAACAAGATCTAAAGCATAACTAAGGCTAAACTATGACTAACAACACAAAACAACAATATAGCAGCATAACGACATAAGTAAAGAGATAGGCAATCGAGCATTACCTCCTTGAAGCGAAACTTCAAGAGTTCCTCCACTCCACTAGCTCCGAACTCACAAAACACTCACACGGAAGGATTTTCGTAGCTTGGGGGTGAAGAGAGGGGTTTAGGGGCGGATGGGTGTGAAATAGGCGAGGGGGTGAAGGGTATTTATAGGGCCAGAAAGCAACAGACGTATGGTCCTAGGGGTGTACGTCTGGTGCTATTATACAGCGGTCAAAAGGATGCTTCGTACGTCCAAGCATTATCCAGTGGTTAATCCAAAAAGTAGCGGACATCCGGTACTTTTAAGCGTATGTCTGCTATACTATCCACAGAGTACGGCGTATTATTTGTCAGCGTACGTCCAATGTTTCTGCGTACGTTCGCATAAAAGACAGGAGTGTACATCCGCCTAACCTAACGTACGTCTGGTCTAAAAGTCCAATTCCCCAAAATGCCCTTCTGACTGATCTTAGTGCCAGAGTCTAAATTAACCCTCTTAACTAAGCTACTTATGCCTTAATGAGTGCCAAATATTGCATATTTGGGCCCCTTAGCTTGTATTTGTTAAACCCTTAGTTTTGTTATTTTCTGATGTTTTTGGTTAGTTTTGGTGTTTTAGTATTTTGCAGGTTGCTAAGGTACATCTGGGGCTAACCACATTAATTCTGGAACTTAAGACAGTTCGGGAAGCATTGGAAGCAAATTTGAGTTGAGCAATGATTCGCCCCGATGAGTCCCACCAAAACGGCCATATCTAGAGTTGTAGAACTCCGATTGGAGTGATCTTTGCGTCATTGGAAAGCTAACTCGAAGATCTACAAATTCATATTTCACAAGTTTTGGCCAATTCTGAAGCATCTGCGAACGATCGCACATATAGTACGATCGATCGCACTTGCGCCCATCAGCACTGAAAATGCATGCTCGAGTGCGAACAATCGCACCTAAAGTGCGATCGAACGCACTCGGCCGACCTGGAAGCGTTAAAACCCTAGAATTAGCTTATAAATACATTTTTTTTCATTGTAAACATATAGGGAGGCGCCGTAGAGTCCAAAACTTCGACCTAGAGTCGTTCTTGAGCTTTTCAAACGCTTTTCTTTGTAAGTTTTTGTTTCTTTATGATTTCATTTGATATGTTTATGTCTGTTGTCATCATGAGAGGCTAAAACCTTCAACTAAGGTTGAAGATGAAGCCTCATCATTGATAAACTCGTTATTTCTCATGTTTTTGTTCGTACAATTCTGAATTTAATATGAAGTATTTTCGTTTCAATCTAGTTATGTGACAAAACTTGTATTGATTGTTGTTTATAGAATTGTTTAAACGTTGGATATTCGTTGTGTTTCATCCAGCGGATACATCGAATCTTTTGATTGAAATTGGATATCCATTGTCTTTCGTTGTTCAAACGGATACATTGGATCTTTTGATCTCAATTGGATATTCGTTGTCTTTCGCAATAGAGTTGGATTCATCGAATCTTTCAATAAGATTTTATAAAAACAATAGAAAATGCTTAGGGTTTAATTCTTGACGAATGTATGAACAAAACATGAGAGTGAGTTTTGATTTGATAAGGTGGATTCAGAAAACCTTAGTGCCTTTTTATTATTCAAGCAATTTCATTTTTACTTCATTTATATTTTTGCACGACCAACTTCGAACTTTGGAACTAGGTTAAGATAAAAATCAATTTGATTAGGAAATTGATTTTTTACAAGAACACAAATTCCCTGTGGATCGACCTCGCACTTGCACAACACTTTATTACAAACGACTCGTGCTATTGCGAGTACTTTTATTTTTGTACATCATGCCTTGTTAATTATTTGGGTCACTACACTCTTTCTTTACATGGCTGGCTCAATAGACCCAATCATAGATGGAACCCATCTAACCTATTGAAAAGGTTAGCAATTTTTGATAAATTTTAAAACAAATAAATAAAAAGAGCCCCAACTAATTTCAAATATATGGCCTTTGATCACCATATTATGATGCCTTTGATGTTCATAATCTCTCAAATGCACCCTACTTATGGGGGGACAGACAGGAGGCAACCTTTAATTTCCTCTATTCGAGTACTCTTTGGACTAAAATACCATTGCATTGACCAACAAATTCCTTACCCATTTCGTACTCTTTACTCATAATAATATATACCGTTCTCCATAAATTTACATTATGTTATTACATAGACAATACCAACTAAACTATCTCCTTTTATTTATTAAGGCCATTAAAATTATATGCTACACCATGGACCGAGGCAAGTGAGCCCCACAATATGAAATTGTGTAAAAATCGAATAGCTTTTATACATAATAAAATATCTCAATTATAGTCAATAATTTCCACAAACTTCAAACCACCCAGGGTTCAACAGATATAGGCTGTCGTACCAATTAAATACTGTAAAAACCCAACAACATGATTTTATTTATTAATCAATTAACACGACATGGCTAGGATCTATCAACATTAATATCAAAATTCCTAAGTATCGAATTAAGAAGAATTAGCAGGGCAGGGCTAGGGGTGGGCAAAAACCCGCCCAACCCGCCCCGCCAGGATCCACCCCGTCGGTTTTTATTTATTTTTAGTGAATACAAGTTCGAAATAACTCAAACCGTTCGGGTCGGGTGGCAGGTATAATTTTTTAAAAGAGTCGGGTAATCGACCTGGCCCGCCCATATGCTTAAAACCCTAATTACCTATTTCCTATCCTCTCATTTCGTTTTCACGTAGGCCCTAGCCGTTGCTCTCCATCCATACCCATTACACAGCAAGCTCTCTCACAGTGAGAGTGAGAGTCTCACTCTCTCAATATCTCAACTTACTCTCGCCGGCGCCACTCCTCTCTCAAACTCACTCTTGTCGGGGCCGCTCCTCTCTCACTCTCGCTACTCCTCTCACTTTTGCCGGCGATAGATTTCTTGAACCATACCGTTCCTCTCTCTTTCATCGTTGCGCCGATTTCAGGTTTCTCTCTCATCTCTCTTTCTCTTTCTCTAGAAGTGAACAAACGTGCTCTCTCTCTCTCTCTATCCCTCTCCCTAAACCATCTCACAGTCTATCCCAAATTTCCAATTGTTTTTGTCTGTGAACAATAGTCCTAACCCAATTTTTTTTAAAAAAAACTACCAAAAAAAAAAAATCAAGTCTAGTGGACTGGTGAATAACCGACTTGCCCCGACCTACCCGCCTCGTTAAATGTGTCCCGCTCAACCCGAAAACCCGCCAGATAACCCACATTGTATATGGGTTTTAGGTATGGTTTTTTTTTTTCAAACCCGCCTTGGTCGGGTTGGGTAGCCGAAAAGACCAAAACTCGCCCGAACCAACCCGTGTCCTGCCTTAGGCAGGGCAGGGCAAATTAATGTCACACAACAAGATGATTTGATTTGTTCAATGAGCTCACACACATACACTACAAATATATATGCCCCATGAATCATATGTTATTGCATAGACAATACCAACTAAACTGTCTCCTTTTATTTATTGAGGCCATTAAAATTATATGCTACACCATGGACCGAGGCAAGTGAGCCCCACAATCTGAAATTTTGTAAAAATCGAATAGCTTTAATACATAATAAAATATCTCATTTCTAGTCAATAATTTCCACAAACTTCAAACCATTCAGGGTCCAACAAATATAGGTTGTTGTTCAAATTAAATACTCTAAAAACTCAACAACATGATTTTATTTATTAATCAATTAACACATGACAAGATAAGGATCTACCAACATTAATATCAGAATTCCTAAGTATCGAATTAAGAAGAATTAGCAGGGCAGGGCAGGGGATGGATACCTACAGGTGTGTACATAATCAAATAAATGAGAATGGGTAAGAGTAACATTTTGTGCTCCTTAGCAGGTGCTGTTGCGTAGGCGTCTGATGTAGGGTATCGAACTCAAAAGCCAGGGGCAAAAAGCAACAAAATGGGGCAATGACTGGGTTCTCCACAATTGAGCAGCAGGCGATTGCCAGGTTCTCCAACTAAACCCTAAATATGATGGGTGGTCCGATTCTCTTTTTATATTTAGGGTTTAGTTGATGGGTGGGCTGAGTTGGCTGGGTGTGATGAGTGGGCTGGGTGAGCTGAGTGGGCTAGGATATAGAGAGATTTTTTAGTTAGGCTGGGCTAAGGGAGCGTGATGGGCTACAATGGGGAGAAAATGGGCTTTGAAACCAAAGTTAGGCCCATAAATTTCTTATTTCCAACTAAACCCTAAATATGAAAAGGGTTTAGTTGATGGGTGGTCCGATTCTCTTTTTATATTTAGGGTTTAGTTGATGGATGGGCTGAGTTGGCTGGGTGTGATGAGTTGGCTGGGTGTGATGAGTGGGCTGGGTGAGCTGAGTGGGCTAGGATATAGAGAGATTTTTTAGTTAGGCTGGGCTAAGGGAGCGTGATGGGCTACAATGGGGAGAAAATGGGCTTTGAAACCAAAGTTAGGCCCATAAATTTCTTATTTCTAATAAATTTATGGGATAAATAAAAAAGCAAAAAACTATTCTTTACCAAATAAAAAGCAAAAAATAAAACAAAAAACTATAGTTTACCAAATAAATAAAAAAAATTAAAAAAAATTCTTTTAGGGCTAATCCTTTATCATGAGGGCCCAAAACCAAATAGTTCATACAAACTCTTGGTCTTTCTTGCTGCCTTCTACTGAGCTCGTCTTTCCTTGATATAGTTGGTGTCTCTTCCTCCATTGAGGACTCAATGTTGAAGTTAAATTGCATCTGCAAAGGAGTTCAAAAAATTGATTATCAACTCTTTAAAGGAAGCAAATAAAATATTTGTTCTACTTTCCAAGAATAGGGGGACTATCATCAACTTGGGAAACTGAGCACAATTCACCGAAAGTATATAACAAAAATGTGCTTGTCTAGAAGGAGAACAAAAGAAGAAAATCATTAAAAAAAATCACCAAATGAACTATAAATAAAATTGTCTATCTATCATATAAAGAGAATTAATAAAAAAATAAAAAAATAATAATAAATATATATTAAAAAAAAAGTTATTAAATATATTTTTTAATTAATATAATAAAAATAGGGCCTTAAAGAAAAGATTGTGATTGGCTGAATTTTCAAAAGTGTACTATGGAGTGATGGGCTTCTTTAAGAACTTCCTTCGGGTATGAACAATAAGTATGTGATGTGGTCTCTATATTTTAATAGAAGAGTTGTATCTATCTCTCGCTCTCCTTGAGCTCCTCTAAGAAAACTCTAGTTTTCTTCCCCCTCAACTCCTCTTCTCTTTTTTCTTCGCAGCCAAGGTATTGATCTGCTCTGAACCAGTTTTCATCCACCTTACCCGAAACTCCTGTCCAAAACAATAAACCTCTTACTGAAGTCTCCATCATAATTTCCTTTTTTCTTCTTCCATATACTATATGTCCAGCTGCTTGAACTACTGTTCACGTGGTTTCCTGTTTCTCTCCTGCTCACTTCTGAGCAGTTTGTCTTTCCTCAAATACTTTGTCTTTTCTCCTCAAACATTTAGTCTTCCCCTTCTTTTTATTTTGTTTATCTGGCTTTCTTGTCTGGTAAGCATTCCTTGCTTGCCGGCTATCACCTTTTTTTTCCCTTCTTAGTCTTTTCTCTTTCCCTGACCACGGAATCAACAACTCCTGATATTGAGTCATTCATAGAATAGACAGCAGCTCTTACTTGGGAGGACCCTTCCTCTCAACTAGAATCTATCCCTCTTGGGATGGGTTCCTCAGAGCTACTTCCCCTTGTTGGCAAAGTTATCTCTCAAAAAATCCAAAACAATCAATTAGTAAATGCTACTTTAACCAAAAGCTGGTTTTTTGCCATCCCCTTTTCTCTTGCAGTTCTTGGGCCAAACCTGTTTCTATTCAAGTTTTCAAAACAAGAACACGTTTCCAGAATACTAAACAATGTGTGGAATATCAATGGATATCTCTTATCTATGCAAGTCTGGTCCCCCTCAGCTACCTTAGGAGACCTCTCTTTCTCAACTGTTCCATTCTGGATTCAGATTCATGGACTCCTTCTGAAGAACTTAACCATAAAAAATGCCATTGCTATTGGTAAAGGTTTGGGCTCTCTGATCTTGGTAGAGGACAACAGTGGGGTGGAAGTCACCTTTAGAAGTTATTTGAGGATTCTGGTCAATATTGATGTCTCAAAGCCTTTAAACCCTGGCTTTGACCTTTCTAAGGAGGATGGTTCTTCATCTTGGGTCAGTCTGAAGTATGAAAGGTTGGATATCTTTTGCACAGACTGTGGGTTGATTGGCCATTTCCAAGCTGCTTGCTTAGCCCCTAAAGAAGAAAGAACACCTTCCAGGTATTTTATATCTCTTAAAGTTAATGTCTTTTCCAATTTGGTCCCTGCTCCTTCTATAAAAAACCAACCTACGAGCTCTGCATCTCCATCATCCTCTGCCAGAAAAAATCCAGTTCAGCCATTCTTGGGAAGCTCTCAACCCCATGCAAACCAGACAAATATCCTCACAAGTTCCCAAAATACTCTGACATCCCAAAAATTTGATTCAGCAGGGAAAACACATGCTCAAGACACCCCTAGTCACTTTTCAAACCCTGCTGCCAGACTTGAGACACCAATTGAGTGCACCTTAAATGCTCTCTCCCTATTTCAGAAACTAGTTTAGCTATTCTCCTCCCCATCATCTAGTTTGTCAAACCAAACTATCTCCATGTCACCTCCCCGGGTGGACCCCTCTCAAAATATAATTTCCCTAAGTGGTGACACTAAGCCTTTTCCCACTGAAAAAACCCTTACAACGGCTAATTTCACCACCAAAACCTCCCATGTTCCCGCCAAAACCTGCCCTCCCAACAAACAAATCAGAAAATCCCCTAGATCAACAAAACAACCTATATTAGCCCTAAAAGGCAAGCCTTCATCCACTTTCCCTGACCCAACTACCTCAACCCCTCAACTGATGTATAGAAAAAGACAGAATACCACTGCTTTGGAACCATCACCAAAAAAAGGACCTAGGTTTGTTAAAGAGATTGAGGATCCTCCTGATACACCTCCCTCCTTCTCCCCTGTCTTCAACCCTGGCTCTACTGGGAAAGCACTAGCTCGAGCTATCTTTAAAGTAGCCAGGAAAGGAAAGAAAAAGATGGGTTCAGTAAAGTTATCTACAAGCAAGGGGGCTTTGTTAAGCCTCCCTAGTAGCAATGAAGATTCTTGCTTGGAACTGTAGGGGGCTTGCTAGGCATGCTGCGGTTCGGACTTTAAGGAGATTGATTAGGGATCAATCTCCTGATATACTCTTCCTTTCTGAAACAAAAAACTCCCCCCCAAGTTTCTACTACTTTGAACAGGCTTGGCTTTTTTCTCATGTCTCAAGTTGCTGCTATTGGTATCAGTGGAGGTCTTGTTCTCTCTTGGAGACCAAGCATTGATCTTGAATGCTTTGTCTTAAATAAGAGCAACATCTCAGCCTGGTGCTATTCTGATCCACCTACTTCTCCGTGGATCCTTTCTTATGTCTACGGCCCTTCCAACATATGTGATAGGAGGGCTTTTTGGGACTCCTTTGCTTCTATTGAGGATAGCTTTGAAGCCTCTTGGCTGTGTATAGGGGACTTCAACTCTATTTTGGTGCAATTTAAGAAGCAAGGAGGCAAACCAGTTTCTGGTTCTTCTCATTGCCCATTCAAAAGGTTCATTGACCACTTTGGTATGATTGATCTTGGATTTGCTGGAAATCCTTTCACTTGGAGTAATAACAGGCTGGGTTTGGAAAATATCAAAGAAAGGTTGGATAGAGGCCTGGCTTCTCCTTCTTGGATACACCTCCATCTTGAATTCTCTTTGATACACCTCCCTGCTCATAACTCTTACTACAACCTTATATCCCTAAACGCAAACTCAACCTCCTATTTTCTTTCTAGGCCCTTTAGGTTTGAGGAATTTTGGACCAAAAACCCTTCTTGTGGACAAGTTATTGCAGCTACTTTGCAAAAATTTGTTCCCACTCATCAAGATTTCTGTCTTCCTAAGAAGTTAGAGACTCTTTTGAAATGGAACTCTCTTCACTTTGGAAATATCCATAAGCAGATCAATGACACCCTCAAACTCCTAGATTCTGCTCAGAAAACTTCTCCCTCTAATACCTTCTTTGAGTTAGAAATAAGTCTAAAGGTGGATCTTGACAATCTCCTGGTTAAAGAGGAGTCTCTCTGGAGGTCCAAATCTAGAGAATCATGGCTCACCTGCAAAGACCTAAACACCAAATACTTCCACCTCTCTACTTTGATTAGAAGAAGGTCCAATGCTGTCAACTTTCTTAAACTGGATTCTGATGTTTGGGTGTCATCAAGAATTGAGATTGGGGATAACTTTACAGCACACTTCTCAAACATCTTCACCTCCTCCAATCCTCCTATTGAGCCTGAATTGCTGAACTTGTTTTCCCCTATCATCACTGAAGAGGAGAATGCTCTCCTTAGCTCCATTCTTGCTGAAGAGGAAATTTTGGATGCTTTGGCCAGTCTTGGTTCTACAAAGGCCCCGAGACCAGATGGATTTACAACCCTTTTCTTTAAGAAGTATTGGGATATTGTTAGAGAGGATGTCCTGCAGTGCATCTGTTTGTTCTTAAAAAAACAATATTCTGCAGAGAATCCAGAATCACACCTTCATTGCTTTGGTTCCAAAACTCAGTGGCTCTCACACAGCTCACCAATTCAGACCTATAAGCCTTTGTAATATTGTCTATAAAATCATCTCCAAGATACTGGCTAATAGATTGAAAGTCCACATGCACAAGATCATCTCTCCTTTTCAGTCAGCTTTTGTTCCAAAAAGGCATATTCAGGACAACACGATTCTTGCTCATGAACTCCTCTATTCCTTTAAGTCCAAGAGGGGCAAGGGAGAATTTATGTTTCTCAAAATGGATATGGAGAAGGCTTTTGACAGAATGGAGTGGTCTTTTATACTAGCTATTTTGAAACAGCTAGGGTTTAGCTCAATTTGGCTTGATTGGGTCAGAACTTGTATCACTTCAACCTCATTTTCCATCTTACTGAATGGAAGTCCTTTTGGTCACTTCACTCCTGAGAGAGGACTGGGACAAGGTCATCCTCTTTCCCCTTTTCCTGTTTATGTTGGGCTCTGAAGTCTTATCTAGGCTACTACTTCGAGAGGAAAGATTAGGATCTCTAAAAGGTCTAAGGATTGCTAGAAATTGTGCTCCTATCAACCACCTGTTGTTTGCAGATGATCTGCTTTTGTTTGGGAAAGCTACTCTCTCATAAGCTGCTTGTCTTTAAGTCCTGCTTGGATAAATACTACAGTTGGTCTGGCCAGTCAGTCAATGCCTCAAAATCATGCCATTCGGTTCAGCATGAACACAAATCTTGCAACTTCTGCAGTCATCAGAAATTGGTTTCCCTTTAATGAAAATCCCCCAAAATCTCTATACCTTGGTCTGCCTATCTTTCTGGAGAAATCAAAGAGGATAGGGTTTCAAGGCATTATTGAAAAGGTTAACAGCAGAATTGATGGTTGGAGGGCAAAAACCCTTTCCCAAGCCGGCAGACTGGTCTTGATAAAATCTATTGCTGCAACTATCCCCTTCTATGCTATGGGCACTTTTTTGATCCCTAATAGTTGCTACAAAGAGTTAGACAGATCTTTCAAGAATTTCCTGTGGGGTTTCCCTTCCAAAAAAACTAGAAACGTCTCCCTTAAGGCATGAGATTCCATTTGCTCTCCAAAGGCTTTGGGTGGACTTGGCATTAGGAAAATGAGAGAGGTAAATTGGCTCTCATTTCTAAATTGGGATGGCAGCTGCTCAACAATTCAAACTCTCTGTGGGTTTCCCAATTGCAAGGTAAGTATCTAAACTCCAACTCCTTTCTCTCCCCCTCCCCCATTTCTTCCTCCTCTTGGCTATGGAAAGGCATCTTGAAATCTCAATCCCTCATTTCAAAAGGAGCCTATTTCAGAATTCATAGCCAATCTTCTCTCCCTATATGGAGCTCCCCGTGGATTCTCACCATTGCCTCCTTCTCTCCTACTCCCTCTCCTCTACTTTCTCATCCTTCCCCTCACTTGCATGTCTCTGACCTTTTCATTTCAGACACTACTCAGTCAGTTTCTCACTGGAATATCCCCCTGCTACATTCTCTTTTTGACTCAACCAGTATCAATGAGATTCTAAAAATTAATTTCACTTCTCATTCACAAACTAAACTCATCTAGACACATAGCCCCAAAGGTGAGTTCACCACTAAGTCAGCTTATTCCCTTATTAGCAGCCAAAGAATTGCTCCTACAGATTTTTTCCTTTAACCTCCTTTCAATGGAAGATTTTCTAGAAAATCAATCTAAATGACAGGTTAAAACTCTTTCTTTGGAAAATTGATTGGGACATTGTCCCCTCCAAGATTAGGTTAAATGCTGTTTTTCCCATTCTACCTTCTCAATTAGTGTGCCCCCTATGCAATGTTCAAGAGGACTCTCTTTCTCACCTCTTCTTTAGTTGCTTTTTTGCTAGAATACCTTGGAGACTATCCCCCGGCCTCTTGATTCTCTGAAATGGTCCTTTCTTACACTTTTGGATTGGATTAAAGGTATTATCACTCCTCACATTACGTTTGGTATCCCTTCAGCAGACTCACATTTGTTTCAGATATTTGCAGCTGTTCTATGTGATATGATTTGGTTCTCCAGAAATCAAGCAATTCATAAAGGGATCCTTCCTGATGCTTTGAAGCTTACAGAAAACATAAAAAGAGTCTCTATGGAACACTTTGTTGCATGGTCCTCAAAGCAGAAACTAGACAAGAAGGCCTGGTTCAAACCTCCTCCAGATTGTTACAAGCTAAATTTTGATGTTGTCTTCGGGGAAGCATTCTCAACTAAAGCAGCTGTATGCAAGAACTTCAGTGGGAAAATCATCAAGATGTTCTCTCAGTTTCGACCCCCTGCATCTCTACCTATGGTGCAGCCCTTGCTGCTCTTTTGGCTTCCTTCATGAAGCTTAACAAGTTTATTTTAGAAGGTGTTTCTTGTGTAATTACGGCTACTCTTATGTCCCCTGCTCTTAACAAGAATGCTCAAATTGATCATGTTATTCAAGAAACTATCACTAGCTTTTCTCCCTCCTCCTTATGGGAGGCTAAAAATATTTCCAGAAGTGAAAACTTCTGCGCCCTTTATGTGGCATATAGGGCGGCAGAAAGGGTTCTCCCGGGCTGCATTCCCTCCTTAATTTCCCCTAACTCTATCCCCATTTGTAGTGGGAAAGATCCCCCCTTTTTAACCCCCCTTAGGTCTGGTTTTTTGGTTTATGGCATGTAGCTTGCTGGTCTGTAGGTTGCTGTTCTTGTATGCTCTCATGTCTTGCTGCCTAGCTGGTTTGTAGCTAGTAGTTGTTCTGGTTTGGTATATTACAAAAAATAAAAAATAAAAGAGTTATTCTCATTGAAACGATTTTTCCCCTAGTAATTAATTGTATTGTATCTCAAAAGCATATAATTTCAATTATGAACAATGTTTCACCAAATGATTTTCATATATGCCACTTAGTTGCCAATGACCAACCAAATTTTGAAAAATTAGACACTACAAAATAAGCAAGATAAGCTAACCTAGAGTTGCTCCACACTTTGTTTCTTGGACATTTATCAACTCATCAAATGACCAACCAACCTGTAATTAAAGCATCAACCAATGAATTTCAAAATGAAAGATAATCCAAAAATGCCTCATAAATTTTACTAATACTATGAACAAAAGACATCTAAAATTAAGTATACACACACTTCACCCTTCAAAAATAACCAACTCTCTTAATAGAAAAATTTTAATAGACTTAGGTCAGGCCTTTTTTATATTTAAAAATTTAATTAAATAATTTTAATTTTAAATCATTATTCTTGATTTTTGCACAAAAGACTTGCAAAATTCACCTTTGTTTGGAGAACTAGTGGGAAGGCATGTTGTGTTTGATAGTAAAAAATAAAATTGCTAGCTTAACTTCGTAGCCTTTTTTCCTCGAGTTAGTAAGTCCTTAGGGGTGTCTTTATAACTAGTGCCCTAAAGCCATTTGGTTTGGGAGTCATTGGCCTAACACTCGATACATGGGTCAACTAGAAAGCTTAAGGGAGCTAAGCATTGCAAAACTTGCATAAAAAAAAATATTAGAAAAAAAAGGGAAAGAAAGAAAGAATATATATATATATATGCCTTGGTTGTTTCATCTGATAGGAAGTCCAATAAATTCTAAGAGGTTGATTCATTTATGTTGGAATTATTTTGAAGCCTCATGATTGTGTGTTAGTTCACTTTACACTAATTGAACCTTGTTGTATCTCAATCTGCCATTTGTAAGTGGTTTCACTTGAGAATTCCTTAAAATTTTGAAGATGGAGTTTATAATTTTAAGTTTGTCAATGAATGAAAACCATTATTTTTGTGATACTTTATTCTTTTGAATGATATAATGATGACAATGTTTGTGGGTATCCTTCCTAGAAAACCCTCATGAGACTTCACTCGTCCTCTAGGAAATGCCTAAGGGCTTAAAATGCTTGTTGCATACGCTAAATGCAATCGTAAATCCCACAAAAAATAGATTTATGTTTTTGTTTTTTAACTTATTTTTTGTTTTGTATTGCTAAGAGACTAGCAATATGTAAGTTTTAGGGTGTGATAAACACTAAATATTGCACATTCAAGCCCTTTAACTCATATATGTTAATTCCTTAGTATTGATATTTGTTTAATTTTGTTTTGTTTTCATGTTTTCAAGTTTTTAGGGAGAATACAAGAAAAACCATTGATTTTGGGCTTGAAATACACCTTGAGAAGACCTAGCATATGTCTCAGTATTTTGGTCATAACTTTATGCTGGAGAGTTGAATTGAAGTGAAACTAAGGGCATTGGAAAGATAACTCAAAAAGCTATAAATCATTGTGAAATACAAATTTCTTAATTCGGACATTTGCTATGCCAAAATCGCCCCACAAGATAAGATGCAAAAGAGCCACATGCCTATGTGCGCTCGAGCACACTGTAAGGGGGATCGAGCGCACCTCTGCCCACGTGCGTAGGTAGAATCGAGCACACCACAAGTGGGATCGAGCGCACTCATGCTGAAAAGTTCGGAAAGTGCCAAAATCCACCTTGGAAAATGTTTTCAATCTCCCACTTGGACTGGGAGACTAACATACGATTTTTTTTAGGGTTTCTAATGTTTCTGGGGTTTTCCTAATCCCTATAAATATGTCTCTTAACTTGTAAAATAAGGAAACCACTTCCTAGAGATAAAAATCAGAAAACTATCTTTGGAGCATAGAAGATCATGAGCGGCTAAAACTCTTTGTGGGGTGTTGATGTAACCATTTCCAAGCACAATGGTTTAATTGTATTTTATTTCTAATTTTTCAATTTATGCATGTTGATTGTATAAGTATGAGAATTGCAACCATTGATTTATGTTCTTAATTTTAAATGTAATTGTTCTTAATTTCATATTAATATTAGTGAAATTCTTATCTTGTCTTAGAAAGTCTTTTACTTTTATTAAACTCAAATCATTATTATTTTCTGTGATCATAAGATTAATGGTTTTTAATAGACATATGATCAATAGAATTAGTATGCCATGCCTAGGAAAGACGGACCGTACTACACCCTAGTTTAGTGTAATTTAGGTAGACGATCTGTGCCAACCGAAGATGGGTTATGCTATTCCATTGATTATATAAAACTTATTAAAGAGTTAAATAATTAATATTTAGGGAAGACAGGTCGTACCGTATCTTAGTGGTTAGGTGGACGATTCGTGCCAACCAAAGATGAATTATTCTTATTCTTTAATAAGGTATTTTCTTATTTATTTATAACATGCATAAAATAAATTTCTGGAATTGAATACAATTAACCATTGATGTACAGATAGTGGTGAAGTCAAAACCCTACTCTCTCTCTCATATATTCACTCTTAGTTTTACATTTATTTTATGCACTTTAGTTACAAATCAAATCAATCTCTTTTTTATAAGTTAATTTTAATTCTTACAAAATTGATAACAAAACCCTTCCAGCCTTGAGGTTCGACACCCTCTCTATAGCTGTATCCTACAAAGATTCGTCCTATTGCGAGTGGTTATTTTTATAATCGATATTTTTTGTCACAAAAATACCACATCAATATTGATCGAATAAACAAACACACAAGTGTTGAAATATTATTGCATGAGGAGAATGCATACAAGTTATATATAATTATATATAATAAATAAATATATATATAAAGCGGTTAGCGGTTAGCGATTTTCGAAAACCCACTAACCGCTTAAGCGGTTAGTACATTTTACTAACCGCTTTTAAAAACGATTAGTAGTTAGTGCGATTAGTGGTTACAAAGCAGTTAATAAAAAGGGCATGGACACCCCTACTCGACAGGCAAATCATCGTAGCACATAGTTTCACGAAATTTGCTCCATCTTTATAGAATAAGCATCTTTAGGTGGCAGATTTTCCTTCATGTATTCACCCTCGTCCTCCTAAGCATGGTTCTACTTAATCAATGAATATCAGTTGTTTAAAAAAACAAAAAAACAAAAAAAAGGTTAACTTTTCATGTTAGTTATTTTGCTGAAGTCAAATTCCGTTATTAAAACTCGAGAAAATCACTTACAAGATTGGGGTTGCATCTACATAACATAAAAGCAGCTTCATAACAATGAGCATTTTTTTTTAAAAAAAAAAAAAAGAAAAAAAAAAGGAGCATCTCATAGAAGTTGTAATGATTTTTTGGTTCTGATACATGCAAATGTTTTATAAAATGTTCAAACAGTGGATTCAGTGACATGTTTGCTGGCAGACACCAAACAAGACTCAAACTCATGCTCTCATTAGGTTCTTGGGAAACTTACAAATCTCAACAAAATATCAAATGTTTACTGCGTTATAATTTCATATTAATGTCTTGATGCTTAAACTTTGTTCTGTTGATTGGAAGTCCCAAAAGAATCAAGATTCAAAATTATGGATATCAAATACCTAGACTGCCTAATTGATGAATCACAGCCTGCAATTCATTTAATTTTGTGCTTTGAAATTTTATCAAATTTTTTTCAAAGCTGGTTTAGAAGAAATTTCTATCAAATTTTATGGATTGGCTTGCAACTATCTGGCTTTCTGAAATAAAATACTTCACCAGCCAAAAGACTATTACTCTCCCTATATCTTTAGTCTAAAGAAATAGCACCTGAAGTGTCATGAAAAAGAGATCAGCTGGGCATAGGTGCACAACTCAACTAAGAACCCAGCACACTGGAACAACTTTAGAAACCTTTCTCCTAATGAGTAATGCTATTTAGTAAACCGTTATACGACTTGATATGATAGTAAAAATCAACCCTTAAATCAAGGGTCATATAATAGGCTCACTCTGTACCCTGACTCCATAGTCGTCCAAGAACTCCGTTACAAGGTAAAATAATTTCAGACTGAATCATCCATACTAGCCACAACATATGCTCAGGTCTTCAGTATTGCATAACTTTTTTTAAGTCTATTGTCATACATGATCAACATCAGAGAACAGAGGAATGTAACGAATAATATAAGGCAAAATGTTAAAAGATTCAAATAATTTCTGATGATAGATGCTATGGCCTACACGCTAAGAACTGAATTAAGCTAATTAACTTATATCAAAACAATCTTATTAAGCTGATATGACATAACCAAACCAAACCAAACTGCACATTATTAGTCTTGTATTAACAGTAACCATAGAGTTCACCCAGCATTGAGCTAACCTACAATCTCAAGCTCAGAAAGCTGCCCATCAAACCGCATGGATTGGGCTGCCGCTCGAATTTATATTTGAAGTGCTAGAGGCTGGATTTGCATGAAAAGCTGACTGCCTCGAGGACCCTTCGAGCAGCTTCAATGAAAGAGAGGATGGACTAGAATGACCAATAGATTCCCCCAAGCTTAGTTTTGACATGCCAACCAACTCATCAACATTGATTGGACTCGTCGAATGTACTGCAGTTGGCTTGAGAACCTCGTGTGTCTCCTTCTTTGTTTCCTCATTATTGTATCCCGACCAACATGGAAGAGGAAATGGGAAGAAGGGTGAGAAATAAGCAGGATATACCACTTGGTAGCAAGGTTGTGAACTATCTGGCTTTGGAGGAAGAGGATCTCCATCATTGGAGTTGGTAGACTCCATTGATTCACATTCTTCGTCCAGAGGAGGAGTAGTAGGCAATTGAGGATTGCCCTGTGTTTCAGCCAGTGATTGGTTGACAGATAAGAAGTCGTGAGGAGGTACCATCGAAGTATCAATTGACTGCTGAAATATAAACAGCAAATATATCAGACACAAGAAGAAGAAAAGTAACACAGAGAGATAGAGAGAGAGAGAACTCCAACTTGAATGTTTCATGCATCCACAAGCAAAAATAAAGAAACACAACATCGCATGTCAAGTGGGCATCATAAGGAAAAGGCAATAGTTGTTTCCAAAGACTGTAAAAGAAAAAGAAAATAATCACACAAAGAATGGACATGAGAACCAGAAGATTTTGACATGTCTTAGCAACCAAATTATCCTATGCCAAAATATAGGTACATACATATTGTTTGCACAAAGTTGGTGAAAGACAAGCTTAAAAAATCAGGGAAAATGGATAGAATCCTCACAACCAGGACAAGAACCATTTAAAAACTGACAACCCACATAATATGCATGGCCGTGCTATTTTAGTACTGTTAAAATGGATGGAGATTGGAAAAACACACCAAAATTATATGCCAGCAACAAATGACAAGTGCATATCATATTAATGTAAACTGCAGAAATATAGAAGCTTTTTTTTTTGCTTCCTGTTGAATGTATCAATGTGTACATGCAGTCATGCAGGTACAGTCTATCACTTAATCACTCAGATGGAAAAAAAAAGGGTACTAACTTCATCTGCTATAATGTCAAACAGGCTTGAACGTCTCTTTCTCCTAGATACATTGGTTTGCCTTATGAAATATTTTTGAGCGTGGCTGGCCACTTGAGTAGGTGTCCTTGATATAACATAATTGCGAGATATACCACGCCAATCACCTTTGCCAAGCTTCTGTAATCCAAGTAAAAACATCCTATGTTCTTCTTCAGTCCATGGAATGCCTGCAAAACCAATCATTAGCCATTTCAGAGACAAACAAGGCATGCAGCATACGGCCAATACAATATTAAAAGCATTTCATAAGGTCAAAAAATCTACAAAATCTAAGCTACAGTCGCACTGCATCTTATCTTATCATTTCATGATTTACAGGCATCATAAATAATTTAACGAACTTATTAACGTATAAACTTTTTTTCTATGAGTAATTCAATATTATTAAATAAGTGCAGTAGGACATAACGCTAATACACTGAAAGTATACAAAAGAACCCGAAAAATGTGAACAAAAGTTCAAAAAAAATCTGCAAAACAGAAACAAGCAAGCTATGATATGCTAATATCCAAGTATATAAAGTGTTAAACATGAACCTCCTCCGCTCTAGCGCCGACAAATGATTAATACAATGGAGCCAACCTCCATACTTCTATAATATTACCACACCCTACTTGACTTCCCCAACTCACCAACAAATCGCTCATCTGTCCAGGCATAACCCAATCAACAAAAACAAATTAAGAATAGAGCTCCATAACTCTCCTACTACTTCACAGTGAATCAACAGGTGATCAATGGAATCCTCACTCTTGTTGCACATGCAACACCACTCTACCACTCCACCACCACAACATTCTTATTTCTCAAATTATCCAACATCAATATTTTCCCTAAAGTCGTTGGTCCACAAAAAAAAAGCCACCCTCGAGGGAGCTAACTCGTAAACTGAAAAGTATGTATCCTTCCTTATACTTAAAAAACTTGATGTCTCGTTTCTGCTCCTCACCCTAATCAATCAAACCTGAGACACATAATTGCTCTAACAAAATAAGTATCCATTAATTTTAACTCACCCTTTAAAAGCATTAAGATGAGACCTATAAAGTTTCCTTGGCAAGTCAGCATTTGTTGTCAGAGTGCATCTTTCAGAAACAAAAAATAAAAAATTTGGCTTGACAGACATGTTACCAGCACCCAGATAATCAGCCATGATTTAACAACCCATATGCTCGAAATAATTCCTGTGCAGTACAGCTAAATGTTGGCACATCTATACCATCTACTTAAAGGAAACACATTGTGGACAATTACAACCTCTGAAACCAAAAAAAAAACTTTTTCAACTTGCAAAAATGTCTATACAAACAGATAAAATTCACTTAATAGTTTTTTTGATAAGTAAAGGATGCCTAGTTTAGGAAAAATTCACTTATATTGCATGTTCCAAATTTTAAGCAGACAAGTAATGAAGTAATTGTCAAAACTGTTGTAGTTAGGATTTTTATTATTATTATTATTTAAGAGTATATTGATTTAGGAGTGACCTAAAAAGCTGTTCACTTAATTCTTTCTTCAAAAAAAAAAAAAAATTGTCCCACTTAAAGTTAATGCTACATTTCATAGATTTTTTTTTTTTTTAAAAAAAAAAAAAAGGCTATGGGAATGAGAAAAGGTTTTAAATTATAAGCGTGACATTTTTATTATATTTGAACAGAGCACCCAAAAACATTAAACACTGCCTTGCTTGCTTACTGCCATTCAACGGAGGAAACCAAGCCAATATATAAATCTAAAGCCATTTCATCCTTAGATTTTTCCATCACAGCCTCATGATACATTTTGCTATCCAGCTAAATTTGATTATAAACATGATTGAATCCTCGTTAAACTCATAGAAACTTCAATGAATTAATTCCTTTTCCTATGGGCACATTTTGGATGGGAGAGTGGCAGAGATGTCATCCAATCTGAAGACCATCAGCACTTCCTAACTCGATTGGTCTTTCAGTGTATTATATCTGGAGTTAATAACTTTGTTCACATCCTCATAGGTCATATACTTTTCCTTGATAACCAAGAGTCGAACAAAATATCTAACAAAACCTTCTTGCCATTTAAACTACACCAAAATGCTTTCCTACTTTCCATAAACTTCCATAAATTGACTGCACTTTCTAAGTGACCAAACTTTAATCCGCAGCATCTATATCCATTAGCTAGAACATATGCTTTCCTTTCAGTCCAAAGTCATTAAAAAAATGCTCGGCTTGAAAAATTTTGTATTAAAGGTCTATTAGGGTTTGCGATATCAAAAAGTGCGATTTAAAAATAGAAATTTTAAAATATACAATTTGAAAACGTTAATTTTAAAAACGCATTTAAGCGTTTGACAAAATCGTAGTTTGGCATTTAAATTGTCAGTTTAGTGTTTAAAATTGTACGTTTTTAAAAAACACTTACAATTTGAAAACGCATATTTTCTAGATTTTCAAATCGCAAATTTTTAAAAACGCCATCACAAACGATTTATTTTCTGCGATTTAATTTAAAATCCCAATTTTTGTTTGCGAAATCACAATGCCAAACGCAGTCTAAAACTACTTTCTCAAAAAATTATTTTTTCTTCCTCTCTCTAGTTTAGGGATCACTGGCCCTTATATTCAATTCAAATTCCAAAACCAAGGCAAACCGAACTGGCTTTCCGAGTGGTTGCTTCTTTTTTTTTAATAATTATTCTTATTCTTTCAAAATCTTAACCCAAAAAAACGAGAGGAAAAAAAAAGGAAAACCCTTGCCTAATCTCCAACAGTGTCAAAGGCACAATCTTATCGCACTCACTTCCTGGTCCAATCATTCACAAAACCACCACGCAAAAAAACATAAACATGAATAAATAGTAAAATCTAAAAAGAAAATGAAAAACAAAAACAAAAATCACCATTAAGGATAGAAAAAAAAATAATAAAAAAATCAATCTCACTTTTTTCTTATCATTCAATTCCTATTCTACTTCCTCACAAAGTCAATCATAACCATGCAAAAATAAATATTAAATTCAACAATAATGAATGAAATCAAAAGCGAATAAGAAAAAATCTAAACCTTTCTTTCTTTCACGGCAGGCCGAGGACGAACCGGGCACGAAGTCCTCGGAGGCGTAACCGTCGGCGGCGGCACCATGGTCCGGGGTCTCTCCCGGCGAACCCGGAGTGGTCGAACCGGTCTGGTTGAGACCCGAACCCGACCCGGCGTAGTGGCTCAGATTGCCCATACTGGCGCTCTTCCGGATCGACCCGTCAGTCAACCGGACCCCGAAAAGCTTGACCCCGCGGTTCGGGCACGTCCGAGAGTTGTGCCCATTGTGGCTGCAATGCGAGCACCTCCGAGTCATTTCTTCTCGAATCGGATCGGACGGGATACGAAATTAGGTTGCTTGTGCGGCGGATAGGATTCGGATCCAGTGGATCCGAACTGCGTTACCCAACAGAGCTTCGCGGGTTGGGTTTTGGACCCTTTCGGTCACTAGCTCCCTCGGCTTTCGCAGATGGGAGAAAGAGAGGGAGACAGACAAGGGAACACTATCCATATATCCGCCCGTAGATAAAGGGGCAGAGATTCCGTGCTTCTCGCGGAATTCAAAATTTTGATTCTTCTATGCTGGCCGTTGATTTCGTGTAACAGCTGCATGATGATCATGATCTTTCCAAAATTGTTTATCCTCGTCAGAGATCGGGTGTAGTTAAAAATGGTAAATACATAGACCACTGACTTGGAGGATACGTTAAAAACGTATATATATAATGTCATTTAGGTTAAAAATAATGTCATTTAGGTTAAAAATGACATTATTTTTGTGTCTTTCTCACATATATCTTTGTTGAGTTAGCATGTTTTATTTATCATTAATTAAAAAAATGATAATAATAAATGGAGCATGTCAACTTAACGTATTAAGTATGTCATTATATATTCAAGTATTTTTTTTTTTTGATATGTCCACACAAGAGGAAGAAAATAATTCAAACAAGTGACATTCGTTTCATTAAGCGTAGTTTTAGTCGATTGAACTACCTCTTGAGGACTATGTTCAAATATATTTATTTTGAATATGTTATATATAGATATATTAAAAAAAAATATGAGTTTCTTTATTTATCCACTTATTAGGATTGTCTTAATCGATAAATAGGAGATGTTTCTTCTTCTTCTTCTTATATTATTATTATTATTATTTTAGTACATTCTAGGAAGGACCAAAAAATTCCAATACAGATTATAACAGATTTGGACCGGTCCTGTAAAATGTTTGGTGAAACCCCTTGATTAAAGGGTCCCACTGATGTTTTTGACATAGTCAAAGGTGCGAGGTGGGAGGGGGACACGTGGTCGGTGGAGGTCTGCTGTTGGGAGCACCGTAGAATCTTGGTCGGTGAAGATTTTTGTAGGTCGATAGTCGGCGCGGTAAAGAGTGAGCATAAAACGCAAAGTACCGAATATTCTGAGGTGTAATCGCGTATGGGAGGGATATCTATCTTATCGCATAAAAAGCGGGATTGATTACAAAAGCTTATCCACGTTATCCACGTTATCCAAATTCACACACGTTATTATTTTACTTCTGGACCCACTCAAAGCTGCTAAAGGCATGTACGGATGGCTAACACCTGCTCCCCTGACTAGATGGACGGCTCACAGCTACTTCATATCTCCTGCCAAAGGTAACTATCAAAAATATTCCATTACCGACAAATTAAAAAATAAGAAAAAAAAATAGAGATATGTTATTCCATGATAAAATTAATATTAAAAAAAAAAAGTATAATAACTTCATGAGTCAATTCTCTAAAATTAATAACTCTTTAGTTTTTTTTTTAAAAAAAAAAAATTACTCCCTGAGTCAATAAAATTGAAAATAAAATTCATGCCGTCAATTTTTTGATAACTGTCGTTAACTAGGGTTAAACACACCGTTTTACCTTATTAAAATATTAATTTTTTAATTTAATTTTAAATCTAAAAAAAACAAAAAAATAATTAATATTTTAATAAGGTAAAACGGTGCATTTAACCCTAGTTAATGGCAGTTATCAAAAAATTGACGGCAGGATTTTATTTTCGTTTTCAATGACTCAGGGAGTAAATTTTTAATAAAAAAAAAATTTAAGGAGTTTTTAATTTTAGAGAATTGACTCAGAAAGTTATTATACACTTTCTTTAGTATTAATTATTCTATCTTTTTTACATGTATTTTCTTCGAAAATCAACCATTAAATTTATAGAACGTTTGTTTATGCTTCCAATACAACCACAATTTTTTTTTTCTACTCTTTTTGTATATTTTATAATTTCTAGACATAATAAGACAAAATTTAAGATGTCAAAAAATAGGAAAATTTTCACTTTCCTGAATTACAGCGTATTTTAATAAGACTCTCTTAAAGTTCAAAACCTCTCAATTTGAACTATCAACTTTTTATTGCAATCAATTTAAACTCTTCTGTTAGTTTTTAAACGTTAAAAGTGATACAATGATCATTATACCTCTAACTTTTTTTATAAAATTTCAAATTTACTCTTAATTTCAAATAAATAAAAAAATCACAAGGTGACCCATGGTTTGGCCACCTTGTAACCTTTTTTTTTTTCAAAAAAAAAAAGTTTCAATTTTTTTAAAAAATAAAATAAAATTTATGGGTAATTTTGCCTTTTAAGGGTTTTAACGGCAAAAATTATCGAAAGAGTTCAAATTAACTACAATTAAAAGTTCAGTGTTTCAAATTAAGAAGTTTTAAACTTTGAAGGGTATTATCAAAATGTGCAATAATTCAAAAATTTAAAGTAATGTTTTCCAAAAAAAAAAGGTATTTTATAGTCCATTATGTATATAAGAGATATTGTATCTATAAAATATTGCCGTGGAGACATTTTTGTTTGCTCGTATGGACACAGAGTATGAAAGTCAATATTTTAATATGTTAAAGAAATAATAATAATAATAATAATAATAAACTAAATATTTTGAAATGCGTGGAAATTAGCACTTTGTTGATTTGTCATAAGCTAAGTCCGTATATGTACAAAGAGAAATAATTGAAGTAACGTACAACTTTAATCCATTGCCACGTGCCAATGCACCTGGCCTCATGCAAAGGTAGTGCAGAACAAATTGAACAATAATATTCTTGCACGCGAAGTCCATGCTTTTATAAAATGCAATATCTAAGTTTTCACTGACGGCATCCGTTCGGTTATAAAATGTAGTCATTAACCCATTTTTTATGTTAGGTTATTTGCTTTTTGTATTTATTTGAATCTCTCTTTTCTTTGGGTTTTTATTAAGTCTTATTTTAAATGATTTTGAAAATAATTTAGACCAATTTTCTATGTTTTGATCTTGTTTTAATTTTTTTTAAGCTCTAATATTTTGAAAATATATTGATTTTACATTACTTCTGGAAACAGTATAAACATAACATATACCCAATCCAAATCAATGTTATTTTGACATTAAACTCCAAAACAAAGTTGTTATGGTGAATTTTTTATTATTATTATTATAGAAACAGTGTAAGATTGCAATTATTTCTTTTCCATTTTTTTAAAAAAAATCTACTAGTGAGTCCGGTGAATTTGCTCATGATCTTATACAGAAATAGACAAACAATAAGTAAAATTATCGTTTTCCTATTTGTCTTTGTTTTGCTCCTTCCTAGAATGTACTAAAATAATAATAATAATAATAATGACTTGGCTTACCTACGAATAATAATATAAGAAGAAGAAGAAGAAACACTTATATATATATATTTAATAAATCTATATATAACATATTCAAAATAAATATACTTGAATATAGTTCTCAATAAGTAGCTCAATCGGCTAGGATTACGCTTATATGAAAACAAAACATTTAGAGTCCCCAAGGAGTAGCTCAATCGGCTATTGACCACGCCTAATAAAGCAGATGTCACAAGTTCGAATCCTCCCTCCCCCATTCCCTTGCGTGGACATGTCAAAAAAACAAAACAAAACATTTCTTCTTTTGTTAGAGATGTATTTGGTGTTATTCTTATATATATTTCTTGTCTTTTTTTTAATATAAATAAAAAATAAAAAACCTCTACCGGTAAGCAGTAGGTTCCATAAATTCAATAATGAATTTGGGGTTTTTTTTTTTTTAAGGAGAATTTGCCTTTTTTTTTATTTGGAGATAGACAAAAGATAAGTAAAAGATGAAAACCAAAAAATTTTTATTTTGATATGTGTATGTAAAAGAAAGAGAGCATCATAGAGAGAGCATAGCAGAGTGGAGGGAAAGAGTTACGACTCCCTCCTCCCTACCCCTTTTCTCTTTCCCCCTTCCTGCTCCCTTTTTCTGCCTCCACCCTAGATCGATCAAGGCGCGTATGTCAATGGTCCTCGGGGTGCTTTTTAGCAACACGTGGCTGCCCGACGATGGCGCATGGAACAAGTGAGGATGTGTTGGGTTTTTGTTATTATATTTTTGTTGTTTTTAAGTAAGAATTTATTCTCTCTAGATCTGTTTTTAGTAACAATCTATGGGAGGAAGTTTTATTCATTTTCTTAGGTTTTGTTTTTACAAATCCTTAAGAATAATGGAATTAGTTTTCGATCGGTCTTTTGTTTTCTTATGATTCTCTTTCTAGGAATAAGCCATAGACCGATGACGGAGGAATATCAAGCATAAAGAAGAATTATCATTATAGTAAAAGTAGCAAAGAAGATTGTGATTGATAAAGAATTACTAGCCAAGATTAAATAAATTTAAAAAAAAAAAAAAAAGCTAGAGAATCAAGGACCTAACAGCGGATAGAAATGTGATTCGCAGGAATTTGCTGTAGATCTGAAACTGATTGACCCAATAACTTTTTATAGATATTGTCTTATAATATCCCGAAAGGTTATTGTGTATGTCATAGTTTGTTGATACACAGTTTCCGATTGGTGACGTGGCACGCTTACTGATCTCCTGATGAAAGTAATCCAAGTTTGACTTTGCCTGCACAACAAATAAAGGAATAGGATCGAAGAGACCGGGGGTGAGCCGGCGGGGACACTCCGATGCCTAAGTCAGTGTTTGCTCTAGAGATAATGAAAAAACAACAGAAGCTTAAAGTGTGCTAGAGTTGAGTTACCAGAATGTGTGGTAATGACTTGTATTATATAGGCATGGAGTAGTAGTCCCCTAACCAGTGACTGACTCTTCCCTGATGTTCTGCGAGGCAGTTTTTTATCGAGGGATTTGAGTAGTTATCCGTTTCAAGATCTTATGAGATCAAGATAGGATTTGGTTGTTAGGGCGTTTGAATTTCGAATTCCTGCAGATAATGTATCTGGTTCCGTGATTTCAGGTGCTTGGCATTTGAATTAGACGGATAAGGTCGAGTCTTATGAATTCAATCTCCTGATTCCTAGCTTTCAGGGCTTCGGAAGTCTTGGACTCAAAGTGTCGAAGGTCTCGGATGATCGAGGCCCGAGACGTTCTCGGGTGATCGATGCTTGAGACTTTCTCGGACGCTCGAGGCGCTCTCGGGTTCTCGAGGCCTGAGACGCTCTTGGGCTCTCGAGGCTCGAGACGCTCCTGGGCTCTGATGACGTGGGCTTTCTTTGGGCCTAGTAAGATGTTGGGCCGGTTCTGTGGAGTTGATTCATGACCCAACAGTTACCCCCCAATTTCCTTGTCTGGAGGACTATGGAAATTCAAGTGCTTCAGAAGAATGGATCAACTCAGGCAGGAAACAGTTTGAGTTTCAATCTCTAAAA
>CM017325.1:14479817-14703149 GCA_006937295.1 Carpinus fangiana
TTTTTTTTTTTTGTAGCTACTCTTTGGTAGGAATATATCTGCCTTAATTTCGAATTAAAAAATGTCTAATTTAGATCTGGTTCTCTAAAATAAATAAATAACTGAAAAAAGAAGTAAGACCAATTATATTGTTTGCAAAATCGAGCAAATTTTACTAGATGTATGATTTTTTCATTTCAAATAACATGAAATATACGCATTTTATAGTCAAAATTTAAAATTTACATATCAATATATATGACATGCCAAACATCTCTAGCCCCTAGGGACCTTTCTACTTTTTCTTTTCTTTATTTTAATATCGAATTAAAAAAACAAAACAAAACTACTCAAATTATTCCTTTACTAGGAAGGTGAGTCATGACTCTTTTAGAAACACGACTCTGTCTCTGTCCCACGTTCAAAGTCGTCTTCATATTCTTTCTTTCACATGCCTGCTGGGATATTTCTTACAGCAAATTATTTTTATCCAAATTTTATTTTTGTCTATGAAATATAACACATTATTTTAATTTGACCTATAAATTTTTAAAAGGTTTCATTTCACCACTACAATTAAATACAACATGTCAAAAAAAAAAATTAAATACAACAAATAAAACATGCAACAAACTCACGTTAAATAATAAGAGTTTAAAGTTGCTATTTTGGATGAATAATAACACATGCGATACATGATTTTTTATTTTTTTATTTTTTTAATAATCATGAAATTAGTAAAAAATAGATATCACTTATATATAGCTTGGTTATATATATATATATATTCAATAAGGAAAATAGGTTAGATTATGATAAGATAATTTGAATTCGTAATGCCTCAATGAGGTCATTGATTATACTTCTATTTATAATAAATACAAGATATACATTTGGCTTTGAAATACAAAATTCAAACTTAACAAACTAAATCAATATTGACAAACTGTAAATACAAAATTCAAACTGAATCAATATTAGATAAGATATTATCTAATATTGCATTTAACTTGATGTTCAGCTTTATCTTGTGTATTCAAATCTGAGGAGATTATTCCAATACACCCCCGCAATCCTAACATTTGAGAACAAATGTTAAGATTGGCATGAAGAGTTTCAAAACGGGTAGAAACTAATGGCTTGGTAAAAATATCAACGATTTGATCTTTGATTGATAAGAATTTGATCATAAGGACTTCTGAGCTACAAGATCTCGAACAAAATAATGATCAATTTCAATGTGCTTTGTACGGGCATGAAACGCCGGATTGAATATTAAATACATAGCACCAATATTATCACAGTAGAGAATCGGTGCCTCCGAAAGAAAAACACCAAGTTCTCGGAGTAGTGACTGAATCCAAAGTAATTCTGCAGTAGCATTAGCAAGGGATTTGTACTCAGATTCAGTTTTGGATCTAGAGACTGTAGGTTGCTTTTTCGAAGACCAAGATAACAAATTTTCACCAAAAAATGTACAATAGCCTGAGGTGGACTTCCTGTCATCAGGACAGCCTGCCCAATCAGCATCAGAAAATACAACCAATTGAGAAGAGAGACGTGGCTTGATGAGGAGACCATACATGATTGTATGCTTCAAATATCTGAGGATACGTTTTATGGCAGACCAATGGACATCACGTGGGTCACTAGCAAACTGAGAGACCTTGTTTATGGCAAAAGCGATGTCAGGTTGTGTTATAGATAAATATTGCAGCACTCCAACAATGTTGCTATATATAAGAGGATCAGCCGTGGAAATATCATCAAATTTGCTAAATGGAGCTGCAAAGGACATGGGAGAAGAGATAGGTTTTGCAAGTTCCATACTTGTTCGCTTAAGAATGTCAGCAATGTAATGTTGCTGAGATAAATGCAAACCTGTTGAGGACTAATGTACTTCAACACCCAAAAAGAAATTCAAGGAGCCAAGATCCTTGATTGGAAATGTAAGAGACAGTGACAGGATTAGATCATCTACTACAGATAAAGAAGAGCCTATCAAAATAATATCATCCACATAGACTAGAGCAAATAAACGGACTCCTGGAGAATTATAGATAAATAATGAAGTGTCTAACTTAGAACCATTGAAACCCAATTCAAAAAGGCGATTGCTCAGACGTGAGAACCAAGAGCGAGGGGATTGTTTGAGACCATACAACACCTTCTTCAAAAAACACACTGCATTTGGTTGTTGTGGATGAACATAACCTACTAGTTGAGACATATACACTTTTTCAGATAGAAAACCGTGCAAAAAGGCATTGTTGACATCAATTTGCTTAATACACCATCCATATGACACTACAATGGTCAATACTGTCCTAATGGCTATGGGCTTAACCACAGGGCTATAAGTCTCCCCAAAATCAACTCCAGCATGTTGATGAAATCCCTTAGCAACTAACCTTGCTTTATACCGCTCAACACTGCCGTCTGCCTTGCGTTTGATACGAAAAACCCACTTGGATCCCACAATATTCATAGAAGGTGTGGGAGGAACCAGAGACCAAGTGACATTCTTTAATAAGGCTATGAATTCATCAACCATTGCTTCTCTCCATATAGCATATTTGGCTGCAGTTGTATAACACGTAGGTTCTATATCAGGAGAATCTGCAAAAGTTGTTTAAGGCACTAGGTAATGGATACTTTACAGTCCCATCTGGGAGTAAGGTTGGTTTGCAAATTTGATGTTGGGACCGAGTAATCATGGAATGAGGACGAGAGGAAGATATGAGAGAATTTGAACTTTGGGAACCATTTGTGACCTAGACAATAGTATTTTGAGGACTATGAGAAAGAGACGTGGATGAAGGTGACATTACAGGGGAGTTACGTGAATCTAGAAAATTTTCAGATAAGGCATGTGGGTGGGGACCCAACAAGCCGTGAGATGTGGGATTTTGAAAAATTTCTGGAGACTCATGGGTATCTAAAACATTTTGAGATAAGGCTTGTGGATGGGAACCTAACAAACCGTGAAATGTGGGATTTACAAAGATTGCTGGACAGACTAGCGTGAAGGAAGGAGAGTCACGTGATTCTTGGCTAGAATTACATGAAGATTGCTTGACTATTAGACACGAAACTGTTGCACTGCTGGACGAACTGGAAGAGGAGATAGGAATATCTGCTAGACGCACGAATAAAACGATTGCTGGACAAATTTCTGGCTGGGAGACTGTGATCTCACGTGAAGCTAGAGAGAGAATTGGATTATCAGAATTGGATTATCATGTTGGGCTGAAACTGAATTTGTGGTGGCACGTGGAACAGAAGTGGGAGGCTTTTGACAGACTGTTAGGCATGAAAAAGAGACCTTAGATGTAGAAGTAAACATTGAATGGGAGACTTGAAGCTGTTGAAAAGGAAAAACAATTTCATTAAATCTAACATGACGAGCTATATACAAGCGACCAATAGTTATGTCTAGACACTTATACCCAAGATGAGATTTGCTATACCCAAGAAAAATGCATGATTTTGATCTAAAAGAAAATTTATGAGAATTGTAAGGACGAAGATAAGGCCAGCACTCACAACCAAAAACTTTGAGAAAATTATAATCGGGTTTTTGGTGAAGTAAGAGTTCAAAAGGAGATTTAACTCGATTTACACTTGACGAAATGCGATTAATCAGATAACATGTTGTATCAAAAGCAGAGTCCCAATGCTCAAAAGGATCATAAGAGTGAGAAAGTAAGGATAAACCTGTATCGACTATTTGCCTGTGTTTTCTTTCAACATTGTCATTTTGGTGATGAGTGTGGGGACAAGTTTTACGATGGGAGATTCCATGTGAAGCCAAAATTTTTTGTAAAGCAACAAATTCCCTACCCCCATCAGTTTGGATTGCTTTAATGGAATGACTAAAATATTTTTCAACCATAACCTTAAATTGGGAAAACACATTGAACACTTTAGATTTTCAAGTAAGGGGCAATAACCAAAAATATTTGCTAAAATCATCCATAATGCAGAGAAATTAGCATTTATTATTGGAAGATAAAAGAGGAGCAGGGCCCCATACATCAAGATAAATTAAATTCAATGGATTTTGTGACATAGAAGGAGAATAATCAAAATGAAGCTTATGAAATTTACCTTGCTGACATGCGGGACAAAGCAACACAGGTTTATTTGACAATATAAGGAGACGATTCTTAGACACAACTTGACGGACTAATGAGTTGTAGGATGACCAAGGCGACGATGCCAATGATCAATGGACACACGTTCACCCACAAAAGCTACACGAGCAAAAGATTTTGGAGAAGCAGTTGGTCAAGGATAGAGTCCACCTTTACTCGGGCCGTGGAGTAGTAAGGTCCCCGAATGAAGATCCTTAACACGAAAACAATACGAATGAAATTCAATGAAAACTTGATTATCATGAGTAAACTAATTAACTGAAATTAGATTTTTTTTTTTTCAATTTGAGGAACATGCAATAAATTAGGCAAAGAAAAAATTTTAGAAGATGATGGAATTTGAGCAAGACCAATGTGAAGAATATCCAAACATTGACCATTACCAACTTTCATTTGATCTGTGTCCTTGTATTTATCCGCTTGTAAATTCAAGTTAGGCAAATCGTGAGTGAGATGATTCATCAATCCCGTGTCCGAATACCAATTCGAATCTGATGAAGATTGCTGAGAAGTGAGATAAGCAGTCGGAGGAGAAGAGTCACAATGATAGGAATGATCAAACCTATTGTAGCACTTCGAGGCCATGTGACCAATTCTGTTTCAGATCTGAGAAAATGGGACAATTTGAAGAAGAAGAAGAACTGAAGCCACGACCACGGCCTCTACCACTACCACAACCAAATGACAACCCAGATTTCTGTGGCTGAAATCTACCATTGTGGGAAGAGTTGCGTTGAGCAACATTCACTGTGGAGATAGAAAAATCATTGGGAGTGTGAGCATGCTCCAATCGCTGCACATGGATGAGCAAATGGTTGTATAGATCATCAAGTAAAATAGGTTCAATGCGCGTGGAAATAGAAGTAACCATGGATTCATATTCCACTCCTAATCCACTGCTAACCATGGACAACAACTCAGAGTCCTTGATTGGTTCTCCAATGGCAGCCAAGGCTTGTGCCAAGGACCGCACCTTTTGAAAGTAGTCAGCAATAGACAATGCTCTCTTCTTCAAAGAGGTAAGCTGAATACAGTTCTGCAAAACACGAGCATTCAATTGAGAAGCAAACATCTTCTCCAATGTGTCCCAAACCTCACGTGAGTTTTTAAGACCATAGACATGAGCCAAGATGTCCTCAGAAAGAGAAGAAATCAAGGCGCTCATAATGAGTTTATCTTGTTGATACCAAACCAAGTATTTAGGATTTTTGACCTTAGTAGCTGAGAGGGACGTGCTACTGGAAGGAGGGACAAATTCAGGAGGACAAGGAAAATCACCAATAACATAGCCATAAAAATTATGCCCTTCTAGAAATGGGACGATGACAGTACACCATAACGGATAATTATCACGGGTTAGCTTGAAAATGGAAAGTTGGGTAAGACTTGAAGGAGAAGAAGAAGATGGTGTTGACATGTTTGAAAAAAAAAAAAATTGACTTTTTTCTTTAGAGCTCTAATACCATATGATAAGATAATCTGAATTCGTAATGCCTCAATAAGGCCTTTGATTATACTTCTATTTATAACAAATACAATATATACATTTGGCTTCGAAATACAAAATTCAAATGTAAACTAACAAACTGTAAATACAAAATTCAAACTTAACAAACTAAATCAATATTGACAAATTGTAAACACAAAATTCAAACGTAACAAACTGAATCAATATTAGATAAGATAGTATCTAATATTGCATTTGACATGATCTTCAGCTTTATCTTGTGTATTCAAATATGAGGAGATGATTCCAATATACATGAGATCAAATAACAACAAAAGTCCACCCCAACAATAAAGCCCAAATGAAAAATATAGTACAAAAATAGTAACAAAGTATAGGTAATGGTTTCATTCATGATCCCTGAAGAACCATAAACAAGCCGAACCTTTCCAAGGGCTGCACTAAACGGTGAGAAATGGCAAAAAGACTTAGTTAAGAGTCCCATGCGAATAAAGCAACAAACACAATGAAGTGATAGTTGATGGAAAGGTACTGTAGTAAACCGAAAGGGGGTCGTTGAAGGCCAAACACCTGCCACAAAAGTCTCCTCCACAAGATCAATTCAAGCCGGATCAGGGAGACAATAACCCACAAGGAACAACAAAGACAGCAAAACACAACAAAAATTACAAAAACACAACAAAAAAGGAACAGAAAATTGATAAAACACCATAACAAACACAGCAACGACGAAAGATGGCGGATGAGCATGGATCCGAAGGTGGTGGAGTGGAGACCTGACAAAGGATTACAGATCAGGTCTGCAAACCTTGACAGATCCGTGGGGTAGCCAACGATGGGTAGCGGAACTGAGTCAAAGGATGGGTCAACAATGGAGGATGGGCAAATCTAGGAAGGATTTGACTAGCTGGATGGAGCCTTCTGCAGATCTAGAAACCGTTATAGATCCCTGAGGTAGCCGGTGATGGGGAGTAGAACTGAGGCAGAGGATGGGCCGACAATGGAAGATGGGCTGCAATGGTGACTTTGGAAGGAAAATGAAACAATAGCAACGAAAAAAACTAAGAAAAACAACATAAAGGGGAGAAAAAATGAAGGAAAAGGGAAAAGGGAGGAGGGAGGGAAGGAGATCCATCCCTCCTCCCTAGAAAAAGCCACCAGAGGTGGAGAAAAAGCCTCACTGAGGAGGGGTTAAAACCTTACTCTTTCTTAGAGAGAAGGGGGACGTTCTCTTTGTAGAGTGAACTTTATATATATAACTTGGTTGATACAAGGATATCTCGCTCTCTTTAACGCGTCTTGTGCCTCTATATAATAATATTTTAAGAATATATGTCAACATGTATATGTCATGCGCATGCATTTTTTTTTTAACTGCAAACTCATTTCAACAAGGCAATATACTAGAGCTCTAATATTGTGTAACACACCCAAAATTTGAATCGATTAATTCGATCCATTTTGAAATGGTTACTAATAGTACCTCCAAATCAATTAACTAATAATTGATTGGTGGTATCACCCATCAAACATAAGTTATAATAGAAAAAAAGCGGAAATCAGAAATACATGATCTGAGATTACTGTAATCATAACGGTAATCATAATTGTCCATAAGTATCATTAGTTACAGAATTAGAGACTCCAACTATATTCTATAAATGAATATCTAAGCAAACCTGATAATGCAAGTTGTTCGCTTGATCTTCACCATAGAGACCTTTCTTACTCTATAACTTAACAACTTGTTAAACCATAAAATCTGAAGTGTTCAACGTGTGGAAGGAAAATAATTGTCTAAGTGTACGACTTAGTAAGAAAATATTACCAGTTGATTATGCAATAAACCTATAAATGATAGTTTATAATTTGGAGTACTAAACATGGGATTTCACAAATTATAATGTGTGTTGCCTTCGTTATTATAACATAAAAATGTTGTTTGAATTAAAGGGATGATGATGCATAATTTTGACAACAATCATTGATATCCCTTTTAATGTAGGGAAATATATATAAGTATATTTTATTAATTGGAGTTCTCTTCTATATCTTAACCCTTTGGGAGGGTTTGTGTTGTTCAGATGGATCCGTAATACAATACCATTACCTTAGATATCATATGTGAAAAACCTAATATGACTCCAAATAATACCTAGAAAGGGGTTGAATAGGTGTATGTATGCAAATAATACACAAAATTAAAATATTAAATAAGCACAATCAATCATTCACCAAAATATGTAAAACAATAAATCAAAGAGACACAAATATTTTGGTTATGAAGAGGAAACCATTTAGAAAACTCTCTAAAATATAAAACCTCTCTAGGGTAGCCAAACCTAGGAAATCACTAAATCAATAGAATAACGAGAAATTACACAATGTTGAAGACTTACACAACCTATGCATTTGACACTCTTGTGTACTATACAAGCGACCCACTTGTCTGCTACTGTAGTAGTTCTCCTAAAACCTTTAGACTATTCCTTCTACGTGATCTCCCTTCACTAGAACTCCGGTTGACTTCAATTGCATTATAGATGCATAATTTATAGTTATACAGATCTGTAGAGATCCATATATATAGACTAAAGACCCCTAGTCTAAGTGACTCACAATCTATTTGAAAATAGACTTAAAATACATGGGGCGCCCGAACCGGAAGTAAGCTCGTCTGGACAGAACTAGGTTAAAAACGCTAAACCCTAGTTCTCTGGCATGGAGTGTCTGGATGGCTTGCAAACGAGATTGCAGACAAGGCTCTCGGGTTTTCTTGTTCAGCCATATCATTCAGACGGTCTTCAGACGAAGTTGCAGATGGGGCTCTTGTGTTTTCTTGCTCAACCATCTCATCCGGACAGTCTTTAGACGACTTTACAAACGAGGCTTCAGATTCAATTGATTACTTATTCACACGCTGAACACTTAAACCGAACATGTTAAATACAAGTATTTTGTTCACTCAACTCCAACCAAGACAAAAATAAAACTAACAAACTCCCCAGTTGACTATTCAATGACAAAAAAAATATAAGTTTGATTTAAGTAACAAATTTTTGATCACTTAAGCATAGATATTTAGCAGAAATTTCCTCAAACCCAATACTGCTCATAGTTAATCAAGTTTAAAGAGAAAGAAACAAAATATCATAGATTAAGTATTAAGTTCAACAAAAAAAAAAAAAAAACTTCAATCCCCCTTTTTGTCATGAAGGACAAAAAGGGACTATGCGCAAGTAGGTGGATCACTCGGAGAACATTCCTCAACGCCATCTTCTTCAGCCATTCTATTCACTTCTGTTGGGGGAGATGAGTTTGTTGTCTCGGCTAAAGGATTTTGTTCCCGAAATTGCCAAAGGGGGAGTTTGTTAGTTTTAATTATTGGCTAAATGTTCGGAAAGCAAAATGGATTAATTTACAATGTATTTGAGTTCTAATTAGACTATGAGTCTTTTAGGTGTTATATTCTAGGTCTAATTTACAATGTATTTGAGTTGTAACTAGACTAGGAGTCTTTTATATGTTATATATAGATCTCTACAGATCTGTATTAGGAACGAATTCGGTATCTAGAATTCGCCTTTGTGTGCCAAGAGAGTCTTTGATATTGAGCGATTAAGTTCTCTCTCTTGGAGTGTTTAGTTCTATGTTCATCATTATTCGTCGATTGTTGAAGTGAAGTCAACCGGAGTTCCGGTGAAAGGAAATCACGTAGAAGGATTGTGCCAGCTGTCTCTGGAAAGGACTACTGCGGTAGAAGGCAAGTGGGTCGCTTGTCTTATACAAGAGTGTGTCAATAACAACGGTTCTGTGAGTATGAACATCTTGTAATCCTTTATTCTTTTACTGAGTTAGTTGATTTCCTGGGTTTGGCTGTCTTGGAGAGGTTTTACAATTAGAGAAGTGCTCTAATTGGTTTCTTCTTCGTAACCAAAATCTGTGTGTACTTTATTGCTTATTGCTTTACATATTTTGTTGAATTGTTTATTGCTTCATTGTTTCAATTCCGCATAAATTGTGATAAACAAGTTTTTGGAGTCTGCATAGCGTTTTTCAATTGGTATCAGAGCAGGTTCACTCTGTTTGGATTAAATTCCTGAGTGAGATCTTTTGACTCCTGTTTGCTATGAATACTTCTCAAGGGGAATATGATCTTATAAACTCCCACAACAATTTGTTGGAAAAATTCACTTTTGTAAGACATCAATACATAGATTGTTGGAAGGATTTTCAAGATTTAGAACATGTGAACAAATCTTTAGTAATTGAATTGTCTGAATCACAGGTCTTAATTGACTCTTTGAAATCTGAGAAAGAATCTTTGGCTAATGATTTGTCTAAATCACATATCTTGATAGATTCTTTAAAATCTGAGATTTCTGTGCTTGTTGAAAAGTCTTTATCACTTGAGAATGAATTGAATGGTTCTAAGGAACTCTCACAAAATTCCTCTAGTGATAATCTGAAAAGCTTTCTTTGTATTGAAGAATCTGTTTCAAACAAGCTTAGTATGATTGTTGATAATGCTGGTACATCTACTTCACATGCTTCTAATGAGTCTTTGAATGTTGAGCTTGTGAATGACTCTATTTCCAAGACTCCTTCAGTAAAACAAACTCGAGGTAAGTTTGTTCCTACATGCCACCATTGTGGGATTATTGGTCACATTAAACCAAATTGTAGGAAATTCAAAGTTGCTCCTAAGAAAGAAAATCAAGCAGCAGCTTCGACTCTTCATGGTAAGAAAGGTAAGAAAATTCATCTTGAGCATCATGCATTTTACCCTAAGCCTAGAGTCATGCATCCTCCTAGAAAATTACCTTCTAAAAGGTTTGTGCCCACTTGCCATCATTATGGAAAGGTTGGTCATATTCAACCAAAGTGTTTTGATTTGAAATCTCATAAGCATAAAAGTGAAAAATCCTATTCTAGGAAAGAAAGTAAGGGTTTGGTCATGACGATGAGAGAAGTGTTATCTAGGCTAGATAAGTTTGAACAAAATCATAAGTCAAGTATGGGTTAAGAAGGATGATACCATTCACCCCTTGAGGGGGAGTGGTGGTGATCTCACCTTATGTTAGGTGAGTCACCCACATGCCTAGGATTGGTTGTCATGCATTTTTTTAATATCCTAGATCATGTTGTTTTCTATTGCTTTGTTTTTGTTTTTCTTTTTGCGTTGATTTTTTGTGTGCATTTTATTTTTGAAAAAAAATAAAAATAAAAGACAAAAATGTTTAATTTTGTTTTTTTTTGTTTTTTTGTTTTTTTTTTTTTCCTTCTTTTGTCTAATGCACCTTGAGTGTCCATTATGTGCTCATGCTTTCTCTATGGATTTAATTCCTTGTGTCTTAAAATGTTGTTAATATGCATGAGTTGTCATATTGTTTCAATGGACTATTTTTTTGTGGTTACCTAAAGCCTAAGCTTAATTGGTACGTTTTGCTCATGCTTTAAACTATTGTGCACATTTAAGCTTAAATTGAGTTTATTCTTAAAATATGAGTTGTGTGAGGTAACTATATGAGGGTTTTTGACTAGTTGTATATATCAATTTGACCATACGCTAGTTGAACCTAGGGCTTATAAATTCCTGCATTTCTCAAAGCACAAATTGTTTAAAGACACCTTCTCATGAAGAAAAAATTGTGAAACAACAAATTAAAAGATTACATTCCAAAGGAATTAATTTCACAGTGTCAAGCTTATGCTTTGTTTCAAAAGAGGAATGCATTGGATGAGAGTGGCTAGGCCCTAGTATGATAAGGTTTGACTTTTGATTTGATTTACTTGTCAAAACCTTTATCGTGGTGAAACCTTCTCCTCAACTTATAAATTATTTTTGTTATTCAATGGTTGGCTTACACACACAACACAAGCATGGGTTGAATGGATTTTTTGGCATTGCTTAGGTTAAACAAAAAGTGTTCTTGTTTTCTATAAGTCTCATGTATATTTTAAATTTTTTGAGATAATTTGGAATATTCATTGCTTGAAAACATGAGTTTTTGATGTACGCATCTTGTGTGTTTTCTTGACTTTTGAGGGGGATAAATTTTTTTCATAAAAAGTTTCTTGTTAATTATTGAGTCTTATTTTGAGGGGGAGTTTCTGTTATTCATGATATTGTGTTATATTATGCAAATATTTATCTGTGATCATGAACTTTATTTATGTTTTTTTCCTGTTCCACATATGCCTTGATGTTTTTGTTTGAGTGTTTCAGGAAACATAAAACCTTTTGTCAATTTGTGACAAAAAGGGGGAGTTTGTTGGGGGAGATGAGTTTGTTGTCTCGGCTAAAGGATTTTGTTCCCGAAATTGCCAAAGGGGGAGTTTGTTAGTTTTAATTATTGGCTAAATGTTCGGAAAGCAAAATGGATTAATTTACAATGTATTTGAGTTCTAATTAGACTATGAGTCTTTTAGGTGTTATATTCTAGGTCTAATTTACAATGTATTTGAGTTGTAACTAGACTAGGAGTCTTTTATATGTTATATATAGATCTCTACAGATCTGTATTAGGTACGGATTCTACTTCTAGAATTTGCCGTCGTGTGCTAAGAGAGTCTGTGATATTGATCGTTGTGTTCTCTCTCTTAGAGTATTTGTTCATTGTTCTTGTTAATTGTTGAAGTGAAGTCAACCGGAGTTCCGGTGAAGGGAAATCACGTAAGAGGATTGTGCCAGCTGTCTTTGGAAATGGCTACTGCGGTAGAAGGCAAGTGGGTCGCTTGTCTTATACAAGAGTGTGTCATAGCAAAGGTTTTGTAAGTATGAACATCTTGTAATCCTTTATTCTTTTACTGAGTTAGTTGATTTCCTGGGTTTGGCTGCCCCGGAGAGGTTTTACAATTAGAGAGGTTCTCTAATTGGTTTCCTCTTCGTAACCAAAATCTGTGTGTACTTTATTGCTTATTGCTTTACATATTTTGTTGAATTGTTTATTGCTTCATTGTTTCAATTCCGCATAAATTGTGATAAACAAGTTTTTGGAGCCTGCATAGCGTTTTTCAACTTCAAATGCTCCAATGAATCTAGCCTTCAAGGAGTTGTCATCCTGTTGTATCTTCCTAACCTTATAATCAATGGCTTATGCAAGTTTCTGCCTCGAGAGGATGGATGTAAACCCTATTATTTGAGTGGACATGGCATTCAGCTTGGCCATCACATCATCTAGAGAGATGGGTGAAGATGTACTAAGGCCTCCAGAGGGACCAGGAATGTCAGCAATATCATCAATATCAAGCATCTCCTTAGTTCCTCGCACACACATCTGAGCTTTTGAACATCTAACCGTTGCTTGACAAAATGGATGAAGAGACTTCACTGTTGGTTCAATTTCAGGGATTTTGACAAACTTCGCAATAATCCTCGAAATCAGACTTCTATAAGGTAGGGATGTAGTGACTCAAATAATTAACTAAACTTAAGTAGCTTAATTAGAGGGTTAATTTGGATTTTGGGTCACTAAGATCTGCTAGAAGGGCATTTTGGAAAAATTGGACTTCTGGACCGGATGAACGCTAGGATTGGCGGACGTACTCTCCTGTCTTTTGTGCAGACATACGCGGAAACACCGAACGTATGCTGCTGTTTATAGTGCGGATGTACAGTGAGGGACCACCGGACGTACATTGACAAATAGTTTGCTCTACATCCTCCACTATACTACCATGCTCATCCCACAAATGAGTAATAGTGTTCTTAGTATGCTGAACCTTAAGAGAACGATGGAAGAAAACATTGGAACAAACATTTAAGCACAACATAAAACAAATGGTCCATTTTGAAATCTAACAAAAAAGCACCTCAACAATCCGTCATCATAGAGACTTCATCTAAAATTTCATAAAACCACCATAAGTGCTACATTGAGAAAAACCACTACAAAACAACAATATAAGAACTAAAAAAATTTGTAACTTTGAGCTTGAAATTTGAAAGAAAATAGTAAAGAATGATTATGAAGGAATTCATTACCAAACAAAAGCGTTTGGATTGTAGCTTTCGGAATGAAAGCCTTGTGTCGTATCCACTAGGGTCATAAAAACTTGGTTCTGAAATCATGAAATGAATTTTCAAAATTTCTCACAATGGCATTCAAGATTTTCAAACATATCCCTGGTAAAAAAAAAAATTAAGATCTTTTTCGAAGAATTCATGAGGAGCATGCTTATCCTTCCTATACTAATCATGATCATTCTTACGGTTATGAAAGTGATTATATATGTACCTTAAGAAGGTTGGAAGGGAGGTAATACTAGGATTGACATATTTAGTACCAGATTTTGATTCTGAAACAAAGTAGGTAGTTTAAGCTAGGATTCACTCTTATCTTTTCATGCAAGTCTTGTAGGTTATATTTTGGATTGAGCATATTGAAGCCAATATTAAAGATGATGCTGGTGTCATTGGGTTGATTCTGAAAATGAATTATAGCGTGAATAAAATTATTAATAGGGTTGAAAAAAATAGGTGAAAAGCCTCATAGAAGAAGGCTTCTATTCTATTTGGCACTAAGAGATGGCATGTAAAAATTTTTGAAAAGAAATAAAAGAATATTTTGAAAGCTTAGAAAGCTCAATATATATCTTTGATTAAAAAAGCTACCAGGTAGCGAAAGTGTACCAAGTCATTCGACACGCCATCATCAAATCGACTTTCATTATTTACTGTAGCAAAAGGAAATGAAATGCTTAACTCAGGTTTCGTTGATATTCGCAATCGACTATATAATTCACCACAGAAGACTCGAAAGTGTCTTGAAAGGAAGAACTTGATATTGCGAGGAAGACTCGAAAGTGTCTTGTAAGGTTATTAGAGTGAACATTGAATTTTTGGTTGGCAAGATGGTTTTTCTTATAATCCAAAATTGTTTTGCCTTAATCTTTGACAAATAATACTACTATAATATCATAAAGACCAACTTCTTTTCTTCTTCTTGAACAAGAAGAAGAAAAGAATAAATTGTTATTGTTACCACAATTATAATTTCATTAAACTTATTGTTTTGATTTATATAAAGTCATTGTCAGCTACCAACTACAATATCTTTCATTTCGCACTATTTTTTTTTTATCATTTTCATGATTTATGAACTTAATGTCGTCTATATATATTGTCTTCTTTTTTATCAAAATAATAAATATTGAAATAAATAAAAAAAATAGATAAAAGAGGAGTTTTCTTTATATCTTTTCTTAATGATTTTCACTTGAACAGAAAAAATGAATTAAAAATGTAACAATTTGAGATCTTGAAATATAGAGATCTCAAGTTAACATAATTGAACTATACATCACTTACATTGTGACCTTGAACCCTTTTCCACAATAATCAATATTTAGACAGACTCTAAAAAGTGCAAGATAAGCCTACAAAAAGGATCGCACATAAAAAGGTATACAGCACTCAACATGGTCATGCAATATCAAAAGCTCATACAATATCTTAGGCAAAGGTAGGTCTGCTCTTAAAGGACACGACTCCAAATGTGATTTTGAAAGTTAATAAGTACGAACACAAAGAAACAATGTAGAACACTCAAGAAAAATATTTTTGTATTTTTTGTATTTTGAAAAATACAAAAAATACAGCTTGAACTACAACGTGAATAAAATTAGTGATAGGGTTAAAAAAAAAATGGGTGAAAAGCCTCATAGAAAAAGGCTTCTATTCTATTTGGCACTGAGAGACGGCATGTAAAAATTTAGAAAAGAAATAAAAAAAAGTTTTCTGAAAACTTAGAAAGCTCAATATACGGCTTTGATTAAAAAAGCTATCAGGTAACAAAAGTGTACCAAGTCATTCGATACACCGTCATCAAATCGATTGTCATCCTTTACTGGAGCAAAAGGAAATGAAATGCTTAACTCAGGTGTCATTGATATTCACAATCGACTGTACAATTTACCACATAACTATCACAACAAGTGATATGAATGGATTTTGTGGGCAAATGTTCTAAAAAATTTACGACCACTGGAACCAAATTCTATTAATTTATCGTCTTCGTTTAATTGCCAAATTTTACAAGAATTTACCAAATTTTGATCACTATGCAAGATCTGTATCCATTCTTCATATGTCTATAAAAAATTTCAAAAAAAAAAAAAAAAAAAACTAGATATGTGAAAAACTAATTTGATTAAATAAGAAATAACGAAATAAAAAATTAATTAATTAATCACAAAAAAAAAAAAAAAACTTATATCATTTCTCCAAACTAAGACGTTTTGAAGGAAGAAGATGCATGAATGGGGTGTTTTCTTGTTAAACTTGTCAAATAGTTATAGAGGTTCATTTACAAGTATTTCATCAGAATGTATGTGATCGATGTGATGTATAAGAGGTATAGGTTGCAAGGTGGCTTGCAAGGTGTAAGAGAGTCAAACAAGTTAGGTAAAGGACAGTTAGGGGTGTTTGATGAGAGAAAATGCGCAAGTGCGAGGAAGACTTGAAAGTGTAGGGTTATTAAAGTGAAAATTGAGTTGTTGGTTTGCATTACGTTTTCTTTATAATCCAAATTTTTTTTACCTTAATCTTTGTCAAATATTACTATTATAATATCATGAAAACCAACTTCTTTTCTTCTTCTTGTTCAAAAATAAGAAAATGACAAATTTTTATTGTTACCACAATTATAATTTAGTTAAACTTATCCTTTTAAATTCTATAAAGTCATTGTCAACTACCAACTACAATATCTTCTATTTCACACTTAATTGTTTTTTTTTTTTTCATTTTCATGATTTATTAACTTAATGTCGTCCATATATATATTGTCTTCTTTTTATGAAATAAATAAATATTGGAATAAATAAAAAATGACAATAGACAAAAATGGAGTTTCATTATAACTTTTCCCAATAATTTTCACTTGAACAAAAAATGTAACAATTTGAGATCCTGAAATATAGAGATCTCAAGTTAGACATCTTTTTAACCTGCACAATCTCCAATACAATGTTTTAGGAAATAATTTCATATAAAAATTAAATTTTTTAAATTGCAAAAAATAATAGGTTCAATACACAAATTTGTAGATTTGTTTATGCAAAAACTACTTTTAGCACCAATTGCATGTGAATCAACTTGTTCTGATTCATTACAGTATATGATTCTTATTCACATTGCCAAATCCATAGTGTAAGATTCAACACCTGCATGTTTAAACTTTTGGAATCAAGCACTACTAAGAGTCATGGTATTATTTGTAAGTGAATGAATTGGTGGTTCAAACAACTTACAGCTAGGTCTACTAATTTTGCAAATATTGAAATATTCATATTTATTATGGCTTGTTTATATTCTTTTGATCTGCACAAAAAAAAAAAAAAAAAAAAAAAAAAGAATAGAAAATTTGGCATTTTGAAATCTTGAAATACTTTAAGATATTGATATTTGTGACTATGAGTGATAATCATAAAGTGCAATTGTAATTGTAAACATGGCAGTAAAAGTTGTCCTTGTATTGGAAAAAATAACAACAAAAGTGAGAAAAATCTATCACAGCATTGTGCAATGCTATATTATGTCCGCCCTATCTCACTAAGTACTACTACTAAGTTATATTCAATATTTGTAGCATAAGACTAATGCATAGTACTCTAATCCTAATATCGAACAACATCTCGAGCACACAACTTTATGATGATTAGTAAAGTTCAAGCACAGTGCACTTGATCAATCTATAAAGAATATCAGTCAAATATCAACCAAGTTAAAAGGAGATGGTAAAAATGGGATATAGCTTCAATGCTGTAAAAATATTAGCAGGATATCTGCAGTTATAAAAACTGACCATCTAGATTAAGTTTTACTATTCTTAATCCTAACGACTTCATTAAAAGAAAACAAAACGTTGGAACAAATGTTTAAGCACAACACAAAACAAACGGTCCATTTTGAAATCCAGCAAAACAGCACCTCAACAGCTCGTTATCATAGAGACTTCATTTGAAATTTGATAAAACCATCCACCATAAATGCTACATTGAGAAACACCACTACAAAACAACAATATAAGAACTAAAAAATATTGTAACTTTGAGTTTGAAATTTGAAAGAAAATAGCAAAGAACAATATGGAGGAATTCATTACCAAACAAAAGCACTTGGATGGTAGCTTTCAAAATGAAAGCTTCATGTCGCATCCTCTAGTGTCATAAAAAACTTAGTTTTGAAATTATGAAATAAATTATCAAAATTTCTAACAATGGCATCCAAAATTTTCAAACATATCCTTAGGAAAAAACAATTAAGATCTTTTTCAAATGATTCACAAGGGGCATGCTTATCCTTCCTATACTGATCATGATCCTTCTTACGGTTATAAAAATGATTATATATGTTCCTTAAGAAGGTTGGAAGGGAGGTAATACTGAGATTGGCATATTTAGTACCAGATTTTGATTTAGAAACAAGTAGGTAGTTTAAGCTAGGATTCACTCTCATCTTTCATACAAGTTTTGTAGGTTATATTTTGGATTGAGCATATTGAAGCCAGTATCAAAGATGATCCCGGTGTCGTTTGGTTGTTTCGAAAGTGAACTACAGCATGAATAAAATTAATGATATAGTAGAAAAAAAAATAAAAAATAAAAAATAAAAATTGGTGAAAAGCCTCATAGAAGAAGGCTTCTATTCTATTCTATTTGGCACAGAGAGATGACACGTAAAAATTTTAGAAAAGAAATTAAAGAAGTTTTCCGAAAGCTCAGAAAACCCAATATACGGCTTTGATTAAAAAAGCTATAAGGTAGCCAAAGTATACCAAGTCATTTGACACACCATCATCAAATCGACTATCATCCTTTACTGGAGCAAAAGGAAACGAAATTCTTAGCTCGGGTATCATTGATATTCACAATCGACTGTACAATTCACCACAAAACTATGACGATAAGTGATATGAACGGATTTTGTGTGCAAATGTTCTAAAAATTTTACAAAAAACCGGAACCAAAAATCCTATTAACTTGTCATCTCCATTCAATTGCCAAATTTTATAAGAATTTACCAAATTTTGATCACTACGCAAGAGCTATATCCATTCTTCATATGTATATAAAAATTTCAAAAAAAGAAAAAGAAGAACTAGATATGTAAAAAAACTAATTTGATTAAATAAGAAATAAACAAATAAAAAATTAATTAATTAATTAAAAAAAACTTACATATCCTTTCTCAAAACTAAGACGCTCTAAAGGAAGAAGATGAACGATTGAGTGTGTTTTTTTGTTAAACTTGTCAAGTAGCCACAAAGGTTCATTTACACATATTTGATCTATGAGATGTATGGGAAGTATAGGTTGCATGGTGGCTCACAAAGTCTAAGAGAGTGAAACAAGTCAAGTAGAAGGCAGTCCGGGGTGTTTGGTAGAGAAAATGTGCAAGTGCGAGGAAGACTCGAAAGTGTCTCTTAGGATTATTAGAGTGGACATTGAGTTTTTGGTTTGCAAGTCAATTTTTTTTTTTTTTTTGTAATCCATATTTTGTTGCCTTATTCGCTGTCAAATATTACTAATATCAAGAAGACCAACTTCTTTTCTTCTCTTGTTAAAAAATAAGAAAATGACAAATTGTTATTATTACCACAATTATAATTTAGTTAAACTTATCATTTTAAATTATTCCGCTACCGACTACAATATTTTCCATTTTGCACCTTTTTTTTCGTTTTCATGATTTATGAACGTAATGTTTTCCATATATATTTTCTTCTTTTTATAAAATAAATAAATATTGGAATAAATAAAAATTGAAAATAGACAAAAGGGTAGTTTCATTATAGCTTTTCTCAATGATTTTCACTTGAACAAAAAAAATGAACAAAAAATTTAACAATTTAAGATCTTGAAATATAGAGATCTCAATTTAAACATCTCTTTAACCTGCACAATCCCCAATAAGATGTTTTAGGAAATAATTTCATATAAAAATCAAATTGAAAATTGCAAAAAATAAGATATTAGAATTTTGAGTGTATGCTTGATCATATAGAACCAATTGCATTGGTCTGAATTTGCTGACAGTAATTTTCCCAAGTTGAGTGACATTGACCAAAAATGGATGCACACAATGTGGCAGCACAGAAGTTTGTTGTAGAATTGATCAGCCCAATTAATAAAAGCCTAGAGATAAAACAACTCAATCCTAAACAAACATTTTAAATTGCTTATTGTGTGGATTTATTGATAATTCTCTAGAATAGAATTTTTAAAATTATAATTATTCTTTCTCTTAAATGGTATAAATTTACTCAATTCAATATTTATAATGGCTAATGCGGATCACTTTCACTATATTTTTGCTTGTGTTTGTTGTGTATTATTGAAAATATTGTATAACATATCATGCTTTCTCCAAAATTAATGTTAGTTATGGAGCAAATGCTTGCTCTTTGGTCCTGATTTATAGCTACTCAATTAGTAATAGATACTTAATCCATCTGTAATTTGGAGTATTCAATTAGGATTCTCATTATATGAACTAAAAGATTATGCAAGGCTATACTAGAGCCTTAAAGTTGTCTAATGATCTAAATAATAGAGCTTTTTGGCACATTCATTATTTTAACTTATCAAAATGAATATTTTGCATTTGTGATTAAAAAGAATTTTGATGTGTAAGCGTGTAAGTGATTTGTATTGGTCTGTGGAGTAATCAGAAGCATGAATGTGGATTGGTTTAAATATTTTAACTGTGTTTGGTTGCTGACTCGTTGTGTTCATTCAAATTCATGGATTCAACTTATTTTGTAGTGTATTCGTTGTGTTCATTCAACCAAAAATGTTTTTATGTTTGTAGATGAGTGTGAACAATTTGGCTGAAGGTTCAGTAAAACCATTGGACGATGATGTGGTAGTACCATTGGACTACGATGTGGTTGAGGAAATTGCTTCTATTTCTACAGGAAAGAAAAAAAAAAAAGGTCCACAAGTGTAGGATGACCTCAATAGTTTGGAGATAAGTGTGAACAATTTGGCTGAAGGTTTAGTAAAACCATTGAATGATGATGTGGTAGTACCATTGGACTACGACGTGGTTGAGGAATTTGCATCTATTTCTACGGGAAAGAAAAAAATGGTCCACAAGTGTAGGAAGACCTCAATAGTTTGGACATGTTTTGATGAAATTCCTCAACTATATCCGACTAACCCAACGATATGGGCAAAATGCAAGTTTTGTAGTATTCAATATGTGGCTAACAATTCACATGGAACTGGCAATCTAAGGCGGCACATGGACATTTGCGGAAAGAGAAAAACTCATGATGTGAAGCAATTACTCCTAACTCAAGAAAGCTGCTGTAGGTGAGCTTTTGTAATTTTTTTGAGATTTTCCTTATGTAGGGAAGGGAAGCAACTTTAGGGTAACTGCTAGGAATGCTCTAAGAGATAAAACATGGTCTTAATTTTGGTCTCTTGGCCGAAGAAGGTTTTAAGAGCTTACAAACTGGTTTAGTTTCTACCATGCAATTTCATCCTTACCTTTTTGTTTGTTTGTGTTTACAATTGTGAACCATGCAATCATGAGGTCCGATTCTGGCTATTTTTCGATGTTTTTTCATTACACATTGATTTCCCACAATTTTGTCTCCAAAGCTAGAGCAATTTCCATTACTGGAAACATTAACACCACAATATTTATGTTTGTTTCAAAGAGAAATGATATCATGTACTTTTGGATGAGTCAGTCATGCATCATAATAATCACTTGGTATCCAAATCTGCACCGACATATTTCACTTGTGCAACTTCAGATCTTATCAGTTTTCCTATGCCTTACGGGCGTATGTAAGCCTGAGCCTCTCTTTCAGGTAGTCCCCACTGCGAATTGGGGGAAATCTGCATGCACAAGCGCAAAGTCATTATATCACCTCAAACTATCACTCAATTGATAATGTCCCGCCTCAAACTTTTAATTTTAACAATATCCCAATGAACATATATAAGTCAATAAAAACACACACACCCATATGTATGTGCAGATGCACGTGCCCATTCCCACACATAGAATGTAGAGTTTACTTGCCTAATCAGCATATAAAAACCTACGGCGTCTGTTGGAGACGTGGCACTAGAAAAAATTGGTAAACCTTACAAATGTTTGATATCTTTAATGACTAATAGATCAGAAGGCATGAATTTGGAGGCATGGAAAGCATATGAATCTAATTGTAGGCCATACTAATGATGCATAATGCAAGCAAACTCTCAAACAGAAAAAGCTAAAGTATTGCATTGACACTTGAGAGAGAGAGAGAAGAGAACGAAGAAAGCTAAAGTTTTATCATACCTTGGGGGAGATGACTCACTGCAACAACTTTCCAGGCATTTCACCACACAGTCTGGGTTGGGATCTAAAAAGAAAGCTGCCTGCAACATTGACACTTTCAATTTAAACTTCTTAAAGGCAACATGGAACTCCCATGTAAAAAAGAGTGCAAACATCAGAAACCATAGCATGTTTGGCCATCCTATCTTTCATAGCATTTGAAAACAAGAAATTTTTTTGCAGGTTGACATAGTAAAAATATTCACCATCACTTGCAGTAATGGGTCCATTCTATAGGATTTATTACAGTCTTGAGATGCAATGAAAAGATTCCACAATTATTTTTCTTCATAGAACAAACATATGTAAGTATATCTAGAATAGTATTCAAGTTCCAAGCTATTTGGATTCATTACGGATTCAAGCCTTTTAAGAATAAGAGTTCTATGTTAGAAACTAACACATCCTGAATATATGTTCAGCTGAATTAGATTATCCAAGCATAAGACTCAATAGGCCATGATTTGTCCACAAAATAAATCCTTGACTTTCGGGAATTTGTGTTCTTCGACAGATTATCTGTCCAGATAACAAACTACTCAGAACCATTCAATCAACCATAAAAAAAAAGTTGTTCTTCAACATATAATCAATCCATTATTAATTCTTATCTGTTCAATTTACTAGGTTCTGAACAATAATATCTTTTCAACACAAACTATACTCCAATACAGGGGATAGATTAAGGAGAAAATCATAAAAGCCTTGGACATACTGCATGTGAAACTCACTACACGCTTGAAGCTATAATTCCTGACTGTTGAGTCTATAATTACACAAAAATGACTCCATTTTTGAAGAAAAAAGTACAGAAGGAAGGAGCTAATGATTACAGAATAGCGTTCTTTTCCTGCTGGCATCACCCTGTGCAGCGTTGACCTACAAATAAGTGATAAATATTAGAGAGAAGCAGAGCTTTTTCCTGATCTTCTGAAATTCATTTAGAAACATACATAGTAGCTCTAAGAAGAAATGTGAATAGCAGTTTAATAGAATGATGAATTACCGGAACAAACAATTAGTCCATCTCTCCATCATGTCGCCAATGTTAACAATGAAGGCCCTGCAAATTTAATATACTAATTCTTGATGTTGAAATAGTAACATAATAACCAGACTAGTGTCATCATCAATTTGTTGTCTAAAGAATGTCACAGTTTGCAACACTACTTTTTTTACCTGAAGATTTCAGAGGGACTCAACATCCTTACACAAGATATGCTTCCATTTACATAAATATTCGCAATCATATACTCACCCGTCTACATGAAGTACATCCTCCCAAAGCTGTGGCTGCTTGAATTTGTCCCGGCAGACCTGTCAACATGGAAAACCTAACTTTTATACAACTGTGAGGCTGTAAAGGAACAACTGATTCAAGAAGCGTGCCTGAAGTCCTTGAACACCATCGGTTGCTAGGAGAGTGACCATTCCATAATCTGAATGAGCAGAGGCACCATATATTTCTTCATCAGAAGACCCCAATTCACCTGAAATTAAAATTAGAGAGCATATTGTCAATGAGAAATAAGGATCTCCTTGGATGGCTAGTTTGAAAATAAATGAAAGTGCTCTACTGGATCTACTATAAAATCAAACAAATGGATCCGGTTCAGCTGAGTTGGTACCTAAATATACTTGGCCCCATGTTGGAAGGCTATGCTAAACATAACATCTAATGGATCTTGGGATAAAGAGGCCAGTTTCTAGCTCTCATCCTTTAGAATTAACTGATGCCATAATATTGTCGCTGAGGACGGTTGGACCATGTATTAGTGCTATATTCTATATGAACTACACCCTGAAAATTGGTTTTGATGCGAAAATGTCCATTTTGGTTTAACGGCTCATTTCTCAACAATCAAATGCTCCAGTTCAGAAACGTAGTATGAGAAAACAGCATTAGCAAAACACAATTCTGGACTATGAGGTTCTGCTCTTTATACCTGTTAACTTTAAGTTTATACCTACAACCCAATTAAAGATGCCACTAGATATGACTTGGCAAAAAAAATGAAGTATAGAATGACACAGAACCGAGGCTTGCCTCCCCCCCACCCCACAAAACAAGAACTGAATGAAAGAGGAAGATCAAGATAAACGTTTGTAATAATTAAACAGATATATATATCGTGCTACTAAACCTGGATAATGCAACAGCCGAAGAAATGCCATTGGTTTATCTTCTAAGGCCCCCACTTTTTCAAAGAAGTCCTCATCTTCGTTCAAAGCCAAAGCAAGTAGAGAAAGTAATTTTTTTCCAGCGGACCTGAGGTAACATATCCAAAACCATACAAACATAGTTCTCCTTTTCTATAATTTGTTATTGTCAAAGTACAATAATCGATGGTTAATTTCTAGTCTCATTTATCATAGACAAAAACAGTAGTAAAGCAATCAACATCAGGGAAAAATCAGAACTTACAGGACCTTTCTATAGAAACTTCCCATTGTATGTCTCCAAGAAGGTAGAACTTCTGGAATTTCCTTGCCAGAATACAAAGTAATGATCTATCAAAACATTTACCAAGCAATAATCCATAGTCTTATACATATATTCATTCCCAAAGTACCATAGTTAACATCAGAAAGAGGAGACAACAAACCTTAACAACCACAGAAACACTCCAAAAAGATTAATGATTGCATACCTTCTGAAGGCCATTGATTCAAATCAACCACAGTTGTAATATCTTCTAAAGGGCCAATATAAAAGCTCTCTTTCGAGTCACCTGTTTGGAAGTTATTTGAATAATATTATTTTTTTACTTCCTTTCTTCTTTTCCATTAAGCACAATAAAAAATGAAACAATGAAACCGAAAGAAAAAGATATTTCTTCTTAAGTCCAACCATCCGATCAATGAGTCATAAGACTCAAATGATAGATAATAATAAATGTTAAGTATACACGTATAAAAGTTCAACACGGAAAAAATGACACATGTAAGTGGTTAATATAATATAGTTTGGCCTAAACTCATAAGGTTAAACTTTTGGGTTGAGTGGTATCCCTATATGTTAAGTTATGGTCTCACTTAAAGATTCCCCATGGTGGTAATCTCCCAAACAAGTTGTGTCGGAGCCAATAATCGCGTGTGGTATGGTGGATAGTGGTCCCTTTTATGATTGGAGTAAGGGCAATGCATATGCATGGATGGTGGATCCCTTTCATAATTGGAGCAGGGATGATGGTGCATAGTATGGATAAAGCCCACATAGTCCACACAAGTGATCCTAAAGATAATAGCAATGTGCAATGTTGTAACAACCCAGAAAAAGCGCTAGCCACATCTGCATTATCACACCAAAATGACTAATCAATTTAGAACTTTTCTAGAATCACTTATAAAGCCCAACTTTACATAGTAATAAGCATTGTGAGACTTAGCACCCATGCATATCATTTTATAAATCATCCACTCTATGTGGGAAACTCATTTTCCCAATATGGGACCGGGGTATTACAAACTTTCCCATTTAAACCTCCGACGTTCTTGTCAAGACCACGTTATGCGATGCTTATAGTATCACATGGTGTATTACTAGGCGACTCTATCACCATTTGTAACGGCCTAGGGAAAATGCTAGCCACATTTGTGCTATCACCCCAATAGGACTAGTTAATTTGGAGCTTCCCCCTATTTCACATAGTAACTAAGCAATGTAAGACTTAACACCCATGAGTATCTTTTTGCTCTTTCCAATATAAGACCGGGGTGTTGCAAGTGTAGTGGATGATATTAGTCCCTTTCACAATTGGTGGATGAGTGGTGGATCCCTTTCACAGCTGGAGCAGGGATGAAGGTGCATAGCATGAATAAAGCTCAAGTAGCCCACACAAGTGATCTTAGAGATGGTCCATAAGATTGATACAGCTTATGTTCAAGAGAAAGTATATCGATGCAATGATGGACTCACGCATAAAGTGGAAGATTATTGAATATACATGTGTGATGAGTGTAGAAATGTTGAGTCCCACATTAAAAAGATGTCACATAATATAAATGATTAAATATAGCATAGTTAGACCGAAACCCCTAGCTTTAAGCTTTTGGACTGAATGTTGTCCCAACATGTTATGTTACGGTCACACAAACAATAAACAAGTTAAATGCTAACAAATAATAAAAAAGCATTAAGAAGCAGAACTTGCTAATTCACTTGTAAATTACCACAACAATAATCCTAGATGTCCTCTACATGCAATTGAAGCCACATTTTGCGGATAGAAGATTAAAATCTGCAACCTTTGGAAGTGGAAGTGGGATCGAGGTTCTCAGCATACAGCGGCGTATAGCCTCGATGTTCCTTGCGAGCCAGTTTCATCTTTTCCTCCAAAGGGAGTGAGAAGAAGTTGCTGCTCTCCGCAAATACTCTCTCAACCAACTCTTGCTCCACCCCAGGATTCACAAGGTAGAAGAAACCATATTCTGTGCATGCCTATATCATTACACATTCTTCTACTTTAGAGATTTCTTTTTATAATAATAATAATCGTTAAACTCTGATAAATTAAATAATTTCTGTACAGGAAAATCGCAATTAAAAAGGGATACTATTGCTTTAACTTCATCGTCCCCAAACAGTGCTTTTGATGTCGAATAAAAACTAGTAAAAGAAGGGTCGGAACCTGACGGATTGAATTGGCGGTGGAGACGAGATCCGGTGAGGACAGGTCTATGATAGGGAGTTTCAGAGCCTCCGTCATCTCCTTCCACCTCTTCACGAATCAGAATCCCAAGCCTCTCTCGGCTAAGAAGTTTGCTTTTGAAAGATAACCGAGCTTTTTACAGAAGGTATACGATAGAATCATAGAAATCAAAGAAAATAAGTACAGTTTGGTGAGGGAGAGGAGAAAATAATAATAATTGGAACTTGGATAAATAATATAAATAATATATTTTTCCAATAGATAGTTCAATTAGTTGGGACCACGCCTAATGAAGCGGAGGTCTTTAGCTCGAATCCTCCTCCCCCTCTTGTGTGAACATGTCAAAAAATAAAAAATAAATAAATAATATATTTTAAAATAAAATCCCAAATCTACTTGGAAATTATTTCTGTCAACCATGTTGAGTCAAAGAAATATTCGTAGTCATGTTTTCCATTTCAAAATTAACAATAGGTGCAATTTATTTTATTTTAATACTCATCTTTTAAATGTGGGCTCAAGCTCTTCATATACCCAATGCATTAAATATTTAATTTTTTAAAAATTATAAAAAAATAAAAAAATAAAAAATAAAAATAAAATGCTAAATCACTACTTACTTTTCTAAAAAAATTAAGCTAAAAAAGAACAAATTAATCATTTAAACACAAGAATATGGACATATATTTGAGTCACTTGAACACAAATGTAGTTTTGGAGGATTAAGCATGGCAATATGATTTCATAAAAATAAGTTTAATACATCTTAGCAAAACGTGATAACTACCAAATAACTGCTTCGGCCTTCGAATTACCTCGATTAGGATACAAAAATGGCACAAACCCTACACAGATTGTTCCCTTCCCCCCCAAAGGCCTACTCACCCACCTCTACTCGGTGCAATCACAAGGAGTAAAGGGAACGACCCATACAAGTTCATCTCCTGAGCAGAATTTTACTAGCACAACTATAAACCAGTATAATCCTTTTTTACTTGTATGCTTTGCTTCCCCTTCTATGGGAACTGCAGAAATCTGAAAGACTGCAACTCTCTTTCATTACTATCTCTTGCAGGTTCCCTTATTTCACGACCACACTGAGGAGCAGCCATGGAAGGACAGGGATATTTTGAAGTTAACAAAATCGGCAGCCACAGCCTTTTTCACCTCTTGGCTAGTCTACTTCTTCTTGTTCTCCTCGTGGGAGGTGTTTGATAAGCCATTCCCATACTTCTCCCTGGAGTGTGCTCCTCTTCCTCATCACTGGTTTCATCAGACCTCCATCTTGGTCCACCGTTCGAATTGCGATCAGCAGCAGCTAAACCCTTCTCTCCATGGCTGAAAATTTAGGAGATTATATAAATAAGAGTGAGGGATGGAATTCCACGAACATGAAGAAAAAATTTCTGCATCTGCAATTAGCTGCACAAGCAACAAAGCAGGCTAACAGGCTGAAATGGTGAAGGGAGGGATAAGAGATTATATTTACCTAAAAGAGGCGTCCATTGGATCATCTGAGGAGACTAGATTCTGATGTCGATAATCTCTATCAGACTGGATCCTTTTGCCAGACGAATTAGTGTCCAGGCCCTCCACAGAATCTTTGAACAAGCCATAGTTAATGCTAGGTGTACTTACTCGATTAGTGGTAATCCTGTGGGAATATGGAGGACTAGGATTTAGGAATTGGTTGATAAACCCATTTTGTTCTGTTTCTGGTGAACCGTCTTGGAGATTGCTATAGTTAGCCTTACTAATTTCTCTCAACGGTGAGACATTCGAGGGACTAACCCGACAAGTTCCAGGAGTTGAGGTGTCATCCAATTTGAAATCTTTGCTTATGCTACCTATAGGTTTTAGTCCCCCAGAGCGATGATTGTTGACAGATCCATGTAGTCTTGTAGGAGTTTCAAAAACCAATGGTCTCACAAAAGGAGCTGTATGGTCCGTCCGCAGAAGAAGAGAAGAATCAGTAGATGAAGGAATCAATAAACTGGTCGATATTGGCTCTTGCACCTTAGGAAGATCAGATTTTGCTGCTATTTCAACTTCTTCACCAAAGTTAACAGCAGTCTCAGGCAATTTTCCAGACTTCACTTGTTGCCTCTGGACTTCTGGCAGCAACTCCATGCAATTATCCTGTTTATTAAAAGAATCTAATCAAATTCAAGATTTTATTTCAATTAAATAATCGTTTCCCAACAAAATCACTTACAGAAGAACACAAACAATATCATTCACATATACATGATTATTTATCAGGATCTAGCTTGCAGGACCAATTTTTTTCCCATCTCAAACTTGTTCTTGAGCACCTGAAAGCTCACCCTTCCCATTCACACTAAATATGCCACATCACACAAAGAGGCACTGCCGTCTAGGCAATACTGCACCTTCCCTTCCAACCGACCCCCCGCCAACAATCCAAAAAATAGGCCACCTTTGATCACTGCTTTCACAAGTTGACTTCAACCCAAAGTTGCCTTACTATATTCTTAACCTTATAGTTACTTTTAAAAAATTTATACGACTTACAATCAATCTTGCTCTCCACTGACTTGCTGATCTTATTCTCAACAAAACTTCTTCATCGTCAGAACTCTTTGAAATGAACTCCTGCTCCACCGTCTGAAGTTTAAGATCAACTTGGTATGCTTCAGTATAGCGGTAGCGCTGAAATGATAAATAACAACAATTTTGTAAGCCAGGATATACTTCCAAAACTGTTGTTTTAACAAAATATACTCATTCTAAGATATTTTCCATTTTCTTTCAAGAAGATAAAATGGAGAGCTCCTCATAAGTTTAATAAACGTTCACAAACCATCCACAGATGTAAACTTGATACAGAGATATGTCAGCATCTGGGAGTAATTCACAATTTTAATTGGATGAATATACAGACACGCTAACATCTGACAGTGAAATGCTCATTCACAATAAAAGCAAAACACATAATGAGAGCAAGTGAAACCATATTGATTTCCTCAATGGAACCTTATCCCACCAACTACGTGACACACAAGTTATTTTATTCACTCCAAATTTTAAGTTTCCAGAAACCAGAAAATACACTTCAAAAAAAGAATGACATCTAAGAATGTTTCTTATCATTCACATTCATTTATTTCTAAATTGCAACTGTCACGGTCACTCCATTGACAAAAATTCACCTTTCCTTATTGAGAAGGCCTCAGGTATTCCTTTGTATCAATCTTCACACTTCTTCTCATATAATAGTTGAATTTTGAATTTGATTTCTAGGAATTAAGTTCAAAATTAAATCTTGTAAATTTGTTAAAGTGGCATCATTTTTTTTTTCCTCACACCCTCCTTTTTTTATGTATATAAGTAACTAGAAAATGAAACCTAAGATGGAGTTCTCATATTTCAATATAATACCTATAACTTTAATGTATAGTGCATTCATTCTAATAAACTATTTTGTCACAAACTAAAGAAATAAGAATTTATATTGAAGTAGAACTAGACATGTAACCAACCTAACGATTCATGAGTGTGAATCTATGACATAATCAATAAACAGCCAAATGAAGTTACATGGGGAAAAAAACCAGAAAAGCTATAACAGACCTGAACAAAGTGACATTGACAATGACGATTCTTTTTAAAATGGTCAGCAACTTAGCAGTACCAAAGTTAGATGCTTAACCACATTACTCAATTTTGAGTCAATGTCAACTTAAACTTGTCAATACCTGAAGATAGAATACGACAAGAAGACTTCCAGAAGTTGTTGAAGGGTCTTCAATAGAAAAGTCCAACAGGCATTTATGGATATGTTTCTCCTCATCAGAATTCCATGGCAATTCTATCATTCGATCTACCAAGTTCCTTCGTATACAAAGGCAACAGATTTCAGTTACCAATATCTCCACCCATTCCACCCAATTCCTGAGTTCACCTTTAAAATTATCAGAAGCATTCCCAGATGGTCCAGGCTTCAACTTCTTTTCCCTGACTCTGGTGCAGAGCAGTCTCTGATGCGTAAATGCTTCAGTCAGAAGTCCACACTCCACCCTCACCCGAACGGCAGTGACAGCCTCACTAAGCGAAACCATCTGTAATCCACCATCACCCCCAGACCACCGTAAAACCATTAGAGCTGTATCAGGATTATTCCTTTCTAACAACACTTGTGCAATCTTAGGATGAGTTGCTGGGCCTGAGATATCTGGAAGAAGGCGACAAGCTTCCTAGGCAATATAATGTTGAAGTATAATTAGCAATCCAACAACATTGAGATCATAAATCAAATTGTTCTGAAAGATCAAAGAGAACTTCCATATTAACGACATGCACTTGCATTATTTAATGCAAAGAATCCAAGACACTAAAACACCTTGGCTATGGCAAGAAGATATAATTTGGGAATTATAAATGTCAGTGTTCTTTCTTGTTTCCTTTTAATGGAGATTTCAGTAAAATCTCATCTGCTTCAACTTTAAAACATTTATAAACAAAAGCAAGATAAAATACTACACCAAGTCAGGAGTTGAATACAGAGCGCAATATGGACTAATTTGAGCTTAGACAAGCAGCACCATAAACACAAAGTAGAACCCAACACATTTAATTCAGAACTTCCACAGATGTAAGTTAGTTCCAATTATCTATTTTGATAAGTAAAAGTTATTTCCAACTATATTACTTTTATGTCAAGCCTTTATACTATTAGGCTCCAAGACTCTTTTCTAAGTCAAAACTCTCATTCCTGGATGACATAAGGTAGTGAATTCCTTTCCACAGACCATCCATGCAGGAGTATTTAAGTGCCACTTGCAAAGTGCAGGGACAAGATTGTTTTTGGGGGACCAATGCGTGTGGGGAGGGGGGCATCTAAATCCCCCAAAATTTTGTGATTTATATGAAAAAAGTTCCAACATTAGATATTAACCCTTTGAAAACTTAGCCGCCCCCCCCCCCCCCCCCCACACANAACCCCTCCTGAAGTTTGGCCATTTTTTCAAACACCCCCCTAACATTCAAAAATTCTCACTTACTCCCCTTAAACTTTCAAAAATTCTCACTTACCCCCATCAGTACAAATTAGGGCACAAAATTTTTTAAAAAGACCAAAATACCCCTGATTTTCATTTTTTAAAAAAATAAAAAAACATTTTGGAAGTTGACATTTTAAATAGTGAATTTTAAACGGTGACTTTTGTATAAAATTCCAACTTCCAGATATTTTTTTATTTTCTTAAAAAATAAAAAACAGGGGTATTTTGGTCTTTTTAAAAAAATTAGGGCACAGATGGGTCAACTTGAGAGCAATTGAAAGTTCATGGGAGGTAAGTGAGAATTTTTGAATGTTAGGGGGGTGTTTGAAAAAATGGCCAAACTTCAGGAGGGGTTAGTGAAGTTATCCCTTCTTTTTTTTTTGAAAGAATCCTAAAAGTATCATATCACCATATAACTGAACAGATAAAACTAATCATAAAAATTAATTGAATTATAAGATTTATTGTGTACCAAAATTTGAAGTTAAGGTTCGACTAAATTAGATACAATCGGTTTAATGATACATTTAATGCCTTTTCAAAAATCAAAATGGTCATCCAAACCAAACAAGCATCTTAAAAAATTTACCTGCAGCGCCTCGTCTGTGTGGTCATCCAACAGATAAAAAACTAGAGATTCAAGTAATGAGTGCCTGGTAATACTAAAGGTAGCTGCAAAGTCCTCCATGATGTCTCTCCATGTTTCATCAGGCATTTCCCAATGTCGATCAAACAGATAATAGAGAAGCTGTTGTAAATGAAGGAAACAAAAAGAAAAAGTCCTGCACAATTACAATTTTTGTACAATGAACAGAATCATCCAATCTACATATAGGGAAGACAAAGGATACAATTGCCTGCTTTGCAACCACCAAATCAGAACTTCCACATAAGAAGAGTATATCAACTGCATTTCTTAGACTTTTAAAAGGATAGCACCCTGCCCCTTCTATCCTGGACTGGAGAATTGACGAGACTCCAGTTTTCAGCAGTAATGCAACTTCTGATTGCTCCCCTGTTTCATGTGTATCTCCCTGCTCTATATCAAGATTCACCAACGCATCTTCAATGAACAAGGAACCATCCTGTCTAGTGGGCTCTGCAGAGTAATGTACTGCATCAGGCCATGAACGCTTAATTGCAGCTGATTTCCGTTCACGGACAAGAGAACGCCACGATCCGAAATTAGTATACCGGGATTGCACATTCTCCAGAAATTGATGTCTTATGCACCACATCATCATCTCCAAATGCTGAAAATAAAAAACCAGTACTGAGAGAAAAGCTCAATTATGTGTAGATATCTAGAAATTGCTTTTGGCAGTTTAAATGAAGAATGTTTACAAAGGGGCCCTATCCTAAACAAAATATCAGATAAAAGTACAGGCAGTCGTCTTGCCGCAAAATTTGTTTAAGGGGCCTAGTCAGAATACGTGACATACACAATAACTACAATTTATAAAATTTCAGAACCATCACTTGTGATTTTATATGCTTGGTGGCTATTGAAGATTGGGCTATTTTAAGACTAGCCAATAAAATTGTCAACTCATAAAAACTCTAAAATCAATCTTCTACATGAGATATAAATAAAATTGTTCTTTCAATAAGAAAGAAATATGTTATCACTATCATCGCAAAGACAATACATATCCTAAAACAAATAAGAAACAGGCCACCCATCAAAATCAAAACAGTAGATATATGTACTACAGTTCAAAAAAAAAAAAAAGATCGCAATTAAAACCTGCTTTGTCTTCAATATACTCTCTTGAAGGTGGTGCAAGTCACGAAGCTGTGCTGAAAGAGTCCCCTTAAAAGATGACTCCAAAACTTCAAGCACATTGCATATGCCAGCCAGCTGAACAGAACACTTAAGTAGTAAACTCAACTTAGTGTTCATCCCACCCACTTCAAGATTATCTAATGAAAAATGTTAAGATGTGCACACTCTTCAGATTACGGGAAGTATGCACATGCCAAAAAGAACAATCTCCAAACATCAAAATATTTTAACAATTTAAGGATACAAATTCCTTGAAGTTCTGTTGTGATATTTCTGAACGTCCTCTTGCACCAATCCTTGACAACCACTTCATCCAATAAGAAAGCTATGACAGGATCACTAGACACTGCACTTTCATCCATACAAACATCTGTTACATCTGTTAACTCTCTGTTAAAGAAACGTAAGCTTATAAAGGAAAATTTTCAACAGAGTGGCAGTAAAATTACTAAAAGTGCACGTATCTATAGCATATTAATAAGAATATTTGGTTATCTTGTTCAAGTTATCTGTCTAATTTTTTTTTTTTTTTTTTCTATTTATCCAAAATTCTCCGAAGAAAAGGAGTTACTATGTTCTAAGAAATTTCCCGGCCAGTAATGTACAAAGCGGGGATAATACTTTTTGATACGTAAAGCAGAGATGATAGTATTAAATATAAAACTTATCTATATGCCCCTGACAAAAAGAAGAGAAGATATCAGTCTTGCCATGAAGGATACAGTGACAAATCAAAGAAACTAAGTTATTCTCCAGGGCAACATCAAACAGAGAATAGAGACGTTGGACATCAAGAGTTAATTGCTTGTCCCCGTCTTCTCTCTCTTGAAATTTCTCATCACATCTTTTGGAGATAAGGCCAGCTGCTATGCACTCATAATACAGGCGAAGTCGTTGTCTATTACCATTCTTTGGTATTGGGATTCTACATATAGGGCAAAGATCACACCGTTGACTACACTCAGCACACAAAGAGGCATGGCCGCATGAGATCAAAACATACTGTACAGAGCGTCCACAGCTTCTCAAGTCTCTAGTTGCCCGACAACGTTCAACTTTTGCTTCATCACACAACTCAAACAGGTCAATGGATGCCAAGTGTTCCAGTGCTTCCTGAAATTGAAATTAGAAGCTAGGTATAATTTCTCATGAGTTAATAACATTACATTCAGTTGACCCTTTTTTCTTTTAGTTGCACATGTTATGTTATGGTCTATCCTACATGATGAAAATATTAAAACTGAAAAATGCTAATCAAGTATCAATCTGACTGCTTACCCATGCTTGAAATAGAACAATTAAAATCTAGATTGAGACTATCATCCAGAGAACTCAAAAAAAATCCAAAATGGATGATAGGAGACAGGAGACAAAAGATATTTGGTTAAAACATTTGTATACACCAATTCAGTATCGACCCAACCAGATTCAATTTATGACGTTTTCTTCATCATAAATGAAGTCTGCCGTCCAAACTGAAACAATCTTTTAGAATAGCCTTCTACAAAATAAAAATGCATAATTGTAATAACAATGCACAGACCAAATCATTGCAAATGGAGCTTCAATCCAGTCCAATCTGGAAAGCATGTCCAGTGAGACGTAAACTCAAGCCCAATTGTAAGTCAGCCATAAACGCTTGAAGAATTTGTAAACTAGCCTTTTATAAATATAAAGGAGTTAATTTTAGTAACCCAACTCATGCCAAGGAACAGTAAATAGACACCTCATACACAGATCACTGCATTGCATGCAAACCTTCATTCCAAATAAATCTCAAAAGACATGCTCACCTAAACTTAAATTGCAAGTTCAACAAAGACGTTACAAATGGAACATTTTAAAAAGAGCAGTAAAATCTAAGAAAGAATCGCAATCACTGCCGCCTAAAGCACTCAGTCAGTCATACCATATTTTTATCACATAGGTCCTTTATGCATTTTACTGAGAAACCTATTTTTAATATGCAAAAAATATTATATGTATAGAATTATAAAAGTAAAAAAATTCTACAAGATAAACATATATACAGTAATACAAACTTTAATACATTTCAACCAATGGTCTAACAAAACTCCTCCAACACCCTTTTTTGGGTTCAGCACCTAAAGGTTTAGCATCTTTTAATTTTTTTTCTGGAAATTATCCTTCCATCTTGTTGTTTTACCATAATCTGCAGCCCGTAATATCCACGCACTTAGCATAAAAAGAAACACCAGAGCTGACCTTTTGATTAATAGGTGAAAGCATAAACTAGTTTCTTATAAGATGTGTTTCTCCTAATTTCTCTCCTCCCAACCAAAATGAGTTCAGAGTATGGTATTTCACACGTTTTATTTATCCATGAGTTTCAACTGACCTCAAAATTTCCATCCTCAAGTTGATCAGAAAGAAAATGTAGAATAAGAACTAAACATTGAGTATTAGGATTGTCATAAACCGGGACCTAAGAAAGCAAAAACCTCAACTCATTTCAACATACTTAACACACTATGTACTTTCTAAGGCCTTACCAGAACGCAATTGATCCTAACCACAGGCAGTTTTATAAAGTGATATTGTGCATGTAAATGACAATGACAATGACAATGACAATAAAAGATATGCACCTAAAACAGCTCAGTCATTGTAGTACGGGAAATGACTTAAAAAACAATATTGCTCCAAAGAACCAAAAGATCACCACCCTAAATATTTTGATTTAAACCTTTTTTTATAAGTACTTTGAATTAATCCTAAAACCCAAATATAACAACTGGGTTAAATGCTAGCTGGAGATATTTTGGAATTGAATCTAAAAAACCAAACTGTCACAGCACCCACCTACGGTACATCAACTGTCCTCCATAGTGTAATTGGATCCTATAACCCAAAAATTGCAGCTAAATTTTCATTAATCTATGATACGTAGTACGTATTTCTACACTTTTTAAGTACTAATACTTATCTAACTCCGCAATATTAAAACCCTGAGGCTTAACATAGTTGGCAATTTGAAAACACTTTCATTTAGGTTTGGGGAGCAGAATTTGCATCAATTTAAGCCCAAATGAAAAAAAAAATTAGTTCCGGACAAAACCACTACTAAGAACCAAGGAGCTAACCGATTCTGCTAGTCTTCCCAAAGCAATTGATTCTAAAACCCTAGAGAGTGTCTATAAGAGCAAAGAGCTAGGGTTTTAGAAGTGGGTTTATACGAGAATGTACAGGGTCACACGGAATGAGCACCTGAACGGCTCGGCTGTTGTAGTTAGGTTGCGGAGGCGGAGAGGTCGATCTCGTGGCGTCGGTGGAGGCTGCGCCGTCGGGGGAGCTCGAATGAGCGGTCGGGCCATTGAATCTCCGGTCCATTCTGTCACTCGGAGAGTGCCGATAATTGATGGTTCCAAAACCCTAAACAGAAGGAAATGGAGAGAGGTGGGGGTGTTAGGGCTCAGTGAAGGAAAGCATTGGTGCTCACAGAAGCTTCTCACAGAGAGAGAGAGAGAGAGAGAGAGAGAGGAATTGGAGGGGTTTTGAAAAAGAGGAAGCGAATATTATTTTTTTGAGGGCTTGGTGTTTTTTTCCGGTTCCCAATTCAAATTGGCATACATCCATGGCTGCAACTTGGCGTTGAATTGGGCCGCTTTGATTTCCTTGGGCCTGAACCCAGCTTCGATCACGTGCTCAAGTTTTTCAATTAAGAAAAAAGAAGAAAAAAAAGTACAAGTACTCTCACTCAAAATCATTCTGCTTCGGTAAATTAACATAAATTCTTTTATTCTCACAATTTTACTCTTTGTGTATCTCTCTCATTTTCATCCTTCTCACCACAATTTGGGAAAATTTTACAAGAATTTGACGGTCACATCTTCTAATAATTGAAAAATAAATAAAAACAACATTTAAGTTAACAAATTGCAACAAAGTTTTTCTTCAAATTAAGTTAGTGACAATTGGGTTACTCTTTTTATTAAACTGGCATTTGCCTTCAAAGCATAGAAATTGATTTCATGGAGTAAAGTATTATTCTGGCCTATCATGAGGACCTATAAATTATTTTTTATACCATATGGAGTGATTTATAATTTAGGCTAACTACAATGACTTATAAATTACTAGGGTAATTTCACTCTAGACCCTTAAATTACTAAGCGATTTGAGAAGCCTCAAACTTCAAAACTTTTTAATTTGGACTCTTGAACTTTCAATTGTAATCAATTTGAACCCTTCCATCATATTTTAAACATTAAAAATGAGGCAATGATGTTTACACTTCTGACTTTTTTATAAAATTTCAAATTTATCTTAATTCCAAATTAGAATTTTTTTAAAAAAAAATAAAGTTTTAAAAAAAATCATTGATATTTTGGTCATTTTATGGGTAAATCAAGGAAGTTAACGGCTAAATCTGATGGAGGGGTTCAAATTGACTACAACTGAAAGTTTAGGGATCCAAATTAAGAAGTTTTGAAGTTTGGGAGCTTCTTAAATCGCGTGGTAATTTAAGGTCTAAAGTGAAGTTACCAATTATTTTTTATAACATATGTAGTGATTTGTAATTTAAGACAACCATGATGACTAATTTTGCATTTATCTATAATATAAAAAGTAAAAATATTTTTCTTTTATTATTTTTTTTAAAAAAAAATGAAGTAATATTTAGGGGGTTAGAAACCTCAAAATACAGGATGGGAAAGAGAATGGGAATATGCAAGGAAGGAGGTGGGGGGTGCTTTTTTTTTTTTTGTAAACAGGTGGGGGTGCTTTGGTTGAACAAGGTTTCCAATTCCATGGTCTTGCGGCGTTCGGTATGCAGCCAAGAGAAGTAGTCAAATTTGGAATATCTACGTGGACAATGGACATGCCACCGTGTCACAAGATTACAATCAGAAAAGTATCTCGGCCCTTAATTAGTTTAATCAAATTCTGAACCACACGTTTCAACCCTCTCCCCTCCCATCAATATAAAAATAGGATTTGGTGTAAAACCATTTTGGGGAAGTACACGTATTCTTATTAAATTATTATTTGATTGTTAATGTCTTTCAAATTATTAATTGTGTTAATTTTTTTTTTATTATTATTAACTTTCAAGAAAATGTTAATGTTGCCCTCGAAGACCAGAAAAAGAAAAAAAATAATCCTAACAAATTTTTAATCAGACAAAAATATTCTTATAAATTTGAGGAAAAACTTGACAAAACTTCCGTTGAATCTTCATGTGTTTTAAAAGCATACATTGAACTTTTAATTTCTTTTAATTCTCTTATTTTTTTATAATTTTACTTTAAATTTTGTTAAAATTTTTAAAATACTTCTTTTTTTATTATAGAAATATAAAATAAAAAATTATAAAGATTCTAGCGTTTAATTTTTTTTATAAAATAAATCTTTTCAATATTTTTACAACATCTTTGCAATGGAAGTAATAACTTTCACTTTACGAGGGATGGTCCTTTGCCGATTGAGCTGCCATTTTGAAACCGCTTTATTTGTATAAGTTTGTTATTAATTTTGTAATTATAATATTTTAATTATTTTTAATGCAACATTATGTAACTAAAATTCTTGTGAACATGAGTCTTGATAATTACTATTTACATATATATGGACTCAACATTGAATTGCTTACGAAAACTTCACAAAACTCATATAAACTTCCACTTGTTTTAACACTACCTTATAAAGTTTAAACTCGCAATTTATAGTATTAAACTTTCAATTTCTTTGATTTATTCAATTCCATTAGATTTTTTTCATTAAATTTTGTCAAAATTTCTAAAATACCCTTCATAAAAAAAATTGCAAATATTTTTTTAATGAAAAAAAATAAAAGCCTAAATCTTTTTTAAAAAATTATTTTACTTTTTCTAATAAAAATAGGGGTATTTTGAAATTTTTGACAATATTTAATGGAAAATTATAACAAATAAGGATAATTGAAAGAAATTAAAAATTCAATACTCTTAATTGAGAATTTTTAAACTTTGGAGAGGTCCTTTCAAAACGTGTAAAAGTTCATGAAGGTTTTGTAAAGTTTTCTCAATTGCTTATGTTTGTATCTAGTGCTCTAAAATATATAATAAATAATTTATTTTATGATAAAAAAAAATTGTATATTATTTTTTACAAATATAAAATTGGTAAATATAATTTTTATAAATTCACAAATATTAATTGATCTAATTCAAACAATGCAATAATAATTAACTAATGATTAGTACAACTTTATATATAAAAATTCAATGATTTTTTTTTTTACGAGGACAAAATATATTAATCAAACAGTTTACAAAATATTTCAACAAAATCATTAGAAGGCTGCTATTATACGGTTGTGACAAAATACATGGGTTTTTGGCCGACCAATTACTACATGACACGTCACAATTTCAAGAAAAAATGTAAAAACTTAAAAAGAGAACAAAACACTAAAACAAAAAAACAAAATGAGGGTAAGCATCCGCCACCCCTAGGCCATGGGGTGGCCGCACGCCACCCCTAGGCCATATGGGGTGGCCGTGCGGCGGGGTAGCCCGTTGGCCACCCCAGGCCACGGGGTGACTCACCGGCCACCCCCATGGCCATGGGGTGGCCCGCTAGGTCACCATCTCCAGCACTTTTTCTACAAAATTTAACTTCAAAATTAGATTCTAATGCCTCAAAATTTGTTATTGGATTCAAAACTAAAATATAGAGGGAAAAGATTAACCATTTATAGATTTTATCACCATAAAAGGATTCATTGGAGAAGGTTGTTGCTTGGAGAAAGGACACTCGTGGGTCTGTAGACCCACAAGTGAAGAGAGAAGAAGAGGGAGAGAAAGAGAAGAAGAGACTACTACAAATTTTCGGTGAAGGACCAGAGAAGAGAAGAAGAAAAAGTGGGAGAGAAGGAAAATTAAGTGTATTAGGTTGTATGGTAATTTTGTATGATAAGTTGAGGTGTCAACTTATGAGTGATGGGCCAAAAACAAGAGCTTTTTGCCTTGACCGAATTGAAGTTATTCCCAAATCATTATGGCTTGTACAAAAAATGAGTGATGACGAAAATTGGCGACTTATGGCAACCTCTAATGGAGGTTCGGTCATTTGAAAATGAGAAATTGAAACTTGAAAAATAATTTATTGAATTTAAAAATGAAAATAATTTTCTGAAATTAAAGAAATTTTTTTAGTTAAATCAAAAAATATTTTCGATTTGATTATTTTTTTCGATGACACCCTACACAAAAAAAATATATATATATAGGTCAAACAATATATATATATATATAAAACTCTCTAGGCTTTATTTATTATGACAACTATTATTAGACCGGACGAACGCGCAGAAGGGTAATCCGGTTTGAAGGCTCCGTCGCCGACTCACCGTGTTTACGGTGCCGCAGAAGGACAGGGATGGAAATAAGGAAAGAAGGAAGGGTAAATCGGGTAAAAAGAAGGAAATCGTAGACGTAGAATGGTAGAATATAACCAACACCTGCTCTTTTGTATATAGAGTGTGGCCTCGGCTATACATACGCTCAAGAACCTCATTCTCTCTAACTCTCTCTCTCTCTCTCTAAACAACCTCTCCTCCTCTCCTCTTCTACACAAACAACGCCACCTCGCTCTCTGAGAGAGCTAGGGTTTTTCTCTCCCTCTTCGTGTGAAAACGTTGCTGGCTTTGCAGGGAGGAAGGGAAGGGAGTGATATATACGGTTGTTTTGTGTGTGTGTGTGTGTGTGTAGGTATATGCAATGGCTACGGCACCGGTGAAGTCTCAGCCACTGCACAACTTCTCGCTGCCGTTCTTGAAATGGGGAGGCAAGAGCCACACCAACACAACCAGCCGCTGCCGCCGAACCGTGTCGCCGGTGTCATCCGAGCCTGACTCTGACTACCACGACTCCGACCATCCGCCACCGCGGGTCGGATCCCGGTCCGCTCGCAACCGGTTCGGGTTCTCTCTCTGCTCCGTATCCGACCGGCCTCAGAAGCAGGAGCGAGGAGAGAGCGGCTCCGCGGAAGCCGACGACGGCGGAGAGAGGAAGCGGGAGGCCGCGGAGGAGGAGGAAGCGGAGGCGCAGAAGCCGTGGAATTTGAGGCCGAGGAAGGCCGTGCAGAGAAGCGCGATGATGGAGATCCGGGCGGAGAGTGAGGTTGGTGCGGTGATGGCGATACCAGGGGTTCAGCTGCAGCAGCAGAGTGAGAACGCGCAGCCGAAGTCGCTGCGGCTGAGGGGGATGGCGACAGAGTCGCAGAGCACGGAGAAGAGGAAGTTCTGGGTCGCGCTTTCCAAGGAGGAGATCGAGGAGGACATTTTCGTCATGACTGGCTCCAGGCCCGCTCGCCGGCCCCGGAAGCGCCCCAAGAACGTCCAGAAACAGCTCGACGTAATAACTCTCTCTCTCTGATTTTTATTTTTATTTTAATGATTATTTTTAGTTTATGCGCTTAGGCTTTGGTGTGGTGGCTGAGAGACTGACGGTTTTTCTTTGTTGATTTTTTAGAATGTTTTTCCTGGGATGTGGTTGGTGGGAACGACGGCTGATTCTTATAGGATTGCCGAAGCTCCGGCGAAGGTTCTCTCTCTTTCATGCTCTTCGTTTCACTATGAAAATTGCTTCTTTTTTTTTAAAAAAAAAATTATTATTGGGTACTAAAAGTTTCTTATCTTCCTTATCGCAGAGATAGATATGCTCATAGCTCAAGCTTAAATTCCTGATACGAAGGTCTGGCCTTTCTCTCTCTCTCTCTCTCTCTCTCTCTCTCTGCTTGTACGTGAAATTTTTTTAATCTGTTCTGGATTTTTTTTTTAAAAAAAAATTATTGTTGTTAATTTACTTTTTTTTTTTGAGAGAGAGCTAATAGTGTTGATGACGTGTCTTGCAGAGGTAGTAGATAACAGAAAATTGTGATTTGTGAAAGCTTGGAAAGGTTCAGCGACATTGTTCCTGCAAAATTCAGATCTTGATTGGAGGTATAATGTGCTGAATTTTGTAAAAACGAGCAAATCAAGTTATCAATAGAAGGAAGAATATGAAAAAGAAAAAAAGAAAAAAAAAAGAGAGATCTAATTTCTTTGCCTTTTGTTTGTTTATTTCTTTCCCATTTCGTGGTACGCATCTGGGATTATGATGTAGGGGGTAGAGTTTAGTTGGTTTTTACATGGGGGTAAGTATTTTAAGATGTAAACATGAAAATATAGTGAATTGAATAGTCCGAATTTGAATGTTAATTTTCTGTTTAATTTTACGGCGCTGTGTATGGTATTGTGAATTTGGGAGATTTGTCTCTTGTTTGTTGGAATTCTGATCACTTGATTTATTTACAATGTTTGACAGGCTTCCCTACATCGTTGGGGGGCAGAGTATCAAGCGTGTAATTATTTTGCAAAACCATTATTCGATACAGGATTTATTATTGGAGGCACTGCTTGCTTCCTTGGTTCTCGAAGAGCTGTTCTCCTTTCAATTGAGATTCATCAAGTGGAATCCCTGATGAGGTTGATTGTTTATATTGATTGCATGTCTCCTTTTTATGTCTTCACATTTCGCCTGTTAGTGATCATATTCATTGTTTGAAATTGCTTGAAAGTATTCTACACGATCTGATAGTACAGAATGATTAACAAAAATATTTTAGGCATGAATTTGTTTTTCAAAGTTCTGATGTATGTGCTTGTTGGCAAATTCTTATATTTTGTACTATGTCCAATGGCTGAGGCATATGGAACCTTAGCCATGAAGTCCTTCAGATTCCTATGAGCATTTTGTCACCATGGATGGCACCTCACAGGAATAGTGGTTTTGGTAAATCTTTGTAGGCATCTTGAACAGATTCAAATGCTCTGCTTCATGATTAGGATCACTTGGGTGTCTGAGTAAAGCAATTAGTTTTAAAAGAAGTGTAAAATACATTATTGCGCGTGATTTGTAGTTACCTAATAATGTTCATGGTATTCTTGGTTAACGTTGTTTAAATGATCCATATTTTACCCCTGAAGCCCCTGAAGATTGTGTGCGTGCTTGTTTTTCTCATGATTATACTTTTACCATGCAAGATGCCAGCTAGCTGCTGCTAGTCTGTGGTGGAACAGTTGAGACTTGGGTTTGAGTTCCATTGTCAGCATTGACAACCATCTTCGACGGTTTCCTTCCTGGCTTGCTTGCCTGTGAGGGGAGAGGATGGGAGAAACTATTGTCTCTCTACCTACCTAGTTTCTTAGCTATTCCCAGGTCAGCATAACCATCTGTGTATTTCCTTGCTGCCCTCTTTTGCCTTTGAGGTAATGGCATGCATGTTTAATGATGACAAATTGAAGATTGCATCTGACTTAGCAGTAAGTAGTGCAGAAATGGCGAAACAGGTAATTTCATCAACTAAATTGCTACGTGGATAAATATTCTCTCTTTTTTTAACCAATTTTTGTCATAACATTGGATGATTATAAGACATGGATTTAGCATCTGAAAATCATAGACATTTCACAGCTCTAGTCAAGCGCCCAATACTATTGCTGAGGAAAATGATGCCTTCAAATTCTTTTCAATTTTCCTAGTTTGTTTCAATCTTATCGATTTACTCATTCTTTGTCCTCAAATTTCAGTTGCATGTTAAAAAAGCTAGTCAGCTTTAGTCCCTTTTTACTTGGTGCCTCTATCCTTCTTAAATCAATATTTTCTTTCCTGTGGATGAAGAAATGTTTATGTTCTCATGCATGCATGAAACTATGAAAGTGTGCCTATTGCTTAATTGGTATATAATGCTGCGCAAGGCTAATGTGAGGATGATAATCTAGTAGTTCTCTGTGCTAGCTGTTAATATATATACAAAAGAAGATAGATATTACTTTGTTGTTATCCATGCAGATGCAGTGTTAGAAATTTGCTTATTCTATAACCTCAGAATCTGCTCTCTTTTTATTTGATATGGTTGCGGAACCTAGTTAGTATCATGAATCTTATACTGTCTGTAACACAAAAAGGATATTTTAGAAATCTATTAAAATGATGCTATGATACCATTTCTTAATGTTGTGCTTGTGGAAATTGTACACAATCTCAATTCTTCACTATCATGTTTTGCAAGTTGTGAGTCTCATTCTGTAACACCTCATGTCCTTAATCTTATTCTTATTAGGAAGATGAGTAGCTCTCATAAAGTGAGTGATTTATAAGAAAAACACTTGTGAGTAGCGTTTTTCTCATATTCTAATTGGCCATGAATTGGAGCAAGCAATTCCATGTTATATGACCTACAAAGTGCTTTCCAGTTGATGTTATCAGATTCATTTAGTGTTGTGTGATCCGAGGGTTCTATATTGATTTTGATTTACTTGCTGGGGCCTTATGAAGGAAACGCTGGTAGAGCTTGTGGCACTGTTTTGGATTATTTGTAGTTGTGTATGATTATCAATTTACTTTTTCTTTTTTTTTTTGAAGAAATTATCAATTAACATGATGCATCTAGGTAAGCTCTCTCGTCATGATGGATAATTTTTAACGGAAATATGGATATTCTTTTCATGAATTCTCATTATCATTTATCCTTTTAGGTGGTCTGTTGTTTTAGACTACCTGCCCATCACTGCACACGTGTTGAGTGATCAACTTATTTGATGGTTCATGGTTGCGCGCCTTTTTTATTTATAATTATTATTATTTTTTATTTTTTGTCGGTTCCCTGATGTTTTGGTTGCTTGACGTTTTTGACTCTTTGAGTGATTTTTTTTTTTTTTTTACTACTAATTCCCCAAATTTATTTATTTATTAAAAGTAGAAGGCCTTTCCTGGTGATTCAAAGTTTGAGTGAGTCTCAGTCAACACATAACTCGATTAATCAATTATATCATTTGGTAATTTGCCAAGCGATATTAAATGCATATTCATATATACCTTGCTCCCATGTAATTTATGAGAATAATACCAAATATGTAGAAACTGGATCAAATATATATAAAGTGGAAAGGTTAAGAGTATCCCGTGCAACTTATGTTGTTGGGGAGTTTCTCTCATTAATTTATAGTTTCCATTTCAAATTAAATGAATAGTATTGATTTTAAAGTTAATATTTAAAGTGGGTGTATTTAAGTTTTTAATTGTTAGTCCCTTTCTCCCCCTTTTTAATTAGAAAAAAAATTTTAATTGTGTACACGAATTCAATATTGATATTTTTTTAAAAAAAATAAATAAAAATTAAATGATGTAACATTATATATGTTGTTAGATATACTAATTTTAAATTATCACCATAAAATGGATATTTGAAATGGAAAAGGAAATGGTACACAAATTTCTAAGGGCCCGTTTGGTTCGCGGAATACACTCCTGGAATGGAATAGCTATTCCTATGAAATGATTATTATTTTGTTTGGTAATGATCTATTCCTAGGAATAGTGATTCTTATAGGAATCATTAATCCCTCACACACAGGAATAGTCATTCCTCTAAAAAATGAGAGGAATAGTCATTCCTCTAAAAAAATGAGAGGAATAGCTATTCCTGGTGACAATGACAAGATTTTTTTAAAAAAATCATTTTTTATTTTTTTTTTTCTCTCAAACTTAAAATAAAAAATAAAAAAAAATAAAAAATTGTTAAAAGAAAAAACAGATGGGTGGCCGTCCACCCCAATGGGTGGCCAGCCACCCACAAAAGGCCCTGGGGTGGCCAAGACCACCCCTTGATAGGTTTCGGGGGTGGCTAGGCCACCTCGATTCTTATCGGGGGTGGCCGTGCCACTCCCAGAGGACCACGGCGAGGTTCTCTGGGGGTGGCGCGGCCACCCCTAGTGCATGCTGTGGGTGGCCGGCCACCCATTTGATTTTTAAATTTTTTTCTTTTTTTATACCCTCCACGATTCTTACCGATGGTGGCCACACCACCCCCAGAGGGCCACGACGAGGCCCTCTGGGGGTGGCGCGGCCACCCCTAGTGCATGCTTTTGGGTGGCCGGCCACCCATTTGATTTTTTGATTTTCTTTTTTTTTAGTTCAACGTTTTTTCTTTTTTTGAAAAATTGAGTTTTAGAAAAACTGAAATCAAATGGTTTTTTAGTCATTGTAGTTTAATTCCAATTGTTAAATATGTGTTGTTACCAAACTAAAGAATTGGAATACTTATTCCATTCCAATATTTTTTATTCCTAGGAATACCTATTCCTTTTTTCCAATGGAATAATCATTCCGCAAACCAAACGGGCCCTAAGTTTACACTTTCAAAGGCTTACTCCATGATGTGACCATAAAAATCGCTATTGGGTCTAAAATTTAATGTTGATTGTACGGCCACGATTGGACGTAAGCATTTGGTGGAGTAAATTTTGAGAGTTTGTATAGCATGTTTCAAATGGAAAAGATCATTGTTCGGTTTAAAATTGATGAGAGAATTCTTAAAGCAACATAAGTCGCACTAGGATCATTGTTCATGTTAAACAGGGTAGTTAGTCTAGTTTTCTTAAAGTGATAGGGTTACAAACTTAAAGAAATAAAAAATTTGAAAAAGGGGTGGACTCTCGACAACAAACGCAAAATGAAAATACAATGCAAAAAAATAAAAACAAATAATAGAAAATTGGTCAAGAAAATGGCTCCATCATCGGGATCTTGGTTAAAAGACTAAGAAATGGCACCACAAATTGGTGTTTGAAGCATGCCTAGAAATTGACCTACTTGGAATCCACAACCATTAGGAAGAGCCTATTGAAGGAGATGCATTGTACTTTCATCACGATCCGAAGAAGAGGATAAAACACACTTGTAGCCTCTGATATCAAAAGTCTCCAACATCATAAAACAACTACGGTGGATGATAGCTGTAAAGGATTGAAAAGAGAGAGCTAAGTGTCGAAGAGAGCCTTTCAGTGTCAGTGTAGTGACCCAAATAATTAATTAAGCTTAGGTAGCTTAGTTAGAAGATTAATTGGGACTTTGAGTTACTAGAATTAGTCAGAAGAGCATTTTGGGAAAATTGAACTTCTAGACCAGACGTACGCTAAGGTTGGCGAATGTATGCTCTTGTCTTTTAGTGTGGACATACGCACCACAGTACCGGATGCACGCTACTTTTTGGATTGACCGCTGGATAATGCCTGGACGTACGAAGCAACCTTTGGATCGCTGGTGAATAGTATGCGGACGTATGCCCTTAGGACTGGACGTACGCTGCTTTCCAACCCTATAAATATCCCTTCACCCGCTCACCATTTCACGCCCATTACTCCCCATTCTTGCCCCCAAACCTTGTGAAACCCCTGTGTGAGTGTCTTTGTGAGGATTTTGCGAGTTGTGAGTGTTCTTAGAGGAGGAGGAGAGATTTCTTGGATGTTTCGCTTAAAGGAAGTAATCTTCTAAGCTTAGCTCGTTTCCTTAGTCGTTACGTTGCTTAAATGCTTTTTATAGTTAGCTTAGTTGGTAGCTTGTAGCTTTTAGTTATGTTGTTGGCATATTGCCCTTAATCTTGGTTTAAGCATCAGTTAGCATTTAATTATTGTTGGACATATTTCCTCTTGCATGGAGATGTTTTGAGATAGGAGGTCCTAGGAAAGGCTTTTTGTAGCCTTAAGACCAGTTTAGGAGGATAGAAGGACGGTTGAACCAAATGAGGTTCTACTTGAAACTCTATGGACGTACGGCCTCAAGCCCGGACTTACGGTCCGAAGTATTTCAGTGGGCGTACGGCCACAAGACTGGACGTACAGTCATAAGTGTTCCAAGGAACGCTACTTTGGCTAGTCATCTAATAGCCTCTGTCTTCATGTTCTAGGTTCGTTTTAGTTGGATTTAGAACTAATGATAGGTTTTTTCTTGATATTCAAGGTTATGGAGCCTCATTTATGGAAGAGACCCAGGTGAGTACAAACTTACATGAATGATTTGTTGTTGCTTTTTCCTGCATTGCATATCTATTTTATATATCAAACATGTCAGTCAGATACGATATATATATCATATATATTTAGCCATAATTAGCTTCTCTAGTTATGGCATGTTTTGTATTATAGCTATAGTATTTTGTAATTAATAGGTAGATTGTAATTACCTTATTAGTTCTCCTATAGTTGCTATAATTGGTGAGATACAATTCCTATATAAGATGATAAACCCTCACATTGAGAGGTATTCAGTTCAATTGACATGGTATCAAAGCCATAGCCCAGCCTGAAATGTGGGAGCATGCACAAGCCCATAGGGGGTCGCCAGCGAGGATGCTGGGTCCTAATAGGGGGTGATTATGACGTCCCACATTGCCTGGGTATGGATTATATGATGTGTTTATATGAAATATGCTCTCTCTAAATGGTATGAGGCCTTTTGGGGTAAACCCAATACTAAAACCGTGCGGGCTTGGCCCAAAGCGGACATGCATATTTTGCAATTCTCATGAAATACATTTTGAAATTACTGTAAACTCTCTTTTGTGAAAACGTGTATTGATTAATAAGATAACAATAAGGCTTGTAAAACTATGCATGTAAAAGACTGATAAGATTAATTGTATCGTATGACATGGTACACCGATACGTGCAGAATAACGGTCATAGGTTTACTATATAAGTTAACTTTATGGTCAATGTGTGTTGGGAGGGTGGGGGGCAGCAGGGGAGGGGGGGGCTTTGGATCCAATGGTTTTGTGATCAAGGCAAAGTCATTTTCAATGGATGGTCACTATAGGACCGACATCATTAGCGGTGTGGGCCACTCGAGGTTGGACTCAGTCGTGATGCTAGTGTTATGTATTGTAGCCGTGCAATATCAGGGGCATCGGTATTGCACTACAGGTTCCTCGAAACAGCGTCAACTCTGCTGAGAATGGGTAATATCTCGGGTAGACCATACGGTTGAACTATTATTGTTACTCATGATTATAAGCATATATTATATCTATATTACATCCATGATAAACTGTTATCTCATAATGTTGCATGTGTTTTATAAATAACTGAATTCAACACAGGTACGTCATGTGCATTTATACTTATTAAGTCGTCGGACTTACTTTTGTATTATTTCTTTTTTTTTTCTCCATATGTACAACTATGTTGTTATAGATAGTATAGCAGAAGATAGATACTGCAAAGCATCCAATTATTGTGAAAGATTCAATTCGAGAGATGCTGGAGGACTTATTGCAATATTAGGCGGGTGCTCATGATAATTAGTACTTTTGAATTATACTGTAAACCTAGGGTTTGATGCATACTTGCATATTAAGGTTTAGCATAGATCCCTTGTAATGATAATGCATATAGTATGATTCTAGCTACTTTGATGTTCTTTGATAGATGTTCTAGTTGTAATGATTAATGTTTATAGAACTTTAGTAGTTTTCGTTGCTTAGTATCCTCTGTTTTCGAAGAGTACAGGTTCTTGAGTCTTGTTCTGAGTGGAATAAGATTGGGAGACGAATCGTGAAATTAATTATCAGTTAAGTAATCCCCGGAGCATTACAACCAGCATGTGAGAGCCATGTGTTGATGAGTGAGATGCACTCGTAAGCACGTGATGGCCGAATGAAGACACAAAGAGTAGCGACAAGTAGTAGAGAGGTCAAAGAATACAGTGATGAGCCGGGCATGGCAGTCAGGCATCAAAGAATACAGTGATGAGTGGGGCATGAAAGTCGGGCATCTGCACAAAACCTAGGCAGAGATGGACGTGGAGTTAAATGGAGAGAAAGGAAAAAAATAAGGAAGTGAGTGATGGAAAGAGGTCCATCCTTTCTCTCCCGAAGAGCACACAATTGGCAGGTAGAGTGAAGCCTCTCTGAAGAGAGACTTTTGTTTTGACCTTTTCCCTATGATGGGTCATGGGAGGAGGGAGTATTTAAAGTTGTTCCAATATGAGTTGCCATGTCATTTCCGTCAATTTCATTCTATAGTTCCTTGGCCGCTACCTATTAATAATTCCAAGTTTTGGATTTTCTGAATATTAAGATTCTGTCACGCTTAGAGTGACAAGTGTCTTAGTGGGCCAAGTCACCGCCAACTTCTTATTTTTTTACTTACTGATTTATTTTGTCAGAGGATGCATAATTGTAACCATTCTCAACCTCTGTCATCTCCTCCTCCTCATTTCTTCGTTGAAAGATGATCTCCCATTATCTGTCACCTCAAAGCTTCACAATTATGCACATTGCAGAGCAGTGAGACATATACGACTTGTGTGGATAAACAGTGATTCATGCCGGTAGCTTATAATATAAAATGTTATATATTATAATAATATTTTATTTTTTTAATATTATTTTATATTAAAAAATTATTAACGTGAGTGAGTATTCACTCACGCCAGTTATATGAGGATCATCACTCATGCACATTACTTGAATAATATTAGGTTGCTTAAGAGTTTCTCTTGGGAAAGGGAAAAGAAAAATTATAATTATTTGTTTATTTATTTATTTATTTTTGGGATGAATCTTTTTAAAATGGTCTTTTATCTTTGTCGTTTAATTAAGAATATGTTTAAGATTGTGTTTGAGAAATATAATTTTTAAATTAAAAAAAAAAAAAAAATCTTTTTTTGGCAAAAGCTTCGAATGAACTTTTTGCCAAAAGTGTGTTTTTGCTATTTTTATTTTTATTTTTTGGACTATTAAAAGTGATTTCAATATATATATTTTTTATCAAATGGGTATTTTTTTTCTTAAAAATAGATATTTTTTTTTAGCATTAAATGCACTTTTAAGCCTTTTAAATACACACTCAAACATACCCTAAGTGCCAAAGAGGTTGCATTTTTAATATCTTAAATGTACTTCTTACATCTTTTATGAATTTATCTACGAATACTAATTAACTTGTTTTAGGGTACCTTTGACATTGTGAGTTTAAATCAAATTTTAAAATATATACATTTTTCAAATTGTAGGCAATGAAATACTTTTTTGAAAAATACACAATTTTAAAATTTAAACTATAAGTTTGTTGAATACTTAATTATATTCTTTAAGAAAAATGCTAGGCTTACAAATAAATTTTACAAAAAAACTTTTACAACATGATGTGGCACAACATGATTGAAAATGAGATAAAACATAGCATTTTTTTGTAAACCTAGCATTCCTATTTTTTTAAACATACATTTTCAAATAACACATTTTTAAATCACAAACCCATTGATTCACTTTAAGTATTATATATATATTTTATATGTTATACAAGGAATGGAGGAAAAAAATTCGAACTAGTAACCTTTACTTCATACAACAGATTTAGCTACCATTTGATGACCACTCATTTGGGTTCTCATCACTGTATTCTCACCTTTATCTGATGGTTCTCCTCAGTAGTAGAGTGACAAGTGTCTTAGGGGCTTCTGCAGGGTATCAAGATGGCTCGGTTGTGCCCTCCTATTACTCACCTCTTATTTGCGGATGATGTCATGGTTTTTGCTAGGGCTAAGGCTAGTGAAGCCGGGGTGATCTTAAAGTGTCTTAACACTTACTCTTCTTGGTCAGGGCAGCACATTAATGCCTCAAAATCTGCTATCTTCTTTAGTAGAAATTGTAGCATTTCCTCTAAAAATGCTGTCAATAGCATTCTTCATTTGGATCTTCTTCCTTCGCGGGCGAAGTATCTAGGCATTCCTCTTCTAATGCATAGGAGTAAGAAGGACTCTTTTATTGAGCTTAAAGATAAAATTATTGCTAGAATTTCTGGTTGGAAAGCTAAGCTTCTTTCTCAGGCTGCCAGAACCACCTTGGTTAAATCCGTGGTCAATGCTATTCCTACTTATCTTATGTCCTTGTTCCTGCTTCCTAAATCTTTATGTGCATCTATTAATTCCAGCATTAGGAAGTTTTCGTGGGGTTATCTGTAGGAAAAGAAACATGGTTCATCTCTTCTTTCTTGGGATAATATATGTAAACCTAAGTCATTGGGTGGTTTAGGTATCCGGTCTATGGAAGTTGCCAATAATTCTCTTTTGGCTAGGATTGGCTGGAAGATGACCTCTAATCAGCCCCATCTTTGGGTTGATTCTCTTAGAGGCAAGTATTTGAAGAACGGGGTCTCTTTCTTGAAAGCTCCAGCTAACGCCCTTTCTTCTTGGTTATGGAAAGGTTTGTTAAAAAACAGGGCTGTTGTGGAGCAGGGTGCTTGTATCTCCATTTCTATTGGTCTTAATGTTGATGTTTGGAATTCTCCTTGGATTCCTCTTATGCCTTCTTTTAAGCCTACTCCTAATGCTAACTTGGTGGGTCTTCCCCATTATACGGTTGCTGATCTTATTTGCCCTCTTAGTAGGTCTTGGAATTCTTTGTTGCTGCAGGATCTGTTTGATCCCATTACGGTGCAAAATATTCTCTCTATCCATTTGCCGGTTTGTGCTTCCTTTGATAAGTGGATTTGGGCTCCTTCTCCATCAGGAAAATTTTCAGTGAAGTCTGCTCATGATATTTCTTTGTCTTTGGGGGGCAGATTGTCCCCTCTTACTACTGCAGCTTGGCTTTCTCTTTGGGGGCTTAAAATTCAAGCTATTCTAAAGCATTTGCTTTGGAAGGTGGCTTGGGATATTCTTCCTTCAAGAGCCAAAATTAGTAGATTTGTGGTTAGTGAAGACTCCTCTGCTTGGCTTTGCCCCTTCTGCAAAGGTCCCTTGGAGACTTTATCTCACATTTTTTTGGAATGTGATTTGGCAAGAATTTTATGGAGATCTTCTCCTTGGCCTATCTCTTTTTTGGCCTATTCCTCCAGACCAATTTCAGATTGGATTATTGCTGTTCTTTCTCCTGTGACTTCTTTTGGTATTCTCAAGTGTGATGTTAGGAATTTTCAATTGTTTGTTGCTCTCACCTTGGATTTTATTTGGAGGTGCAGGAATATCATTATTCACGAAGGTGTGCAGCCATCTCCTATCAAAGCCATCCATCAGATTTTCTGTAGTTTTAATTACCATCTTGAAGCTTGGAATGCCAATATTCTTCCTGCCTTGTGGTCGCCACCAGCAGCGGGTTGGATGAAGGTCAATTTTGATGTTGCAGTCAAGGACTCATTTGCTGTGGCAGCAGCTGTTCTTAGTGATGAGAGGGGCGATATTTTAGCTGCTGTTACTAAAAAGCTTCATTGTTCTGATGCCCTTCAAGGTGAAGTTCACGCTGCTTTGCTAGCTGTCCATCTAGCAAATTCTTTTGGCTGCAGAATGGTTGTTATAGAAGGAGATGCTCTTTTAGTAATTTTAGCCATCAATAGTCCTTCTTTATTTTCTTCCTGGAATTTTGCTAATTGTGTATCGGATATTAGTTTAGTTTTATCTTCCTTTCAAAGTTGGAATGCTTTGAAAGTATCTCGTAGTGTCAATTTTCGGGCACATGCTTTAGGACAATGGGCCGCTTCCCATCTTGTATTTGGAAGCATTCCCACAGGATCTCCTATTCTCTCTTCCTTCCGGATCAGAAGTGGAAAAGATCCTCCCTTGTAGCCCTCTCCTTATTCATTTAGAAAAAAAAAAAAAAAAAAGCATCTCCAAAAGATGCTTCAAAGTAGCCATTTAGTTAAATTTAACACTTTTTGTTTCATTTTCTCCCTTCAACAGAAACGCTACTTTGAAAGCTCACCCAAAATACGCTACAGTGAACTTTCATATATGAAAGTTCACTGTAGCGGCTTTTACTATTATTCTATCTTTCTTTCTCTTGCCTCTTTCGTTCTCTCTCCCTAGTTCACAGAACACCTTTTTTTTTTTTCCTCTTCTTCTATTTCTCTCCCACTTTCTCTTCTTCGCAGATTCAGCAATCTCGGCATCAACTCCTTGAGCACGACGACGACGAACGAGCTTGTCCTGGAGCACAACGAGCTTTAGCTCGATCTGGCGATCCCGGCACTGACAGTTCCATCGCTGGCCCAAATTTCGCCGGCTCAAGACGGATGGGTAATAACCCATCGCTGAAAAAGACAAAGAAAAAGGAAAGAGAAAAGAGACGTTGAGGTAGGAGGCTTACAGAAAAGGCCAGGCCACCATTACCGAAAAGCCCATACCCACCAAGAGATTTGGAGGGATTTGGTGTGAAATTTTGCAGGGATTGGGGGCGAGAGGGAGACCAGAGATCGGGGAAAATGGTTTTGCTGTGATTCTATGAAAGAGAGTAATGAGAGGAGAGAGAGATGAGAGATGGAGAAGAAAAAAAAAAGATAAAATAATATTTAATTAAAACAAACAGTTAAAATAGAAGATCTGCATGAGTGTGTAATGAAAAAGTACTCGTTAAAATGAAAAAAAAGTGGTATTTTAAGTAGCTAAAATGAAAGACTTTGATGAGATGCTCCAAGTATTATTATAGGGCAAGAAAAGATAAAAGGCTAACCGATTCGACCTCTTTCAAGTGGAGTGGATGGTGGATAATTAACCAAAAAATACTAAATTTTGACCGAAATAATTGTTATTTCTTAAAAGGACCTAGTTATTATTGTTATTATTATTATTATTATTATGACAAGTAACTGTTTAGTTCTAGGTTATTAATATTACCCTCTATTTAGTTATGGGTCATTACTATTACGGTATTACCCTTCTCATCTTAGCACCAAGGGTAAATTTAGAGTATTTACAATAAACTATTTATATATAAGTGTTACGTGAATACGTAACGGAATATAATTTAGGTTTTGAGAGAACTTAAACCTATAGATTTTGAGAAAACTTAAAACTATTTTTCAAACACAAGGTTTGAGATAAATTATGATTACTTTTTATTAAAAATATCATCCTTTAAATAGGAACATTACAATGACTTAGACGTGGAGTAAAACTCCTACACTTACTTGGAGATATGGTGTAAATGAGTTGAGCCCGATTGAGCTTCCCTTGTTTGGGCTCGGCTCGTTTAAATTTTATGCGAGTTCGAGCTCGAGCCGAGCTTAAGGATGAACCAAAAAATCAAGCTCGAGCTTGAATTCGTAATAAGTCAAGCCGAGCCGAGCCAGTGAGCTGGCTCTTATATTTAATTTAATTTTTTACTATAAATTAAAACTTTAAGTAGTCTTAAACGACTCAAGAAGCCAGCTTGCATATGAACATTTGCTTAATCTGGCTAACCAAGCATGAAGCCTGATTCAATACAGCAAAACACTTGGTTTTGAAGAGAGAANTTGAGAAAATTTTGGTTTTTTCGTGGAAGACAATGACCCCTAAACAGATTTTATATAGGAGCAAACAGCAGTGACCCAGGTGGGGCACCTAGTGACCCACGGCTGGGTCTGGCCAGACCCCCCTGGGTCACCAGCGTGGCTATGGAGTTTCCGGCGATGAAGAATAAAGGAAAGATTAACGATGATTTTAATCAGAGTGGACAAGGTAGAAGAAAGGTTTCCGGCGATGATTTTAACCCATGATGATTTCTGGCGATGAAGAAGAAAGGGAGAAGAAAGCTTTGGCGAAAAATCCTGGTTTCTACCTGCAAGCTTGTCTGTCGGTAAAGACTACCAGCACCATAGATGATTTCCAGCTTTTGAAATTTGGGCTGGGAAGAAAGAACAAGAAGAGAAGGTGCGAATGGTTGTGGTGATGCCAGCCACTGTCTTGGCTCAGCAATGAAACATATGGTCCTTGCCGGCGATGAAGAACGGTAATGGTGGTCTGGTTTTCCAAAAGGTGAAAGTGGAGAGAGAGAGAGACACATGTCATTTTGTCGGTGGATGAGCTCACAGTCAAAATTATTATTTTTTCCTTCAAGACCAACGTGGCTGAGCCACGTCTGTTTCCACGTCAGTCCGGAAGCAAGATTCGGGAAAAGCTTCCGGATCTCTAGCATTTCTCGTCCAAGGGGGTGGCCAAATTTAATTGAGAGCTGCTACGGGTCCCGAATATTTTCCCGAATGTAATTTCCCGACTGACGTGGAACGTACGTGGCTGCCTCGAAATGAACAAAAAAAGCAAAGCTATATCTCTCTCCTCTCTCCTCTGTCGGCAGATGTTCCCCACTCTCTCTGCCTCTCCCTTTCTCCCTCTTGCTCTCTCTCCCTCTCTGCCTCTCTAAATCAAAAATCACAAGAAACCCTCTCCTCTCCCTCTCCCGCTCTTAATCCCTCGCTCACCCTCTCTCTCATTGCGGCCACCTCCGCCGTTTGCCGTATCTCTCACTCTAGCGCAAGGGTTCCGGCCACAGCGAAGAAGAACGGGCATTGCTCCCCCTCCGTCATTCCTGTCTCTCTCTTTCAGGGGCAAAATCGTTCCAGCCACCGGTGAAGAATGGGTTTTGGTCAAATCCCTCCTTTCAACACACCTCCGCCGCTGACCGACGACCCGAGGCGTACCACCACCGACGAGCCAGGTCACCAAAAGAAGTAATTTTCTTTGTTCTTTTCGTTTTGGCGTACCATAAAAATTCCCACCGACAGAATGGGTATGAGAATTTTCTCTATTACCACCACCGACGAGCCAGGCCACCAAAAGAAGTAATTTTCTCTGTTCTTTTCGTTTTGGCGTACCACAAAAATTCCCACCGATAGAATGGGTATGAGAATTTTCTCTGTTCTTTTTGTTTTTTGATTTTGATTTCAACTGGGAGAAGATTTATTTTTTTGGACTTTCTATTTGGCTATTGTTTGCTCTGTTGGGCTTTTTGATTTGTGGTAGTTTTATATGTGTAGCTGCTTTGTTTGATGATTTGCTTGTATATTTTTTGCTTTAGGGTTTCTGGTTTTTTTTTTTCTACAGATGGTGGTTTGGGTTTGCTAGTTTTTTTTTTCTACAGCTCTTCCTGTTTTGAAAAATTCTGGTCATTTTTTCCTGTTTTTGGAATCCAAACCAAATGGGGATGTGGGTGTTACAGGTTGTGGCAGTTTTCTTTTGAATGTTGATTGTTTTGTGATATTTATCTGTGTAGAGTAGGTTGTTGTTTGGAGGACTAAGAATAATTGAAAAAACAAATGGGATGCTTGATGTTAATTAGTTTTCTGTTTGTGTATGCTAATTAATTGTATCTGCAATGTTATTGGGCATACATTTTTTTAAAAATTACCAATCTTGATATTTTTTCTTGGTATGATCTGTCAGGATCTTGTATTTGTGAAGTAGGACCAATGATGAATGTAAACAATCATGAAGCTCTTGACCCTCATTTTGGCTCTCCAATTGGTTGGATAAATGCTTGTGTGAAAAAAAAAGCTTGAAGTAATGGATAAAGTTGGAGCATGTCCGATTAAAAAGTTGGTTTTGCAGAGACAAAGCTAGTTTTGCAGTAGTCTACTGGTACTAGTACGGTTGCAGCCGAGGAGGGATTGAAGACCTTGAAGTTTTGGCAATATGAATTCATATTTTGATCATTGTTGATGTAAAGTTGGTTAACAAGTCTGTCATATGAAACTACTAATATTTGTCTATTTGTTTATTATAGTGTCATCCAAAAAAAAAAACATTTGCTAGAAATCAGATTTTTTTGCTATTGAATACATCATACATGGATTTTGTAAGATTTATTAAATGAACTCAGAGAGAATCCTAATCAACCACAGTTAATATACTTCAAATCCATGTTATTTCAAGTCTTTGATATTTAAAGGCATATTTGACCTAAGCCACAAGAGCCAGGTTCAACCCTAAGAAATTCCATAAAGCATTTTAACCAAATTTATTGATCACTAATGCGCCTCATCAAAACCAACAATTGAATAAAACAAAAAACAAATAATAAAGCTACACAGAAATATTGAATGTCTAATAACACAATAAAAAGCATCAGCACAATTTAGAGACAATAGAGAAATCACTTTTCACTATATTGATTTTCCAGGGCTAAAATCTACAAATCACCTTTCACTAGAGACACATTTGCTTCTCTTGAAGCATAACTACAAAACAAGAAAGTCAAAATAGGAATACAAACTGTAGAGTTTCAAGGTATTCCTAACAATAGAGTATCAAGGATCAAAATAGGAATACAAACTGCAACTTGCTCTTGTCATTTCTTCGCCTTCGTTAATTTTAACTTTCTAACAACCTTTTCTACAATGGATTGCTTTCGTGTTGACAATGGCTTTCCTTTACTTTTTGTAACTAAAGGACTCCGCAACTTATTACATTTTTGATACCTCTCGTCAGTTGCTTCATTACAAATCGAATATGCACCTGGAATGTGAAGAGAAGGTGCACTATTCAAACTGCTTCCACTCCTTAACCCATTACAAAGCAATTCCTCCTTTAACTTACGTACACAAGCCTTCATTGCCATATAGGTTTCATTGCAATCTGACGCGAGAAATGCTACTTCAGAAAAATCATTGCATAAATCATCATATTTTTGTGCTTTAGGATTGCCACTCAAATCGTCATAACTACTTTTAACGAAAGTATATTTTCGTTTCAAGTCCTTCCTCCATCGGTCAAGAATATATTTGGATGGCAACTCTTTCACATCTTTCACCAAGGTAAGAACAATAAGGGCATGCATGTACATGATTCCTCTGAATTCAAACAATCTACAAGTGCATTTTACCTCACATTCAGTGTCATTAAAGTAAACACAATATTTTACTTCTTTTGTGAAGTCACCATTAACTCTTACACAATCAATAACTTCATATGTAGAAATTGCACCTTCGCATTTTAGTAAGGATGGCAAACACATCATGAATCCCCTAAAATCCTCTTGAACTTCTTTTAACTTTTCATTTGTGTAAATAGCTTGAAGTTGATGATCAATAGAATGAAGAGTTATAAGTGGAAACATTTTATTGTACAAACCAAAATCAGCTAGACGCTCGTTCTCCACCATTCTCATCAAAGCATTGTCATAATCCCCAACAAATTTCTTCAACGGAGTCTTTGGCCCCACATAACCATAAAAAAATGCATTCATACTCTCACTTCGTTGTGTAGTGGACATTCCGGCCCAAAATGTACCTTTCACATATGCCGGTACCCATTGATGCCGCTCACCATATAATTGACATAACCATGCATTCTCTTGAAGATTATATCTATCAACTACTTGTTGCCATCTTGTTTCAAATTCATCACAAGTCAAAGAGTCATATACACAATTTAATAGAGCATCCGTAAAGTTTTCATATTGAGAGTAAGATCCAAGCTTATGCGGAACTTTGCTCATTATATGCCATAAACAAAATCTATGTTTGGCTCTTGGAAATACTCTCCTAATTGCAGCTTGTATAGCTCTGTCTTGATCGGTTATAATTGCATTTGGAGCTCGGTCTGACATGCATTTTAACCATGTTTCGAACAACCACACAAAAGGATCGGTATTCTCATTTGATAGTAACCCACAACCAAAAAGTATGGATTGACCATGGTGATTCACTCCAACAAAAGGTGCAAACGGCATCTTGTATTTATTAGTCAAGTATGTAGTGTCAAATGTTATGACATCTCCAAAAGATTCATATGCTGCCCTACTCCGTGCATCTGCCCAAAACACATTTTTCAAACGGCTATCTTCATCAAGGTCTATGACATAGAAGAAACGGTCATTTTTTTGTTGCATTCTCATTAAATAATTACGTAATGCTTCGACATCTCCTTCTCCAAGTAACTCATTCCTTACTTTATTAATGTAATTTCGAACATCTTTCTCTCCAAATGGAAGATTCTCATACCTGCCCGCTTCAATAGCAAAAGCTTTGTAATTTTTATTCTGACGAATTCCAGCATCATCTAGTTGTTCAATCTTTCTTTTCACATGAGAATTTAACTTCTTATGACATCTAAAATATTTTGCCTTGCTTGGGCTTACTACATGAGTGTGTTCAAGCACGACTCTAGACAATATAAATCTTCCATCTAGACTTACTTTTGCATTGATCTTTGCCTTACATCCCACTCTCTCCATTGGTTTTGGCCTAACGATATTAGATGCTTTGCTTTTTGACTTGCCCTCACGAAGACATGCAATGGTGAAGTATCTTACCTTTCCTTCATCTCCAAGTTTACGAGATCTTTTTGTCACACTAAAACCTACTTGCTTGGCATATTGCTTATAATATGAAAAAACCTCTTCTTCATAATCAAACATCATACCAACTGTTGGTTCTTCAACCATTTGATTTCCAATAATGGTTATATCTAAACAAAGTTTAAAGGAAACAATTAACATAAGTTTAACAAATCATACAATACAAGCAAATTATTTTTTTAACTAACCAATTGGAGGGCTAAGAGGAGGGTCAAGAGCTTCGTTGTTGCTCACATTCATCATTGAACTCGGTATCAATGTCAAATTATAGGAGATCCTAACTCGATGGAGAGAAATTAACTCTTTAACTTTTGTGCTAAAAAAACCTCTCTACCAAAGAAACAAAAGTCAAACAATGTTCATTAGTTCTAAGCACCAAGGTTGTTAACCCTTTAACATTCTTCAATCAAGTCAATCCACAATCATTTAGAAAAAAAAACAAAACAAAAAAAAATTATACATCAAAACAATTGCCCTATACAAAGCTAAATAACTATTCCATTCAAAAATCCAAGATTAACCCCCCCCCAAAAAAAAAAAAAAAAAAAAAAAAAAAAAAAAAAAAAACCACTTCCATTCAATATACGATTAAAAAAAAAAACTTTTATACACCAAAACGATTACCCTATACAAGAAAGCAAAATAACTGTTCCATTCAAAAATCCAAGATTAACCAAAAAAAAAAAAAAAAAAACCACTTCCATTCAATATACGATTAAAAAAAAAATTGTTCAAAAAAAAAAAAATACCTTTACAAATGATGGATTGTAGGTGATGGTGTCCGGTGGTGGAGTGGCGTTGGCCGGCAGAATGTTATGGAGGGTAGTGGCGTGGGCTGGCAGAATGTTATGGAGGGCAGGAACTCTTTGGTGGGAACGTGGGAGGGAAAGCTTTTGGGACGAAATGGAAAGGAGTGAATTTGAGAGGGCATCTATTTCTTTTTTTCTTTTATATAATTTTTGTCATCTTATGCAGTTTCTGTGGGCCATTTATTTTTAGTCTTTGTGGACCATTCTTTTTGTTTCTTTTAACCAACGTGGCTTCAGCCACGTTAGCTCTAGATCATTCGGGAAGCTCTCTTCGGGAAAAGCCTCGGGAGCTTTAGCATTTCCCAATTTAATTAGGTGGGATGACATGGTCACTTGTGTCAAGTGTCAAATTTTTATTCGTTCACATGTTAATCCATCAAGTCAATTAACGGTCAATTGACAGAATGATCAATTTGATCCTTTATCAAAACCACATGGACTTCCAGTAATAAAAATCAAACCCTAAAAAAAAAAAAAAAAAAAAAAAAGAGAAAGAAAAGAAAAAAATGAGTAGTAAAACCTAAAATGGATATTAAATATTTAACCCTTTTATTTATTTATTTTTATTGTCATTTGTCATATATATAGTCCATACATATCAAAAGTCAAAAAAGTGAAGTTATAACTTTTTAAGCTTATTTTTTACTTTGCCGTGAGCTAACTTTCCTGTCAACTAGAAAGTGATTGTTTTACTTTTCCCAAAAAGTGAAATACTCATTTAACTCTGCATTGTTTTATTATATAATGGTTTAAAACTAATATTTAATTAAAGTAAAAAAATTTATTTTTAAAATGGCTTTCTAAATTTGATAAATTGAAATTTTCTCCGTAAATTTGACTTTTGTTAGCGGAGCTTATTGTGTTTGCTTTTATACTAAATCTTATCTTGTTTAGCATTAATGCTCATATACTTTGAGCATATATATGATAAAGCATGGAGGAGTAAGTTTTGGGTGACACTTACAATCAATCCCACAATAATTACAATTGGTCATGATGGAAAAAGTTTCATCCTTGATAAAATGGTCCCATGTTGCAGATGGTTCGGAAACAATTTTGGCGATCACCACCATGACCACCAACCGAGATAGAACCATCTTCTCTAACACTTTTTATATGGACTACAGATATCCCCAATCCCATCTCTATGAAAATCACTTGGCTATTCTCCAAAATTGGGTTATGAGAAGCAGCAGGTGAAGCATTTTATTTTGAAGCAAATGATTTCTTTATATCCATCTATGAATGATGAATTGACTATCACATTTTCATCAACATGCAATAGTTCTCAACACAAACTTAACACTCTAGCTACAANGGTGACACTTATAATCAATCCCACAATAATTACAATTGGTCATGATAGAAAAAGTTTCATCCTTGATAAAATGGTCCCATGCTGCAGATGGTTCGGAAACATTTTTGGCGATCACCACCATGACCACCAACCGAGATAGAACCATCTTCTCTAACACTTTTTATATGGACTACAGATATCCCCAATCCCATCTCTATGAAAATCACTTGGCTATTCTCCAAAATTGGGTTATGAGAAGCAGCAGGTGAAGCATTTTATTTTGAAGCAAATGATTTCTTTATATCCATCTATGAATGATGAATTGACTATCACATTTTCATCAACATGCAATAGTTCTCAACACAAACTTAACACTCTAGCTACAACCCAACATGCATTTTCATCTTGTTTTAAGGCAATGGGTGTTATTAGATTCCCAATCTAGCTAGGAAATTAAATAGAATACACAAATTGTGATGCATACAAAGTACAAACACATGAAGCTCCAACCCCCAAAAAGAATACACAACTATTGCCGGTTGCTCCAAACGTCTCCCCTCCACAACTAGGGTGAGGCAAACGTTGCCCTCTCAACGGTTCAGCTCCTCTCAAATTTTGGTTACCCTTCTCTCATTCTTGAAAGGAATTCATTGACTACTATTCTTTCCATCAACTCGCCCCTCATCGCTACTGCGACGGTTGTATGAGAGAGTGAGTGTTGCGTCAATTGCAAGTAATAAATTTTGATGTACGTAGTGTTAGAGTAATGATTAAATTTACATTTTCTTATCAGCTTAAACTTTTGAGATAAATGATAATTTAATACGTAAGACCAATGTCGATCTACAGGAAATAAGAGGACATTCAAGTAAAATTTCTATTACAGTGCAGAAAAATAAAATGAGAAGTAGAATAATGAAATGATTAAATTAATTACAAAACTAAATTAAGTAAAGTACGACCAAGAAAAATTAATGGGAAAAACAATAGGGCTTCAAGGATTCACTTAGCATTCTATTTTGTATTCTTGAGGTAGAGAATTAATTCTCCTAATCAGAAATTAAAATAATAAAACACTAATTAAATTAAAGTCAACTAAGCACAGATTTGATATAAAATTTAATTTCAATGACATGTTAAGAGAGATTAAGTATTCACTATATTTTCTTTTCAAAAAAAAAAAGTATTCACTATATTTTTGACTCATAATAAATCAAACAAAATAACCATTTGATATATATATATATAATGAATAAAAACTAATTGCCAACATAAAATTTTTCTCTAATTAAACATATTCTCTGTCCTTTTTATTTTATTTTTCCTTCTGATAGAGAAACTTTCATCCTCGTGTGGGTTCACCGTTCACGTTATCTGCACTCTCTGTTAGTGTTAGTAGATGAGAGCGAGTGATGAGATGGAGGGATTTGTTTGTTTTGATCGTCTGCAGTCTGCAGAACGTACGCCTCTTCCCTTTTCTTCATTCACGTGAACTGCTTTCTTTCTTTCTTTCTTTCTTTCCAAGTTGGCAATTGATGAGATTAAGACAAATTATTTCCCTTCTCTTTTTTATTATTATTATTTTATTTATATATATTTATATATATATATATTTCTGTATGAGAGGTGTGTAAATTTATTTTTGAATTTATAGGACATTTAATAATAAATTTTTAAAAAATATGTAATAGAATGAAACAAAATACCTTTCAATTTATTAATTAAAAAAAGATTTTAACTTATATTAGGATGAGCCTTAAAACCTCATTTTTACAATCTCCAATCAATAATCGACACATAAGCAAAAACATAAAGAATGCATAAAAATAACTTAAGACCAAAATACACTAGGTTTTAGGGTGATAAAATTCTTAAAGGATTAATCTTTCACCTCTAAATTTTAGTTTTGAATCCAAAAATGAGTTTTGAGGTATTAGAAACAGGTTTTGAGGCATTAAAAATAGGTTTTAGGGCATTAGAAACGGGTTTTGAGGCGGGTCACGGTCAGTGGGGTTTGAGGCGGGTCATGGCCGGTGAGGTTTGAGGTGTTCACGGTCGGCCAAATCTGTTGGTCTGGCCCAGGCCTCGCCGGCTAAGTTTTTTTTCGTCTCTGATTTGGTGTACTTGTTCTCACTTTCATTTTTTGCATTTTTCTTAAATTAATGATGTGTCACATGGTGATTGAATGCTGTAAAAGGGTTGGTTTACACTAGGACTTGATAGTAGAGGCTCTCATTAAAAAAATGGTAAATATATTATAAATATCTGTGTCAACCCACTAAAATTGTAAAATCTCTAATTTTTTTATTTTTTACTTTCTGGGTTAATCAAAATGCCAAATAAATTCTCACTATTAAATTTTCTCAAATTTGTGTAACACCCGTTAGTCTCAATCAAAACGTATGTTTTGCCACGTCAACACATTAATTTTTATTTTATTTTATTAAAAGTGGACTCCTTAAATTGTGAACTCCAGTTACTTTGCTATTTATGTTTTATTCAAGTTTCATTCAAATGGAGTGAAATTATTATACTGATTTTTTATGTTATCTTATAACATCTCCAATGGAGGTTCTAAATGAGATTTTATAGTTAAATATAGTTATTATGGGAGCAAATACTTCAAAATAAAAATTTTGCTAAAATTTGCTACATAAAGTTCACTACAGCACCTTGTATAATTTTTTTTTATTCTTTTTTTTCTCATTTTTCTCTCTCCCTCAAATTAAGGATAAAATATTTAAAGAAAGCAAATAGTTTAATAGATTTTATGTAAGAGATTATAGTAAAAAAAACTAGTAGCTAATTTTTTTTTTAAAAAAAAATATATATATTTATTTATGGTAGCTAAAATGACTATCATTGATGGAGATGCTCTAAAGTACCTGACTAGTTCTTTAAATTCTTTATATTAATGTTACAAGAATTGTCTTCTTTTTTTTGGGCAGATATTTTCTTGGTTGGTGGGTCTATAAGCTATTGGATTGGATCATTTAATTGGCCCATTTTTAATTTTAATTTTTTTTCTATTCAAAGAAAAACATGGAATATTACAAGGGTAAAGAAACAGTGAGATAGTTCCCAAGGGTTTGTTAAATCGGTTGAAGACCACGTCTCATAAAATGGATGCCACTAATTCGAATCTCCTCTCCTTTTTCCGTCCTCTTATATCGATATGTCATTAAAAAAAGGGGGGATAAACAGTGAACTGGTTTGAATTTATATGGATTGGAATTTCAAAATTGTTAAAGGAGGCTTACTAGGGTCAAGATACTCACACGGTCCATTATTTATGGGCTCCCTTTACTCCTGTCAGGGCCTATCAAATTCTGGGCCCAGGAAAGCCATTAAAGCCTCCTGGGCCCCGAATTCTATAGGCCCACCAGATTATAACCATGGGCTCTGTGTGTTTTGGATTTTCATAAGGGTCTGGTGAAAGGTTTTTTTTTTTTTTTTTTTTGGCACAATGGATAATTTGATGAATATATATATGCTTTTTCCATTTAATTTGATGGCTGATTTGGAAGGAGGAGACAAATTAAGATTGAAATGTCAAATTAGGGAGCAAGTTGCAATTATTTAATTTTTGGTGATATGTTTGAGTGTAACATAATAGTTTAAGGGGGTAAAATGTAATTTACTCAAAATGTTACAACATACTTTGTAGATTATTTTTTAATTTATCCTAAAATATGTTTTTTTTTTAAAAGAAAAAAAAATGATAAATTAGCAATGCCACATCAACATCAGCATAAGTGATGTAGTATAAACATTACTCAAATGTTCATTTACTATTAATCTTCTTCTTTTTTTAGCAAATTTTGATCTAAAAGTAAATTTGCAATGTCAAATTAACATAGTAGAATAATAGTGAGATAGTGAAGTAGAATATAGGGTTAAATACACTTTACCCACACCTAAAGTTTGAGTCAATTTTTAATTTAACCTCCAATGTTTTTAATTTTTACAACGCACCTCACCAAAGTTATAAATGTTTTCAATTTGGTCGATCCGTTAACCATTTCCATTTTCTCTTATGGAAATAATAGAAAATACTAAATTGCCCCTACAATTTTATTATTTTTTTTTAAAAAAAAAACTCAACAAAAAATAAAAATTGGGGGTGGTTGTAGCCACCCCAAAACGGCGCAAAAGGGGTTGCTATGACCAGCCCCATTTTGGGGACATTTTTTAAATTTGTTAAAATATATGGGGACAATTTTAAAAATTTAAGACAAAAAAAAAAAAAATACATGTACCTGGCACATGACCTATTTTAGGTCAAATTATTAACGAATGGGCCACCTTGAAAAATTATGAAACTTTGATGGGTGCATTATAAAAATTAAAACATTGGAGGTCAGATTGATAATCAGCTCAAACTTTGAGAGATGAAGTGTAATTATTCATAGAATATAACATTACTCAAACAAAAAATCAGCACGATTCTTTTTTTTATTTTTTATTTTCTAATTGAATTCTAGAAAAATGGTTAGAAAGGAACATGATTCATCTCAATTGGCATATAATATAATGCACAAGATACCAACAACTTGAGAAAATATTGTACGATCTTTATCTTTTAATGGGTAACACATTTGATGAAAAGCCAATTTTGGGTATAACCAAAACGTGCTCTTTGTGTGTAGATGCCCATTGAATTAAGTTGCTTTTGAATTAAAAAATAAAATAAAATAAAATAAAATAAAATAAAATAAAAAAGTAGATGCCAGCTTGAGATTTGTTTCACTTAAGTACAATGTATATAATAATGCAAGTAGACCACGTTTATGCCAACAAAATGAAATGTTCAGGTATTACTGTCAAAAAGGGAGACATTGTGACAGGCAAGCTAGCTAGCAATTAAGGGATTTCTAATAATCAACTACTCCATGTTTCTTTTGTCTCCCTATCATCATTAAATCAAATCATTATATATATTTATATATATATTGAAATTTTACAAATACTTCTTGAATTTTCAAGCGTTTTGAGAAAAAATTTCAAAATTCTTAATTTTATCTCTTTCAACTTTTAATTTAATGGAATCTATCTTCCCTACAGTTTTTGGCGTTAACTCCTAGCGGAAGAAACTATGAAAAATATCAAAAATTTTGTTTTTTTGTTTTAATCTTTAATTTGGAATTAAAGATAAATCTTAAATTTTATTAAAATTTTAGGGATATAAATGTTATTTAATCCCTTTTGTCGTTTATTTTAACGCTCAAGAGAAGGAGATTGTATTATATATAAAATCATCAACTCTTGGGATCACAGGGATTGATGGCAGCAACTTTCATCATTTGAAGTAATGACATGAGTTGGTAGATGCAACCCACTAATAATCCTACTAAGTATCTGAAAATCATGTGCAATAAAAATTATTATTATTATTATTAATACATTAATGAATAATTAAAAACTGTCATATGCTTATTATATTCTCTGTCATCCCCAATTATATTGAAAGGTCCACCAGCCAAACATACTTCCCTTTAAAATTCTCAAAAGAATGCCTTCTTTTTTTCTTTTTTTTTCCAAAAAATGCCCTTCCCTGCCACCCGTGTGTGTATTAATGGATATGGGTATATCCGTCCAAGACGCTATCTACCGTACGAACATTGCACGTGCAGCCCAACTCGATGTTAATCATCCATTAACTGGAAAAACCGATTTAAGCAAACCGTTAATCACATGGTGACCAGCTCAGCCGGTCACATGGCCCAGGTTATGTGGGACTCACGCGACGCTCCTAACGAAGAAGCGGACTCTTTCCTGGTAGTTGCCCGCACATGCACGTGTGGGAAATCCCGTGATCAACGGCTGCAATTTTTTTTATTGGTGATCGGACGGGCGGGAGCTCTCCCCGTAAGTGTCGTAACCGACTGCACCTTTTTTTTATAAAATTACGAGGCAAATCAAATGATTTGTGGTGGGGGTGGAGGTTGGGTTTGACCGTTGACCAGATCCAGCAAAGACAAAGCAACTTTGACCGAAAGTGCACGTGTGCTTTGCTGTCCGTCGGCTCTATAGATATTAGAAAATGGTGCGCCACGTAGGATCCACATGAGAGGGTCAAGTTGGTACGGAAGCCCGAGGTGAAAGAACACTAGTTTACTGAATTACCCTGCCAAGTTACCCATTTTACAAGACTGAGATAAAAGTCTATTTTGCATTCTTCTAACTTACTCAATTGACGTGGTTTAATCTTTTTTTGACATGTCCGCACAAATGAATGAAGAGTAAAAATTTGAATTAGCGACTTCTATTTTATGAAGTATAATTCGAAATCAATTGAGTTATCACTTGAGGACAATTGACATGGTATACTCAATTTACCCTTTCATCAATCTTAATTAAAAAAGAACAAAAAAAATTCAATGGTCACGTTATATGATTATGCGGGGAGAAATGCTAAAAAAGGCAATATAGCATTTCTTATCATTGTAATTCTAAAGTCCTTTTAATCCAATATGCCTACTAAATTGGCCTAAAAAACTTGGAACGAGTTGTAAATTAGTAGTTCGTCTTTGTTCTAAAATTATTAATGAAGATGCCAGTTAATCGTACTTCAAGGTCTAGATCCACGATGTCTACAAGGAGTAGAACAAAGAATGATCAAAGTGCCTTGCCGTTGGTCCAGAGGAGAGTCACTTCGATGCTTAAGTTAGAAAAAGAATTTCAAGAGAAGAAACAAGATAGAAAATGGGAGTGTTTGGCCATAACAGAATGAACGTACCTCTTAGTGATTTTGTTAGCCCCTTCTTACACAAAATGTTTCTCATGATAGTTTTTTGAAGAATGACCCCTACTCCCTTAAATCTTGCTTCTATCGTGTCTATAATTATAACAAAATTTCAGTAATCCATGTTGCAAGCAAGCTAGGATAGTATACGAGGATTTCATTGGTACTTTCCCGTGCTTGCTCCTCCGGAATATACTTGGCCCGACCATCCTAGGTAACATCAAGCTTGGCTAGCTCAATATGGCCTTTTTCCTAACCAACTAGCCATTTTTGTTGTATCAAAGGTGGACGGTTCCAACTTGGTTAAATAAAGCTCACTTTATAGTCATATGGTATACCATAAATATATCATGAGATATGGATCAAGCATTTACCATTTGCAAAGTTAAAAAAAAAAAAAAAAAAAAAGGTTTTGGGCAAGCTTCTTTCGTACTTCATATTTATTTATATACATTATGAAAGAGCACATAGTTTAGTATTTATAAGGGTATATAGTATACATGAATATTTTACGGTTGGGAGACAGATGTGTGTTCACGTTTGCACTAGACTAGATGTAAAGTCCGTTTGAATCTACAGTTCCAAAATATGTGATTTTTTTAAAAATAATGATTTTAAAATTTGTAATTTTTAAAAAATGCAGCATTTGGTAAAATCGCAGCGCGTCAGGAAAAAATGTTAGCCATATTTGTGTCATCACCCTAAAATGACTAGTCAATTTGGAACTTTCTTATAATCGCTTATAAAACTGAGTTTTATCTAGTAAATAAGCAGTGTCAGACTTAACACCTACGAATGCCTTTCTATAAACCACATACTTTATAAGCAGTGTCGTGTTATTAGCATTTCACTATGATGAAGATGCCGAGCAAATGGCTCATATAGTCAAGTTTGTATAAATAGATTGTAGTTGTTAATGTTGTAATAATATTCATTTGAAAGCTCTATGTATGCGTTGATGATAAATGCTTATGTTTACTAATATTTTATTTTTTCTTAAATCATTTATTTCTGCTTCCCGCTAAAGTATATTCTGATAGATTAGTGTTGTGTGGTAATTTCATGCTAATTACTAGTTAATTAGTGTGGTAACACTACGAACAACACTCTAAGTTCAGTATTTTAATAATTTAATTTTGGAGGCGTTACTTGTTATTTTTGCTTGAATAACCAAAATCAATTCCTTGGACATCAATGTGGGAGAAGCAAAAGTAGCCCTCCTTGCTCTTGATCTTGCATCCTCATTTGGGAAGTTCCCTATAATGTATATGTGGTTGCATGAGTATTTCCAAGTGAGAGTCATTCTTAAAACAAAATATTTTTTTTTTAAATTAAACTAGCAATCAATGTTACCTAGGTGAAAGAATGTTGGAATGTTTTCCAATAATTGAGATTTCATTGATTGTAAATTTTGGTTTGCACAAACAGATTGGACACCTTGCCTATAATGATTTTACTACTTTGATGTTTATTGGCATGTTTGCTCTGAAGATGCATAGGATTATAATTGCTATATGATGTGATATATCATATGTAGGCCATACTCTTGAATAGGGTTAGAGTTGGAGAAGGAATCTCCTTCTTTATTCTAAAGGGGTAATAGTGTCTAAAAAAAAAGTGAAATTACAATATTATCTCTCGTAAAGTTAAGTAATCGAAAAAGAAAGAAATCGTTTCTATTCAAGGATTTTTCAATTTGAAACTTAAAGTTTAAAAATTGTTAATGTATTCCCTAATATTTCAAAAAAAATTTAATTTAGATATTTTGTTACGAATTTTTGTCTAATTGGACTGATTTTTTTTTTTTTTTTTTAAAAAAAATGAAAGTAATTACGTAATTTTATAAGTTTTCGTCCAATTTTACGGAAATTAGTAACATGAAGTATAAATTTAAAAACCCTTTAAACTTTAGGAGATAAAAGTAATTTTTCCTCAAGTTTTTCTATACAAAGGTCGAACCTTTTTACTGCTAATAAATTTCTTTGTAAGATAAGTGATTTTGGCTGCCCCAAATGGATAGGGAGTGATTCTAGCCACCCCGATTTGGCTAAATGGGGGTGGCAAGTTTTTTTGTTTTTTTTTTGGTTTATTGGACGAAACATAAATGAAAGTATTTACTGCATTTTATCATATGAAATCGAAGGGTATGCTTAATAACACCTTAAACCACATGTACTAAAATAATAATTAACCTTACAAATTATTAAAACAAGGTATGGTTAAAGAGTGATTAGACCATCAATCCATATCCAAACAGGTGATTATGTCATTTTAGTTAAATAAATAAAATAAAAACTCAGAAAAAGTAACAGATATAAATTAGTGGAAATAGAGAAAGAAATCATTAACCTGGGGGCGAGAGTGACAGAGAGAAGATGGTTGGTGGCACGCAAAGGATAAAATGGGGATGATATAATAATGTTGTCATTGAGACATGACTAACCCCAAACTGAAATGTCTAATCAAATCAGGGGGAAGTGGGACCCCACCTTCTTGAAGCGCCTACTTCTGGAGCACCAATGATTGAATTAGAAGACGCAGACAAGGAAGGGGTAACATGGTCATTCCATCCATTAAACAATCACAAGGGTCAGGTTCACGTGCATATCACATGGGGGGGGGGGGGGGGGGGGGGGNAACCTTGTAGTTGTACGGGCGGGAAGTCTGTCTGTAGGACCCATGCTGAGTTGTGGGTCACTGTACACCTCCAATTATGCACGCCCCAATCTAATTCTTACCCAATTCATTCAACATTTAATGTGCAATCACTTGATTATAATTATTTTTTTTTCCTTCTAAATTCCAACAAGTTGTAAGAATTGATTGATTAAAATCTCATTCAACCTCTCTTTTATGTTTGGATTGAAAAATGTGTTTCTCATGTTCTTAAATTTTTGTGAGGAAAATTATTTGTTAATATTTTGGATTTTTCTTTTTTGGGTTGAAAAGAAAAAAAGAAGCAAACAAGCCAATTTTAACCAATCAGATTGAAATTGTAAGACTGTTTTCTTGCCTTAACCGTTATATGGATAACTTAATGTTGGGTGGTCTTGAGCAGCTCTTGACTTTAAAAGTTAGTTCAAGAGACGAGACTTTTTATTACACTTATAAACCGACTCTCAGTCCCTTTCGCAACCGATATTGAATAATCTCAACAATCTTTTTTTCACACATCGAGCCTTAGATTGGAATAGAGACAACACATTTCTCTTATGTACTGTTAAGCTAAGATTTGCTAGTTGAACTTAAACTCTAATATTAATATTTTGTAATCTTGGATCTCTATTAACTCCAAAAGTTAGCTCAAAATATAGCTTTTTCTACACTAATGAACCACCCAACAACTACTTCAACGACTGATAAAGGATAATCTCAACACTTAAAATTTATTTGGACAAATGTATCTCATAAAATGTTTTTCAAATTTATTACTCGAAAGTCGAATCATTAGTAATCGAAAGAGTAAATTTAGGGGAGGAGTTATTTATCCTAAGTTAACCTACAAATAAATTTATTTTGATGATTGATTGGTTCATGGAAATGGAATAACTTGAAGAGATGACAAATGAAGCGTGCGTTTGCGGTATGATATGAAATGATATGATTAGAAGAGAGAAGATAGGGAAGGGGCCAAGTTCACGTGAGAATCACATGGGAATGAGCCTCGTACGGGCAGGAGGGGTTGGGGGGTGACCATGATTTGTGGGGGGTTGTCGAGTTGCCAACCAAAAGGGGGGGCCTGAATAAAATCAACCCCCCACCCTAAGAATTAAAGAGAGAGATCTATTAATTCAAAATTCCAATAAAAATAAATAATAAAAAAGAAGAAGGAATTGAGAGATCTATTATTGGTTCTCGTGTAGGTGGGGAGGGGGGAACACGTGGGACAGCTATCACGCACCCGTGGGGACACCATAATCATCATCCGACATCTTGTCGGTCCTCACCGCCCCAAAAATCCTATTCTTATTAAATGCCACTACTAGCGGCATTAAAATCACCCCCCCCCCACGTATACCTCACGCGCGTTTGTATCATGTTCTTTACACGCTCTAATAATTGTCCCACTCTTTGGACTTATTGCTGTTGGAGGAGAGAGTTTTGGGCCTTGCTATTTCTTGGCGCGTCAATGGGTTTCCCGTTTTCCTACTTTTGAATTTTTTTTTTTGGGGTCAAAGTTGACCGTTTCATTGAACTAAAGCCAGCACATTATATTAGTTTCCTTAAAACAGTACCCCGATTCCGTAGGTTGTGATTTGAGGTTTCTCCTATTCCATATAGATTGCTTGAAGGATTTAAAAATATTTTTAATATTTAAAAAATTTGTCTGATAAAAAAATTAAAAGAGCTTTAAAGGATCAAAAAGTTTTAAAATAGTTTTAAAAAAAAAAATTATAAGGATGGAGTTTTTCTTCAAATTGGGTTGAATGAATCTTCTCTAACCTATTTGTAAAAGTGATATGTGTCCTTTTTTTTAATAACATGTGAGATACACATGAGTTTTTAATATTATTTATTTCAACTTTGTCCCTGTTATTAAAAAATCATGTGCATTTCACATATTCAAGGAATACATGTCACTTTTACAGATTAGGTTGAAGGAAATTCCTCCAACTCAGTTTAGAGGAAAATTTTATCCTTCTTATAAAAGCTTTTGTCCAAAAACTTTTTTTGACTTAAAAGTTCTATTTTTCAAACACAATTCTAAATAGGTTCTAGTGTTTTATTTTATACAAAAAAAAAAAAAAACCACAATTACGATATAATAAAATAAAATAAAATAATTACACACAATAATACTAATATTTTACAAGAGGAGATTCTTGTAAATGGAGAAAATTAATTAAAACTCAAAGCTCAATCCAAGACAGTTTCATACTAGCACTAGATCTAGTTTATACAGGCACTGAAATCTAGTTTAGACAGGCCCTAGTTAGGGGTGTAAATAAGTCGAGCTTGAGCGAGCTTTTCTTATTTGGGCTCGAGCTAGTTCGCGAGCTGGCTCTTATATTTAATTTAATTTTTTATTAATTTAATTTTTTTAATTATAAATTTAAGCTTTAAATATTCTTAAATGGCTCAAGAAGTTAGCTTGCATATGAACATTTGCTTAGTATGGCTAGCTAAATATAGAGCCCGAGTCAATACAGCAAAACACTTGGTTTCAAAGAGAGAGGATATGCATCATTTTATAAAATGATGCATATCAGAAAAAAAAATCATCAATCTTTAATATTAATATGAGCAATTATGTGGAAAACTACTAATTCAAGCTTTATACGAGCTGCTTACAAGCTTAGTCGAGTCGAGTCGAACTTACTTTGTTTAAGATTCGAGCCAAGATTCGTGTTCACGAAACGCTTCATTTAATATTCGAGTTGAGCATGAGCCGAGCCCGAACTTGCTCGCGAGACGCTTCGCTCACTTAACAGTTCTAATTAGGTGGAAACAATAAGTAGGGGTAGAAAAGTCAGATTGGAATTTTCAACAATTTACAACCCAAAATGTTAATAATTTAGGGAAACGGATTCTCTCTGTTTCCTCTCGTTTGAGCATTTAAAAGAGTAGTGGTATTTAAAAATTTTAACCTTAAAAAAATTTAGATAAATTTTACCTTTTTAAATACACCAACTAAAAAAATAAGCGAGAATTTAAAATAGAAAAGATCCTTTTGATTGGTCTTATATAAAGACCCACTCGTCCAAATAAGTTTGTTTGTTTGGAATTGCTTAACTAACTGCTTAATTTAAGAGTTTGTCTGAAATTGTACATAACAAAATTGGCCAAGCAAAAATGGGTAAAAAACTTAAAAAGAATTCTTTTTTTTTTTTTAAAAAAAAAAAAAAACTTTTTTCTCTAAAAATTCTATAACTATGTTTTTGTATAAGCTACAAAAAAGAAACTTTTTTCTAAAATACCCTTTTAGGCAAAGTTATATTTGTTCATAATTCCTGCACAAATTATTAGTAATTTAATAAATATCAAATTACTAGAAATATCAACTGAAAAAAGTATGGATGGATGAAAGAACTTGAGCACATATAATTGCTATGCCCTTTGGCTTTAATAATGCATAGGGTGCCATGCGGTCATCATGAGACCAAAAGGTTGGTCATCAATGTTGCGGAAAGGGCAATCACCTTCTCTTCCTACCAAATCAACATTCACTTTATAGGCGTAGGATTATCGGTCACGCCCGCCTTGTCTACCAAGAAAAGTAATGAATATAAGAAATAATATATTCACTCAAATGAATTAGATAATATCTCGTTAATTATAATAAATAGGATATTGGACATGATTCTGTTCCGTTCATTTATCAAGCAACTCATTCAAATAAGTTGATAAATGAATAACGATTATATTCATCGAAATTCCCTCTAAAGATGAATATGCATTCCAAAATATTGTGAAACAGATATATCATATACTCGGCTAATCCAAATATTTATCAATAACGAAAATAATTACATAAAATCCTATAAAAGAAACACAACAAAACATTAGAAAAATGAGACATCTAGTGTCTCTAACCAAAATCGAGAATTTTTTGACGCTTTTACTCTTTTACAAATAATCCATTACCGGTTACGCCATACCAAAATCTGCATCATAGCAATAATAGTTAAGAGGTAAAATAAAAAGTAGCCCACAAATGTTGCCGAGCTACTATTTAATAAACATGGACTTGGACTGAACTTTAACGATTTCCAATATCCCCCCATGATTTGATCTAAAAAGAGAAGATAGAAAAGTTAACTTCACATGATGTATCAAGCACTCATCTTTTGGTCTCATTCTTATCCGAAGCCAACAAAAAAAATCAACCATCTTGAAAAGCACTTTCATAGAGCATTCAGATTAGGAGGAAATGACACTCTCCTTTCTCCACTCTTCCAACTCAAAAATTGACCAAAGTTGACAACCTCTTTTTTTATGATGCAACTTCTTCTTTTTTGTTTCCAATCACCTTTTTTTTTTTTTAATTATTATTATTTTTTATTTTAAATGATTATAAAAGGGTCTTAATATTTCTTATCACTCTTAATTTTTAAAAAAGAAAGAAAATGAGAATGAGCGTTAATGTTTCCGAGCAGAAAGTGAAAAACAGTCCATTTTGTGTGTACATAAACTTGACATATCTTGCGATACTCAAAGTAGTTCACTTTTCGAAGAAGAAAATATTTATAGATGTTGAATACTATGAACCAACAACAAAAATTGTGAAAATGAATTTATAAGAATTTCAGTATTTTATGGTTTTATTTATTTTTTTATAAAAAAATTTAATTTAATTTACACGAATTATACATATTACTCATGCGTTAAGCGAGTTGACCCTAAATTGATTCATTTATCAAACAGGTCAATTTAGGTATACTTAAATTAACTTGAAACTAATTAAATAAAATTTAAAATCACTAATTTTATGTTGAATTTATGTCAAATTTACGTATCATATTAAAAATTGCTAACCTAACTTTACAAAAATAGTCAATCAAGTTAATAAGGGGAAGAAGAAAAAACGCAATGTTAATTTATAAAATCTAAAAGGAAAAAAATAATAATAATAATAGACTAATAGTGATTGTCCTCCTTGTCAATGATTAAAGCAGACCACTTCTTAATTAATTGAGGTTAATCATCAACTCATCTATCTCAGGGGTTCTTTAGTCATTTTACGGAAAGGGACTTCTACTACATATTGCACGAAAACCTGGTGATGGAGACGGGGGGCAAAGTTATGTGGATAGAGATCAACGGTGGGAGTTTCAATCACACGCGCCCGTGAGGGAGCGTTAGTGGTATAATTGAGTGAGCTGGGGGGGAGTTCAAATGATTGTGATGAGGAGGGTGTCGGGGCGTGGAGAGACAAGATGACACGCACGGGCTGTGTTCGGGGTGGTGGGGCCCCACGTGCAACAGTAGGGGTATAATTCGTGTGAGACCACGTGTCTCCCAGCAAGACATGTTGGTCCACGTGAGTTTGAGGGGCAGGTTTTTCTTCCACGCTTCCCTCTTTTCCGCACCCCTCCTCCCCCACGTGAACTCCACTCTCCCTTGTCCCCACTCTCCCCCAGCCATTTTCTTTAAAAACAAACAACAATTTGGGTTGGTTTGATAAATCATCTCATTTCGATTTGGGTTTTGATATTGTAGTAAAAATTGATTAATGTAAAAAAAAAGTAAGAATATTTAGTATAAAAAAATAAAAATTTTTATTTTGTAGTAATTTTTTTATTTAAAAAGTAATAAAAAAGTAATTGATGTAATATAAAAAATAATATAATATTGAAAAAATAAAATAATTGAATTTTTTTTTATCTTTGTCAAAATCGTTTAATAAACGGACCTTGGCTTGGCTTCAAGTACATAAGAAGATGCCCAAGAATTTCTGGCCTTGCAATAAATTTCATATTTATTCATAAAAAAAAAGAGCGAATTTATTTGAGCTTAGTTTGACTAAAAAGGCCCCGTTCTTCGTGTGTCAAGTGTCAACCCAATTGCTATTATTGGTTGTCGGTCATTTTTAGTTGATTGTTTAACACATTAAGAGTATGTTTAGAATTGCATTTGAAAAATAAAATTTTTAAGTTAAAACGTATTTTTTGGTTAAATTTTCATTTTTAAGCTTCTGTCAAAATTACGTTTTGATCATTTTTTAATTTTTTAAACCCTTAAAATTGTTTTTAATTTTTTTTTATCAAATATGTATATATATATATTTTTTAAACGAACTTTTTGAGTGTTAAATGTACTTTTAAACCATTTAAATGCACTTCCAAACATATCTTAAATTTACATCTTTCCAAAAACTCGAGATTAAAGAATTAGCCCTGCTGATATAATGTATTAAAATTCAATCTTGTGTCCCTTCGATTCTTAAATATATATATAAAAATATTTGTTACATATTCATAATCATGCTTTCCTCTCTGGAGCCACATGAGGAGGAGTTGGAGTTGGATACACAATTATTGGCAAGCACTGCAGCCTAAACGCTCTCTCAGCGGGCGTCCGGGCAACGCTCCACGGTGCAATTCATCCCTCGGGGGTCACCCTGTTACAGCTGGGTCGTGAGTACACGCGCTTGACAGGAGAGCAGGGAAAGGAAAAAGCAGTGGTTTTTTAACAGAAAAGTTTAAGAAAGCGACGCTTTTGTCCGTCCCTCGTGGTATAATCTCATGGGAAAGATTTTAGATTTTTTTTTTCAGGAGTGGCGAGAGATAAGGGAATGGGTGGGCCCCAGTTTGACGAGCTAAAAAATAAAAAGTAATCTGTCTGCTTCCAATCATAACGATCTCCTCCATTGATTTGATGGTTGTCGACCTTCTTCACTCCCTCGCCTTCCGCCTAATTACTCCCATTAACAGGGCCCCACTCAAGGACTTGATCTCAGCCCTTGGATCTTGTTCGGGATCAGGTGGGTTTGGTGACCCACACTCCACCCCTTGATTGCTTATGATTTGGTGATGACAAATCGTAATTAATAGTTACCCATGTGATTTAAAATATGAATATGTCATTATTGTTAATTTTTTTTTGATTAAATTACTCCACTCCAAAACCCTAGTTTCCAATAATAGAATGTATAACTACAACTGCGTAATGTATTGTTAAAAAGACAATATATTAAACGATCTTATGATATAATTTAATTTTAAAATGACTTATTATAAATTTTTTTTGAATAAAAACAAGACTCTCATGCATCCAGACTTGTTCTAAGGAGCGAGCTGTGCGGCGAAAGACTGCTTTCACTAAATAATGAGCTACTTTCTATTGGTTATTGATATATAAACACGTCGTGCATCCTAATCTTCTTGAAAATAGATAAGTCAAAACAAAGTTTAACTTGTAAGCTTTTAATTGCATGTTAATATATAATAACCTTCAGTAACATGAAAGGTCATGCCTTCAATATGGTAGCCATATTCAATATGGAGAAGAAGAATTTTTTCCATTCACTTAAAATGGATTATGAGATATTTTTATGGTTGGGATTTAAGGTTGTATCTAACTGAGTAAATAATGTCACATCGTTCAATCTAACTGAGTAAATAATATCACATCATTTCAATTTTTTAAATAGCATGCCAATATATTTATTAGATGATATCATCTGGATTATTATATACAAAAACATTAAATCTTTACCATAGAGTAACTAACGATATGAATGATGAACGTAACAAACTTATTCAATAAAAATGTAGGCGAGATGGATGCTAAAATTTAAATAAATATGAAGAATTTCTCTATATGAAAGAGATATAAATATATTAGCGGAGTGTAATGGAACTTCATTTATGTGTATTAAATATGTGGAAGCTAAGTCTAACTGGCTTTTCATTCATTACTAGGATAAAAACAAAAAAAAAAACAAATGCACTCTTGGTGTCCTCATGCTTTTAAGTGGATATTATTTTTTTAAAAATCAAAAAAGAAAGTTGCCTGTATTTTTTTCACATAGTTTTTTAAAAAATAATATCCACATAAAGAACGGATTGAGATCCTTTCATATTTTCTAAATTATGAGATTCTCGTATTAAAAAATTTGAGCCATCTATTTTATCTAACAGTCTAAACAAATGTAGAAGTTTGTGTTTTATCAAAGTAATTTATTTTAGTTTTTAATACGTCAAATCTACTTGCTTCGGTAACACAAACTTTTACATTTGTTTAAACGGTTAAATTAAATGGAGGGTTCAAATTTTAGAATATGATTAAATTTCGAAAGAATACTTAGCATTTTTTTTTTTTAAAAAAAAAAAACATATTTCATGTTTTCTTTTCCATGAGCAAATTAGACCGCTGTACTAAAAAAAGTTAGACCACTGGTTCAATGGCCAAAGTAAATTTTCAAGTAATTAAGGCATGTACTAGAATGTAGGTTCGAACTTCTATAATGAAAAATTATCACATATGTCTGATTAATAGTGTTTGTCACTTTGGATTTTCATTGATGTCCTAAAAGAATTGGACTAGGTTGTGGCTTAGTTAGACTTGAGAGCGTTTATGATTCTCATCATCTAGACTCATCGTGATGTTTTAGCGAGTATGTGCTATTATAGTCATACTTAGTTAAAATAATTACAGGCCTACTATTTGAAAAAAAGAAAAAAGAAAAAAAAAGGGTTTTGTTCGAGATATAGTCAACCGTCAATGAAGATGGTTTGGTTACCAAACACAATATACAGTGTACAGAAATGGTTCCCTTTTTACCATGGTTAGTAAATAGTGTAAAATGAAAGAGAAAAGACAAAGGCGCAGAGTTAGGTATTATTAGGGAGGCAAAAGCCATGATTGAGATAATTTGGCTTCCTGACACCTCGTCATGATTGCTCTTGCACACCATTTTTCTCTTCTTTCTATATAACCCCCACCTCCCCTCCACTACTCCTCTCTAAAACCAGACCATCAGAGGAAACAATTTTTCATCTGGGCTGCAAAAATCAAGGATGATGGTTCAGAAAGAAGATCTGGGTTTGAGTCTAAGCTTGAGCTTCCCTCAAACCCACCATTCTTTGCAGCAGAATCTCATACCTTGTTTGCTTCCATCTTCTGCTTCTTCCTCTTCTCCGCCTCCTCCTCCTTCTAGCTTCAATCTTCCCAAGCCCTCTTGGAACGATGCCTTCCTTTCTTCAGGTTCGTTTATGGCTTTTTTTTTTTGCATGGCTTTCTCTCTCAGATCTGGTTGGTGCTGTTGCTGGTTTTAGCCATTGCCAACCATTTTCTTAAAGAAACCATTCTTTTGCTTTTCTTTTTGAGGATCTTTGATAAAAATATATAAACTTTTCTTGCTTTTCCATGTTTGATTTGTTTAACAACAAACTTTTATCGGTTATTTTCCTCCCGATTTTTCTCTCGTTCACATTCTAAGCTTCCCAAATCAGCTACTTCAGATCCGTTCCTAAGAATCATTGTTTTTTACATGCAGATCGGAACTCCGAGACGCGATCTTTCCTCCGCGGCATCGACGTGAACCGGCTGCCTTCTACCGGCGACTGCGAAGAGGAAGTGGGCGTATCTTCCCCAAACAGCACGATATCTAGCGTGAGCGGCAAGCGAAGCGAGAGAGAAGCCAACGGGGAGGACCATGAGACTGAGAGAGCTTCCTCTCGGGGTATCAGCGATGAAGAAGATGCTGAAACCTCGAGAAAGAAGCTCCGCCTCTCCAAGGACCAGTCCGCTATTCTCGAAGAGAGCTTCAAAGAACACAACACTCTCAACCCCGTAAGTCCTACGCAGTAAAACCCAGCTTTCTTTTCCCTAAACTTCTGTTTGGTTACTGAGAAAACGAAAAAAAAAAAAAAGGCACTGCCATTTTTTTCTGACAGACGAGTGCTTTTTTGGTTGCAGAAGCAAAAGTTAGCGTTGGCTAAGCAGCTAGGCCTCCGACCCAGACAAGTCGAAGTGTGGTTCCAGAACAGAAGGGCAAGGTGTGAATTTAATTTTACATTTTGAGGGTACTTTGGTACTTTAAATCAAGATTATAATTACTATTATGCCCATTTGGAGTAGCTTTATTTACGAGTGGCGTGAACTGAACTTTACAGGACCAAGTTGAAGCAAACTGAGGTTGACTGCGAGTTTCTGAAGAGATGCTGTGAGAATCTGACGGACGAGAACAGGCGGTTGCAGAAAGAGGTTCAGGAACTGAGAGCACTGAAACTTTCCCCGCAGTTCTACATGCAAATGACCCCACCCACCACCCTCACCATGTGCCCCTCATGTGAGCGTGTCGCGGTCCCAGTTTCCTCGTCGTCCGTCGTCGACGCCGGGGCCCACCAGATGGGCCCGACACGACCACGCCCACGCCCACGCCCGATCCCCATCAACCCGTGGGCCCCAGCACCGGCTCCCATCGCTCACCCGCACCGGCCGTCCGATGCGCTTCATCATCCCAGATCGTGAGAGAGGGGTGGGAGGGGCAGTTTGGAGATTTCACGCCGAAATCCTTATCCTTAGTAGAATGTGTATGTACGTAGTTGATGCAGAGAGAAGAAAAAAAAAAAAAAATTGGGGTTGTAAAACAGCGTACCAATTGTATGTTGAAAATCTAGGTCTAAGATATGGTTGGTAGAAGGTGATTGGTGGGCCTTCATGTTTTGTATTGTCGGACCCACGTGTGACCTATTTTAGTTTAGTTTTTAGCAGGATTACGTGATTACTAAACACACAGTTTGGATCTTAATTTGGATATTAATTGTTTAACTAAAAACTTAATTTCTGTTCTATACACCCTTAACTACATAGAATATTATTTAGATTTACGATTTCAAAACGTCCGTTTAGTACCGTTACCAAACCGTTTCTGAAAGTGCGTTTTTTTTTTTAACCTCCCATGAACAACTTAGCTGCCTGAGACCATTGCAAAAAAATGGTTTCCGTTTTAAGGGATGAGGAGAAAGATGTAATGGACCCAAAACACAGGAACTACCAAGAACGAGCAGGAAAAAAAACCGAACACCAGGTGTGCACGCGAACAAACAAAAGGAAAAAGGAAGTATAATAAGAGCAAGAACAGAGGAAAGACAGCAGCAGCAAGAGCAAGCAAAAAAGAAAAAAGCAAAAGAGGGTGCTGATAACGAGCGGAAACCACTCAAAACGTGACTGGTTTAGGTGCTGTTAACCCATTGAATAACTTTGTAGTTTGGGTTGTCAAGGGTTGCGTTGCTTAATGGCTGTGAATCATGTTTAAGAAAGTAAATATCATTAGTTACTTCTTTTCTTAAATATCATTAGTTACTTCTCTAATTGGCTGTGGATTACGCTTAATAAAATAAAGATTATTAATTTGAATTTTTCTCTTCTATTGCGTAGATATTTCAATAATAATTAAAAAAAAAACCTGAATAGTTCTGAAATGGTAATAAAATAATGGAAATAGAATTTATAAAAATACAAGATATGTTGCTAATTAATTGGAGATAGCTCGTATCATAGTCTCTTAATAAAGGAGGACTACAATGGATATCAGCCAGATCCAAAGTAATTGAATGATTTAAATTTATTATAATAAATATAAATTTCTTTTTATTCATTATTTTATCTATTTATTGATATTTATTATAATAAATTTAAACATTTTAATTATTTTAATTATTTATTATAATAAATTTAAATCATTTAATTTATAATATATATATTATAGTTTTAACTCCAAATTACAGTCCAAATCCAATTGGTGTCAACATCATATTTCAAGTCTCCCCTCCTGCGGCTGAAGCCATGTTGGATAGACCCACTACTTTAATGTCTTGCAGAACCCAAGTGGACAAGTTAATTGAATTAGAGGATGAGTTGTCTTTTCATTTCCTCCTTGTGATGCACACCCATAATGCTCCACAATTCATTTCCAATGTTACGTGACTCATTAACTCCAACAGGGACTGTTTCANAGTTTTAACTCCAACATACAATCCAAATCCAATTGGTGTCAACATCATATTTCAAGTCTCCCCTCCTGCGGCTGAAGCCATGTTGGATAGACCCACTACTTTAATGTCTTGCAGAACCCAAGTGGACAAGTTAATTGAATTAGAGGATGAGTTGTCTTTTCATTTCCTCCTTGTGATGCACACCCATAATGCTCCACAATTCATTTCCAATGTTACGTGACTCATTAACTCCAACAGGGACTGTTTCACTTCCCTAATGTGATATGTCTTGTCATTCATTATGATATCCCTAGAAAGAAGATTTAAGATTATTTTCTATTCATTTGAACTAACAGAATAAAAATATATTTTCAATATAGTTAATCAAAAATTCTCGGGCACATAATAATGAGTAACTTCACTTTAAATTCATAAATTATTACGTTAAAAGACAATAATATTTATACCCTTAATTTTTTTACAAAATTTCAAATTTAGTAATTTACCATTAATTCCAAATTAAAAAATTAAAAAAGAGGGGATATTTTGGTCTTTTAGGTATTAACTGTAGTTGAAAGTTTAGAAATTCAAATTAAGAGATTTTAAATTTTAAAAACTTGTCAAATCGCGTGATAATTCAGGAGTTTAAAATAAAATTATCCTGTCAACAATCTTTTAAAAACGTACTCTCAATCAAATAATATATTTTTAATGATTTGATTTAAAATTGTACTTTTAATCTACCAACTCGTAGTAATGGTGGTGTAGAAAAGTTGGTGGGAATGGGAATTGAAATTTAGGGTCAAATGGACCCAAAAGCTGCAATTTTCAGTTGTTGGTGATTTTCCTAGTCATGAGTCTTTGGTTCTAAATAATGAACCAATAAATATTGCACAATACTTGCACATGTTTCTTTTGTATTTGAGCATTTTAGTGAATCCACGTCGTAAGAAAACGTTCCACACTTCCATTAATTGTATTGGAAAAGGGAATGATAGTGGATTATGGTTGGGCAATTTGCTTTTGATGACTACAGAAGTCAATATATAAAAGCAAGCTGGTGGTGGTGGGTGGTTCATCTTGTAATAAAATGCACGACTGGTGTTTGATAAAACGTTTCTTTCACACAGTTGCCTTGTTTTTATAGGCTTATATAGCATGCCCATTTACGACAGAAGGATAAGAATTAATTCAACTACAGTACCTGATAATGAGTACAAATTCAAAATCTCTTCTCTCTTCTTCATCTTATACAAATTCAGAAACGTCTTCCATCTTCTTCTCTTTATTTTATCTTGACTTTGATTTGCTGTTTTGTCAGCATCTTGAATTTGAGTTGTGTCAATTTTTGAGCAAATTGTAGGAAAGACAATGACCGAAAAGAAAATAAATTTCGGCCAGTTTTTGACATCTAAATATACTCCTAGGCATAAATGTTATTAATTAGAAGTCTACTAGGGTTGATGGACTTTTCGAGGCTCATACTCCCCCCCATTTTACTTTCTATGATGTGGTTTCTTTTCGGTGCCTCTCATCCAGCCCCCTTAAGTGCATATTTTGTTGTTAAACTCCTTGCGAGGGTTTGGGAAGGGTTGAGAGATCTCTTGAGGTTTGTGCCCCTTCTGGTGACTTTCGTTTTGTTTCTGTTAGAATACTAGCAACAGCTTCACAACCATTTTTCCTAANTTTTTGACATCTAAATATACTCCTAGGCATAAATGTTATTAATTAGAAGTCTACTAGGGTTGATGGACTTTTCGAGGCTCATACTCCCCCCCATTTTACTTTCTATGATGTGGTTTCTTTTCGGTGCCTCTCATCCAGCCCCCTTAAGTGCATATTTTGTTGTTAAACTCCTTGCGAGGGTTTGGGAAGGGTTGAGAGATCTCTTGAGGTTTGTGCCCCTTCCGGTGACTTTCGCTTTGTTTCTGTTAGAATACTAGCAACAGCTTCACAACCATTTTTCCTAAATATAGGGAATAAAATTCTTTTTGATTTCCTATAAAAAAATACTTCATAATAGATTTCCTTATTTTTTCATATATGAATTAAATATTATTTCTTTTTATCATTGTAACCAACGAGAGAGGAGAGAATTGTTGGGACATGTGAAGGAGAGAGGAGAGAGGAGAGAGAATGAGATGTTTTATAATTTAATAATGCATGAGATGTTTTATAATTTAATAATGCATAGGGAGTCTACAGTATTTTTCTATGCATTGGGAAACACTGTAGATGCCATTTGATGTTGGTTAAATTTGGGGCTTCTGATGTGGATGTTTTTGTGGTTTTTTTTTTTTAGATTTTTCCTAAACATAGGGAAGGGAATGGATTATAGGGAGTCTGCTGCTAGTGCTCTTAGGGTATTATAACCGGATTAGCTCTATTTCAGCCCCAACCACTAACAACTTATTACAACTAAGCATAACAACTGAAGCCCAACTACTTAATAACCAAACGTAATAGCCTTTCAGCCCATTATTCTATAACCCATTCTACAGCCCATAAGAAGCATCTCTGTTCATTATGTTTACTTCTTCCCTCCATGAGATCTATGACAGTCCCTTAAAATTCTCATATGGGTATGTTTTTCAGTAGCCAACAACTCCAAATCAAGACACTCATGCACCCTCGATTTGCTTTGTGTGACACAACATGTTTCGTTCGTGCTTTGGCCTCCTTCATAAGATCTTCTGTACTTGAAAGGTTCCACAACTCCATGAGTTGCCTTTAACTCTATACTTATTAGTTTCCAAGAGGTATCTTAATTGGTTGGGATCATGTCTAATGAAGCGGAGACTATTAGTTCGAATCCTCCTTCCCCCTCTTGTGTTATATATACAATTTTTTTGTGTTACATATATATATAAATATTTGCTTAATAAGGTAATTTTTTTTTTTTGGTTTGGAAATAGGTAATTTTTGTTAATTTTTAAATTGTTTAGGGTTTTGTATGTTAATTTATATACATATAGATTGATTTTTGTGTTAATTAGGTCAATTTTTGATTTGTTTGAGATAGTTAATTATTGTTAATTTGATAATTAATTAATTTATTTGCAAATTGTATGTAAATGTGGTATATACCATATATTGTGATTTATTCGCTATGTGGCATGATTGTTATTTGGTATGTGGTATGAACAACGAACAACCATGTGGTTTTGATTGTTATATTTTATTTGTTTAGCGATTATTTTGCAATTTTTAAAACTAGTAATTAACTTAGATTTATGATTTTATTTGTGAAGTGATATATAATAAATGCATTTAAATTTGGACTTGTATATATTGTTTAGGTTTTGCCCTATTAAATTTTATAAATGCTATACGACCAAAAATTTGGACAAAATAAAAAAAAATAAAAAAACTGACTAGGTAACCTAGCAAGATTTATTTTATTTACCTAGAATCCACAATATCTAACAAATGCATATAAATATTTGGGGAAAAAAGAAAAAAGAAAATGTGAATGTGAAAAAAGAATGTAAACGGTTAAACAAAATCATATAATGTAAATGTGAAAAAAAGTAAAAATAAAAAATAAATAAATTCGTGAACTAAACCCTAAACCATAATAAAAAAAGATACGAAAACAACTAGCCTATATAGATGATAATTATTGATGGTACCCATTTGGAATAGTTGTTATTTTAGGGTTTAAGTTTGGGAAATTTACATTTCATAAGTTAAAAATAAATAAATAAATTACAAACAACCTTAGCTAGTAAGTTTGCATTTAAATTAGGACTAATTTTGATTTTGTTTAGGGTGTAGAAATTGGGATCATGTAAATGTTCTATTTGCATTTATGCTAAATATATGTATGTGTTTATTGATTATTTTTAAGTAGCGTATATTTGTTTCCAATGTCCGTAGACAACAATGAACAAGAGTTGGATGACAAAGCCTAGGGGTACAAAGGAATACATAAACGGTTGTAGATCGTTTGTAGACTTCGTAGTTCGAAACTGCATAGTACCTGATGGTAAGATTTACTAACTGTGTAAGGTGTGTCGCCTTAACCGGCGCTACTCATCAGGCATTGTTCTCGCTTACTTGACAGGGGGAAATGCATACTTCCTACATATAAGGACTGAATTTTTCATGGTAAGAAGCTTGTACGGGGTCATGTTGAACAGTCTCCTTTGAATCGTCCAGCCACAAATGCAATAGGTGGAAGCAGTGATCAGGGTGGAAATATGCACGCTATGTTGCGTGATGTGTTCGGCATGCACGATGTCAGGGAAGACAATTATGAGCCTTAAGTCATTGTGCAGGGTGATGAAGAAATCATAGACAAAGAAGCGAATCAAGTTGAAGTTCGAAAGTACCACGAGTTGCTTAAAGAGGCGGAGACATTGCTATATGATAGGACCAAACATAGCAAGCTGAGCGCAACTGTTCATCTGTACAACTTGAAGTGTGTTGGTGGTCTTAGTAACAAGATATTCTCATCTCTCCTTGAGTTCATCAATCAATTGTTGCCTCTGGATGATGGAGTTTTGCCAGTTAATACCTATGAGGCAAAAAAATATTTAAGGGACATAGGACTCGGGTATGAGAAGATTCCGGCTTGTTGTAACGAATGCATGTTATCCTGGAAGGAAAAATAAGGAGTTGGATTCATATACAATTGTGGAAAATCTAAGTGGTAAGATGAAATTCATTTAAATGAGGACAATCAACCCATATCATCAAGTAAGAAACGTCCAGTAAAAGTATTGCGGTGGTTTCCACTATACCAAGACTATAGAGGTTGTTTATGTCTCAGTATACAGTGCCCCATATGAAGTGGCATGCAGAAAGCTGCACAAAGGATGGTGTATTGAGGCATCTAGCCGACGGTGAAGCATGGAAGTCATTTGACAATTTATATCTGAAATTTGCAGCGAACAACATGAATGTAAGGCTTGGACCAACCTCAAATGAATTTAATCTTTTTGGGAACCTTTGTACATCCCACAACACTTTGCTTGTAATGCTTGTGCCATACAACTTGCCTCATTGGATGCACATGAAGCAAACTTCTTATATATTATCCCTGATTATCCCAAGCCCGAGTTCACCTGGAATAGATATAGATGTTTATCTTCAGCCCTTGATTGAGGAATTACATGAATTATGGAATGTAGGAGTACGTACATTTTATGTTTCCACTAAAACACAATTTATGTTGTGAGCACAATTGATGTGGACAATTAATGATTTCCTGGTATACGCGAATTTGTCAGGATGGCTTACCAGGGGAACAAATGCATGTCCATGATGCATGCATTCAACAAGGTCTAGATGGTTAAAATATAGTGTTTTATGGGTCATATGCAATACTTGCCTTTGGATCATCTATGGAGGAAGAACAAAAGAGCTTTTGACGGTAACCAAGAACTACAATGTGCACTCGATGTGCCAAGTGGAGATGAAATCCTAAGATAGTTATAAGTGATACCATTTGGGGATGAGGATGCTGGTAAGTCAAAGCCAAAAAGTAGTAAGAAGAAGGGAGAGAAGCGGAAGAAGAGTACTATCGACAAACGACAACCAGAGAGTAATTATGTAGTATGGAAGAAAAAAAGTATTTTCTTTAGGTTGCCGTATTAGAAGGATAATTTACTGTGACACAATCTTGATGTGATGCACATAAAGAAAAATGTGATGGACAACATACTTGGCATAATACTTGACATGAAAGGGTAAACAAAGGACAACTTCGATGCCCGCAAAGACTTGCAAGAGATGAGTTTGAGATATATATTTCATCTATTTACAGTCGATAATGGAAAAATCTATATGCCCCCAGTTTGTCATACGATGTCAAATGAAGAGAAAACAAATTTTTGGAAAGTGCTTCGAGATGTGAGGGTGCTCGATGGTTATACCTTAAATATTTCCAGATGTGTATGACTTAAAAAACGTACAATAACAGGCCTGAAGAGTCGTGACAGCCACATACTGATGCAATAGCTTCTACCTATTGCTTTACGTGGATCACTTCTAGATAATGTGGTTAGACCTTTGTTTGAGATGACTACATTCTTCAGGGGCATATGTTCAACTACGTTGACACTAGATGATTTGAATCGACTTTAGGGTGACGTCTGTGTCACTTTGTGCAAGATGAAATAGGTATTTCCCCCGAGGTCTTTTTTTTTTCTTCACTAACATGGTTTATGTTATCGTACATCTTGTTCGTGAATGTCGATTGGGTGGACTAGTACAGTATATGTGGATGTATTCGGGGAAGAGGCAAATTTTTATTATCATTTTTTTTGTCCACCACAAAAAGACAATGAATAATTGCAATTGATTGACTAGTTTTCGTAGACAAGAGCCTAGGGGGGTTCAAATCTAATGTGCGGAATAAAACGGTACCCGAGGGATGCATTGCGGAGGGCTACAAAACAACTTAGTTAGTGACATTATGCTCGATATATTTGGATGACGCACCAACGTTACATAATAGGGTTCTTCAAAACCTTGATGATTGTAAGGGGGCGGGAACACGAGTCATCTTCAACCGTATCACATTGGCACAGATTCATTGATATATATTGTTTAACTCCTATGAGTTCCTACCGCTACGGACTTGAGTCATGTCACTAGCATATGCATTGTCATTCCTTGTACAACCATCATTTGTAATGCATTATAATGAATATAATTTGAATTGTAGGATGCACATGGAAATGCTTAGGGGGTGGACGAAGGATGATCAATTGGAAAGCCAACATTTTGAGCAATTTGTCAATTGATACCATGACTACGTAAGACTAATGTCTTCTTATCCATTAAATGATAAGTGTATCTATTTTGCATTCATATTTCTTCACAATTTGAATTTTTGTTGTCCATTGTACGTAATATATTCGTAGGTTAATGGATTGGACGATTGATGCAGAAATAAAATGGGTGAGAAACTGGTAATGCATTGTAGAGGGCCAAAGGAAACGGCAGTCAAGTATAACAGATGTGTGGTTAATGAAAAGTTGTTTCGCACTCTTGCACTTAATATTGGAAAGAGGACTCAGAACAGCGACATGTGTGTGCCGACTATTGATGGTGAAACGTACTACGAAAAGTTAATCAAAATAATTGAGGTTGAGTACTACGCCAGGATTAAGTATGTTATGTTCAAGTGTGATTGGGTGAATAACACGAGGGACAGGGGTTACAAGGTTGACAAGTATGGCGTAACGCTTGTAAATTTCAAAAATCTTATCTCCACGAGAGCGGATTACAGATGAGCCGTTTGTACTAACTTCACAAGTTGACCAAGTATTCTACGTCAAAGATGAAAGGAACCCATATTGGGCTTGCGTTGTAAGGACTAAACCTAGAAACGTGTATGATGTTGGTTAGGGTCAAGGGTCTGACGATGCTAGTGTCAATTACCACGAGATTGAGCCCTCCTCTTGAGTAGCAATCACTATGTTAACCCACCTGATGATGTCGATTACGTTCGACCCGATTTAGCACTAATCGAAGCGTATATCATTTAATGAAATTGGAGTACACCCTTATCTTTGAATTTATTTTTAATATATATCTACATTAATTGCTAATTGTTTTTTGTATTAACCATGAAATTTATATGTACATTGAGTAAATAAGTAAATGATATATACTTAATTGAGTAACTAGTATATGCTTGAAATTTTAAATGTGTGAATAGTTTATATATGCTGGTACATATTTGCTTATTATAAATACTAGTTCGGCCAGTAATGTATTTTGCAGGGAAATATGAGTTACAGGGGGAATACAAGAGCACGGAGGCAACTCATCGTGCAATTGACATCGGGCGCCTAAGCTTCGGGCTCATTGTAACGCCCCGAGAATTAATTAACTGGTAATTAATTCAACAGTTCGTCTCCCACCCTTGTTCCACTCTGAACAAGACCTCCGGGACCTCTAATCCTTAAAAATAAAGGATACTAAGCAGCAGAAGTAACAAAGTACTATAAACATTAATCAGTATAACCATAGCGTCTAACCAAAGATCATCAAGCAGCGAAAATCATACTATAACATCAATACAAGGGATCTATGTTAAACCTTAGTATGCAAGGAAGCATGCATCAAGCCCTAATGTCTACAACATAACTCAAAAGTACTAGTTACCATGAGTACCCGCTTAAGCTTGCAATAAGTCCTCAAGCATATGCTGGATCGAATCCTCCACAAGAACCAGATGCTTCACGGTATCCACTATCTAGAACAACATAATCGTACATATGGAGAAAAAAGAGAAATAATACAAGGGTAAGTCCGACGACTTAGCGAGTAGAAATCCACATGACGTACCTGTCATTAATTTGTAGATTCTTTTATTTATAAAACACATGTAACATTATGAGATGACAGTTATCATGTAGGTGATATATATAATATAATATATGCTTATAATCATGAGTAACAGTAATAGTTCAACAATATGGTCTACCCGAGATGTTACCCCTTCCCAGCAGGGTTGACGCTGTCCCGAAGGACTTGTAGTACAACGTCAATGCCCCAGCCATTGCACGAAACATATCGTACGTAACATTAGCGGCACGATCGGGTCTGACCCCGAGTGGCCCACACCGCTAATGACGTCTGTCCCATAGTGACCATCCATTGGGAATGGCTGCATCATTGGTCACGAGTCATTGGATCCAAAGCCCCCACACACTCACACATTGACCATAAAGTTAACATGTATAGTAAGCCCATAGCCATTATTATCGCACGTATTGGTGTACCACGTCATACGATGCAATTAGTCTTATCAGTCTTTTACATGCACAGTTTTACAAGTCCCATTATTATCTTGTTAATAGACGCGCGTTTTCACAAAAGAGAATCACCTGTAATTTCAAAATGTATTTCATGAGAGTTACAAAATATGCATGTTTGACATCTATATAAAATACGTGCAATGCAGGAAAAGTAACAACAAAGCATCCATGTGAGTTTGTACTCACCCGGGCCATAAAGCTCCTTCATGTAATTCATTTGAGGCTCCATAACCTCGAATACTGAGAAAAGTCATATCATCATTTCTATTTCTACTAAAACACAACTCTACAACAAGGAAACATGAGCTATGGGATAGCTGGTGAAAATAAGGTTTCCCTGTCACACTCTGGCCGTACGTCCGGGCTCGAGGCTGTATGTCCGCTGTGACACTTTGGGTCGTACATCCGGTCATGAGACCGTACCTCTGCTCCGTGGTCTTTCGGAGAGAACCTCATTTTCTCTCCACTGTCCTCCTATTCTTCGACTCTTAAGGCCAACAAAGGCTACTTAAAGCCTCCTAACACAGATCAAAGCCTCTATGCAAAGACAACAACGCTAAGCTATCAAAACGCTAACCTAAGGAAGATTAAAGTATAACTAAGCTAACAACTACAACTAGCAACATAGAACTATAATTGAGTAGCTTAACGACGTATTAAAAAGCTAAGGAAACCGAGCGTTACCTCCTTGAAGCAAAACCTCAAGAGTTCCTCCTCCGGCAGTACCGAAACACTCACGAAACCTCAAAAAACACTCATAAACACTTACGAAACGGTCTACTGGCAGCCTAGGGGTGAAGAGAGGGGTAGAGGGGAAGAATAGGTGTGAAATGGGCGAGTGGATGAGGGGGTATTTACAGGGCCAGAAAGCAGCGGACATCCGGCCAAAGTGGTGTACGTCCGGTACTATTCCACACCGGTCCAAAAGCTGTCTTGTACGTCTAGGTATTACCTGGATGGTATTTCAAAAAGTAGCGTACGTCCGGTACTTTTGGCGTACGTCCGCCAACCCTAGCATACGTCCAGGCTAAAAGACATGAGTATACGTCCGTCAGAAAGTAGCGTACGTCCGCACTTAAAGACAAACTAGAAGACAAATTCCCAAAATGCCCTTCTAGCTAATCCTAGTGACCCAAAGTCTAAATTAACCCTTTAACTAAGTCACTTATGATTAGTTAAATATTTGGGTCACTACACTCATCCTCTTGGGTTGATAGGGAGCCAGAAGGGTATTATCCAATACTTTCACATCATGTGGAAGGGCAGACTCATGCGGGTCAGAACTTCGGCTTTGTGGGTGATGTTCATGGAGATTCTTAGCATATTTCGCTCGAGTCGGGCTCATCCAATCCTTACACATTGGACTTCACGGCATTGAGTGATCTAGGGATCGTTTCACGTGGCCATTTTGATCGGCCCCCTTACACCATCAGACCACAAATGAATGATAGTGACGAGACAGAGCCCCCCGAGGACATTAATGTGGGTGATGAGGCCGGTGTCACGCAGGACACGCATCCTGATGATGATGCTAAACGCCCGTCGGGTCGCATTGAGATTTGGACAATAAGTAAATATATGTGTTAAAAATTGTAATATATTTTTAATTTTACTATGTAGTTAGTTTTAATTTGTAACTAATTTGTTTGAATCATTAATGTATTAGGTATAAATGAAGATGGTACCACTAGCTATCGTGTTTTGAATGACAAGTTAGAGCACAAGTTGTGGGAGATCCTTGATGGGTAGGGGATTGTGTGTGAGTATAACCCCGTGTGCCAGCCCGTGGGACAAAGCGCTGTGAAATTTAGACGGATGATCGGATTGTTCATCAAGAGCGGCAATTATGTACGGATTAGCGACAAGTGGAAGAATGTATCGGAGCGTACAAAGGAGGATAAATGAAATGTCTTGATGATATATTTGAATTAAACAATATTGTATTTATGATAGTTGTGTATGTTATTTTGTCAAATATATGCCTTATTAATATAAATATTTTAATTTATGCAGAAGCACTTCTACGTCCTGCCTGAGCACGATATCGTGGCGATAAAGCGGGATGCGCTCAAGGATATGGGCAGCAAGCTGAAAAGTTGGAAGCTTGATTTTAAGCATGGTCTTAACATTCTGCCGAGCGATACTCCTGCGACAGTGAAGGCTAGGGTCAGGTAACTTATGTTATCCACGTAAAACAACACTGACGTGAATATAGTCAATATACTATTGGAGAAATGGTTTAGTGAAGAGAATCAAGTAAGTCACAACTTATATTGGGTTTTGTTTAGTTTTATTAAAACAAATGTGTTAGGCTAAAATATTAACAATGTTAATTGTGTAGGAATATGTTACGTATATGAAGCGATTGCGGTCATTGAACCAAACGCCTCACTGCACTGGGTCGAAGAGCTTTGCCAGGGTTACACACGAAGAAGTATGTGTGTTATTTAACCTATATATTAAATTATTTATATTAACAATAAGGCATATATTTGACAAAATAACATATACAACTATCATAAATATAATATTATTTAATTCAAACGTATCATCAAGGCATCCTATTTATACTCCTTTGTATGCTTCGGTACATTCTTCCACTCATCGCTAATCCATGCATAATTGCCACTCCTGATGAACAATTTGGTCATTCGTCTAAATTTCGTAGCGCTTTGTCCCACAGGCTAGCACGAGGAGTTATACTCACACATGAGGTTTCAAAATTGGCAATTTACCCTCTGAAGTTTCAAAAACTTTCAATTTAAACCTTTCGTTACTAATTTTCGTCAAATTAGACGGAAATATATGAAATTACATAATTACCCTCAAATTTTGTTTTAATTTTTTTTTTAATTTCCGTCCATTTAGACGAAAAATGTTAACGGAGGGTTTAAATTGAAACTTTTTAAAACTTCAGGGGATAATTGCTAATTTTGAAACTTTGGGGTTCAAATTGAAAAACTCCTGAAACTTCTAGGGGAAAAGTGAATTTTCCCATATATATATATTTCTTCATTTAATTTATGCTGATTTGATAAATTATGTACATTTTAATAGTTATTCCAAGATTATGTTTATGTTTTCTTAGTTTATGCAGACCATCAATACGGGGACCCTGCCTACACGAGCACAGTCTTATATTGATACATACGTGAATAAGGATGGCAAATATCCAAATGACGTGGTTATGGAGAGATATGTATGCTACTAATAATCGATAGGAAAATGCTAGGGGTTCTCCCCGTAGGTTCTCCTGGTATTCTCCCAGCCACACGTAAAACATGATTTAAGAAAAAATAAAATTGTAGTGGTTTCCACCACCGTTTTTTTAGGCATTAGCATCAAATTTGAAGCATTAGCACCAAAATTGAGGTATTAGCATCAAATTTAGGATGATCAAATTCATTTTGGGTGATACCATCCCTAAAGGGTTAACCTTTCACCTTTAGGTTTTAGTTTTGAATCCAAAAACAAGTTTTAAAGCATTAGAACTTAACTATTAACTAATAAAAATTAATCTGTTAGCAAAAAAATTGTATTACAATTTTATTTTTTCTTAAATCATGTTTTACATNTGTTTATGTTTTCTTAGTTTATGCAGACCATCAATACGGGGACCCTGCCTACACAAGCACAGTCTCATATATATACACACGTGAATAAGGATGGCAAATATCCAAATGACGTGGTTATGGAGAGATATGTATGCTACTAATAACCGATATATCTTGGTTGATATATTTTATTTTTCAATTTAATATTTACATTTGACTCTTTTAATTTAATATTTTTCAATTCAATTTAATATTTACACGTGAAAGAACTACTATCCACTAACCCTACTGCTACATCGACCATATTCAACAGTGGCGGATCCAGGAATTTCATTCATAGGGTATGATTTTTTTTAATGAATACAAAAAATAAAGTTGAACAAAAACATAACTAACGGAATAAGTGAATAAATTCAACAAAAATGTAATTATATTCTAAAACATATAAATATAACTTACAATTTGTTTTGTCACGATTATCGCTAATTTGATTGTCCTCGACAAGTTTTCATACATTGGAATCGCTGCATGATTTCTTCATTACTGATAGTCTTGAATATGTTTTTCTCAATGTGAGTAATTAGACAATTATTCATCCACTGATCTCACATTCGGTTACGTAAACGATTTTTAACAATATTCATTACTGAGAATGCTCTCTCAACAGTTGCTATCGTAACTGGCAGAATTAATGACAATGTTACTAATGAATAAACCAAGAGATATACGACATCTTTTTTCATCTCAATCAATTTCTCAGCAAGTTGTCCAATCCCTTTTAGTGTTGCAAATTCATCACTAGAACGCATCTCAAAGATATATGTCTTAAGTTAGTTGTCTAAAGTGATCAGTTGAACTGCTGAAAAATCATTCGGATAGAATTGAGCAAGACGAAGTAATTTCTCATTGTTAAAACACTCAAACATGTCATCTGGACTCAAGCACGCAACATAGAGTAATAATTTAGAACTTGCCTCATTAAATGTCTAGAACAGTATAATAAAGCTCCACACAGTAATTATGTGAATTTTTCATTCCTTGAGCTTTTTGTCATGATCGAGGTTGGTAAAGCTCATCTATGTTGGGGACAACAGTTTTTGGCACAAAACTTTGAAACTTCTTCAAATAAGGAATTCCACCCATCTTCTTTTATAGCTTGTGTTGGGTCATGGATCAACCTTTGACAGGCTCAATAGCTCATTGGCCCAAGTCAAAGCCCTTGAAAGTCAAAGCCCAGGAATGACTCAGGCCCCGAGTCTCCAAGACTAGGTCTCAGATCCGAGACGGAAGGATCCAAGACCAAGGGCTCGAATTCGAGACCTCAGAGACCTTTATGTCCGAGGCCTCCAAGACCCACGAGTCCAAGGCCTCCGAGACCTTCCAGTCCGAGACCTCCGAATTCGAGACCCCTGCATCTGAGACCCTGGAATTTAAGGATCAGGGATTCAAACTCTTTTGAATGATATGCGATATAATCTTATTGATCCAATTCAAAGGTCAAACACCTGGAAACACGGAATCAAGTACACAATCTGCAGAAATTTGGAATTCAAACGCCATAACAACCAAATCCTATCTTGATCTCCTAAGATCAAGAAACAGATAACTACTCAAATCCCTCGATAACAAACTGCCTCGCAAGAAATCAGGGAAGAGTCAGTCATTGGTTAGGGGACCACTCCTCCATGCCTATATAATACAAGTCACATTCTCACATTTGCGTAGGGCAACTATTGCTATCTCTATGCTTTTGTTGCTTTCTCATTATTCTTTCTTGCAAACACTGACTTAGGCATCGGAGTGGCCCTGTTGGTTCACCCCCGGTCTCTTCGATGCTATTGGCTTCTTCATTGTGCAGGCAAGTTCACACTTGGAGCATTTGAACCAGGAATCCAACAAGCGTGCCATGTCAACAACTTTGAAATTCCATCTAACTTTATTGCATTCAGAATATCTTGATCTTTTCGTTGTAGTGCTTGAGATATCTCATTTGTAATCCCCAAAACATTTTTCATCAAATGTAAATTGAAAGCAAATCAAAAGTCTGAAGTGATAGAATTAGTATATTTGCTTATGCTCTCTGTTCAGAATTTAAAGCATCTTCAACAATATCTTCAACCGTATCGATGACAGAAGAAAACATGGTAATAAGACTAACAATTGCATCATAATGAGAACTCCAACGAGTATCACCAGGTCTCTTTATGTTCATTTCTTAATTCAAACCACGACCAGTTGACATTTCATTATTTTGTAGTGCTTCTATTACTTCAGCAGTTTGTTTTTCACGAAGTATGTCACGACATTTGCATGATGCTCCAACATTAAAAATACTATTAACCAAACTAAAAAAAGTTACAATTTGAATGTGATTTTTGGCAACAGCAACTAAAGTGAGTTGAAGCTGATGTGCAAAGTAATGAACATAATAGGCAGACGAATTTTCATTCAAAATAAGTGTTTTAAGTCCATTCAACTCACCTCGCATATTGCTAGCTCCATCGTATCCTTGTCCTCGCAATCTGCTAATACTTAAATTATGTCTGCTTAGCACTGAATCAATTGTCTTCTTCAATTCTGTAGCTGTGGTATTACTAACATGTGTATTGCCTAAAAAACGTTTAATCACATGGCCCCGCTTATCTACATAATACAAAACAATTGCCAATTGTTCTTTAATGGATATATCATGGGATTCATCAACTAGGATAGCAAATGACGACTCACCAAGATCTTTAAGAATAACATCTAACGTTTTCTTGCTGCAGCATTTGCTATATCTTTTTGAATGGCCCCTGCAATCATTTGATGATTTTCATGAGCATTTTCTAAGACCACCCTGTCAATTTCTTTATTATGTTTCGCAAGAAACCGCAACAATTCAAGAAAATTTCCTTGATTACTTGAACCTTTAGATTCATCATGGCCACGAAATGCTAATCCTTGTTGTTGTAAAAAGCGAATACAATCAACTGATGCATTCAAATGAGTCTTGTATACTATTTTCTGCTGATCCGATTGCTTGTCAAAAAATGTTATGATGCTTTGTTTATGATTTAATAAAATTTCACATTTTCGTCGAGCTTGATTATGTGCACCATTGTGAGCCCCCACATGACCTTCATTCTTCTATTTATTTTTTCAGTTACTAAACCTTTCAGTAATAAACGAGTCTCCCCTTGCTTGTTTTCCAATGTCCGGTTTGAAGAGATAACAATTTAAGCAATACGCAACATCTTTTAAAATGCTGTACTCCAACTATATTCTTTAAACCATGCTGGATTAAAACGACATAGTGTTTTTCCAAATTATTTTCTTGGAAAATCATGGTTAAAGGGTTGACAAGCTCCTTTTTGTAGAAATGCTCTTCGTATTTGGTCTCTATCACTAGGATGATAATCACACTTTTTTTCTTTTTTCTTTTTTTATTTTTTTAAAGTTGGGATCTCTGGGTAGATTTGCTAAATCTAGGGGTGTCAATGCGGTTACGGTTAGCGGTTACCCTAGCGGTTAGTAGATTTCATTAATTATCGCTAACCGTAACCACCCTAGCGGTTAGTAGATTTCATTAATCGCAACCTCTAACCGCTAGTGGTTAGCGGTTAACCGGCCTATTAGCGGTTAACCGGCCGGTTAGCGGTTAGTGAAACCGTCCGCTAACCGCTTTTTCAAAATTTGGCTTTTTTTGGGCTTTTTTAATGTTTTTTTTTTTGGTCCTAATTACTATAAAAAGAGACCATATTGAAAAATAAAAAATATTTGACCCCAAATTTATATTTACTTGTACTTAAAACAAACTTAAATATTAAATCATAACCGGTTAACTTTAAATAAAAAAAAATAACAAACACAATATATAAAAAAAAAAGCTCAACACAACTGTCACAACATATAAAAAAAAAAGAAAAAAAAAGTTGAACACAACATATTAAAGAAGTTTAAATAAAACATTAAATGATACAAATAAAACATTAAAACTTCATCAATCCTCTCATTTGGTTCTCTATGAAATCCTGTGGATATCAAAAGATGAAAAGTTATAAACTTAAACATAATAATATAAGGCATAAGCATGTACACATATCAAAATGTGTTTAATATAATTGTATTATAATTAAAATAATATGACAATTCAAAAAATGATGACCTTCATTACCAACAAACCTCTAGGCAAAAGATGAAGCAGCACTTGAACTTGAAGGTTGAGTCACATCTATGAATAAATAACTAGAATAAACTAATAAATAATAAAAAATAAATGAAGTTGCAAATAACTAATTTATAAACATTTACCTAGCTCATCAAATTCTGTCAAAAACTCCTCCAACTCCTCATCGCTTAGGCGGTTCTTTAACCAATTGTATGTGCAAATCAAGGCCTTAGCAGTAAGTGGAGACAATGAACTCCTAAAGCAATCCAATACACGCCCACCGGTGCTAAATGCATACTCAAAAGCAACAGTGGAAATAAGAATGGCAAGTAAATCACGAGCTATCTTTGCAAGTATAGGATATTTGATCCCATTAACCTTCCACCAACCTAAAATATCAAAATCTTTTATTATTTTTTCACACTCTTCCAATGAATATCGATCAAACTTTGACTTGCATGCCAAATCATCCTCTTCTTCAACATGTTGGAAAAACATCTTCTTAAATTGGTAGTCACTATCTTCAAAGACGTCAGAACCAACATTCAAACTACCACTTGAACTTCCTACATTTGCCTGAATGGTAGACGACTGACTAGCATTAAAGTTACTGTATTGATCCATTAAACGTTTTATGACGAATTTCACTATTTTCACTATGTCTTCCCACCCCTTAGTCCCATAGCATTTTGTCAACCAATACGTTAACGCCCTTATCTTAGAACGCGGGTCAAGCACAAAAGCAACATACATCAAGAAGTTGATGTTCTTATTGTTTTCTATATCCCCCCAATACTTTTCATACTTCTCTTTCATACTAAGACTCACACTCCTTATGATGGGATCACAACTAAGACACCCCTCACTCAATGTATGTTGAATAATACAAAGTTGCATGAAATATGAATGAGAAGTGACACAATTTGAACCTGAAAAGTAAATACAACTAAAATGAATTAAATCAATTAACATATAATAAAAAGTAAAGTGAAATTGAAAATAACTAATTTATAAACATTTACTTGAAAACTTCAATGTGACATCATAAAATGTTTTCAAAAACTTCATAAATGCCCTAACATTTTCCCAATCAATAATAGAAGGAACAATAAACTGATTATCTTCCTCGCACAGTAGCTCAAAAGCTTTTTCGTATTTCTCAGCGGTACACAACATCAAGTATGTAGAGTTCCATCTAGTTTTGACATCTACACACACCATCTTCGTACATATAATATTTTCCCGCTCTATACAACTTTTAAACTTTGCCATCCTAGACGGTGAAGACTTCACATATTTTACCGCATTCCTTATATTATCTATACAATCACCCAACTCATCCAAGCCTTCATGTACAACAAGATTTAAAATATGAGCAGCACATCTCATGTGAAGAAATTCAGCTCCCAAAACAGCATAATTCTTATCCTTCAACCTCTTCTGTATATAATCAATCCCCAATTTATTGGCCGATGCATTATCAACTGTAATAGGGTAAATACCTTCAATCCCCCACTCTCTCAATGTACTCTCCAACATTTTTCCAATAGATTCACCCGAATGATTGGAAATTAGATAAAATTTGATTATTTAATTATATAGTATCCGATCCCCATCTATGAAGTAAGCGGTAACACACATGTAGTTCAAATTTTGAATTGATGTCCATGTATCAGTAGTGATGCAAATCCTTTTACACTGTAAAACACTCTTCAATGCAAGCTTTTCTCTTTCATACACTTTTAAGCAATCTTTTTCTAGAGTATTACGACCCGGTAAATTGAACCTAGGTTCAACTAAATTCATCTATTTTCTAAACGAATAACTATCCACATGCTTAAAAGGCATCCCACTCTCAATGAAATACTCAGCCAACCCATTCCTTAAAATTTCCGGATCATACCTCTGGAATCCCAATTGGTTGCTAGTAACGCATGCCACCGTTTTCTTAAGTGACATTTGCAATAGAGTTTGGCCTTTGGGTAATTTTGATTTCTTGAGTGGAGATGTTGGGCAACCATGGGTAAGGTGGGTCATCATGGGTGAAGTACCATTTCTCCTATAGTGACATCCTATCAACTTGCCACAATAATTACACTTAGCTTTAGGGTTGTCAGTGTCAATTGGTTCCACTTTCTTAAAGTACTCCCACACAATAGATTGATTTATAGGTAGTTTTTTGGTTTGTTGGGAAGGTGAGGAGCTTCTAACATTTTCAGAGGAAACGATTTCAACATCTTGCACTTCCATAACAAGGGGGGAGTTATTCATTGGCGAGATACATGCATCAGTCGAAGTGTCCTCCATCTAATACAATAGGAATAGATAAACACCAATAGACAATTTAATATACATACTTATATTTGTAAAACCTACTTCTTTTTTTTTTTTGACATGATTTGTAAAACCTACTTAGATTAATACATAGGCTCTACCAAACAGTAATTCAGATTCCTATAAACATTTACTTGTAATGTAATCTTGGAATCTTGCAATGTATTACTATTTATTATGCCAACAGAACATTCCCCAAAAACATTTATTATCAATCAAACATAATAAACATTGATCAACAAGTAAATAACCCCAAAAATATTTAAAGAAAACTTCATAGAATGGATTATCAACCAAACAACAGAATCTTCCCCACTGTGAAGCCGTGAAGGACCAAAGGTGCACAAGTTCCCTATCTTTATTCCAATTTTCTTCTTCTCCACACAAATATTGATTGAACCAGCAAACCCAAACAACAAATTTATATTTAATAAATATATATTGAATTTTGTCATAAAAATAGTATAATGAGAGAAAAAGGAAAGAAAACTANCATTTACTTGTAATGTAATCTTGGAATCTTGCAATGTATTACTATTTATTATGCCAACAGAATATTCCCCAAAAACATTTATTATCAATCAAACATAATAAACATTGATCAACAAGTAAATAACCCCAAAAATATTTAAAGAAAACTTCATGGAATGGATTATCAACCAAACAACAGAATCTTCCCCACTGTGAAGCCGTGAAGGACCAAAGGTGCACAAGTTCCCTATCTTTATTCCAATTTTCTTCTTCTCCACACAAATATTGATTGAACTAGCAAACCCAAACAACAAATTTATATTTAATAAATATATATTGAATTTTGTCATAAAAATAGTATAGTGAGAGAAAAAGGAAAGAAAACTAAAAAAAAGGGCAGTCGATGGAGCTCAATGATTACCAAGAGACTAGAATAGAACAATCGGGGCGGCTAACTAACATATTCTTTTTCTTTAGATAATGAAGAGAAGAAAACAATTGATGGAACCAAGAAAATCCCAGTTTCTTGGCATTTAGTAAACACGAAGGTAAAACCCACAAATATCCAGATGAGTAATTTCTGCTGTACTTCCTATTTTCAGTGTTGAAGTCGAAAGACAAACAGATGGAAATAGAGGAACAGAAAACAAAGCAAATTTGAAAGTGAACCACAGAGAGAGAGAGAGAATGACATACCCCCAGAATGCATAGAAGTAAGACAATGAGATGGCTTTCTCTTCCTCCGAGGAGATCCCAATCGACGGTGAGGAGGACTTGTCAAACGGGTCTTCTCCGTTCAGTGGGGTGACAGGGCAAAATTAGAAGAAGAAATGACGTGACTTGGGTCCTGGGAGATGGAGGCCGGAGGGACTGAGAGTCTGAGAGTGAGGGAGGCGTGACTTACAGTGAAGAGGGAGGCGTGAGACTCTGACTGTTTGAGAGTTTGAGAGAAATGGGGCTTTTAACTTTTAGGGTTAGAAAGAGATAAATATATATAACTGCAAAACAATGTATTTTTGCTTTCTCTCTCTCTCTCTCTCTCTCTCTCTCTTTTAAATAATTTAAGGTTAAAATTGTCAAAACATTTTTAAAAAATACATTAATACTTCAATTATTGTTATAAGTATCACATTGTTGAATCTAATATCAATTACTTAATTTAATATTATATAGTCATATGACTCATACTAATATCAATTACTTAATTTGATATTATATAGTCATATGATATTATGATCTTAATAATTAAATTACATAATAGGATTAATGATTTCAATTATGATCATATTTACTTAATCAAGTTTGATATCCTTTAATCTTAATGCCTCTATTATTGTTATAAGTAATTAAGTATCACATTGTTGGATCTAATATCAATTAATTAATTTAATATTATATAGTCATACGATATTATGATCTTAATAATTAAATTAGATATTACGATTAATGATTTATATTATGATCATATTTACTTAATCAAGTTTGATATCATTTAATCTTAATGCTTCAATTATTGTTATAAGTATCACATTGTTAAATCTAATATCAATTACTTAATTTGATATTATATAGTCATATGATATTATAATCTTAATAATTAAATTGGATATTACGATTAATGATTTAAATTATGATCATATTTACTTAATTAAGTCTGAGATTCTTGAATCTTAATACTTCAATTATTGTTAAAAGTATCATATTATTAAATCTAATATCAATTACTTAATTTTATATTATATAGTTATATGATCTTATTAATTAAATTACATAATAGGATTACTGATTTAAATTATGATCATATTTACTTAATCAAGTTTGAGATCCTTTAATCTTAATACTTCAATTATTGTTATAAGTATCATATTGTTTTTTTTTTTTTTGAAAGGAATCTAATATCAATTACTTAATTTGGTATTATATACTATATAGTCATATGATCTTAATAAATAATAATTAAATTAGATATTAAGATTAATGATTTAAATTATGAATCATATTTACTTAATCAAATTTGAGATCCTTTAATCTTAATACTTCAATTATTGTAGTATATGAACTTTATGTTATATAGATGATAACATAAACTAAGTCTCTGGATTATATATAAAAAAAAAAGTAAAAAATCACTTGGATTTGGAGAACAAGAAGAAGAAGAAGAAGAAGAGGAGGAGATAACCCTGTGATGGTGTTGCTGCCCAAATTGCCCTTCACCACGAGGAACCAGAACGAGGTCTCAACGGTAATTTTGCACTGCTGCCCAACGGAGGTTTCAAGTTTGGCCATTCCTTCTTGAATCACACTGTATAATGTACAGAAGAGGCTTATTTATATAGGCTAACAATACAGGCAACATATATACATAACCAATGTGGGACAGACTACATATATATAATCTAACAGCCCCCCTCAAACTCAAGGTGGAGTGCAAGAGACCAACTTGAGTTTGGACACTCGATCACGAAAACTCCCTGAAGGATGTGACTTTGTAAAGATGTCCGCGAGCTGATCCCGAGATGTGACAGAATGAAGCTGTAGTGAGCCCTGAAGAAGATGATGACGGACAAAATGACAATCAATCTCAATATGTTTGGTCCGTTCATGAAAAACATCATTATGAGCAATCTGAATGGCACTCCTGTTGTCACAGTATACAGGAGTAGCAGAAGAAAGAGAAACACCCATATCTTGTAATAGCCATCGCAACGAAAGAAGCTCCGAGGTAGTGTCAGCTAGAGCACGATATTCTGCCTCAGTGCTAGAGCGAGCAACAACAGTTTGTTTCTTACTTCGCCAAGAAATGATCGAGGTGCCAAGTAGAAAACAATAACCAGTGGTAGAGCGACGAACTGTCGGATCACCAGCCCAATTAGCATCAGTATAAGCATGTAGCTGAAGAGAAGACTAAGAAGAGAAATAGAGCCCATGGAATAATGTTCCCTTCAGATAGCGAAGAATGCGAAGGACAGCTGAGAAATGAGTGGAGCGAGGAGCAGCCATAAACTGACTCACTTGATGGATAACATACGAGATATCAGGCCGAGTGACAGTAAGGTAGACAAGACTACCAACTAAATGCCGAGATAAGGTAAAATCACGAAGAGGCTCGCCATCATCAGGAGTGAGACGAGTATTAAGCTCAGTCGGTGTGTCGACAATCTTACTATCTGTGAGATTGGCCCGGGAAAGCAGATCAGAGATATACTTGGCCTGTGTCAAATAATAACCATCAAAAGAAGAAGAGATCTCAAGACCAAGAAAATAGCTGAGAGGGCCAAGATCTTTCATCTCAAAGTGCTGATTGAGGAATTGTTTAAGTTCCTGAATACCAGTGATATCATCTCCAGTTATAATCATGTCATCAACATATAGTAGAAGAAGTATTATACCCCGGTCTGTGCGGCGAATAAACAAGGCTGAATCATATGAGTTGATGGAGTAGCCAAGGCGAGAGACAGTAGCGCTAAACTTAGCAAACCATGCTCGAGGAGCCTGCTTAAGTCCATATAAAGCTTGACGGAGACGACAAACCTTGTTTATAGGATGAGATAACTCAGGAGGTGGCTGCATATAGACTTCTTCATTTAAATCACCATTAAGAAAGGCATTCTTGACATCCATCTGACAAAGTGACCAATGTCGAGAAGCTGCAACAGCCAACAGAGCACGCACAGAAGAGAGGCGAGCAACTGGAGCAAAAGTCTCCTCATAATCCACACCATACTCCTAAATAAAGCCTCTGGCCACAAGTCGAGCCTTGTACCTATCAACAATACCATCTGAACAAGTCTTGATTTTGTAAACCTACTTACACCCAACCACAGACTTTCCAGGAGGCAAGTCAACCAGATCCCATGTTTTGTTCTTGTGTAAAGCATCAAGTTCCTCTTTCATCGCAGCCTGCCAAAGAGGGTTAGTGGATGCCTCACGAAAGGAGTGAGGCTCATGCAAGGTAGCTAAGGCATGAAAGCAATGAAAGTCTTGTAAATGGGATGGGAGAGATCTTACTCGGGTTGATCGACGAAGGTCAGGTGGTGGAGTACAAACCGGATCCTCGGATGGAACAGAACCTGGGGACGCGGGCGGAGCGGCATCGAGAGCATCAGATGACTGTGGTTCGAGCGAGGTAGACTCTGGCAAGACATTGCTAGTAGAAGTTGGCGAAAGGGGAATCTCAAGAAGGGTAGTAAAGGGAGGAGAAGATGGCATGTTGAATTTGCCAACTTCGTGGAATAGACGATGCTCCCAAAAAACTACATGACGAGAGATACGAAGACGACGAGAGACAGGATCATAGCATCGGTAGCCTTTTTGTTCCACTCCATACCCAAGAAAGCAACACAACCTAGAACGAGGCTCGAGTTTAGTGCGTTCATGAGGTTGGAGTAAAACGAAACATGCTGAGCCAAAAACACGAAGATGATGATATGAGGGGACATAGCCAAACAATCTCTCGTGAGGAGTGCAATTATCAAGGATAGGGGTAGGCAATCTATTGATTGTGTAGACAGCCGTGAGAGTAGCTTCACCCCAAAATGGGGTAGGAAGAGATGTGGAAAGAAGCAAAGCACGAATAGTGTCTAAAATGTGCCTAAGTTTGCGTTCAGCACGACCATTTTGTTGTGAGGTGCCTGGACAAGACAAGTGAGAAACAGTGCCATAATGCTTGAGGATAGATTGAAAATCATGTTGAGTATATTCTAAAGCATTATCAGAACGAAAAGCTTTGATGGGCTTTGAAAATTGGGTTTCAACCATTTTTGCAAAATTGCGATAAATATCCAATAATTCAGAACGAGATTTCATTAAAAATACCCAAGTGTAACGAGAGAAATCATCAACAAAGATAACAAAATAACGTGAATCACTCATACTAGCAACATGAGAAGGTCCCCAAACATCAGAATGAATTAAATCAAAAGAAGCAGTAGCATGAGATTCACTATTATTAAAAGGTAAAGCAGGTTGTTTCCTAAGTTGATATGAAATACAATCAAAAGAATTACTGGACACTGAGCCTAACAAACCTTTTGATGCTAAAAGTTGAACGCGAGATGCAGAAGCATGACCAAGACGCGAATGCCAAAGTGCAAGAGATGGTGATGACGAGGGGGCAGCAGCAGAGATGCTTGTGGTGGGGAGACGCAAGGATGAGAGCTCGAACATACGCCCAATTCTACGCCCGGTCCTAAGGGTCTGATTCGTGCGAGGATCCTGCACATGTACACCAGAAAAGTCAAAAACAAGTCTATATCCAAGTTCACACAGTTAACCAACAGAGATGAGATTGAAGGACAATTCAGGCACATGAAAAACTTCAGGAAGAGAAAGGGAAGGTGTACTGATAGTGCCTATATTTTTAACATTCATAGTGGAGCCATCAGCTGTGCGAATCAATGAAGAATGAGGTAAAGGTGCAGATATGGTAAAGGAAGTAGGGTGAGGTGTCATGTGATTGCAACAGGCAGAGTTAAAGAGCCAAGGAGAAGAGGTACCTGGCAAGACTGAGAGGACAGAGGAAGATGCATTACCAGAACGAGACATAACGACTTGGTTGACTATTGCCTCGAAGTCAACTGCAGATAAGATGACACTGGATCCTGATGCCTGGCCAGAGGAAGCAACTGAAGAGGAAGCAGCTGGAGATGAAGCAGCTGGCAATGAACCACTCTCAGTATGAGTAACTGCTGATGTGTGTGCATTAGATCTTCGCTTACGCCAACACTTGTCAATAGTGTGCCCTCGACGTTGACAAAACTGACAATAAATGTTATCCCGAGACTTAGAAGGGAGTCGAGGAGTATCTGACCTGTCATAATGCTCTCTCTAAAACTATGAAGAACCAGAAGATGATGCAGCAACACTATATGACTAGGCTGAGAGCGCATAGTCTGTGATCTAGTCTCGGCACGGACAAGCTCGAAGATGGCAGTATCTAAAGTGGGAAGAGGAGAACGATGTAAAAGTTGCACACGGAGGCTCAAAATCATCACGTAAGGCCATCAAGAATTGGTGAAGGCGATGTTGATCTCTACGTTTAACCTACATCTCAGCATTAGTGGGATCCTTCCAATTAGGGTCAGAAACATCAATTTGGTTCCACAAGAATTGCATACGAGCAAGAAAATCATTTATACTTTGACCAGGTTCTTGCCTTAGATGAAAAAGCTCAAATAATAGCTGATACTCATGAGCACCATCCACATAAGAATAACGATAAGCAAGCATATCCCAAGCACCCTTTGCTTCATCAAAGCTGCCAAAGAGTGCAGAAATTGACGGGATAGTAGTGTAACGAAACCATGTAAGAATCTGATGATGCTTGCTATCCCAATCAATAAGACGAGTGGTGAAAGCATCATCTGATTCAAAAGCCCCTTTAACTGGCTTTTTGACCTCCCCAGTCACATAAAGCCAAAGCTCCCTTTAAGAAAGCTACGCATAGATGGGGACCACACCATATAGTTTGTCCAATCCAAAACAGTCTGAACATGATGAATAATCTCGTTTTGTGCCATCTAGAAGCCTCAAACAAAAAAAACATACCACAAATATGAAATCAGGACGAAAAAATAGATAAGAAAGCACCTGGTCAACTACGGAAGTCAACAAAAAGTCAACGGTCAAAAGTCAACGATGACGTTGCACTGTATATATTTTAACCGTGGCAGGGCTGACGTGGCTAGGGCTGACATGGCGCTACTGCACTAGGGCTGACGTGGCACTGCTAGCAGACTGGCGCATGTGGTGCATGCGCAGAGGTGTGGCGGTTGCACAGCGCGTGAAACACACGCGCGAATCTTCTAGAGGCCCGTGTAGGTGCGTGCAGCGTCGTACAGAGCAGTTGACTCCTGTTCTGGAATCGTCGGAGCTTCCTCTAATTGATGGTGGCCGGATCAAGGTGAATGGACTCCCGTGGCGGCTTGTGGCGAGGCGGCGGTGGCGAAATGACCGAAATTTCGAGCGGCGCGTGAGGGAGCGTGAAAGCTCCGATGTGACTGTGTGCGGCGGCTCTGGAACGGTCGTCTTTCGAGGTTTCCAGTGGTATATTGAGCCGCTAAAAACTACAAGAAGAAAAAGAACCGAAAAGGACAGAGCAAGCTATTTGCCAGAAAACACTAGCAGTGCCGGGAAAAAAAAAAAAAAATTAAGATGCAGAAAAAAAAAAAAAATTTAAGGTGATTCAGAACCTGTGCTCTGATACCATGTTGAAGGAAATGTTGTATATTGAATCACACTGTATAATGTATAGAAGAGGCCTATTTATATAGGCTAACAATACAGGCAACATATATACATAACCAATGTGGGACAGACTACATATATATAATCTAACAGTATGCATTTCCATCTCTATATCTCTTTCTATATCGATGTTTATGTGTATTATCTATATATGTGTTTTGTTTACCTCTCTCTTTGATTGAGAATTGAGATAGATTTTGCTACCCTTTTAACTTATATTAGTATGAACTTGCATACTTATAATCATATAAATTATAGTGATAATATATTAATACTCAAATTGTGATTTAATTATCTAAAACAAAAATGTGATTTAATCATTAATGATTAATTGATTATGTTATATGTATAAATATTATTATATTTATAATTATAAAAATATAGTATATAAAAAGCGGTTAGCGGTAGCGGTTAGTAGACCTTATAACCGCTAACCGGTTGGCGGTTATTAATCGCCCGCATTAACACCCCTAGCTAAATCTACTTCAACACAAGGTCGTTTAGAATTTGATTCTAGCTCAATAGAATCGTTGTTTTTCTTCATAATCTCATATAACTACAAATTATATATTTATACAATTAAATTATGAAACAAAACTATATAAATTCGTAAATAATTAAATATAAGAACGATTATCAAGAACATGCTGAATTAATAGCAATATAAATTTAATTACATATTTACAATTTTACATACCTCAATTTTTCATTGAAGTTATTATTAAAAATAGCTGAATAGGCTGAATCATGATTCCTGAATAGCAAATTAGCAATATAAATATTAAAACAATTAAATTAAAAGAATAATTTAAATCTAAATCTAAAAATTTAATTAAATATTTACATACCTTAATTTTTCTTTGAAGTTGAAAAGTGAAAGAAAATTGAGGCTTAGTTTCGTTGAAGTTAAAAAATAAGAAAGGTTAAAAGCCTAGAAAAATAAAAATTTAATCATTTTTGTTTCTAGGGTTTACTGTAGTGAAAAATTGGAATAACATATTTTTAAAGTTTTTTTTTTTTTAGTTGAAAAGCGGCAGAAATCCTTCTTTTTTGTTCTTAGGGTTTACTGGTGGTAGAAATTAGTTTTCAAAGGCTGAGCCTTTTTATTATTATTATTATTTTTAGTGTTAAAAAGCTGGCGGCAACAGCTTTGAGAAAAGGCACAAAGCCTTTTTAGTTTTTTTTTTTTTTTAGTTGTAAAGCTGGCTGTCGCCAGCTTTTTAAAGGCTTAAAGCCTTATTTTTTTCCTTTAAGTCTCCATGGACCCCACACCAGTACTATAACAAAACGCATTGTTTGCTTGAAAGCACTATTCATCATCTTCTTTCTCTTGATTATATATATATATATATTTTAACCATGGTAAAGGGGATTTTTAAAAGCTGAGGATGGGCATATGCCCACCCTCGACCCCCCAAATCCGCCCCAGATAATCGAGGGGACCGTACGGTGGGCACCTAACAATGCGTACTCCTAGGCAATTGGCAATAAGCTTGAGTACGCTGGTCGGGTTTGTTAGGTTGGTCCAAACATTCTGCCTGTGCGCGGAAGCATACACTCCTATTATAAACCAGTCCAATCACAGTCACAAAATCCCGAGAGCTCGGGGCTCTCACAAATGATAGATGCTGCACTTCAAGCTGAAAGGGAGAAGTACAAGGTGTAGATAGATGCAATGTTAGCAACACAACGAGAGTAGATAGCTGCGTAGCAAGCAGAAAGGGAGAAGCACAAGGCTGAGATAGATGCACTGTTTGAGGCACAACGACAGTAGATAGCTGTGCAACTATTTGAGAGAGATGCTAATATTAATTTGATGGATGAGGCCCGTTTTCGTCAGCTTGAGTCCATGATGCAATCGAGGTTCGCGTTCGAGCTGACTCGAGTTAAGGATGTGCTAGACAAAGAGTCCCTAGCCCGTTTGGTGGTGAAATTGTTGGCAGTGAGTGGATCAAGTAATGCAAACTATTGAGATGATGGTTTTCTTCAATATATGTTCTATTACATTAAAATTGGTATATATATAGATGCACTGTTAGAGGCACAGCGACAGCAGATAGCTGCGCAGCTATCTGACAGAGATGCTAATATTAATTTGATGTATGAGGCCCATTTTTGTTAGCTTGAGTCCTTGATGCAATTGAGGTCCACGTCTGAGCTGACTTGAGTTAAGGATGTGCCAGACAAAGAGTCCCCAACCCGTTTGGTGGTGAAATCGTCGGTAAGGAGTGGATCAAGTAATGCAAACTATTGAGATGATGGTTTTCTTCAATATATGTCCTATGGTGTATATATATATATATATATTGCAACTCTTGTTGCAATTTGTTATATCTTGGTTGGTTTGGTGATACATTTGATTGCTTTTAGTATTGTTTTGATGTTCTAATTAGGGAAAAATTCACTTTACCCCCTGAAGTTTCAAGAGTTTTTCAATTTGAATTCCAAAGTTTCAAAATTGGTAATTTAGCCCCCCTGAAGTTTCAAAAAGTTTCAATTTGAACCATCCGTTAATATTTTCCACCTAAATTGGCGGAAATTTTAAAAAAAAAGCCTGAGGGTAATTAAGTAATTTTATAGATTTTCGTCCAATTTGACGAAAATTAGTAACGGAAGGTTTAAATTGAAAATTTTTAAAACATTAGAAGAGTACATTACCAATTTTTAAACTTTGGGGTTCAAATTGAAAAACCCATGAAACTTCAGGGGGATAAAGTGAATTTTTCTCTTCTAATTATTGATGATAATGGTGCTTGTTATTATTTCTAGTTATTGCATTTTTTGTTCTACTATAGTAATGTCATTTCAAATATATATATTAAAGTTGTTACGTGCCATTTTTTGTGTTTGGCTTAGGATCTTAATAAGAAGAGTACGTATTGGTTGCTGATTGTTTGCTTTATCATTTGCAGGTAATGCGAAGAAGTCGTATAATGAGGAAGCTATTGACCTAGAATGAACATTGTCTGTCAGCTTGTAGTTGGTAAACTTATAAATATTTTGTTCTTGTTTTGTTGATGTTTAACGTTACATGTAATTATGACTATATTCGTGGTAACAAATATAGTTTGATTGTTTGTGATTGACGTAGAAATTGCATGTTTGTTATACTGGATGGAACTTGCATGTTTGTAATTAATGTGGGAGTTTATTTCATGAATAGTAAGTATTTTTTTATGGATGATTAATGAATACTTTGTTTAGGGCTTAATGAGAGTTTATTTGTGATTAATGTGGGAGTTTACTTCAACTGGTGCTTTCAACGAGAGGCAAAGGGAGGACGGGGCAACAGAGCCTCCCTTAGGGCTGGTGATTGAGTGAGGATTGGTGTCGGCATTGTTGTTGAGTTGCTAAATTATGGTGATTTTTTTGAGTTTGTTTTCGTGACATTTGATTTTGAGGTTTGTAGTTGAATTGACTTTGCTTTGTTGTTTGTATAAGCATTTGATTTGTTGGTCATTTTTTGTGATCGTCTTAATTTTCTTTGGTGTCATCTCTATATGGTCATCGTGATTTTTAGATGATTTTCCATTTGATTTTTCCTTTGCTTTCTTCGGCATCAATTTTAGAATGACTAAGCCTAAGCCACATTAGTAATACTCTAACGAAAACGTTTTGGATAGATGCTAATAATTCATTTTTTACTCTTGTTGACTCCTAAAGTAATTCTTTCCAATTCATAATCAACATTCAGGTACTTCGTGAAAATAATCATAAACTATTCTAAATATTCTTGAGAGATTATTAATCCTTCAAATTGAATCAAAGGATCCATGTTCATCTCTCTCTCTCTCTCTACATGTACTTTAGCATTAAAATTGTTTAGTTTATGAGATTCTTTTAGTTACTTATTATTTATAACTATAATATTAATATATGTTAAAGTTGTTACGGTATCCTTTTTGTGTTTGGCTTAGGATCTTGATAAGAAGGGTACGTATTGGTTGCTGATTGTTTGTTTTATCATTTGCAAGTAATGCGGAAAAGTCGTATAATGGGGAAAGCTATTGACCTAGAATGAGCATTGTTTGTCAGTTTGAAGTTAGTAAATTTATAAATATTTTGTTCTTGTTTTGTTGATGTTTAACGTTACATGTAATTATGACTATATTCGTGGTAACAAATATAATTTGGTTGTTTGTAATTGACATAGAAATTGCATGTTTGTTATACTGGATGGAACTTGTGTGTTTGTGATTAATGTGGGAGTTTATTTCATGAATAGTAAGTATTTTTTATGGATGATTAATGAATACTTCTTTTAGGGTTTAATGTGGTAGTTTGTTCCATCAAGTATATTTTTGATAGATGATTAACGTGATAGTTCGTTCCATCATGATTTTGGAGTTGACCTAATACACATTTAACGAACTATTCATGAAACGGTACTTGATCAAGTACCGTTTCATGAATAGTTCGTTAAATGTGTATTAGGTCAACTCCAAAGTCATGCAATAAAAAATAAATTCGAAATTTTCTGTTTAAAAAATAAAACAAAAACATTCTGGTGAGGAAAAATGAAAAAAAAAAAAAAAACCATTCAAACCTAATTTATTGATGTGGCAAAAGTTTGGCACGTCAATAAATTTATTGACATGCCAAATTGTGCCACGCCAATAATCTTGACGTGCCACACTGTGCCACGTCAATAAAAAAAATTTACTGACTCTTACATTTTTAACCTTCAACACACGTCAAAAACGCCACATCAAAAAAATTTTCTGATGTGTCAGACACCATGACACGTGAGAGAACTCTGGTTAAGAAAAAACCCTTTTTTTTTCTTTGTTAGGGTAATATTTTTGTTTGTAACACTTGGTGTCCTTGGGTTTTATTGGGCCTTAGTTGAGCCCAATGTCTTGGACCTTAGATTGTGTAAGTCCATCTAATTGGGCCTAGGTTAGAGTGAATAATAGATGATTATTTTTAGAAATTGACGCTTTCAAAATTTAAGGGAAAATTCTACTTAACCCCTTAAACTTTCATTATTCTTGCAATTATTTTTAAAGTTAAAAAATTCTCAATTTAGTATATCGAATTTTCAGTTTTTTTGCAATGCAACTATTGAATAATCCCATTCAATCGACCCATCGGAAGATTATGGGCATCACTGCCAATACCGGCCCACGAAGAACTACCAGTACAAGGCCCCCGGAATTGGTATATCTTGGGGAGGCAAGGAGAATACTTATTCCTGGGAATGAAGGCTCTGTTTGCCAAAGGAGTGGACTAGACCCAAAAAAAAATCTCACACTATTCCTCTCAAAATCAATTTCAACATTCTTACTTTTTACTTTTTACAATACATCAATTACTTTTTATTACTATTCAAATAAAAAAAATCACTAATTTTTTTATTTTTTTTATTTTTTCATACAAAACATTTTTACTCTTTTTTTCACATTAATCAAATTTGCTTTCAATCCACTTCATTTTTCAAGTCCTTTGCCAAACACAGTCGAAGTTATCCCGGGAATACATGACATATAATGACTAGATTGGGTCTTGGGACTCAACGTATCCCGGAACCAAGATTCACGTACCACGCACCAACCCCAGAACAAGCATCTCCCGAGAGAGTCAGACAACCACTTCAATACAGAAGGTTTGTGTAGTTAGGTCTCAACCCCGGGATATGTTTATCTTATGAAATCCGGATTAGATTAGGTCTTCTTGAAGAATCGTCCGACAGACAATCAAACTCCAAGCTGAGTTGGAGTAAGAACGTAGGTCCAAATCGAACTTGCAACATTCCCATCTCACATTGAAATAGAAGACCGAGTCTAGATCTAACTATATCTTGTCAACCTATAAATAGGCCTGGACCCAAGTATAAATTTTATATTGAATTATTGTGCATTGAGCATATATTTTTTGGAGAACTGATTTAGGCATTGGAGTGAAACCCCGCCAACATCCACAGCTACTTCTTACTGTTTTGAAGTGATCAGAGGAATGTGAAGAACGCATTGTAAAATGTAATCGAAGATCAACTTTGCCTTGAAGAACGTGTTGTTCGCACCCGTCGGAAATAGTTGTAGCAGTCACCAATCCATTAGATTTTCCACTAAATCCGGTGTACAATTTGAAGTAAATAGAATTATAGAAGGATACTAAACAAGCCCTCAAGTATTGGAGTAAAAATCATTTTGGTAAAATCTATAGCAACATTAAGTCAATGATGATAGACCTATATCGAATATAAAACCAACCGATCAGCTTTTGTTGAAGGGCATTTGAGTTTTGAACTCATTAAAGTTGAACCGGACCAAGTAAAACTTGAACTCAACGCTAGCTTTGATGCTAAAGAAAAGTAGACTTTGGGAGATCTCTTTATGCTACATGGGAATATGTTTATACCAACACAATATGTTTTTTTTTTTTTTTGGGTATACCTACACCATTTTAAAAGACCTAATTTTAAATTTTAACCATGCAAATGAAATGAAGATGAAGAGGATCCTTGCTCAAAATCATTAACACCCACAAAGTAGTCATAAGATCAATTTGCAATACACGTCTGGTAGAATTAGTCTCTTGTTTTTTTAATTAAAAACGGGACAGACCAAGTGTAACTATTTTATTTGAACATGACTATAATATCACTTGTTCACCGAGAAAAATAGTCTCTTTGATAAACGTTTCTCTCATTTTCTAAATATTATTGGCAATTGAAACAATAAGAGCTTTATTGCGTTGTACATGTTGAAGAAGAAGATCCTTGAGTGTGTTTCATCTGTTAGAATATTAACTAAACGAATAAATCAACAGTTTAAGCTTTTAACATAAGTGGCAATTTAATTAGTTTTTAACATAAGTGGCAATTTAATTTGATATTGTCCTGAATTCAAATTTTATTTTTGTCATTCACTGCTCATTTCAGTTAAACATTTCACACGTTAAGTAACATAAATCAACCATCCTATTGAAATAAGTGGTGATTAAAACCACAATTATGATAATTCATGTCGTGCATGAAATGAAAAAGGGGTGTAAAGTTTGAAGAACATAAAAAGCATCTCCGTTGAAATTGGTGGTTTTACACAAGTCTCTTTTTTTTTTTTTTGAGAAACACAAGTCTCTGTATACTATCATCACCATGTCCATTTTAGGAAAAGACAGAAAATTAGAAACATAAAAACCAAGAGAGAAAAAGTTTTTTTTTTTTTTTTTTTAATCAAGCCAGAGGATCTTCATGTTTTACCTTGAAGAGTTTCTCTTCATCTGTCCGGCGGATCTCTTGATGGAATCAATCCTCTGAAGCCGGATTTGCTCTCTGAATTTCGCTATGAACTCACCTGCCTTCCTGTCCACGTCAGGTCCTCCATCGCCGGCGCTGGTTAGAGTTGGAGTTGGAGCACTTGCTCCGCCGCCGCTTGAAGGACTTGTTCCGATATCCCCTCCCACAATGTCGTCGTCTTCGGTTTCTGTGTCTTCATCGGACACCATTGTCACCGTGTCGACAAAATCTTCTTTGTCTTCCTCGGAGTATCCCACGAAGGCTGGCTTTGCCCCTGCTTCACCTGCTCTTGATGTTCTGACTGATATTCCCGTTGCTGAACCGTTCTCTCTGCTCGTCAGGCTTTCACCCGTGAAGCTTCGCCTCAGCTCCTTCTCAGTCGAAACCCCGTTGCTAGAATTCTGCTTCATTGAATATGACGTACGGATCATTGGTGGCGGCGGCGGAGGTGCAGGAGGAGGAGAGGACTTGTAAAAGCTCTTCTTCCTCACGAAATCCTCTGCACTCTTGGCTTGTGATTCTGCTGACAGGGAAGGCGAAGGAGAAAGAGAAGGAGAAGGAGATGACTTCCTCGGGGAAGATTGAGACAGCTTTGGAGAAGAAGTGTTGGAATTAGATCGCGAAGAGTGAGACATCTGCGACCTTGAAGACCGAGATTCCACCCATTTAAATTCAGATTCCACCATTGAAGGAGGCAGAGTATACAGCGGAGGACTGTCTCTGTCAGCTTCTTCTTTCATTTCCATTCTTCCAGACCTCGATCGCCATGGAATTGGCGAAGGAAGCACAACGCTGTCCATCAGTTTCTCCCCCAATTCCACATGATCCAAACCTCCCAATTCCACGTTCCTGCTTTTATTCGAATTGCTTGAAAACCTTTTGGAACCCTGTTTTGAATTAGACCTACTATTAGAGACAGAGGAGCCATTAGATTCAGATTTATTAGATTCGACCACACCTGGGTCAGGAACACGCGGTTTTAAGCTCCGAACAGGCAAAAGCAGCGGCTTCTCGCCTGAGCTTCTGTGTTCATCGAGAACAGAGTGTTCTTGAGCTACAACAACCATGGGCTCATTCCTATAGTACTGACTACTCCATGTCTGGACCTTGTTCTCATCAGACACAGATGGGATTTCGGCCTCATCATCAAAAACAGACGACACCTCAAGGAATCTAGACACGTACGAATGCGCATTATCGAATTTAGAGCTGTTATTTTCTTTCTCCGTTTCGTCGTTTCGCCGGCTAAACAGCCCGTAAGAGACGGCGATTCCGACAAAAACAAGGTGTAGAAGCTCCCAGCTTCTGGTGAGTAAACTTTGATTGATGAATTCAGGGGCTTGTGAAGGAAATAGCGGAAGAATAACTAAGAAAACTGTAACTACGAGAGCTTTGTACATGAATTGCGAGTAAAACTTACTTGGGTTCGCTTGGTTTTGCTCTGAAATAAGCTTTTGGTATTTGATGTTCTCCGAATCTGTATCTGCCATTGGAGAACACATAGGAGGAGGAGCTTCAGCTTTGGGTTCTGTCTGTATTTCAGAAGGAGGAGGAGGTGGAGAGAAGACTTAGCGGCTAAGGAAAAGCAGAGGAGTGGGGATCAAAGTTTTAGGGAGATGTGAGCATTTTTCAAGCTTTGCTTTTTAACTCTTCCTCTGTTCAATTGACATATATGCCCTTCCCTTTTAGTGAGAATGCCCAAGTTGCTTTTTTCTTTTAAAGATAATTTTGGTTGGATAAATGGTTAACAACCAGGACAGCCTAAATATGATACCCTTCAAAAAGGTGCAAAAATGTTAAAAAAATTAAATTTTTTTTTTTTAAAAAAGTGGCATTCAAACTTGAAAAAATGTTGGACCAAACCGACCTTAGACCTAGAATGGTGGCAAGAGAATCTAGGGATGTTAATCATAGCACCATGCTCTTATTGCCTTTTTCTCAATTCAAAGCTGACTAGGAATGCTTTATATGCAAGCAATTGGGATGTTGAAGTACTACTCTGGCTCCCTCAAGCCCCTAAAACAAAAAAAAAACTAAATTTGTTAGAAAAATATATTTTTAAAGCCCAAATAGAGTTGCCCTGGTTTTCGTAGTTGTCCACCCTTACTCACTAATTCATTTAGAGCCATCAATATTTATCGACAATCATCTTAGGCTCGAAGGGCTGAACACTTTGACGTTGGATTTGTGTTGACCCTGTTGAGGATTTTGAAAATGAGGATTAAGTGTTGCTTCTTCACTCCCTCTAAATTTCTACCAATCTTCAAAGTTCGAATTGAGTTCATCGTGCCCAAAATGTTAGACAGGTTTGGAAAGCTGTTTCAAAATATATTCTTATTCGAGTTTAATATGAATGATCGAACTTTAAGAAAGTAGAAACATCATCGTTTTGAAGGAATATAGTGTTTCGTAACAAATAAAGAGTAATGCTTGATTTTTTATTTTTATTTTTTTCAAACAAGGATTTATTTAAGAATTGTTTAGAATTATCACATCAATATTGTGAGATAAAAATATGATTTCTAACATTATTTTTAACAATAAGGCACCCTAACTCTAGTTACCTATTATAAAAGAACCGTTGATGAAACAGAAACAACATTAAAACAACTACAAGAATTACGGTATGGCTCCCTTCAAAGTTGCTTAAAAACCCATTACATCAAGTGGTCAACAGAACATAGTAACAACTTATTGTCTTTATTTACAACAATTATAGAACAACCTCTCTCCAAATTTGCTTAGAAATCCAGGCCAATCAACTAATCCAGTAATCAGAACAGACCAAAAGGTCACCATTTCTCTTTTTCTTGAAAAATTTCAAGTAACTAATCATATATATATTAAAAAAAATTACTATTAAGTAATAAATTTGTCTCTCTAAACTCTAATATTTAGATTGCTCTTGAAAATTAATTGTTCATATTTTCATATAAAATATATACACACACATAAATACAAACTTTAATTGTATAAAATATATAATTGTTGTTATATGAGATTATAAAGAACAATAATAATTTTATTAAGCTTCAATTAAGTATCAACTGAGTTCATTAAATTTAACAAATTCTTTCTTAAGAAGTTTTTTTTTGTAAGTAGAATTCTTTTTTATTACCATCTTAATGATCGAGACCAAATTCAAAGAATATATCTTAAAATAATAATAAAAAAGATATTGTTCAACTATATCTTTTAATCTTACTCATGTGAACCAAAATGTTAGCTCTACCGCTGCATATAAGTGGTCCATTGATTGACTACAACCAAGATTAGGTGCATCAAATATGGAAGCATCAAATCTGTGGTTCACTGTGTTTCTTTTGTTTGGCTTGTGGCCATAAACCTAAAAGAAAAAAGAAAAAAGAAAAGAAAATGCAAGAGGGAGGAGTGAATAGGATTTGGAAACAAAAATGGTGTAGAATCTAAAATGGGACATTATTGGGGAATATGGAAGATGTGAGGGGTAGATAGGTTGCGTGGATGTGGTCAGGATTCTTCTTTTGGACTGCCTACGCTAGCTTTTTTGTGGGGGGTCATTGAAAATTTCAAAAAATATATATAAAAACAAATAAAATATGCGTTTTGTGGAGGGAATGCCTTTCTTATCATAAACTCACTCCTTTTTCCCTTTTCCTACTCCTCACATTGAAAATAAATAAATAAATAATTCTCTATTCTCAAGGGCTACACACCAGTGACATGGATGCACTTAATTTAATAATACATTTTTTTTAAAAATTTTTTTTATATAACCTTTTACATTAATTATAAAGAAATAGAGAGGGGAATCTGTGTGTGGTGAATTCTACATGAAGCATAGTTGGAAAAAATCTGATCCAAAATTTGTTTGACAAAGAAAATTGTAGGTTTATTAATTGTTAATCTTATTCAACCTTTTGGGCTTATGCCAAATGGTCTATGGCACGAGGTAAGGTATTATGCTTTCCTACCAAATTCTATGCCTTGCACTTGCTAGATGCTACTCGATCATTTTATTTTCAATAATCAATATATATATTCTCTTTCCATATGAAAGAGGAAATAGTAAAACTGATACTCATTTGGTTTGGTATTTCCTAGATAGAGTTGAAGAAATATCGATCGGTTGATAAGGAGATTGATACTTTGAGGAGTTTATATAGATATATATGGCATTTTGATCATTCACACTTAAGACATCTTTTTAATGTGAAAACCCTAACTTTTTTACACTCAAATTGTATACTCGATATGAACAAAGGCCGCCGACTAGGAATCCATGTAAAGGATAGCTAGCCAATGTGAGCAACAAAGCACCTTAGGTCGATTTGGTGGTGTAGGGCAGCATTGGATCTTGTATTTGTCTTCTATTTTTGGTATATAGATACTTTGAAAAACGATCTCAGTTGAAAATAATTTTCGCGTTTGGTTCGTATGGAAAATCAGTTACAATAGGCGATGACCGGTGGAAGATTTTGATGACTTTTTGGCGAACTTTGGTGGCAGATTTAATCGACTTTTGTCGAAATCCGATGAATGATTCTGCCATACTACGGTGGCATTCGAAAACTTCTGGTGAACTTTGGGGGCAGATTTGACAAATTTTGGTGAGGGATTTCAGCGACCTTTGGCAGCAGTCAATAGCGGCAGAAAATGAATTGCGTGAGACAATAAAATTAAAGAAGATTTTTTTGATTAACTGAAAATATTTTCGGTTTAACCAGGATTTTTTGTTGTACCAATTACCAAACACACACACCAAAAAAAAAAAAAACAAAAAAAAAAAAAAAAAAGAAAAAAAAGAAAAAAAAGAAAGAAGAAGAAGAAGAAGAAAGCCTTAATTAACAAGTCCTTCCAACCCCACCAAAAAAGTAACCATCTGATCCAAACCCAAACCCCTGCTACGTAAAAAAACACATCAACAAACCAAAAACATTGTAAATTAAATTATCGCTATCAAAACACGGTGGACTGACTTCAATCCAACGTAAAAAGCACTTTGGATAACTCGAAAGTTTAAGTGGACAGGATATATCCAAACCCTTTTTTTTTTCTGCCAAGCAAGAATCATCCAAATCCTACAAAGCATGCATTTGGTTGATTATTGTGTTTATAGTTCAAAAGCACATTCATAAGCCGTTTTCTACCTATATATTAATTAAACACAACTTACCTTCCATGCAATGCTTTAGCATTTAAAGAGGAATGTTATGTTTTCTCTTGATTCTATGTGAATATTGGTTTCTAAAAAAAATATATATGAAGAATTAGTGAGGTAAGTTTTTCTACTTTTTTAAAAAAAATAATATCTATGTAAAATCATGAAAACACCAGAAAGAATCGTAACATTTTTTTTTTTAATATTACGCGACCACTTTGAAGTATCAACATTAATTATATATTAACCTGTGATATAAAATATAAATAATAAATATTTTTTAAATAAAAATTACAGTATAAAATAAAAATAAACTAGAAGTGGCCGATGGCCTTCCATCATAGAGGGTGGCTAGCCACCCTTCTCCTCTAAGGATGGTTACCCCTCTCATGTGGCCGGCAGCCGCTCCATATCTAGGTTAGTTAACGGGTGGCTACTGTCATCTAGGGTGGTTGCCTCTCTTCTGTAAGGGGTAACCATCTTTTGGCCACCCCCAGACCCCCAGCAAGTCAAGATGAGGGCGGTTATCTTTTTATTGTCTCCAACGAGGGGACAATTGCTCCTAAAAAAGAGAAATAGTCACCCCCCCTCATAAGAGAGGGACGGCAATCTCTTTACTATTCCAAGTGAGAGTGACCACTCTTCATCTAGTGTAATTGAGGAGTGTATTGTCATTGTTTTTACAGTTTATGAGGAACATTGACACAATTGATAATTTGGAGAGAACATTAACAATAAGCCAAAGTGGATCTATAACGTTTTGTTTGGGGCAAAATCTTTGGGGGATGAAAGTTAATTTTTTATTTTTTTTTACATGTCCATACAAAAGGGGAGAGGGGGAATAAGATTCAAACTAATGACTTTCGCTTTATGAGGCGTGATCCCAGTTGATTGAGTTACTCCAATTGATTGAGTTACCCCTTAGAGACACGAAAGTTAATTTTTAAAGGTATGTTTAATATGAGGTGATAAGGCATAGGAGAAAATAGAATAAAAGGCAAATTAGGAGGATAATACTCATGATCACATGAAGTAGGGGTGGTGATAAGGCATCCTTCGTTTCTCTCATTTATGATTATGGTCCAAACTTACGTGGCAAAGATTTCTAGACGATGGATCTGATTCCCACTCTTCTTCTTCTTATATATATAAATATGTTTTTTGCTTTATTTTTTAGTGGGCCGGTTCACTTATTACGGTATTTGTGTGCGTAGGAATCACACGTTGTCTACATCTGCATCTACACCTTTAGCCGACTCTCTTTATTCGGTTTAGAGCCTTGTTTGGAGTGACATAAAAAGATCAAATGCCACATAAGCGCAATCATATGAGGCTGAGATGAGAGCAGCGTGTGTAGCATTATTCATAGGCTTAAGGTCATATCATTGTAAGAGTAATATTATTTATTGAAATGCTATATAATTGTTATACAACTAAGATGATGTGATAGCGAAAATCATTATTTGAATTAACAAAAGCTTTTAAGAAAATAATTAATAGTGACTAATTTTCACTGTCACGTCATCCAAATTGTATGACAATCTATTTAACAACATTTCTCTACCATGTAAATTTTTGTTACCTTCTTTGTGATTAATTGTAACTTGTTATGCTACTTTTCTTTCAACATGAATCTGTTATAGCTGACAATATATTTCAGCAACGTAGTAGTGTCTAAGCTGTCGGTTATTTGTTTGAATTTGGTGTTATTTTTGAATTGTTTAATCAAATGGGTATTGCTCAAATAGCTTTTTAGATACACTAAATTCTAGTGGGCAACTTACTACTGCCAAGGTTAACTTCCTCAAAATTCAGCCTTCCCCACAAGTTGTCTCCTGCAGTGCCCAAGGAACGATAATACTCCAAAGAGAATAATTTTTATAAGGTCTTAGCATAAATTAAGTTTTTTTGCTCTCTAATGAGAAATTGACACATCATCATGGAACAAGAAAATCAAATGTTAGCAGAATAGTTACAATCCTAGTGTCCCACATGGGTTAAGTTTAATCTTAAATATGTGTATATAAGCTCTTGAACATCATTTCTTTGTAAGTCGATTTTCAAGGGTGAGTTTTACCCAAGGTTTATAACATTTGGTATCAGATCTAGCCACCATATCGAGGGGTTTGAGTCACAAAGGGGGTGCTCTATGGGCTAGATTAAAATACTAATAGATGAGTAGAGCTGCCAAAAGAGAAAAGGTTATCGTTGGGTCAGTGTCGATAGAGTGGGCCACCGTGGACGTTGGCCACGGAAGCATGGTAGTATGCTACGATCCTAGTGTCTACAAGGGTTAAGTTTAATCTTAACCATGTGTATATAAGCTCTTGGGATACCCTTTCATTGTAAGCCGGTTTTTAAGGGTGAGTTCTATCCAAGATTTGTAACATTTTGTAATACTTCGATAAAAACAACCATTTTATTTTTCAAAAATTTTACAAAAGCGGATAACAAGATTTTCAAGAGAATTGTTCTAACAAAGACCCAATCCCTTAGTGTCAACCTAACAATACCTTAATCCCTTAGAAAATAAAAGCCAAATACTAATCATCTGGGGGGCGAACTTACGCTAGGTCAAACAGACGTACGCCATTGTTTTTAGCGTAGACGTACGTGTAGGGACCACTAGACGTACGCTCTGCAAATAATACAACGGACGTACACGGGACTACATGGACGTATGCTATTTTTTGAAATACTCCATGTTTAATACCTGAACGTATGAGGCACCCTTTGGACCATTGGACAAATAGTATCGGACGTACGCTAGGGTTGGTGGACATCTGTTGCTTTTTCAAAGAGTTGGTGGAGACTTTCTCCTATAAATACCCTTTCCCTCCTCGTCTTCCACATGCTCATTCAGAGCTCTGGCACTCCCCTAGGCTACCAGAATTGAGAGACTCATATATTGAGAGAATTGTGAGTTGGGGGAAATTTTGAGGAGAGAAGCCCATGTCTTTGCTAAGCTTCGGAGTAAACTCTGTTTCCTTTTTATTTCAGCACTGTTTTACCTCCTAGTTATGCCTCATTAAGATTTTCAAAGTATTCATTAAGCATTTCTAAAAAATTGTTAATGTTTTCAAAATTGTGTTTTGATTCTTTACGTTGCATGTGCTTAATTGTTAGCTTAGAAGTCTAGAAATGATGTAGGGATTAAGTGCTATTAGAAAACTTAAAGGTGTGCTTAACTCACTGAGCGGATGTACGTCATCGGGGCCGGATGTACGATCAGTGGGCAGAGCACTAGTTTGTGAGTTTCGCATGTGTACACTCTAGCCTAGCCATACTTCTAGGATATGTAAGACTTAGAGTAACGGTGTTTTGTATCCGTTATAACAAGACTTAACTTGGTCGGAGGATTTGCTAGAGTGCTCGAGGTAAGTGAACCTTTACAGCCTTTTTCCTTAAAAACGTGGGATATGCCAGTTGACTGGCCACGAGTATGATATGAGCATACCTATTTTATAATTACTTGGTAAATTGCATTATGAATTGGTTAATAAGATGCATCGTATGACATGGTACGTTGGTACGTGCGGTATAAACAGCCATTAGCTTACTATATAGACTTCATACAATGGTCCAATGTGTGTGTATTATATGGGGGTTTTGGATCCAATAGTTTTGTGACCAAAGTCCAGCCATTCCCAATGGTTGGTTACTACAGGACGAACGTCATTAGTGGTGTGAGCCACTTGAGGTCGGACTCAGTCGTGCCGCTAGTGTTACGTACGGTAGTGTCAATGGTTGGGGTACCGACATTGTATTCCTTGGGACAGCGCCAACCCTGCTGAGAAGGGATAATATCTCGGATAGACCATATATGAGAGTTATAACCTATAAAGCATTATCCTTTTTTTTTTGCATTAAAATATTAGGTAATTATCGTCGATAGTACACCACGATCTTTTAAGAAAACCCAAACCTTACCAAAATGGTATATTAACGGAGGTAATGCTTCTTTTTATTCTTACTCAAAATTGTATGTTTACTTTTATTAATTGGATTTATGTCATACCTATGTTGTAAGGTTTACTTACTAAGTCGTTAGACTTACGTGGTTATTATTCTCTAGGTAACTTGATTCAACACTCTAGGAATGGCCTGGCTGCTGCTACCCGTATGGTGTAGAACTTGCAATTGTTTCAGGTTATTCATTATTTATTAATTGCTCCATATTTTTACTTGATGAATAATAGTTTCTCATATTTATTCACCTTTCAATGCTTTTACTTTGATAGTTATAGATGGATGGTTTTCCGTTTAGTCACAAGTTGACCTAAATGGGTTAATTGCCAGTAACTCTACCGAATTAGCCAAGGCTAATTTTAGGGGTATTACACATTTAATATCAGAGCTAGCTGCCATGTTGAGGGATTTAAGTCACGGATGTGATGACCTATGAGTTAGATTAAAATACTGATAGGTGAGAAGAGCCACAAAAAATAAATAAATAAATAAAAAGGCTACCATCATGTTAGTGTTAATAGAGTGTATGTTGGCCATGAAAATGTGGTGATATGTTATAATCTTAAGTGTCCATATGGGTTATGTTTAGTCTTAATAATATATATAAGCTTTTGAACACCATTCTCTTGTAACCCGGATTTCAAATTTGTAACATACTAAATCACTGCTAAATCTACATTCTAGTATCTCTCATCACTGTTAAATCAACGTGAGAGAAGAAAACCCACCGCCAGCGATATTATTATCATGTGCAGATTTTTTGTCAGATTTAACCAAAAATCGTAATAGAAAAATAAATAAAAGGGTTAGATAGTTTGAGGAATTATTACAACTTCTTAAAGTTTGTGAGATATTTACAAATTAGATACTAATTTGAGAGAATAAGTGTGGTTTCTTGAACCAAGATGAATATAACCAACTATATAGAATAATTTGTATAAAAAAATAAAGACATGTGATATGATATAATATACTATGGTTTGTGGATGTGAGTAATTGGACGGTTGATTGCTGTTGACTGTTGTGATTATTCCACTTATTAGAGTAGAGGTAGATGGACATGTCATGCAGTTTCATCTTAGGTTTTGTATAGGATTGCGATTTTAATAAGTTTGTTTTTAAAAGTTGTATCTTTAAAATTGTTACTTTTTAAAACTTTAAAGACGTTTATTAAAATATGTTAAAAAATATTTTTTTACCAAATATCTGTTATACAAAATTGTAATTTTTGTTTAAATTCACGCCTTTTTAAATGATTACCCCTAATCTGCTTATATAAATCAAAGTTTTTTTATTTTAGATTAAATACTTTTTAAATTGTAATGTCAAACACCTTATATTTTGAAATTAATTTAAAAATATAAATTATTCTTACGGAACTGCAATTTTAAACTCAACCATTTATGTAACCTATGAGTTAGTTTGGCTACAAAATGGTGGGATGGCCATGACTAAAGATCTTCAAATCCATGTTTTTATGTCGGCCGAGAATCTGACTGTTTTTGTTTCTAATGATGTTGGGATATTAAACCAAAGCCTATCCCATCTTTAGATCTTTTGTGAGCTACAATCATTGCTGTTTGTAGATTAAATCAAATCATTCTTAGCAACTAAGATGAAGATTAATGTTATAAATTATATTTTTATTTTATTTTTATCAACTTTTGAATTAGTTTTTATGAAAAAAAAAATTTAAAAGTTGGATTGAAATCATCACGACAATATTGTAAGTCGTAATTATTTTATAATGATGACGTTTCAGTTCCAACCAAAACTTAAATATTTTATTTATTTTTAATAAGAATTGATCAAATGATCAGCTGTGAGATAATTATGTGATAATAATTTTTTTTTTTTTTTTTTACAAAATATTTTGATTTCCCCTTAATAACATCCGTGGAATTGGACAACTTTAATCAAATGGAGTGAGTAGGTATTGATTGAAACTGTTAGTTTATGGTTTTGGCTCATTCAGTGAGCATTGTATCTGATGAAATTGAAGCAACATGTCCGGACAGCCATAAGCTGTGTCCGGACAGTTATTCCAGAGAGTGCAATGTTAGAAGACATGTCCGGACATCCAGAACCAAGGTCCGGACATCATTTCCAGGGAGCACCTATTTCATGACATGTCCGGACATCCAAAATCAAGGTCCAGACATCATTTCCAGGGAGCACCTATTTCATGTCCTGTCCAGACATCCAGAATCAAGGTCCGAACAGCATTTCCAGAGAATGCAAATTTCATGGCCTGTCCGGACACAGGTTTTAGATGTCCGGACATCAAAGGCTTACGCTTGGTTTTTTAACCCTAGTTGTGTCCGGACACCACCGCTTTAATTGTAATACGTTTTCTATTTATTCTAGGTTATGGGTTTGTATTGAGGTATGTATTCCGTGGTTGAATACAGAGAGAAAAGAGAGAGATATAGAAATACAGAATTGAGCGTATGAATCTCTCTTAGAGTAAAAAGTTATTGATTAACAAATTGAAGTCAACTGGAGTTCTGGTGAATGAAAATCACTTAGAAGAATTGTGCCAGATGTTCTAGAAAGGGCTACTGCGGTAGAAGTCAAGCGGGTCACTTGACTTATGCAAGGAAGTGTCAAGTACGAAGGTTTTGTAAGTAAGAACTTCTTGTAATTCTTATTCTTTTATAGTGAAGTGATTTTCTGGGTTTGGTTGCCTCGGAGAGGTTTTATATTTAGAGAGTTTTCTAAATGGTTTCCTCTTCGTAACCAAATTTCTGTGTCCTTGAAGTTTTGTTACATATCTGTTTTGGTTGATTATTGTTTGTTAGTCAGATCTATTCCACTTCCTGTCAAGGGAACTCCTATTTTTACTCTTAATAGGTGTTTATTGGAGTCTATTAGGTTTTTCAGAAACCAAACAAATAAAAACAATCAAAAGCAGTCACAAGCAATGTCTGTCACAACTATTATAAACAAATTCATTCACTTTATAAATTTATATATATTTTTTAAAAAAATTTAAAATAGACCTTAATATAAAATATATCCAATCTAGGCAGTATGCGGCTCTTATTTCTCTTAGTTTAAGCCTAATGCCAATTAAATTATTTCGGCACTGATAAATGGACAGATTTTTTTTTAATTATTTTTTAAAATTGAGTTGTAATTTTTTTTTCTAACTTAATTAAAATAAAAGCATGCGTCCCTTAGCATTTGAGAAGTACCATTTTTTTTTTTAAAGAAAAAACAGTTTTTACATGCTTAAATAATACACGGCATTTTAAAAAATTAAATTAAAAAAATTTCTACGGAATTTATATTCCTTATAAATTATGACCAATCTAAGCCATTCAAACTATTTTGACCCTTCAGAATCATGCAAAATCAATTTTGTGCATGAAAAAAAGAAGAAGTTAAATGCAGTTTTTAATCATTCTAACATAATCCCAACTGCTAGGGGTGTAAATGCAAATGGATATTAAGTGTATGTATCTGTTATTTACAATTATTTAATATTTACTATCTGCATATACAGATGAGGATGTAAAAAGATATTGATTAGTATATTTTAGAGGATAAAATTGTACAAAAAATTAAAAATGATAATTTCGCCTCTTTAAAAAACACTAATTAGATACCCTCCATTTCAAATGAAATAGATCTTATTCCGATGTCTAAGAGTTTAAAATAAGACATGTTTTAGCATTTAATGAGGAAGCTTGTCTCAAGTAAACGTAGGTTTAGTAGCTTGTTTACCAAATGTTGAAACATAACTTATTTTAAACCCGTAGATGAGATAGATAACTGAGATTTATGAATTCAAGAATCTCAAATTTAAAGAAAATTATAGGAGATTTCAATCTGAATAGTGGGATATATATAATTTTTATGATTTAATTGCCTTATATGTTATTCCTTTATTATATATATTTTTTAAATAATTTTTTTTTGGCTCGCCAACTATAGATTGATGATGCTGAAATAAATAATGTATGGGTTGAAAATTTTATGACAAAATGATTAGTCAATATGGCCTGAATAATAGTATTGAACAATTTAAAGTTTATAAGGACATTAATAGGCTCATGTCTATTGTTAGTAATATGTTGTTTTTATCTCTTAAGAAACAAGTTGTTTGAGTTTTTGTTTTGTTCTGTTTTGTTTTTGTAGTACTTTGATTTACTAAAAAAAACAAGATTTTATGTTTTTTATTTACTAAAAGCAAGAGTTACAACTTCAACGCCCACCGAATACCGTATATGTGGATAGTTTATATGTAGATAATGGATAATAATAACATTTTTTTTTTTAACGGAAATCTAATGATTTCATTTATTAAAGATCACCACTATAAAGTTTTTAAACAAAAATTCTTATAATTAAGTGTTATTATCTATGCTGTTATTAAATAATAACATTTAACAATGACACAAATGTTGATATTAATTGCATGATGCAGATGCAGATACAAATATTTAAGTATCCGTGATAACCGCATCCATATAGTGCATCTGAATATTTTCAATAACGGTACATCCGCATTTACATTCTTACCAAATTGATAAAAATTAGTTACAAATCAATATATAAGAAAAATGTTAAAGTCACAACATAAATTTAATAAAGACCCAATTTTTCTCTTATGTGTCATTTAAAAAATAAAAAAAATTAAAATTTGGTATTTTGAATTCAATTTTATTCAATTTTCTTTTTAATTTTTTAAATGACATATAAGAAAAAAGTTTGATCTTTGTTGAATCTATATTGTCGGTGTATCACATCTCATATAATAAATTTTGATATGCCCTTTTTTTCTTTTCAACATTTATTTTTAAAACATGCAAAAAAATATTAAAATATATGTGAGAATTATACATTATTAAAATGAAAATTCTTCCTTTATAAAAAGAGAAGAAAATTCTTTAAAAATTATTATTTTATTTGACTGATTGGTAAATAAGTACAAATCAATTTATAGGTAACGATAAAGGTATTAATATTGATTGATTCATTGCCTTTCACTCTTCTTCTCTCACCGCCCCGTCCATACCCACCATTTCTATTCCCTCTCTCTCTCTCTCTCTCTCTCTCTCTCTTTTTCTCTCGTTCAGTTTCAGAGTTTGTTGAGGAAAAGGTGGAGTAGAACCCAGGCAATCCTCTCATCCAAGCAAAGTCCTAGGGTTAGGTTAGGGTTTATTCGAAAGTCCTTCACTTTTCGACGTCTTGTGTTCTTCGATCACACCTCCATCGTCTCCGCCTCGTTTTCACTGTCCGATCCATCCATCTTTTGCAAAATATGGTGATGATCTCTCGCAGAAACTTCGATTCCCATATTTTTCCATCAAAATATTTCCCGATCCTCCTATTTCTGATTTGTTGTAGGAATTCTAGGTTTTCTCTGTCTCTCCTGTAATTATTTTACAATTTTAGATACAAAATTAGGGTTTTTCTTTGAGGTTTGTTGATGGCGAATTAAGATGACGTGAATTGTGTTTATGTATATGTTTTGTTCGGGGTAACTAAGTTCTTGTTTTAGAATTGTGTTCAACTTTGGTTGTTTGTGTGTATTGAGGCTATGTATATTGAGGAATTGAAGGAAGGGGAGGTGGGAAGTGGGGGAGAAGGGAATTCGTGCGGTGGTGATGGTGATGTCGGTGGCAGAAGCGTCGTTGCTTCAGATGCAAAGCGGGTTTTGATCGGAGCTGGGGCTCGTGCGCTATTCTACCCCACTCTGCTGTACAATGTTGTCAGGAATAAGTTCCAGGTCGAGTTCAGGTGGTGGGATAAAGTTGCTGAGGTATAATTTCGTTTTGCTACATAGTGTATTATCATATTTGTGCTTGTTGATTGATTTTGGATCAGATCTCGTTGCTTTCTGCTGTGGCTATTTGGCTGTGGTTTATTGCCATTGAACTGAGTTTGGATTTTAGTTCTTTCTTTAGGGGTATTTTAGCTTTTGTGAAGAATCTATAATTGATGGGCATAGGTTTAATAGCGTTTAAAGGAAAAGATGAAATGACTTAAAATCCAGGAATTTTTTTAATGTTTTATTTTTATATTGGTTTTACTTTTTTAATAAAATTGAGTGGCATTAGCATTTCAAACAAGTGCATGGCGGGCATCATAGCACGAGTTATTATGATTTGATTTCAATAAAATCTTGTGGTTGGTGAAGGTAAGCACAGGCATCACAGCCCACTGGTGAACTTTAAAATTTGATTATTTATTGATTTTTTGGTTTCATCCTCGTTCTTCATTTATATTCTACTTGATTGATTCCATTTATATTCTACTTGATTGATTCTGCAAATAAAGGACAATGTGGCATTTCAATAACAGAAACTAGAAACTAGAACCACATGATCATAAAACTCTTTTAGTAAGTGGAGATCAGAGAATCAAGTATAGTTGAATGCATTGGTAATATCAAAAGTTTGTGATATATTGTAGGTACTAGTGCTTTATGATAAATTTTTGTGGTCTCTGTCTTGGATAAATTATTGCAATGTACTTCATGCCACAGGGTATACCTTTTTGTTTCTCCTATATTGTTGATCTGTTAAACTTGTATTATTTTTGTTCTTTCTTACTTGATTCCTGCATGCATTGCAAGCTCAAGGAATATGTTGGATGGGCTTAGAAGTTTACTGAATTTTTTTCTCATCTCTGTGTTGTATATTTCTGTTTTCCTTTACGTTTTTCTCTTGGGTACTTTGCTGATTACTTCTAAATGCCACATTGTCCTTTATTTGCCGAATTGTGTGATTCTATAGTGTTTGCTTGGTGCTGTTAACTTATTTTCTCTTTATAGATGTAAGTTAATGGGAAATGGGTGCAATTTCTTTTGGTAAAATTAATGGTTTTTGCTCGATTATATGTCATCCATCCTTTCCCTTCTACCACCTTTTCTGATCTGTATGTGCAAAACTCTAAGTGATAAGACTAGAATTCAGTGGTGACTGTAACTTTGTAGCTTGAGCATTTGGGAGTAAAGTTTTCTATATCTTTTATATTCTTCTTTGTAATTGGTATATAATTTGGTTGGAACCAGATCTCTAATGTACCTATTTTCAGTTTATACTATTAGGTGCTGTTCCATTCCCTACTGATGTTCCCCGCCTGAAGGATCTTGGTGTTTGTGGAGTAGTCACACTAAATGAGCCCTATGAGACTTTGGTTTCAACATCTCTATATCATGTGAGTGTTTTTTCCTGGGTAGTTTGTGGCTAGATATCCTTTCCGTAATTTAGCAGTCGTAATGGTTCATTTTTTCTGTCCATAATGAAACCTTTTTGGCTGTTATTAGCATTGGATACACTTGTTATACTTTGATGCTAGACTAAAGAGGCAGTGGGTGAAGTTGATTGAGTTTTGTACTTCTGTTTATTTGAGGAGTGTCCTGTCACAATTCTTATTTGACTGTATAACTATAGTTTTGTTTCAAATGTGAACACAAAATCTGTAAGTAATGGGTTTCTCATGTATGTGCTGCTTCTGGAAGAAATATAAAGCTTGATGAAAGTGGATGATAGTTTAGTACATATGTAAGAGCCAATTGAGGGTTGGAGGGTGAGGTCTCTGGTTTCATCTTGTATAGTTGTAAGAGTTTTATGGGTTATGAAAAAAAATATAGTAAATATTTGATCTTTTTTCAAAAGAAGATCCTGTGAAGCATTGAGCCGCCACAATAAAAATTGTCAGGTTTTTGATGTTGTGCCTTGGGGTTTAACTTGTAGTCAACAAACTTAATTGATGAACTTTCAATGTGTGATTTGCTAATTAACATGGTGGGCCCTTTACCAGGGATTAATTTGGACATCTTAAATAATTTGACTGACTTATGTGGCCACACTTTGCTAAAATTTCTCATTCTAGTTAGTTCGTTTGGAAATGACCTGAGATTGAAGAGTGAAGGGTTTTGATGGGTGACTATATGCTGTTTGATAGTATTTCCCTTTTAGAATGTTAATCAATTTTCTTTGTTTTCCATATTTATACATCCAATAAACACATGCAATGAGCATAGTCTCTCTCTCTCCCCCAAAAAAAAATGCTGTTCTTCCGACACTATGCATGATACATGTGTTTGATAGTCATTTATATTTTCATAGGAGCAGCTGTAAACTAACATCCTACGGTTTTTGCCCAAATTCCGTGTTGTTCATCAAGTTCCTCTATATAATGTATGATGTATCGTTATAATTTTTGCAGGCTTATGGCATTGACCATCTTGTGATACCTACAAGAGACTACTGCTTTGCCCCATCCTTGGATAATATACGCAAGGCTGTAAGCTTCATACATGGTGAGCATTTTTTTCTATGTGGTTTTTCCTGCTTTGATTATGTAGAACATCATTTTTTTTGTGAGATTTAGCAGAAATTAGTCTTTATATCCAGTGACACGTGGTTATTTTATTGAATTTCAATAGAGTATGTAATTATTTCTTTTTGGAGATATTCCCTATGATCACCTGACCTTTCTTATGTTGCTTTCATGAAGAAAATGCATCTTGTGGAAGAACTACATATGTTCACTGCAAAGCTGGACGGGGCCGTAGCACAACTGTTGTATTATGTTACCTGGTCAGTTCATCAAATAAAAATTACTTGTAATCTATTTAAAATTTTCCACCTTTTCTGAGATTCCATTTTATTTTATAGGTGCAACACAAGCAGATGACACCTGATGCTGCGTATGATTATGTGAGATCCATCAGGCCGAGGGTGCTTTTAGCCTCTTCCCAGTGGCAGGTATTATTGAAAATATTGGTGAAAGTTTGGCATCACATGTCAGGTTGTCATTATCTGCGATTTGGCTTTGGAAGTTCTGGAATTCTTTTTTTCTTATCCTGTAGCACAGGACTGCTTAGTTTCCTTTTCACTATATGCTTGACCATACATTGTAAATGATTTCTGAACCATGTCGTGAAGCTTCATTAAGTGAATTATTTGAGAGGGTTTTTATTCCAACCTTCTTTTGGTGGATTTGTTTGCCAATTTTTTTATTTTTTTATTTTTAAAATTATTTTAGTGACATGCTTTGATTCTGGGCAATTAGTTAATGGCATTCATTTATACTTGTGTGTTGCTTTAATTTAACCCTTTTTTTCAGCAAAATGTTTCTTGGTTATTCTTAGCTAATCTTTGTTGGAAATTATTACAGGCTGTCCAGGAATACTACCATCTTATGGTTAAAAAAGCTGCCATCTACACTCACATGACTGATATAATAATGAAAGCCCCAGGATCAGCAGCCTCACAAGATCTCGTCGCATTTGATGATGGATCTGTAGTCGTTGTAACAGAATCGGATCTTGAAGGGTATGACTCAAGTCTTGATTCAGGGATATGGGCAGATTTAAGTGTGGTCTATGGGGTCCGAGTTGCTGGTAAGGCAGCGCTGGCAAGAATCTCATGCCTATGGTTTCGCTGCCGCACACACCAGAGGATTTCAGGGGAGAAGGTGGGCAGCGAGAGCAGCTGCTCAATCAGGGCTGATCATCTGGGAGGAATCAGTGTGGACATCCACATCTACTGAGAAATGAACCTCCGAAGTGCATGGAAGATGCTTGATAAGTTTCTCTCCTTCACATTTCCTTTCTCGTACAGAAAAAAGAAGCAAATAATGTTTGTATTAGGCAGACCTGAAAGATTTGGTCTCCCCCCTCCCCCTTGTAAATTGAGTTACTTTTGTCTTGAATCAAATTGTAAGAAAGATGAGAATTATGAGCCACTAAATAATGACAATTCCTTTGGAAGATTGCATCCATAGAATTGAAGGGACTGTGAAGTACCTCCAAAAACTTGTCACTTGCACTCGTAGTGCAGCCTGGAACAAGAACAGGAACAGATGTCCCAAAAACTTGATCATCAGTAAGGGCATATTCCCTGAAACGCACTGTCATGAGCTTTGAGTTACAGAATAATTGGAAAAAGAGCTGTTCCTGGTGATGATAAACTATAGCATATTTTTTTTTTTAGAATTATGCTTTTACACATGCAACTTAAAGAGTCACCAAAGCAAAAACTTGTGAGTTTCTTTGAAGACATCACCCACTATAGGCGAGGGAAAAGAAGCAACACTATCTGGCGCTGAAGTGGGTTGAGGGTCTGATATTTTGTTTTCAACCTCTACTTTTTATTGACCTAATTTTGGAGGCAATTAGGGCCAAAATCTTCTACAATCTTTAGGTTGTTTCCAGTAATTTAAGAGTCACAGCAACTCAAAATAAGGATAATTTAGCAGAAAAAATAATGCTTGAGAGTTTAAAATAATAACCCTCCAATCCAAAGGCATTGCAAAAATCTTTTCCTAAATGTAATTTATAGCAATTTTAACGGCTGAAGCTACTAACTACGGCACAGCCCCCATCTCTTCAAATTCCTAATCATAATGAATGACTAAAAAGGGTAGGTTGGAGAGATCAATTGTAACTATCTTACCTGGACGTGACTATAGTAGTACTATCCACTGGGAGCCGCACAGGAGGAGTTGTGGGAACCACAATCGCTCTCTCAAGTTTGATTGAGCCATAGGCCCATAATCTGGCTTAGCCCCACCAAGGCATCAATGGGAACCAAAGTAGCTAATGAATGACTTCTGATTAGAGAACCATTTATACATCTCTTCTACCAACGGACTCAAAGGGCCATGCTGTATAGAAATAATCATAGAAAAGTGTACAACAATGAACTCTATATCTCTTTAATAATTCAACAGAGTTATGCTTATTTATAGTGGAATAAGGCAGGTCAAAATAGAATACACAATTAGAATGAAATCAAAAAATTAATATGAAATTACAAAAAAATAGTAATAATATCAAATTATACAGGAAAATAAATTAGTATCTAGTATAGTTTATGAATTATACAGATTCTAATATTTAGTATGGTAAGTATTCTTAATATATTCTAAACTACATACTGGATACATTCTAACATCTCCAACAAATTCAAGGTGCTGAGAAACCAACTTGAATTTGGAAACAAGGTCACAAAAACGTCTAGGTGGATATTGTCTAGTGAACATATTAGCCAGAAGAATAGATGCAAAAGGACAAAGACGAAGAGTTCCTTGCAAGAGATGATGCATAAAATGACAATCGGATTTGATGTGTTTGGTGCATTCAAGGAAAACATCATTATGGGCATCGTGAATCATACTCTAATTATCACAAGATATAAGAGAGCTAGATGTTTGGTGGGTACCCGTGTCTTGTAGGAGCCAACATAGCTAGAATAGCTCGGAAGTGGTGTAAACAAATGCACGATACTCAACTTTAGTACTAAATGGAGCAATCCAAGAGATGAGAGAATCACTTAGTAAAAATAAATAGCTCATGGGGTAGACTGACGGTCAATGAGATCACCTGACCAATCAACACCTGAATATACATGCAAGTCTAATGATAAATGAAAGGATTCAAATAATAGTAACATAGCAAACTAAACGTGACATGGTCATGAACTGACTAACAATATGATGAAGGACATGCGGTCCCCACTAAAGAAAAAAAAAAAAAAATTTATTTATTTATTTTATAATCATTTTCTTATTAGAATTATGTTTACTTTCCCTACTAGGATTATGTTTACTTTCCTAGTAGGATTAGATTTACTTTCTCTACTAGACGTAGGTTTACTTTATTTCAACTTTTCTATAAATAGGCTAGCTTATTATGTAAAACTCACTCATTGAATTATTATCAAATCAAAGAATTTTCTCTCAAATACTCTGCGCTTAAAAAAAGATTAACGATAATGCATATGTCGTTGATCTTCCTGAGGACTTGGCAATACCTTCAACATTCAACGTGATAGACATTTTTGAATATTTTTCACAAGAGGATTCGGAACTTAACTCAAGGACGAGTTTTTTTTAAGAAGGGGAGACTAATGCAGGAGATGCAGTCCCCACTAATTTTTTTTTTAAAATTTATTTATTTATTTTATAATCCTTTCCTTATTAGAATTATGTTTACTTTCCCTACTAGGATTATATTTACTTTCCTAGTAGGGTTAGATTTACTAGGATTAGATTTAAACTTTCTCTACTAGAAGTAGGTTTACTTTATTGCAAGGTTTTCTCGTCTATAAATAGGCTACCTTATTATGTAAAACTCACTCATTGAATTATTATCATCTCAGAGAATTTTTTCTTAAATACTCCGTAGAGTTTTATCTTTTTTGTTAGCCTTAGGGCTTGTTTTTATTTTTTTTGGGTAGGAGACGAAGACGTTTCTCCTTGCAGAATCAAAGACGTTGCTCTTTCATTAGTTACCTTAGTTTTCCGTTATGTTACAATATGAACCACATAACAATATCTAGTCTCCCCCCTCCCCTATTTTGTGTGGACATGTCAAAAAAAAAAAAAAAAAAAAACAATATCTAGTCTCATGAGAATAAGAAAGACGAGATTGCTAGTTATTTGTATATGGAGTGGCATTTGGAAGTAACTCATCATTAGTAGCTCAATGTTTGATGTTATCTAAGGGAAATAGCAACAATTTTATTGTGAGGGAGTTCAACCCATGAAAGGAGATCAAAAACATATTTGACTTGAGAGAGATAGTCACCATCGGAGACCAGAAGACACTTCTAACTAAAGAAAGTAGCTAAGAAAGTGTAGTTCAGAAAATGTTGAAGCTTACGAATGTTGGCAATAGTATTGCTGGTAATAATCATATTATCAACATATATTAAAGGGAAGAATAAGATTGGCATCAAATCTTCAGATAAAAATTGTAGAATCATATGATCTAGAGACAAACCCAAAATGTGCTATAGTGGAGCTATTTGGCAAACCAAGAGCTTAGAGCTTGTTTCAATTTGTGTGGAGGACGACTCAAATACTCTTGAATCATAAGAAATCACACAAGTAACATTTAATATATCCAAAATTCATATAATGAATCATAAATTCTCATCAACGTGCAATTTTTCTCAAAACCAAAACCATTCCAAAGGAGTCACTTCTAAATCTATGAAGAATATTCATTAATCATCTCAAGAACATATAATAAGATTACTAGGCTTCACCTATAGCCCTATCTATAGAATTAGCCACTCATAATCATGAAAATAGATTCCATAATCCAAGTATGAAACACCAAACACAATAAATATAAAAAAAAAAAAAAAGAAAAAAAAGAAAAAAGAGAGAGGAGAGAATCCTTGAAAGAAACCCACGTACTACTGCTTTCTCTTGCTTTTTGTTATTTTCTTTCCATTTCTTTCCCCCACATTTCGCTGCCGGTGACAGCAAATACGAGACAAGGAAGAATGAAGCTGTCCCAACTCCCAATTCCTTGCTGGCATTGATTTATAATCAAGAAGAAAACATAAACACAGAAAGAAAACCTTGTTGCTGCGCCTATTTATAGTAGAATGAGGCCAATCAAAATAGGAAATACAATAAGAATGAAATCAGAAATTTAATACAAAATATTGCAGAATAATGAAATAAATTTGTATATGAAACAATGTATAGATATGTGCATAATCTTTTAACTATATGAATGCCAATAATCAAGCTGTATTTCATTATAGTATAACCAGATTTGTCCTTACATATTTATCGCATGTTTCCACAATCATAGAGTATACATATATGGCGAGGGTGTATATAAGCTTTCACCATATATATATATATATGGCGAGGGTGTATATAAGCTTTCACCATGAGATGGTGATGCCCCCCCCCCCCCCCCCCCCGAAAAAAAAATTCCAAATCAAGTACGAGGCAGTGGCTCTCTGAGCCCGAGAAGTTCACTGATGAAACTTGTAATTGAAGGGGGCCACCAATAGGATGATGATCCTTTGAGTATCACATTAGTTGATGCTTTCTCCCCAAATTGAGGCACAATTTGCTCTCTCTCGTTGCTTTGGACAACTCCACCATGAACTCCATGCAAACTAATGCCACAATCCTTTTCAATGCTGCTCTTTCTTGACGCTTTTTCCTCCAAGTAGGGCACAACATACTTTTTCATATCACTTCTGGAGATCCCAAGATGATTTCCTGGAACACTAACATACTTGACCCTTCCAGCTTCATCTAAGGTTTTCAAACCAATCCAATCCTCAATGTAAAGCTTTGTCTGCACAAAAAATGAGTGTCAAACTAGGATCCCACTTGTGCTCCGTACAGAAAAGAAAATGTTCTAATACAGATGAAGCTGTAAATTATATTGCTAGTTGAAATGAACTTCTTTATGTTCCAAGAAGATGTCAATGATGCTTTTACTATGCTAAACTCCTGGTTTGCACTGCAGATCAATGTGGTAGCCCTTGATCATGAAATATAATTTCAAAGCCAATTGGTTTCATTGATTTGTCTGCAACAAATTGCTTCTAAAAGTTTAACAAGCCTTAATTAATTATCCACCTTGAGACTCAATGCAATGCCTAATCAATTTATTGTTACAGATAATCTGATGGTTTCCTTCATGTTCTCAATCTTGTGCAAGAAATGTTCAAAACAAGATCTTCCCTTTGGGCGCCAGGAATGCTCTGGTAGCATTTGTTGTTTTTCTAGAAATTCTAATCAACAATGTCTCCCCCAGTCATGTTTTTGTCATGATATAGAAGTCGCAGCTATCATTTACTGCAAATAAAAGAGGGTATACTGGGGGTTTAAATGTTTTAACATCTTCAGCTAAATGATGGCTGTGCCCTCTGCTGTGTGTGATCAGGATGGTAATTGCAGTTACGTAACACATATACACACTGGAGCAGAATAGATAACTGAAAATAGACCAAGTTCATCAAAAAAAGAAGCAAATTGCTAAAACCATTTTTGTGGTATTCCATGTCAGCGGACATTAAAATTTTGAAAGTAACTTCTGTTATAAGATAAAAATAAAACCTGCTGTGGAGGTAAAACTGGATTGAAGGCCCCATCTGGGTAATATCCAAACCAGGCGGTTTCCTTAGGTATCAAAACAGTGTCATGCTCAAACTGTCGAACATACAAAAATAAAATGGGGAAGGTTGAGAAATGCTTAATAAGTAAATTCGTATTCTCAGATAATCTAAGAAATCTCAGAGGACCAAGAAATATTGGTAAATGGAATAAAGCTCTACAACTTACCATAATAAGCACCAAGTTATGTAAGCTAGAGAACCGTTCCTTGTAAGTGGAGTTTTTCTCAATAGGGAGTTCATTGTTCAGCTTTGGAAGAAATCTGCATTTCTCTAAATAGTTGGAGATAGCCTGGAAATTAAAAAGTTGATTCTTATGCTTAGGTTTTTGATCAGGAAAGAGAGAAACATGATAAGGTGTATAATTATCAGATCACGCGTATGATGCAGTGATTACATGACAAATGATAAGAAAAACCACCTATTTCTTTTCTCACAATTAAAATTTAAGAAAAGTTTGATCCTTTGACAGACAGAATTTTCAAAAGAATATTGAGCCAAAAACAATTGAAAAGAGGTGGGCTTCTAACTTTCATGCTATTTCACTATTACAGGGTTCTAGAATGTAATGCTAAGAGAAGATTATGCAGTAGAAAAGCCTCACTGCAGCATCCATAATGCCCCATCAGCTTACACTACTCACATTTGGTAATTTAAGATAACCACTGGGAGCTAAGTGATCCTGCAATTCCAGAAATCAAAGTGTCATGCATTGTGAGACATCCTATAGAGAACTGAATTTGACAGCGAAATAGTGACAACAAGAAAGATCCAACTCCAATAAGGAGTTAAAACACCATAAATGTAAAAATAATAATAATAGTAATAATGATACTTTAAACTTAAGAGAGTTCAGGTACAGATTTATACTTGGATATACTCGGAATAGATCTCTGACTTTATCAGTTTGTCCGCAATAATGCATAAAACGCCAGACTATAAGCAAAAAACCATACAAGAATATTAGACAGAGCTGAAGTTTGAAGAAATTCAAATAAATATCTGCTCCTTGCATTGTCAATTGGTATGATAGTCATATTATGCAGGTCTCTGCATAATCCATGCAGTGAAAGTTCAGAAGTACTCCAAACTTGACTTCACTGAAAATGTGCACACACGTGATAACCTTTTAACAACAATAGATAAATGTGCTGAAGGTGTCCTACTCTAACTGGGGCCTTAAACACTATATTTTCAAATTACCAAGGTTGTGATTCAGTTAAATTTATGTAGGGCAGCCGGTGAGACGTAGATAAACACAATGAACACGGGAAAGAGCTGGTCCAGTTGGGACTCTTACAAGAGCACAAAGAGAGCAATAAAAAAGATCCGTGGATAGATTTGTCTAACATTATACTCAATTACTCTAAATTCAGTAATAATATCAAGGAGAAGGTAAAAATTTGTATGTAAAGTGGTAATGATTGAAAGCCACGATGATACTTACACCACACAGAGGAACAGAAGCAGTACCAGCATGAGGCCCTCCTAAAGAGATAAACTTCTTAACCTGTTTCAAAACTTAAAAGAGAATTTTCAATTCTTTACACCCAAACATGTATGAAGTAAAAAGGCTAACAGAAGACTATTGGTGGTATTATATAGAAGATATGCACTAAACTGAAAAAGCATGGATCTGTAGATAGTTTTGTGAACCTATGCATAGAAGACTAATAACAGTATTATATAGAAGATATGCACTAAACTGAAAAAAAAAAATGGATCAGTAGATAGATTAATGAATCTATGCAACATATGTCGAGAGTACGCAAGGATGAGACCCCCCTTATTTACACCAGCAAAGGAACTCTATTTCCCATATAAACAACTTAGCAAGAACACAGAACACTTTCATTCCAAAGCTGAAAATGGAGAAAAGAAAATACCCGTCAATCACTCAGTTATGGACTGTATGGTCAACCAAAACGCTGGATGGCAATAACAGCATAATAGAGATGACAAGAAAGTTATTTACAGTATTTCAGTTTTTATTTTTTATTTTTTTATTTATTTTTAAATAAAAAAAAAAAATAAATCAGTGCACATAGAGAGATTTGACTCATCTATCACCAATACATCTCATTATCATTTCAGATTGCACAGATGATTGATACTCATGAATTTCAATTATCTGTTTATTGGTTTAAACTGCAGGAAGTTAACCTCCTATTCCCATTCCTATCACCAAAGAGGACCAAAAAAAAAAAAAAAAAAAAAAGGAAATAGGAAAGATTGTGAAAGGAGTAAAAAGAAGAGAAGTATTAGTTATTTCTTCTAAAGTTTTCCAAAAACTCTACACGTAAATGTAATGGATTGAAATCTCAAATTATAATTACAGACAGATAATGAACTTACAAACACCATTTAGTATGCCTTCAAACATACTTAACATGATTTAAGTATATACAAGTATGGTCAAAATATGAAACCATTATAACAATTCATGCAATATTGAACAACAAATTAGAAAACACTTTTCTAGCAAAGTTTATATCGAAGAATGGTTCTTACAGGAGGTCCTCCGTCGCAAAATTGTAAAACGCCTCGACCTATTAAATTACCCTGTTAAATCAAACAAACATTAAGAACGAGAACCAGTATACAGAAGCTACCTGAGAAGCAAAAAAGCAATATACAATGATTAACTTAATAATTGGTAGTTTGCCAACATGACAAATTGATTCAGCACAAACTAAAACAACATTTTTCTTCCGTGATAAGAGTAGAGAAACATTAAATCCATTCCTAAGTATACCTAGCATGATAGGAGATCATCCTACCTAAAGCCAAAAAGTGCAACTAAGAAGTATATCAACATTGTTTTTCCTTTAGCAAGATCACCAAGAAACATCTCAAGAAGAGCTTAACTGCAGCAATTGTCATTGACTAGAGCATACATTTTCACCTAAAGTTTGAACATAATTTACTCAAAGTTCGTTAAAGGTATAAAATCGAAGTTGAAATGGTGTCTAAACAACATATGTAGTTAAGCACATCAAGCAGAGAAAGGAAAATGAATGCACCCATAAGGAGTGAATTCAGGTTGGAATAGTACAAATTCAAGAGGAAGCTAAGCACCAAAAAGAAAAGCCACTACAGGCAGTGAAAAAAGACGAGATAATGTGGTATTTACTAGAAGGCTGTGATTTTCATAGAGCAGAAAGGTAAAGAAGGAATTCATGAAGCTTCCAGATGTTGGGAATTGATATTGTACAGTTGAATTGATCAACAATAACTTAACTTAAAAAGAAAAAGACTTTGTCAGCAATGATTAACTCATTCCATTTCCAGTAGCCAAGAAAATTTGGCATCAAATCCTCAATCTCATTAGTGACAGTTGGGTACAATAAACTTACTTTACTACAATAAGAGCTGAAGACATAATTGGTTTCTCATTTTTAGAACATGTGAAACTATAGGAAAGGAACCAGAAAGGACTTTTCCAAGCTGAGTGGGCTTTGTGATCAAGTATTAGGGTGAACTCAAAGGACCTATACACAATTAACTCCTTGCATGCTAAAAAATATCTTACATGTACAAGGTTATGTTGTTTCATGAATCACCTAGCAAGAATAGGCTGCATGTGTGAGCGACATACAAGCACGCACAAACACTCACACACACACACAGAGTCACTCAAAAGAAGCAAATTTATTTTCCATAATCAACCAAAAAAAGGATGATGAATTTAAACATGGTATGTTCAACTGATCGGTGAAAGGACATGAATTACATCTCTTATATTGAGAGAGAAACTAAGCAGTGATTCAATTGAAAAGTGCCTGTTCCAATTGAATGTTGTGTAAATTAGATGGAGTTTTAACGGTTTGTCAATATGTCATAAGAGACAAAGAAGACACCGTCTTTTTTTTTATTGGCACCGGGTGTCCGGAGCTTCGCTCCAACTAGTCCCAGGGGTGCATAGGCCCTTGGCAAGGGGTTTCCCGCAAGTGCACCTCGGTTAAATCAATGGGCGAACCCCTAGTCCGATGGCCCCAAGGAGCAGTTTGCACCCATGAGATGTTGAACCTTGGACCTTGAAGGGAGCAAACCCTCAAGACCAAGGCCTTCACCACTTGGGCCAACCCCTTGGGGTTACAAAGAAGACATAGTTAACCAGGAAACAAACTATGTTGCATTACAAAGGCGTTTGAAACAGGAAAAATCTGATTCTCATAAATCACCTGGGAGAGACCAACTATGTTGTAACCCTTTCTCAGTTCTTTCATTTCCTTCACCTGTAAAATAATATTGAACTCAGTGAATCAAAAACAAACTTTAAAAGCCAGAAGACATAACAGCCACTGTCACCAAGATAGCTGTATCACCTTCTTGCAAACAATTCCAGCCTGCAAACATATAAACTAATTTAAATGAGAACTGGACAATATAAACAGTACTTCCAATAAGACAGGCCTAGTTTAATTAAGTGCTTGCCTGTTCCTCAAGAGGCATAAACCAAGAATCCCACATTCCATCTCCAACTTCACTGCAGTAAGGAAATAAATAAGCATATGGACGAAATATCTCACATTTAGGTCACGATACAAAAGCAAAACATACTCTGAAGACAATGAAATAAGTTCAGAATTGTTCCAGAAAAAAACTGTAACTTTCTGGAACACATTTGATATGTATATCCATGCATGTATGTGAGTACTTTTTGGTCCATTTAAACATAGACCAGTTTGATAGTTAATTATGACCAAATCTAAAATGTATAAGTGACATTAAAATCTTTTTAAATAAAAATAGAAGAATAACATAATTTTATTTACAAAAACTAGCTGATGCAACCATGAGTGGTTTAATTATGATATTTTACGTGTTTTAATATCTATGCCCTGTAAATTTCGTGATCCTGTCAATTTGTGTGCAAGGAACCATAGACTCCTAATGTAGATATATAAATATAATAATATAATGAATTAAGAGTGAAAAGTCAAATAAAAATTTTGTAGCAAAATGTACTTTTTTAATGTCCACTTTCAGTGATGTAACATTGTAAGGCAATGTCCAAACTCACAAAGGCAAAAAGAAATTTGATCAATGTGGTAACAAAATGTAAGTTGCACACTACAAAATGATTTGGCAGGGGGTTGAATTGAGAAAATGACAAAGATCCACACTACGGCTCACCTAGCGGGTTGGTCACTTAAAAGGAACAAACATCAATTATATATATCCTTTCACCTTCTTCAACTAGAACACAAAAGGAATAACATATTTGCAAACAACTCATAAGACAAGGTATTAAAAGCATCTAGTCATGATTTATATTCTTCTTACATAAACTTTTATTTAATTGTATGCTTGCAATTTTTTGGTCTATATTCAAATAAGTGCAGATGCACCACAAGATCCACATGAATTGAATGGGGATCATTTATAACAAACTCTGTTCTTGGATACAATTTGATCCATGACCAGGAAACAATTTTTTCAGAGGATCATATTTTATACAAGCGTACATGCAATATCCTTTAGAGCCAGAAAAGTTGCCCAATAGCTCAGTGAACTGTTTAACTCCTCGATTAGAGCACTGATCTCCAATGCCTGCCATGAAACATTAGAATAGAATAATGACTCTACAAAATCAACCACATAAATATTCACAACAATGAGAAAGGAATAAACTTATTCACACTAATCTGCTAATCCATTAAAGTTAGAAAGCTAGGCGTCACATCTTAATAGTATCAAGGGAGAAATAATAAATATAAGAACATATTAAAATGCTCATGTATAAATACTTAAATTTTAATTGTAAATATACAAGGTCAGAAACTTTAAAAGAGGAAATGCAAAATCCAATTAAAAGAATACTAAATTCGCAAAAAAGCTGAATATCAATTTTCAAAATGCTCAAACTTCTTATAAAATATGATAACAAAGTGTTTTGTTGGGAGATTAAAGCGGTTATAGAGTTTTTACTAAGAGTACATTAATATACATAATTGAACACAACTCTAGCCCAAAAGCCTAAGCTAATGGGCTAAGGTCCACTTATGTATATTAAGCACTATTTTCTTTAATATTTTCTCAATGTGGGACACAACACTTACAAGTGCACTCACAACAATCTCCTCCTCACTTGTGAGTCTCTTCACATTGACCAAACTCTCCCTCGCTTATGAGTCTTTTTACATTTCCAAAAGTGTCTCATGTCAAGAGTTGCGGATGCGGACACAACTCTAAACCCGAGTTGTGGGTGGAGGCACAACTCTAAACCGGACGCATCCAGACACCCGTTCTAGGAAAGTAGCAATGGCTCTGATGCCAATTGTTGTTACTGTGTACAACAATGATGAATAATATGGAATAAAAAATAAAGAGATCAAGAGAGAGTTGAGACACAGATTTAACGTGGTTTGGCAATGTGCCTACGTCCACAAGAGAGAGTGCGGCTATATTTTGCTATTCAATGATTTAGGATTATAACATAACATATTTATATGCAAACCCTAATTATAAGTATTTTGGAAAACCCCAAAATATCCCGCACAAATTATTTGTCCCCAGGCCTACATAAACTAATTACACCCAGTGGGCCAGTATTATAATATGAGCCACTTGTTCCAACATGTTTTGATTGCCAAAAATAATAATTGGTCCGCTAAATTCCGCAGCTAATTAAATGCACGAGTTAAAAAGGTAAGAGGGAAACATAATAATAACCATTATCATCTATTAAAATCGTATTGTGTTGACTTAAACAAGTATTAAAGAAATATAAGTAGACATATTTACATATCACTAAAGTAAATTCATTAAAAATACAAAATTAAACACAGTTCACGGTTTAATTCTCCGCAAAATAACCTAGCATCCCCCCATTTTATGTATGTCTGACTCTAGAGGTTATGCACATTAGATGATTCCAGCAAAATTACGTATGATATAATATGCAATCCCACCAAAATGATTGTTTTTCTCCTTTTGATTTGTAGGTAATATCACTAAACCAACAAAAATAAATGTTGACATAGCTAGCAGCAACTCTAAAAAGCTACTCTATACTGAAAGGTTTCAATTTAAAGAGTTTTTAGCAATGACAACCTCAACTTGTCTCCTAATATAAACAATTTTTGATAAACATAACTAAACAAGCATCATCCTTCCTTTAGCAAGGCTTGCTTTATACAACTAAAAATTTATTTGCATAAATTGAAGGAGAAGAGGTTCTGGGACCTTCTGCTCGCATGCAAGTGATGACATTTTATCATTTATGATTACAATTCTGCAACTGGTTCTCACCCTCTTGCTCTGTAGGCATTTCTTCACTTTTTCATCAGCATTGAGTTTGTGATGGTACCAACCCCCTAAATTAGGATTTTTGTAAGCTACCCAAAGGGTTTATTAGGCTTTCATTAATTCTACATAAACAGAGGAAATTCATGAACTATGGCAGGATGTTAATCTGTTTATGCTCCGGTACCTTCCAATTAACCCTTAACAGGACCGTGTTAACTCAAATACAGGGATGCTTGATGTTTTTAGTTACCTTAGAGACTTCTTGAAACATACTCTTGACGTCACCGGTTAGATTAATTAAAACAAATAATCCTATTCAAACTGATCTTATTGCAACAAATTCTACTGATATATTGCTTAATGATCAAATAAAATGAAGACTCACTCCATTTCTTGCTTCAATTGTCAGCTTTACACTTAAGACAAGCATATACACACGTGTATATATACCGATTAGTGACAGATTTAGAATACGGTTTCTATATAAAGATCATCAGCATCATGAGCATACCAAAATCCAATTACAAGACGATACTTTACTTCACAATCTACCAAAAGCTTTCACTAGTAGCGTTGTACAACAAAGACATCAATTATTCAAAGCTTGTATATCAAACGCCCAGAAAAAGAGATGTAAACAGTAACTTCCAAATACCCAACAGGAAAAGAAAAAGAAAAAGAAAACCCAATAACACCACAAATAAAAAACAAAATCAACAAACAAAATCTGATTAAGAAGAAACAGAGTGAAAAAAGTTACCATGAAGTACTATGAAGGGTATGCACTGTGAAAGCGGGATGCTTACGAAAACCCAGATGAAGATGGAGGCAATAACCGGTAAGGCGAAAGCCATGAACTTTATGAGTCGTACTTACAAGAAGAAAAAACAAAAGAAATGATTAAAGGGAAAGGAAACGACTCCAGGAACTTTGGAAGGAATTTTCTTTTTCCTTTCCTCGTTTTGGTTGGCTGATTTAGGGTGTCATGGTAGTTAGTGGTAAGTGATTGGCGAAGAACTCGAAAAACATGGGAGGCACAAATCTGACGACACGAGGTAGCGCTGCTTGTGCTGCTGTACCAATTATTGTCGTCATCAGTTTCCTTCTTCAACTCACCAATCGGTAAGGTAGGATTGGATTATCTGCAGCACTGTTCTTGTTTGTTACTATGTGGGCCTTGTTTTGTCAAGTTAATTTATATATATATATTAAAAAATAAAATATTTAGTTATAAATATTAAAATAAAAATTCTAGAAAGGCTATGTTGGTCTTTATCAGTTGGGCATGAAGAGACTTTATTTTAGATTCCCTATGAATTATTTTGGGAGAATTGGTCTTTATTTCAATTGGGCCTTAGCCTTATGGCCTTGGCCTATTTTCTATCCACACCAATGGCCCCTTATTCTCAATGTTGTCTTTTATTTCTAATTGGAGTTGTCATTAGCCTTGAATGCCGTGGGCGAAGGACTTTTCCAACCATTAAAGACCTTGATTATATTATAATGTTTTTTGTTTTTAAAAATGATTGTGATTCCCATTTAATCCAAGAGCACAGGCAGAGTGTGTGGGTTAAACTGCGTCTTTCATGGGCGAGCCTCAAATAAAGGTCGGGAATATGATCGTAAATCAGATATTTGTGTAGCATAATAATTAATTTTTCATGTCAAAAACTTTTTATAAAGAACATGCGAAGAATAGTTGTTATTTAAAATTAAGGAAAAAAAATATATAAAAAAGCTTCATAAAGTCATTGTAATTGGCTTAAATTATTTATTTATTCTAAAAAACATTTTTTTGTTATATTTATTTGCCTATTGGTTTTTTTTTTTTTTTTAATTTTAAAAAAATTGTTTTGGATTTTTTTTTACAATTATTTTATTATTTTATTTGTTAAAAAAACAGGAGTATTATTAGAATATAAAAAATAAGTGGCATTTTTTTTTTATACATTTTGATAGTTTAGGGAGCTACTTTAGTACCTTTTGAATATTGTCGAGCTATATTGCAAACGACTAGTAGTTTGAGAGGTTTTTTTAATATTTTTTCCTAAAATTAAATTACAAGAACGAATGACACTTACTTGGATATCAATGACTACTCTTAGCTTTGGCAAAATTATTTTTGCTTCTCCAAGACCATGTTCTTTCTTGTTCAAGAACATGAAGATCAATTTTATTTTATTTATTATTTATTTTTTTCAAAAACACGAAAAACAAGTTCTTTTTTATTCAAGAATATGACAGATCTTAAGGATGATGATACCTCTAGATCTTTTCACCAATGACTGATAATAACCAAAAGAGTGTGGGCTCTTACTTGATTCTTCAAATCTTAAACTTTTGTTCTTCGTGAGTTAACACATGAACTATTAATTGTCAGAGAGTTTCTAAGAGTTAATTATCAAGAAAACTTGATAAGATGAGTGAGTGATTTGAGAACTCAAGCTCTTCTTTTTGAGAATAGTTAGATTTCATTTCATTTTATGAATCACTTGATGGAAAAGAAAGTTCCATCAAAACAATATCACAGATACATTGTGGAGTTTCCTTCCTCCAAATTCTATCCATAACACATGATGTGGCCATCTTTGCAAGACTATGAGCAGCATTATTGGCCACTCGATGTACAAAACCACACTTCCAATGTTGAAAATTACGCAGACCCACTCTAATATCTGTCACAAGGTGACCAAACCTATTCTAGTTATCGTCCAAAGCGTTTACAACATCAACTATTAGCTTTGCATCCCCTTCCAGCATGATTGAGTGCCCCCCAGTCTCTGCACATAATCTCACGGCCTCATAAGAAGCTACAGCTTCACCCATTGTAGAATCAAACGAACCCATTCGAGTTCTACTTTGGGCTACTACCACCTTGTCTCTACGGTCTCTGATAATGACACCTATACCCAGCCGACCATGAGCTTTATCGATTGCAACATCCTAGTTTGCCTTCCACCAGCATACCGGTGGAGCTTCCCATTTATGCCTTCGAGTGGTCTCATGCGTTGGTCCTTGGGGATGTTCTGTATGTATCACTTTCTCATATTCTTCAATAGCTTGGGCCTCCTTTTGCACAACAGTGTTGGGATGAGTGAATTCCCCACCATGCACCACTTCATTGCGTCTAAACCAAGTACTCCTTTCAAGTCTTACAAACACCGCAAACTCTTCCCTACTACATATAATAAGCATAGTTTCAACCACATTAAGAAATGTGGGACCTCTATGGGAAGTCTTTTGGAATTTCCTGCTACTCGCCCCCAGACGTCCTGCGCCAATGCACATCCTCGTAGGATATGGAACACCGTTTTGGCTTTAATTTTGCATATAAGGCACATGGGTTCAGAAACCACCCGATGCCTAAGTAAGTTGTCCTTTGTTGGCAAAAGGTTATGGCAAGCCCTCTACATAAAATTCTTCTCGGCATTAGGTAGTGGTAGACTCCATATTGTTTTTCAAATGACATTGGCCCCCTCCCTATTGAGGAAAGGGATCCTCTCCCGTCCAAAGGGACCGGAGAATATTCAATTTATGGTCTGGATTTCTTTGTAGAAATCCAAGGCCGTAAAAGACACACATCATTCTTCTTAAAAAAAAAAATTTACTCTGCTACGCACGTTAAGTCAGAAAAAGGGAAAACTTTTACTCTGCGTTAAGTCTACACACGTTTACTCTGAGTATTTTACAGATCACTTCTTCAAAGTCCAAAGAAAAATAGATTTGGGAGATAGCCTCTCCTCTCTCTATAAAACAAATAGCACTCGACTTGCTTCCCTCGCCATTGACTGAAGAACCACCACAAAAGCTTCACCGAAATCTCCATCAACATCAACAGGTTATGAATTCACCCCAATTGTAACTCCTATGAAAAAAAAGGAATTCCTCTAAAAGAACCAAGTACTGATTGTGGAGTAGCAACAAATTGGGTAAGAACAAATCCAATAAAGGGAAACTAAAATCCAATCAGAACCAAGCACTGATTTCATCTATTCTCAATTTCAAGTTGTCACGAAAAGAAGAAAAAAAAAAAAAAAAAAACCCAAAAATGAATGATTGCATCTATTCTCAATATTTCACGTTTAGAAACCAGAAAAAATAAATGAAGAAATGAAGAGAAATTTAGAACCCAATGGAAAAGGGGCAATTGCCTTTCCCAACCGATCCTCAAATTTGAAAAAGGGATCCATATCCCGCACCAATGATTCCAAAATGAAGAAAATTAAAACCCATGAACTAGGAAAAACAAATGAAGATCTCCCAAATCAATCCTGTAACTCTTTCTTCACACCTTTGCTTCCATCGTCGGATCATAGTCAAGCTTCTCTTCTCACAGACGTGGGTTGGAGGATCCAAAATGAAGAGAAATTTTTCTCTTTTTCTCTGCAGGGATGGAGGATTTGAACTTTGAAGGTCATGGCCTGGATTTCTTTGCAGGGTTGGAGGTCACTTTTTCTCTGCATGGATGGAGGATTTGAAGTTAGTCTAATGGAAAATGACGTGTGTAGACTTTACGCGGGCAGTAGAGTAAATTTTTTTTTTTTTTAAAGGAGAATGACATGTATCTTTTTTAGCCTTGGATTTCTGTTGAGAAATCTACACCTATTGGATTGGAGAGGATCCGGATCCCCCTATTGGAGCTCTCCGGTTGGTTACTTTGCTCCACCTCCATAGTGAGATGATAGGCACTCCTAACGGAAAAAAATCCATATGTTAATGCCATACCAAATCTGCACATCAGGCTTGTCAGTGCTACTCACTGGAATGGCACGAATAGCCATTTGTTCCTCTACCATGAACAACTCATGTAGAAGACCTTCCTTTCACCACCCCGTCCCTCTGTCAATGAGTTGTTGTATTGTAACTTGGAGGTCAAAGGACTTTGGTGGAGACTGAATCATATAAGTAGCAGGAACACCTAGCCACTTATCACCCCATATACGAACATCTTGGCCATTCCCAACTCACCAAACTAGTCCTTCCGCTAATATCTTCCTCGTGCCATAGATGCTTCGCTAGGTAAATGACGGTTTGGAGCCTAGCTGGGCCTTTAAAAAAGTCCCCCCTTATAATACTTAGCTTTCATAATTTGCACCACAAGGGTGTTTAAGGACTTTAAAAGCCTCCAACATTGTTTCACAAGTAAAGCTTTATTGAAACAAGCTAAATCTCGAAAACCCATGCCTCCCTTATCCTTCGAGATGCCCAAGCGATTCCAAGTCATCCAATGAATCTGTTGATCATTTTTTTGGTGACCCCACCAAAACTTCTGCATAAGGGGGTTTAGTTCTTGACATAAGCCATTGGGGAGTGAAAAGATACTCATGCTATATGTGTGAATAACTTGTATAACTGCTTTCAAAAGGACCTCCTTCCCAGCTTGAGATAGAAATTTAAGTTTCCAATCTTGTAGCCTTTTCCAAATACGATCTTTGATACTTTTAAAAGCTTGTATCTGGGATCTCCTAACTAAAGCTGGCAACCCTAAATACATATCATACCTTTTTGTTGTAGGGATTCCGCCTTGAGGTTGGAACACCTGTGAGTAAACCATCAATTGCCGCCTTACTCATGAGGGAACTCAAAGCTTCCGCACAATTAAGGAACAAATATAGCGATATGGGGTCTCCTTGTCTAATGCCTTTGGATGGAAAAATTTGTCCCATAGGAGTCCCATTTTGAAAGACAAAGACAACCATTAATCACACTGAGAGATCATTATGCATTAAGCATAGATGACATAAATCTACAAGATGATCCAACAAATTTTAAAGAAGCTATGCATAATAATGATGCTGACAAATGGATTGATGCAATGAATTATGAGTTGGACTCACAATTAATAGAAATGATGTTTGGGAGCTTACAGATCTACCAAATCAAAGAAAAAGTCATTGGATGCAAATGGGTACATAAAAAGAAATTTAAAGCATATTGAAGCCTTGACAAGTACAAGGTTAGTTTAGTAGCCAAAGGGTTTACTTAGCAGCCCAGTGTGGACTTAGTTGATACGTATTCACTCGTAGCTAAATTCACTTCGGTAAGAATAATCATGTCCATCGTAGCAAAGATGGATTTGGAGTTGCATCAATTAGTTGTAAAAACAACATTTTTAAATGGGGAATTGAAAGAAGATGATGCAGGGTTAGAACGTAAATAATCAAGAAAACAGTAAACAGAATTGATAAATATTCCTAAGATTGTGAGACTATCACAAAATCAAAGAAATCTTCTCTAAGCAATAGATGCTATCTAAGCCTGAAGGAAAAAGAACCAAGAAACTCAACTCTGAGTATTCTTATTAAACAAAACCAATAATAATAATCAACTTCTCATTCTTAGGGCTCTAAGCATTTATTTATAGCCCCAAGACTCATAGTCCTAAGATAACAATGACATAAAGTCAGTTTAGAAGTCTACGAAAGAAAACTAAACAAACTAAAAGACTAACAAAGAAACCTAATTCAAATAAAAGACTTTAAAGATAAGATAAATTAAAAGACTAACAAATAAACCTAATTCAAATAAAATACTAAAAAATAAGATGTTGTCCTGATCTACATCAGAAGACATCTATATGATTCATCCAGAAGGTTTTGAAGTGAATGGACAAAAAGAGAAAGTTTATAAATTAAAGAGATCCCTGTACAGATTCATGCAATCCTCGAGACAATGTTATTCAAAATTTCACCATGCTATAATAGAGATTGGTTTCAAGGTAAGTTTACTAGATCATTGTGTTTACATATGCAATGATAATGATAAGTTAACCATTTTATCATTGTACGTGGATGACATACTACTAACCGAAAATTGCTCAGAAATGATCAACAAAACAAAGACTTTCTTCGCATCGAAGTTTGAAATGAAAGACATGGGTGTTACAACCTATGTATTGGGAATAAAAATTTCAAAGGACAAAACCTCGAAATTGTTATACTTAGACCATGAGAATTATATTGAAAAGATACTTAAGAGGTTTAGAATGGACAATTGCAAACTCACACACATGTGTCAAAGGGTCAACATCTTAGCAAGATTATGTGTCCTCAAAATGAGACAGAAATTCTTGAAATGGAATCTGTGCCTTATGCTTAAGCTGTGGGCAACCTGGTGTATGTTATGACAAGTACAAGACCAAGTATTTGTCATGTTGTAGGATTGGTGAGTAGATATCAATCCAATTCCGGAAAAATACATTGGCAAGCAATGAAGAGAATATTTAGATATCTACAGGAAACTAAAAACATGGATTTATATTTTGTACTAGGAGATCTAAATATTATAGGATACACAGATGCGGACTTTGCAAAAGATGTAGATGAGAGAAAATCAACTAGTGGTTATAAGTTCTTGTTTGGGGGAACAACTATTTCAAGGTTAAGTAAGAAACAAAACAGTGTTGCTAAATTTACCATGGAAGCTGATTACATATCATGCAGCACAACAGTAAGTAATGCTATTTAGATTAAGCGTTTTAGTAACAGTTTAAACTTAGGCATTTCTGATAAACTTCTCGATGTATTTTGTGATAATAAGTTTTCCATCTCTCTAATAAAAAGTGGAGCTCAAAGTTCCAAGGGAAAACACATTGACATAAGTTATCACTATATTCAAGATATAGTAGAAAGAGGAGAAATAAAAGTGAAATTTATTCCCTTGATAGATTTAGAGCCTGTTTGGGATTAAGGTGGGCAATAGAGCTTTTAAATTTAGAGCTTTTGCCTATGAGCTTTTGTCAAAAGTACTATTATTGAAAAACTGTTTACTTGTTTGGTAACTGCATGTCTTAAGTACTTTTTTAATGTTACTGATGTTTGGTAACAAAACTAAAAAAATGCTTTTAGTTGCAAAAATGACAATAAAGGACATGTAATGTTTTCTCTCTCTTTTTTTTTAAAAAAAATATTTTGTAATGGTTTATGTATTGGTTCTAAGCTATAAATAATTAAGTAAAAAAATCATAATAATAGTAAAAAGAAACAAATAAACATGAATGTGCAATAATTAACACAAATTCATCATTCAAATAAGAATATATAATTTGTCAAAAGCATCATCACAACACTTTAAAGTGTTTAACACATAAAAAAGAATAGCATTCAAGGAGATCCTTATAACATTTTAAATAATTTATAACAAAATAACATAAAATAAATAACAACGTTAATGGGCTATAAGTAGATTAGCAATATGATCACGCTCAATGTTCATAGAATTTTGATTGGATGTCTCTGATCCTTGTATGCTTGACTCATCTTGTGCTTCGTTGTCGCCTATACTTTCAGTAGGTAATAAATCCTCATCATCATATGGTTGGAACTCAGCATCCTTTATTGCGTGCTTCCTAATGAAGTTATAAAGAGCCATAGACGTCACTACAAATTTCACTTGTTTATCATAAGGAAAATTCGGCATGCAATGCAATAACTTCTACTTATTTTTCCAAACACCAAATGTTTTTTTAATAGTGCATCTAAGTGATGAATGTGCATGAATAAAGATTTCATGAATACCCCTCAACTGGCTTCCATGACGAATTCATGTGAGGGTACCCTATGTTTACCAAGTAATACTTGCTTGTAAAAAATATACGAATAACAGTCATAAAAATATTGAAAAGTATATTTTTTTCATGTATAATTCATAATTTTTACTTTTATTAAATACAGACCTCTAGATGGGTGTGAAAATTGCAATTCTTCCTTTCGAATAGCTTCAAAAAAAATACGCGTATCATATGTAGTACCTTCCCATCCAGCTCAAACAAATGTGAAATACATATGAAAATCACAAATAGCCATAACATTCTGAGTAGGAGTCACTTTTCGACCAATATATGGTATTTGTTTTGATAGAAAAATTTTAACTGGCACATGGGTTCCATCAATGGCTTCAATACAATCTTTGAAGTATGGCCAATACCGCTCATCATCACGAATTTTGCTTGAAACATCCCTAAACTCTCTATCAATAGGATTAATAATGTCAATTGCCATTCTTGAAACAGCCATTAAAACATGAGTAAAATGTCTACTAATAGTTTCCCCTGAATGTTGAAACATTTATTGCACTATTCTATTTCCAAACCCATGACCTAAAGTATTCAAAAACATAGCCACCAACTCCTCAACAATTAATTTTCTATTACCTCTTAGATGGTATCTTTCCTTCAACTCTTTACACAGGTAAATGAATACGTGTATTTTAATTCTAAAATTTTGTTTGCACCTATCAGGATTACCTTGTAGAATCTCCATAACCCATTTATAACCTGTTTAAGAAGATGTCTTACAAGGTTCCTTTGCAATATATGGCATATAATAGTTCTCAACAAATTCTATAACTGTAGCTGCTAGAATAAAAATATCATTTTCAGTTTCATTTTCCTTTTCACCATAGTCATTATCACTGGTATCATCTTGGGTGTTATAATCATTATTATCCATGTCTGTACGGAAAAAAAAGAAAAAAGAAATAAAGAAATAAACACCCATAAAAATAAGAAAAATAGATGTTTACGTAGTTATGAAATATTATAAGGATGTCAATGTAGTACACAAATCAACATATAGAAAGAAATAATAATAATAATAATAATAATAATAATAAAGAACATTCAAATAAATCCTTACAACTTTTCAAATGGTCCATAACAAAACAACATTAAAAAAATAACAACATTATTCCATGCTACGACTGTTAATTTCTCTATTTCCCATTCGCTTGATAAAGTCAATTTGCAATTATGGCTCCTTAATAGTTACAAACATCTCTCTATGTGCTCTTAAGAAATACTTCTATTACACATTTAAGGATGTCAATGTCATTTTCTCTTTCAGCAATCCTCCAACAACATCCATAACCTTTTCAATACTACGTCCAAGTTTATCGTAGCTCTTAGATGTCACTGTATTTTTACTTTCTATTATATCACAAATGTGACTTAAATGTTGACTAACAATTTGAACTTTTTTCTTTATTTTCTTACATTGAACAGTAAGACCAACCTTCTTATTTCCTTTATCCCGTATATCTAAATCAGCGGGAATATCATCAATGTCATGTGTATTGAGATTTGATTCATCATCCAAAGCATCTAAACCTTCTACAACATTGTCATTTTCATCAAGCATTACATCTTTACCATCTATAGCACCAATATCATTAGGAATTAACCCTATGGATGGTGCCCAAGATCCCTCCCCAGTGACAGTTATATCTCCAAACAATATTTCCACCTTCATGGCATGAGCCAAACCTATCGTGCGAAACTTTGTTACTTCTGGAACTTCCTGTATTTAGGTATATGTAGAAATCAATAATAAACATTTTTTAAATCATTTTTTTTTAAAAAAAAAACAAATAAGTACAAATATAATACCTACAATTTTCTTTCCCACCAATCATCGGGTGCATCAATTGTCTTTTTCACCGGATCTTATCCAAAGCCAGTTTCCTTGCCTATCAATCTCTTCCAAATGTTCCACTCTTTTTTCAAACTATCCCATTTGTTTTTTAGTGTTTATAGCAATATTGTTTTTCAGTTTTTTCACTAAATTTATCTATCAAATTTTTCCATCTAGTTCTATTGAAATATGTTCCTGGGCGGTTACCAACATGAATCTCAGCAATACATATGTCAATATAATCTTCTAGCATTTTTTCAATCCAAACTACTTTCTTTATCTGAGTATCTATAGTAGCAGCAGCAACGTTGCTTTGACCTTTTTTACTCATGTTTTTCACACAATAAATAAGTTGATAAAATTATAAATAAACAAATATGTTAAAAACTATTGACAATTAAAAATTTGTTTAAAGTGATTAGTTGATAGAATGCAAAAAAATCATATTTGTATGAATAATATGCATGTCCATCTAACAAAAGGGTAACAACAAAACAACAAAAAATAATAGAATCAAATTTTTGCAACAAGAAAGACATTAAATAATTCAAGCGAATTAATTATTTTTCCAAATCATTGTCATTCACCTCTTCATAAGCTTCATATATATATATATATATAATGAGCATGATGTTTAAGTTTTCTTTCCTTTTTTTTTTTTTTTGTGAGTAGCATGATGTGGATTCGTCTTCTAGTTTTGCAGGTGATGTATAAATGAGAGACATTGATTTAAAAAAAAATGTGCCATATCTCGAAGAAATCCACACGTTATATATATAATGAGCATGATGTTAAGTTTTATTTTGTTTTATTTTATTTTATTTTGTTTTGTTTTATTTTGTTTTGTTTTTTTTGTGAGTAGCATGAATTGGTGGTGTATGACAATATGAGAGAGAAATAAATTAGAAAAGAAAATCTCTGTCATATCTCAAATCTACATGTTATGTCACTCCGCAGAAGGCTCACTCATTGATAATGCATTGTCATATATCAAAAGACAGAAGTTATGCTGGCCTATGCGACGTGAGAGAGAGAGATATACAGCTCTCACAAAAAAGATATTCAGATCTATACACTATCTCACATACTTCAGCTATAAAAAGATATTGACATATAAACAGCTATGCGACGTGGGGAGACGTGCTCCACGTGAATATGCAGATAAAGCAGGCTTTAGACGCATCAGGAACAAGGCAAAAAATAAAAATAAAAAGCAAAGTAAAAGAACCCACTCAAGCCATATCTACCTCTTTCATATTTTCTTCTCTCTCGCACAATAAGCAAGCAGAAACCTCAAAAAGCAAAAAGCGTAGAAACCTCGGCTCTCTCTCATTTTCAATCCATAAACTCACCATGATATTTTTTTTTTTGCTATGTAAACTTCTCTTGGTCAAGAATTTTGTGGCCAAGAACTTCAAACTCTAGTCTCTCTTTCTCTCTTTGACCCTCAAAAGAACAAAAATATATAGAAATCAAAAGAAAAATTAGACTCATGTATATAATGTTTTCAAGTCTATGTAATAGGTGAGGAATTAAAATAAGAAGATCCATTTGTTTATCCAATCTTTGAGAAAATTCTATAGCTTGCTTAAAGAAGCAGAAAAGCTCTTTCATGAAAAGACTAAACATAGCAAGCTAGGTGTAATTGTACATCTCTACCATTTGAAGTGTATTGGTGGAATCAGTAACAAGATTTTCACATCGCAGCTTGAGCTCATGAACTAGTTGCTACTAACAAATGGTGAAGCTTTGCCAAAAAATGCATACGAAGCGAAAAGGTTTTTGAAGGACTTGGACCTTGGATATGAAAATATTCCAACATGTATAGTGTTGTGCGAAAGGTCACGAATCTCTCGCACACTTCAATCAAACGGAACAAACGCGATTTGGTGTTTAAAGAAAAATAAACAAAATGACAATAAGAATACCAAATTTACGTGGTTCAGCATCTTGCCTACATCCATGGTGCAACGGTAGAGAGAAATTTCACTAATTCCAAAAGGGGAGATACAAAACAAGAGTGTTTAACACTCACAAATGCAAATTTCAAATGCCCATATATTCAAATGCTAACCCAAATCCCCTCACACTTCCCTCTCTACTAATAAATGGAACAACTCACTATGCAAATGAGGCTACTGCCTCTTCAAACAGATTTCTGCATATGGGGGCTACTGCCCCTTCAATCCCCCATGCTCTCAAATGGAGCTCCTCAAGCCCATTTTTTCACCTTGGCCGTATGGCCTCCTTATATAACCAAAAAACCATCTCAATTTCTTCAAGAGCCACCATTATTGACTTTAGCAAAGGTGCCTTCAAAGACCCATCAATACATGCACCGAAAGTGCATTCTTCTTTCATCCAATTTATTCCACCAACTTCCTCATTTAATCCTCAACTACATGCGTTGACCAATGGCTTGCAAAGTCTTCAGCTTTTCCAAATTTGTCTTCTTCAATTAATTGTCCACCAAAGCACTCCACCAAAGCCATGAAAAACAAGTCTCCATATTTTAATGGCTTATGCCTTTGCTTGTCTTCTTTTCATACCAAATCATCTCACTTTGCAAAATGCTCCACCTGACCGGATGATTACAACAAAAACAAGCATACAAATTGAGAGAGAACAAAATACATAATCAAAATGATTTTGGGGTCATATTTGATTTTGTGAAATATAAGGCAATATTCAACAAATAGATAACTGTATGTTATTCTGGAAGGATGATGCGGAATTGGATTATTGTAAATTTTGTGGTAAATCAAAGTGGAAAGATGAAATTATGGACGAAGATAGGCAATACTATAATCCTAAAAAACGGCCCATAAAGGTGTTGTGGTAATTTCCACTGATACCACTATTGCAACGGTTATTTATGTCACAACATACCACTTCTCATATGAGGTGGCACGCTAATGGTCGCACAAAAGACAATGTTTTGAGGCATCTGACAGATGGTGAAGCATGGAACACTCTGGCTTTGTACGAGGCATACCTGGGGAACTACCATGTAAATCTATCAGTCATTTGAATAGGCAATCATCGCAAAACGCAAAGATTCCTGCTCTACTAGGTGAGATTGGTATGTTGAGGGGATTACTGATGGCACAATAGGAACGGTTCTAGGCACATGTAGAACAGTACAAGTTATAGTAGCAACCCATTAAGACACATGCAGAATAGTATGAGTCGTAGCAGCAACTCTTCAAGACACATGCAAAATAGTACGAGTCACAGCAGCAACTCATCCACAAACAACAGGAAGACATGTTGTAGATGCAAAAGATGCTTGAAGTTGTTATGGCTAATACAGGAAATAGTAGCCAGTTTTCAATGTCGGGCAATGAGTACTCTCCAGGCCATGTGAGAGCGAGATCATCAGTGGCCAGTCGTCCAGGTAACAGTCTTACTTTCACCCTTATGGGATAGATGAATAGTAGTACAAAGTAACATATACACTAGTTAATTAATGGTACAAATAATGCAAGGTATTATTTAGCCAAGTGTATGGTTTGGTTTTGTCTATGATGCAAATAATACAATGACTTTATTTATTATGCATGTGCTTGAACTTAATAGGCTAAAGATGAAGCCTATTTCTCATCTTCCCAGGGCCGGCCCAATTTATTTTGGGGCCTTAGGCGAAACTTTGAAATTGGGCTTTTTTCTATTTATAAAATTTCTTTTAAAACTTTTAGTTTTGAAAATAAATCTAAACCATCAAGATCATAATCTATATCATGCTTTAGGAAACCTTTTAGATTAAGACATTTATTTGTAAACCATCATCATCTAGTGATTTTAATTTCTTAAAATTAAATAAAAAACCAAAATTATTTTGATATATTTGAAATTGTTCAAACCTACTTTGAATTGAAGAAATAGCTTGATCTACTATATATAAGAAGTAATCAATTCTAAAAGATTCTTCAGCAGATTGTGTTGTCTCGTCATTAGCATTCTAATCAAACTGTTTCTTTCTACGAATTATATGTTTTTCATGAAAAGCATGTTCTATTTCCATTTTGGTTGCAATCTCTTTAGATTAAATCATAGCAGATGTAAATCTAGTTTCTCTATAGTTTTTAAAATAAGAAATAAGATATTGTAATTGATCTATAGCAACATCAATATGCATGCCTTTCGATTGTAAATTTCTACTAACAGTATTAACGGCAAGTAAAATATTATACCAAATAGTTATACTCAATAAGAATTCAAAACTTTACATCTCATAAGTTGCTAAACAATTAGCTTCACTTTTTGTTTTAGGATCTTCACTTATTTTTGCTAATTGTAACAAAGCGTCTCTTATTTTTGGAGTTTGAAATTTTATTGCTTTTAGACTTTCAATCCAACTTTCCCAACGTGTTTGTAATAATGGCTTAAGAGTTAAACTTGGCACATTATCTAGTAATATTTTCCATCGTTTTGTAGATGAAGAAAATAAAGTATATATACATTGTGCAATTCCAAAAAAAGATATAGCTTTTGGACATGAATTAGCAATATCGCATAGCACAAGATTAAGACTATGACAACCACAATGTGTGTAAAATGCTTTAGAATTTATGTCTAATAGTCTTTTTTGCACCCCTTGTTCTTTTCCTTTCATATTAAATCCATTATCATATCCTTGTCCTCGTATATCATTAATATTAAGTTCAAGTTTTTTTATTTTTTTTATTGCGTCTATAAGAACATTAAAAAAACCTACTCCAGTAGCTAGTATCATCGCACAATTATTACACTTTTACGGTAAAAAGGATTTATCCAAATCCTGTTATAAATTCTACAAAATGCTCTTCTACTTTTATTGGATTTTTTGAAATATTAACACATAGTAGAATAAGAGACATTTGTTCTTGATGACTTGCATCCGGGATACAATCAAGTATTATTGAAAAATATTTTGCTTCTCTAACTTTTTCAATAATATTCTTTTTAATTCCTATTGCTAACAAATGTATCAATTCATTTTGTATTTTATGTCAAAGATAATGATTAGAGGAAACTACCTTTTGCTCCTATGAACTATAACACGTTGGCACTTTCCCCCCCGTGAACTATCAACTGTGCTACTTTGCCCCCATGAACTACCATTTTGTGTCCAAAAACCTCTTATGTCAGTCAAAGCCGTTAGCTCAAATGGTCAACCTGTCACTTTGCATTACTTTGCCTCCATGAACTACAACACATTGTTACTTTGCGCCCATTACCTACAACGCATTGCCACTTTGACCGTTTGAGTTAACGGCTTTCACTGACGGAAGGGGTTTTTGGGCACAAAATGGTAGTTCATGGGGGCAAAGTAGCACAGTTGGCAATTCATGAGGAAAAAGTGCCAATGCGTTGTAGTTCATGGGAGTAAAAGGTAATTTTCCCTAATGATTATGAATTTCACCACCTTGAATACATCGAATATGTTCTTGCATTATTGAATCGAATTCTGCAATCATTTCAATTAGACTTAAAAAATTTCCATTGTTTTCTTGGTAGATCTTTTCTTTTTGTACTCTAAATGCCAAATTATTCTTACAAAGATTCTTTACTACAACAATAATTCTCAATAATACCATTTTCCAATGATCTTTCTCTCTGTTAATTTGTTCTTGGACATTTTTATCAATTGTTTTATTTTTTTAACAATCTCATTTCTAAATCAACCCAATCATTCATGTTAGTAATATGTTCATTGGTTGTTTCATGACTTTTTATTTTAGCACTAAGATTTTTCCAGTCGTTAGTTCCTTTATTAGCTAGTTGCATTCTATTAGGTTTTGAATTAAATAACTTGCAATAAAAACAAAATGCTCTATCTAAATCTTTTGAATAGACTAGCCATTTTCTATTATGTTGCTCTACATTTGATAATTTTCGTATATAAGATGTACTAGAAAAATGCATAGAGTTCTGATCTTTAGGAAAATCTATATTATTGTATCTTATTTGACCATTTTCTACTAATAAATCCCTTAATTTTGCATCAATATTTTTTCATTGGCCTGAGTCATAAATATTTGTAACAATAGAGTTAGATACATCAATAGTATTGTCATTATCTTCTAATTTTGTTTGATGAATTTTTTGTTCATTTATGAGTTTTTCACCTAAATTATCCTCAATATTGGGGGTAATTATCCTTTCCCCCCATGAACTACCACGCAATTACCATTTGTCCCCATGAACTACCAACTTTACATTACGACCCCATCAAACTACCATTTTGTTATCCAAACTCCCATTCCGTTAGTTAACACCGTTAAGTCAAACGGTCAACTGTACTGTTTACGACACTGTTCCGTAAATTAACAACACTGTTCATGGTACTATTCACGCATGTGACACATTGACCGTCATGTTTAACGTCTTTGACTGACGGTAGGGGGTCTTTGGTAACGAAACGGTAGTTCATGGGGGGTGTAATGTAAAATTGGTAGTTCATGGAGGCAAATGGTAATCACGTGGTAGTTCGTGGGGGGAAATGATAATTACCCCTCAATATTTCGTTTATTGTTAATAACAAATTTATTTAGAGCTCTTCTTTGAGATTCAATCAGCTTTTCTACTTCTTCTTTTCTTTCTTTTTTTAAGTTTTTCATAACCAGATGCATATTTTCTAGTAGACATGTTTGATTCAAAATATTAACAAATTAAACAAACACAATTTATCAAAAAAAATATTCTGACTATAATAAAATAAATTATAAAAATAGAACAATCGAACCTGATTTGTCAAAGGAACAATGGAACAAATTGATCGAGAGAACTTATGCTGAGTGATAAAAAAAATTTGAGCACCGAAGAATGAAGATGAAGGTTTTGGAGAAAATCTCATTATGCGTTTTGTAGAATGTAAGTTTGTAATGGATTTTGTCTAGTACATAAAACACTGTTTTAAGAAATCAACAATCATTATTATCTCTACTCTCTAGAGTGACAGTCTAGCGAGTAGCGTGTGCTTGTGTCCGTTGGAGATGTGGAGTCTTGTCAAAGGAAAGGATAAGTCTTACCCTTTAGTTCCTTCCATGAGTTAATTTCAACACAGAGACGTGTCGTGCGTGAGTGCCTGAGTGAGTTTGTCATAATTTATTTTTTAAATTGTTATTATTTTATGGGGAAATTAGCTTTTCCTCTCACGAACTACCAATTTTACATTACATCCCCTATGAACTACCATTTCATTACCAAAGACCCCTTACTGTCAGTCAAAGACGTTAAGTTGAACGGTCAACTGTACTGTTCACGACATTGTTTGCACTGACCGTCATGTTCGACGTCTTTGATTAATGATAGGGGGTCGTTAGTAACGAAATGATAGTTCATGCGGGATGTAATGTAAAATTGATAATTCATGGGGGCAAATGGTTAGCACATGGTAGTTTGTGGGGGGAATAGCTAATTTCCCCTTATTTTATCATGAGTCTTATTAAATTGGGGCTTTTTTAAATTACTTATTTACTATGATTATAGGCCTTAAATTTTGAAAAAAAAAAAATTTGGGCCTTATTAAATTATTTTTTTGGGACTTATTAAATTTTTTTGTGCCATTTATTTTATTTAAAAAAAAAATGGGCCTTATTAAAATTTGTTTTGGGCCTTATTAAATTGGGGGCCCAAGGCGAAGGCCTAAGTTGCCTAGCCTTTGGGCCGGCCTTGAATCTTCCTAAAAAACAGGTTGCATTTGTTTAATAGCTGTTATTTAAGAGATCAAGTAATAGATACAGGTGATGGAGCTGCAATTGCAGATGATGGAGTAGTAGGCCTTGTGATGAACGGAGCTACACACATTCCTCGTTGTTCAATAGAAAGTACGTATATATCCCCATCTCGATACATTTTCCACAGTTCATTAGCTAAACTATTATGAAGTTTTTTTTTTTTTTTTTTCAATGTATTGCAAATAATCGTTAACTGCCGTTGGTCTAAGAGTCAACTAGCAAGTTGGAAGTGCATCTAGATTTGGGGATTGTATTACTTTTAATACTTTTTTTGGCTATTTTAATCCCTTAATTAAACTTGAGTATTGCTTTGAATACATATTATGAGTTTCAACTTCTACTATGTTGTTTTGGATATTATTTATGGGTTTAACTTGAGTTTTGTTTTGGATATTATTTATGAGTTAAACATGAGTCTTGAGTTGGATATTATTTATGCGTTTGAACTAAAGTATTGTGTTATGATATTGAGTTGTGATATGATGTTGTGTTGCATTGCATTGGACCTATCTTATTTATGAGTTTGAACTTGAGTATTGAGTTGTGATGTTGAGTTGTATTGCATTGAACCCATATTTTGAGTTGTGACAATTAACTAGAAGGAAGCATGTATTTGTTACACGTGTAGTTGAGTTGAGTTGTGCAAGAAGCTACAGGTTTTGTGCACTAAGCTTTTTCTTGTTTTGTGCAATAAGTTGGAAGAAATTTATATTACAATGCTGTAAGGAATTTCTTCCGGCCATGGCACAAAACAAGAAACTGGCTAGCTTCTTGCATTGTGCAAGAAGCCAAGCAGCAAGAACTGTCGACAGCTTCTTACATTGTGAAAGAAGCTAGGAAAAAAAATTGGAAAAATTATATATTAAAAAAAAAAATAGTGATGATTTTAGCCGACACCTTTTAATTAGTGATGGTTTTTAAAAAAACCAACACCTTTCAAAAGGTATTGGTTTGGACAAACCATCACTAATTGGTGTTGGTTTCGCCTACACTGACACCTTTTCCCATTTACTTACCCTTGTTTCGCTTCCCTTTAAAACTGTCACTATTAAACCGACACCTCTTATGTAGTGACGGTTTTTAGCCCTAAACCATCACTATACTTCAATTTTTTTGTAGTGAATGGGATTGAGAAGCACTTAATTAACAACTACATAGATTGCAGCATAATCACAAGGATTTAGGGATCTTGGATGAATGATAATATGCACTTCTGCCTAATAAATAACATATGATTGGTTACGGGCAGATGACACTTATAAGGAACAAACATTATAAACTAACATAAATGTAAAAGTCCACAAGAAAAGAAAGGCATTATGGTAAGTTTGGTATAATATCTATGCTCTAATAGTGTAATGAACATTTCAATGAAAACCTCAAAAAGGGTATTCTTGGAGGAAAGTGATTCAAAGAAAGATTGAATATAGCTTTACACATGATCTTGTGTATGGACAAAGTCATCAATTGTGGAATGGGTGTGGCCTATGTTCCCAACCACGGATAGTTGGATGCCATTTTGCTTGAAAACAAAGCAAAAATGAAGTGACCTCTAATATGTTGAAAAAAAAAGGAGATATATAGTAGAAGGGTGTAGCTAGATAAAATAACATAAAAGTGCACACATCAAGAGTGTTATAATCTAACGACTATCTGAAGGATCGTACAGATAACAAGTTGACATGTTAGTGTGGTACCAAGACAAATCATGGACAACTAGAGTTGATTACTATACATATAATAGTATGATCAAATGAGAGATGATGATGTAGGAGACCAAGGGTGATCACACTATAATAAGTGTGGTCATCCCCAACCATCAAGGGTGATGGTTCAATGGCCCAAGAAAATCTCCAAAGTGGTTAGGCATGTACTAGGGCATGGGTTCGAATCTCTGCAACGAAGAATCCCACATATGCATGATTAGTATTAGCCACCTTAGTTCCCATTGATGCCCTAGTGGGGCTCGGTCAATGTAACAGAAGAGTTATCTAAGAACAAAAAATAGGATTGAATAAGGAAATAATGAGAAAGAAACTACAAATTTATTGAATCAAATGGCCAATTCGAGATGGCTAATCTCCTACCAATTCGAGATGGCTAGTCTCCTACAAATCTGTTACAACTAACTTCAACAACTACACTTGCATAAAGCCAACTGGATAACAGATTTAACTATCATAACAGAATCCAACTACACTGCCACCAGCTCCTCTTCTATAGCTCAAGCTCATGCTCTCTTCTTGCCATTCTGTCTAGGAACACCTCGTCACATAGCCTCCTCCTTTAAAGCACCTTGCCCACAAGGTGCGGATAAGAATGTTATAAGTGGAACAATTCCTCTCAAGAAGCATCCTCTTCAGTTTGCCCCATCCACTGAACCAAAACCTCAGTGATTGCTCAATGAGACCAACCTCTCTAGTTTTTTTTTCCTTCCTTCTGCATTCTCCCGCCTGGGGGTAACGAAGAAGCTGCAACAGACCACTCTTGTTCTCACCTTTAGTTAGTTTAACGGATTCATCATTTTCCACACTAAAACTCGAATTAGCAGCTAATCCTTCCAGCAAACAGGTTTGTTCCTCATACACAAACTACATAGTGAGATTTAGAAAATCCCACAATAGGTCCTAGAGTTCTTAACCATTGAATGCCAAGTATCATACCACAACCAGCCAAAGGTAAGATGTAAAGATCAACCATAAAAATATAACCCTGCATCTTAATCTTTGTGTTTTTGCATTTTCCAGAACTTACAATTTCATCTCTATTAGCTACTTTAACTTTTATAGCTTCTTGATGCATAGGTTGAATTCCCAAACCTTTAGCCATTTCTTGATCTAAAAAATTATGTGCACTTCTAGAAGCAATCAAGATTACTACCTTGTGACTTCTAATCATACCTACAATCCTCATAGTCTTAGGAGTAGGAGTACCAATAAGAGCATGTAAGGAAATTTCAGGAAATTCTTCCAAAAAATATTCACCTGGATCAGGCTCTTCAACTTCTTCCAAATTGGTCACCTTTTCCTCAACCCCCTCAATCAAGAATAATCTTGGTGAAGCACAAAAATGGCCACGGCTCCACTTAGCATCACAATTATAATATAACCCCCTTTTTTTTTTCTTCTTTCCATCATCTCAACATTAGAAATTTTCTCCACTGGCAACATTGTCTTACCAGAAACAGGAATATTAGACTTGTGCTGATTATCAACAATACCAACATTCTCAGAATTCTTTTGCTACCCAAACAAATTAGCTTTTCCTCCCAAAAAACCACTACCTTTACTCTCCTCCCCAAAAATTATGGTAGTATTATTATAAGGGCTGACACCCCATTGTGGTTTAGCGCTTTTTTGGAAATTGAGCACATAATCCTCTTGGATTTTGGCCAAAGCATAAGCATCAAATAGAGCCTTAGGCGTAAACATCTTCACTCCCAATCTAATTTCATCTTTTAACCCCCCATAAAGCAACTGAGTTTATGTGCTTTAGGTAAATCAGCCACTCTATTGGCTAACACTTCGAACTGTTTTTTATAATCCTCCAAAGATCCCCCTTGTTTCAACTTAGACAATGTTTCCATAGGATCATCATAAGACCCCATACCAAACCTAGTCTGTAATGCTCTAGCAAATATATCCCAAGTAGAAAAAGAATTCGATTTATGTAATTCTTAATACAATTCAGACGTAAAGTTCTCAATATATTATCTTAGTTCTATCATCAATTAAAATCATACGACGTAAAGTTCTCAATATATTATCTTAGTTCTATCATCAATTAAAATCATACAGTAGCATCTTTGGAGCCCAATCGGACAAAGCCGAGTGCTGGGTGAGTTTAGCAGCGGCTACGGAGCAGTCGGACCATGCTGAGTGTTGGGTGCGCTTAATGGCGATTTTCTGGCGATCTTGGCGGGTCATGACATATCCTGACCGACAATGTTGTGCTTTCTCATTTTCTTTTTTCTCAATACTTACATATTTAAAAAAGAATAAAAAAATTTGGAATCTTGTATGAAGAGGGAAAAGATACAAACAGAAAAATGAGATGATGCTCTAGCATGCCAAAATGCTATCAAGCTGCCAAAATCTTCAGCTGGAAATATTAGAATAGAAAAGGGTCCTGGAAAGTGGTGTAAATAGGCTCACAAGAAGTTTTTGTCGTAATATTTAATTCTAAAACGCAGTCACTAAAGAAATTTCCACCAATAAAGTTAAAAAGTTCAGAATTTCATTGGAGAAGTGTCGAATTCAAGTCCAAAAGATCCTACTCTATATTATACATACAAATGGAGCCAACTAGCTGACAAAAGATATGCACCAAAAACTAATGCTCCCACCTTCCAGATCCATTATAGATTTCTGCATCCATTTTCCCTCTTGGAATTTCTGTCTCTCAATTTTCCTGCGTTACCTAGCATTAAAATCTCATTATAAAACAGCAGTTAATGAAACTTAAACAAGTTGTATTCATATTTGATGACTTGCCCATTATCGGTTCGAACACAATATAGTTACGAATCAATCTGTATCACTAACATGTTCTTAGATAGTACAAGAGCCATCACCAGTTTAGATTATTATAATTGGAGTATAGGAGTAATAGTTGATGCATTTTCTTTTCTTTTTAATATGAATACACATTTTCTTTTGTTTTCATGCACATACTTTATATCATCTCAATCACATTAAACAAAAAGATTTCTATTTTTTTTTTTTTTCAATCGTTAAAATCTAAAATGATAAATACAAGGTGTTACCCACAATTCAAAAACTAAATGGTTAAAGCAAGAGTTGCACATATATATATATATATATATGATTCAAGATGATTAGCCATAAAAACAACTTGTATTTTTTCCTGCCATTTGAGCTTATCCATACTCATACTAATTGGGATTGATCACATGTATTTTTTCCTGCCATCAAACTAATTGGGGTTCGTCACAATTTAGAGATAAAAATTTAGTTCACTAAACAGGTCACGGATTTGCAAAAGCTGGGAGCCCCATCATTGTGTGCATATATCAGCTCATCTGTATAGTGATAGTTAACTACACTCCTTGAATGTCATGCGACTTATCTCTTACACAAGGTTTTTGAAAAACAATTGTATCTTTGGAAACAAAAGATTGTAACAACCAATATTTAAGTCCATTAGTTTTGGAGCTTATTTGGCAAGGCAATCCCAATATGTCAGTTGGCCTACAAATGAGCATAATATTTTAAATCAACTGCACTTAATTAAAACTTAATTAAGATATATGATAAGAAGACTAACCTCTGACAGTCTGACTCACTGTCTCTTGCGCTTAAGTGTGTTGATATTCTTTAAGATGTAACTGATGACCTCCTTTAATGTGGCTTTCCTTTCTTCTTTGAAGTTCCAGAGCTCAGAAACAATGTATCTGCCACTAGGATTATACTCATTTATCTCTTTCAATGCACTAATGACAACCATGTATATCCCTTCCCCCCACTCTTGTCTGAGATTTCGTAGCTTCTCATCCTCTTCATTTACTATTTCCTGCATCAAAGAGCAACAAAACAAATTATTAACCTTTCAACCATTCCTCACATGTTGAAATGAGGATTAAAAAAAAAAAAAAAAAAGGTTTAATCCTGGAACTTAAGAAATCGGATAGACAACATTAACGAATTTCATTTTTGAGTCATGGTTTGCATGCTTAAAAGGAAACACTTCATATAAGAAAAATTTATGTAAGCAATTAGGACTTGTAAGCAGAATCGAATATCTAAAAACGTTTTTTTGATAAGTAGAAATCAAATATCTAAAAACTAGTTTTGATTCATGCTTTTTATAATAGCAACATATACAACTATATGATATAAATGACAAATAAATTCACACAAGATCCTAACACAACTGTATACATGAATACAACAATAAGAGGCTTAAACAGGATTTAAAAGAATATACCTGGGTTTTACCATCGATATCAACTATTTTAAAAGGATGCCAGTTTGGATCTTTCAAATTCTCCTGCCACAAGGAGCATAGTGTCAAGGCCTGCACATTTGCTTCCTCAAGGGGAAGTCGCTGCTTGCATGTATTCTGAAATGGCTTCTGATCAATTTCTCCCATTCTCTTTATTCCAATATTAGTGCGATTACACAGCATTTCCGTTAAACCCTAAAGAAGGAAAAAAAAAAAGCAACTTCCATTACATTATTAATTACACATATAAACATGAAAACGTCATTAATGCAGCTTTTTTTTTTTTTTTTTTTTTTTCCACTTTGGTTTTAGTAAATGGCATGATTATGGGCAGATTCATCTCTAGGAGCTTATGTCTTTTTTACATTATGGTCCATTACACACCATTAGGGCCTGTAGGGCAATACGATTAAAGGAGGTCTTCTTTTATCCCATGGAACTCTTGTACTCGTTTCAGCAAAACTAAAATGAAATACAGCACACAATTGCTATCAATTGAATGTCATTAACTTGTTTCTAAAAGTGACCAGTCAAAAGCACATCAATGATTGAAGTACTTAATCTCGTTTCCATCTCTGTTCAGAAACAGCAATGTCAATTGGAAGATAATGTCATCTGCTACTTCTGATTTTTGAGATCTCGTGGGACAATTTGATCAGTGGTTCCTGATTCCTATGCGTAACTTGAAACCACATATTTAAGACACATTTAATACAATTTCCAACACAACAATACTAAACCGCTTTCTAAAACAATATCAAACTAGTGACTCTATTGGATGCATATTGACCCAACTACACAGACACATGCATATAGACAAACATGTGTATAGCAAAGGAAATCTTACTTCAATTAATTTTTTGCGAGCTCCTTGTAGCTCGTCGTTGCTCTCTCGCTCTTTAGTAATAAGGGCATGATTCAAATGTTCCATATAATTTAAATCATCAACTTTTTGTTGCAATTCACCATTCATGTCTTCCATCTTCTTTTGAATTGCATCATCATCGTCATCTCCAAGATGCTTTATCACCTGGAGTTTCCCTTTAATTTCTTCAATTTCCATTTCTAACTTCAGTTTAGCATCCAACTGCTTTTCCAGCTGAAGTATCTTATTAAGGGCTTCCTCTTTCTCCCTCTGAAAAATTAAAATTCCTAATTAACGAGTGCTACAAAGTGTAAAATGAAGAACAACTCTTATGCAACATATGAGACAGACTCTAGTTAAAACCTGAGCTACTCACCTTTTGCTCTTCAACCAGCCTTAAGACATTCTCATCAGCCTTTTTCTGCTCCATGGATGCCAATTGAAGAGAATTGTTCCTAACATCATGCTAGAAGTACCAAAAATAAACATCAATACCTAGCAGGTAGTGTTTTGCATGGAGCACTTCAAAGAGCCTCCTTCTAAATCTATCATTTATTTATTCCAAATAACAAAGTACCAGTAGCTTTTTTTCAGTTAAAACTAAAAGATTCTTAGGGCAGTAAGCTTATATATAAAGATGAAGATATGAAGGACAACAGTAAATGTGCCATTACAATGAAAGTGAAAGTAACCCAGTTCTAGCATGGGACAAGCACCCAAACAAGCTTAGCTCAAATCATAGCAAGTTGATCTAAAGCAAGGACGTCTGAAACTACTAAGATTTATAACAAGCATCTAAGAAAGTGAAATTCAACGTTAAAACTTCTGCTTAATGAAAAGAATAGTTCTGTTTGGAAATGCCACATTCACATATATCACCTTTTTCTTCTCCTCATCAAGCTTTTGTCTCTCATGCTCAGTTAGTGCTTCCCGTTTGTTCAGTTCTTTGCTCCAGGAATCAAGTTTTTTTTTCTTAGTCTCCAATTCGTGATTCAGTTTTTCATGTTCATCAAATATCCTTCGAACATTGTCACGTGCAAGCTGCTGCATCTTCCTCATTTCTGATCAATCAAATATTTAAATATAATTTATTTGTCATGGCATATCATGCATAATGATGATGACATTAACATAACTTAAAAATGATGGCATATTTTTTGTGATTTCTAATTCCTGGGTCTCAACACTACGAACTTCTTTTGAAGTGCATTGAAAAAAATATTTCCTTTCATATGGCGAACAATCATAGGTCCTATGATCTGTCAGGAGCCTGATATTCAAATCCAGCAATAAGGAATAAGTACAAGCCTTAAAGTTTTTGCTGTTTTGTCCGGGATGGTGAACAGAACATTCATGAGACCTTTCCTACAAAGCCACATTTCTATATTTATACAAGTTTCGCTAAGCATTGACACAAGAAAAAGGCAAGTTTCAACATACACCAGACACTGCAAATGAGCATGCATTTGTATTGTGAAGTATGTATCAACAAACACAGAAAGAACCAGGAACAAATTAACCTCCAAGAAAAGCAGAGTGTAGCTTGTCTTTCTCCACAAGCATCCTACTCAAGGACATGGTCTTTTCATTGTACTGGTTATGTAGTTCATTGAGGGTTTCAATTGTAATATCAATTTTATTGGCTAGATTTTCCAAAACATTGTTTCTGGTATGAGCTGCTTCCTGGACAATGTCAGATACAGTTCTTAACTGCCCTTTATTGCGAAGGAAATCTCCTATTGGCCCTTCTGCATCATAATCATCAGCACATGCACGCCACCCATATGTATCAGAGCCAAGATGTGTTTTCTGTGCACTCCAGTCCCTTTTGCCGCAATGCTCAGTTTCAAACGATTTCTCAAATTCAGTTGCATTCATGAAACCGTTCCAATCATTATTAAATTCCACTACAGCTTGGGCATTTAAGTCATCTTCATCTGAGAAAATATGAACTCCCAATGGTTTAAATTTATCGAACCTTTTCAACCAGTATTCAGAACAATGAAAAGCTTTTGTATCTCCTGGCTCGCACACTATGTTAACAATGATCCCCATCCAAGGCCACACATAAATATCATCTTGCTTTGGAGGCTGAGTGAGAGATTGTGGTAAAATCGGAACTTGGGTTTGATCCACTTCATTGGCTAGGTCAGTCTCCAAGTACTTTGCCAACGCAAGGTGGTTTGCCTTTTGTTTTGCACTTCTGTTAGCAGAACCTTTACCAACTCCCGAAGCATGTTGAACCAAATCCTTGTACTTGTAATCTTGTTTCTTCTTCCCAGCACAGAAAGGACATCGAAGCATACCATTGTGACCTTTAACTTTGTACTTTCCGGCCATCAGCTGCTCATATGGTTTCTCTACAAAGTCATTGATCTCAGATTCACTAATATCCGACTCTTCAGAGCTGTAGTCCATTATACTTTGATACAAACGCCAGAAAATACTTGGACTAGGAGCCTGAAAGATACATTCTAATGACCATGAAGCAGCATATCAACAAAAAAATAAAGAAACGATGAAAGAATTGATTAACATCCAGCAATTTTAGAAGAGTGATGCTAGGTTGTATGCTCATCCAGATAAACATAAGGCCAAGGCACACTGAACGATAAATGATGTTGCAAAGAATATTGTGCTACAGTATGCAATTAAGCAATCATTTAGAATTTTTAACAGAAATCTCACAATTTTTTTGGATTCAAGCACATGGTGTCCAATTCAATCACTAAAAAACACAGCCTCGTGTGAGAAATTTTGGATAAAAACCTTAGCCTCAAAGAGAGCAACTAAGATTAGAAAAGGCAGCTGAAGGGGGCAACTAAAGAAAGAGTGAACTAACTAAGCTAGTGCGATGCCTCTGAGAGATTAGAGGACAGAGAAGCTTTATTTACACATAATTGTTGAAGAATGAATTATTTTTTTATTTTTTTATTTTTTTATTTTTTTTTAAAAAAAAAAAAAGAAGCAAAAGGAATCCTCATATGTATACATCTAAAAGGTGAAGAGCAGAATGAACAAATTAGGGTTCTTCCATCTACATATAAGTAGGAACACACCTAGAACTACTTTTCTTTTACATAAATATTTTTTATTGTTATAATGATATAAATTATAGCAATCATTTCAATGCAAACCACAGTCATATTGGTAAGAACTAACAAATATGGTTGGTTATAAAAGAGATAGCTTATAAAAATATGAAATGATAATAACAGTGAAACCTAACTCACATATTCTTGTCCTATTCTTTTGAAAAATAGTGCATGCTTTCACACTTAAGCTGCACCTAATAAAAGACATTTTGCCTGAACAAATCTTTGGTTGCCAAACAACCCTTGATGTTGGTGAAGCTCTTCCAAATATAAAAATTTATTTTTATTTATTAAAGACTTGAAAGCATTTATGGGGATTAGGAAAGTTTGAGAATCATGTCAGCAACACAAGTAGCATTACAAAAACCACATAACATGAAAATGAAAACTAGAGATTATCTTTTGGTGATAGATGAAGAGTTGTAAGCTACTTGAGTAGGTCTCAAACATAATAGATGTAATCTTTTCGTAAAAATCTTAAAATGCATAACAGGAGACAATATCTCTCTGAAACTTCAAGGCTCTAAATTTAAAAAAAATAATAATAATAAATAAATAAATAAAAAAAGAAAAAGAAAAAGAAAAAGAAAAAGAAAAAGGAAAAGAAAAAGAAAAGAAAGAGTTGCTTATCAATAGATCTTCACACNAAAAATAATAATAAATAAATAAATAAAAAAAAAAAGAAAAAGAAAAAGAAAAAGAAAAAGGAAAAGAAAAAGAAAAGAAAGAGTTGCTTATCAATAGATCTTCACACACAGTTTATATTTTTTATATTTTATTTTTATGAATAATCTTCACACAGTTGAACCCACCAAGTTTTTCCTTTCGCCTGAAAACAAAACTAATAATAATAACAACAACAATAAAAATCATGAAAGGAGAAATAGACTTTCAGATAGAGAGATAGAGAAACTTTGTCCGAGTTTACTGGCTATCAAGGGAACGAATATGATTTTTTTTTTTTTTCTTCTATAAAAGTGAGAAAATGTGCAAGTGTAATAAAAAGGCAAAGGGTAGGAAGTGAAGAAAACTTCTGAACAAGAACAATAAGATAAATTGCAACAAAATCACTAAAATGCTTGGTGTTGTGGTAAAGTGCAATCAAATGAGTGGTTTGCTTCCATTTCTGTAGACAGCCTTATTACATGCGACAAAGTCGCACGCTTATGACACTTCAAAGAAAACAGAAAATGAATCTAGAGACATAAAACCATAGGAGGCAAGAACTTGAAATCATTAGGAAAAGAAGATACATTTTAAGCTATTTAAAATGTAATGGTAAAAGGGATATTTTTCATAACGCAAGGAATCAAATGAACCCAAAAAAGAAAAGTAAAGACAGAGAAGTGCATAAAAGTGATGAAAGTATACAAATACCAGTAAAAATTATCAAACGGGAAACCCAAATGAGAAAGAAAAAAGAAGAAGAAACTGGCCTGAATGCTTATACAAATACCAGTACAACATATCAAACAGGAAACCCAAATGAGAGAAAAATGAAGAAGAATCTGGCCATTATGCTTATACAAATACCAGTAAAACATATCAAACAGGAAACCCAAATGAGAGAGAGAGAATCTGGCCATTATACTTATACAAATACTAGTAAAACATATCAAAGAGGAAACCCAAATGAGGAAAACAGACAAAAAGAAAAAAAGAAAAAGAAGAAGAAGAAGAATCTGGCCATTATGCTTATACAAATACCAGTAAAACATATCAAACAGGAAACCCAAATGAGAGGAAAAATAAAAAGAAGAAGAAGAATTTGGCCATTGGCCCATTACGCTTATACAAGAATAAATGATAAAGCATATTTGGTGAAATCGAAACTTGAACTTATTTTGTCCTCTAAACTCGTTTTCAACATCAAAGTAACCAACTTTAGGGGAAAAAAGAGTCGAACCAACATAGTGACTTCTTCGGCCCTGGATTACAAAGCAAGAGAATTTGTTATCTACCTGTAAAATTGCTTTCGAGTATCTTTCTCTTCTTTCTCCTTCTGCGTAACGTTCCCTACTGTGATATGAAAGAAAGAGCAATGGGGGAGAAAGGAATGCACATATAGTTGTGGTGCAGACTGCAGTGTGTGTGGGTGAGAAGCAGGTGAAGGGGCGCTGCATTAAAGGCGACAGGCGTCAGCTGGCTGTGTGACTGTGTGAGTGTCTGGGGAACTCTAAAAGATGGACTCTTTGGCGAACAGAGAAGACAGGTAGACGGATCTTGGTCATCAGCGTGTGCCACGTATGTATTATGCATGTGGAGGAGCAGCTGATGTGGAGGTGACATGGTCTTTTAGCTGACGTGTCACGTATCCTTTGATTTGTAATGGATTGGGCCCAGTTGGTTTTCTTTTTGGGGCCCAGTTAGTTGAGTGGGTTAAAAAGGCTCATTGTTTTGTGATTTTTTTTTTTTTTTATTATTATTTTTTTCTTTAAAGTAATGTTACATTCAAACTCTCATGCTTTTTTAACGTAACTTTTAAGCCACAAGTTTCTCCCTCTGCTTCTGATATGAATGCTCATTCTCCTCTTCCTCAACAAATCCCTCCCCAGTTGAGAGTCCTTCATGCTGATCCGAAAGATTTTTTTTCACAAATTGATTGGCTGGCTTTGCAAAAAGATTTTTCTTCAAAAAAGAATCAAGTTTTGCGACATGCTTACTGTGCCAGATTTTCTGAAAGAGAAAGAGATCTAATCAAGGTCCAATGGACTGAAAAAATGATCGAATCTCAAAAACACATTTTATTCTTTGATTTTTTGCAAAAATATTTTCCCTCTGATTCGGACAATATTCTAAATGTTGTCAAAAAGAAATTTGTCAAAGAAGATAAGACTGTTGTCAAGTCTTCTCATCCTCCTCTTAAAAATATTCTCATTGATTTCGAAGGATTTTCTATAAAGGGTTCTCCTTTCAAAAGTCCTGATGATTCACAGGAAGAAACTAGGAAGATAATTGAACAAAACAATTTTGTCAATCAGTCTCTCCATACTATTGGGCAACAGCTCGATCGTATTGAATAAAAGATTTCTCCTAGTCCTGTCCAGGTTAAAAAACCTTTGATTTTGCTTCCTGAGAAAAGAAAGTCTCTTGGCTTGAAAATCAATTCTCAAAAAAATATTGAAAAAATGCTTTCTGATTTGAAAACTGATCAGGCAAGCTCTTCCAGTCCTACCAAAGCAGTTGTTCCTATTTTCCAACAATTTTCTAACTCTAATTCTACCTCCTCAAATGATTCCACTGATTCTGATATCAGAATTCTTGAGAAAATTTTTGGAAAAGTTAATTTGGAACCAAAACTTCAAAGAATTTTTGACAAGTCTAAACCTGTCAATTTTTCAAAAAATTGGTATTCCAGACCCACTCCTCCTGATTTACAGTTTGAAGAAAGATTTCTTCATTCTCAATTCTCTGTTTTGGCTGATAAATTGTATGAATGAAATAATGATGGTTTGTCTGAACAAGAGTTGATGAATAAGATGAATCATATGTCCATGGTTGCTAATGCTTATGGCACCAATCAAAATCTAAGTCAATCTGAAATTGTTGACTTGCTTGCTATTGGATTTTTTGATACTCTTCGTAATTGGTGGGACAAACATCCCATTGAAGAGTCTAGAGAAGACATTAGAAAAGCTGTCAAGAAAAATAAAGATGGCTTACCCATTTTTGGTGAAAAGCTTAATAGAGGCGAACCTGTTTGTGTTAATACTTTGATTTACACCATTATTAAGCATTTTGTTGGTACCCCTTCTAACATCACTTCTAGGATTTCTGATTATTTGAATAATCTCAGATGTCCTACTATGTCTTATTACAGATGGTACCAAGATGTTTTTCTTTCTCTGTTATGGTCAAATCCGATAGTCAAAAGCCTTACTGGAAAGAAAAATTTATTGATGGATTACCTTCATTGTTTGCTTACAAAGTCAAAGATGAGTTGATCAATACTACTACTGGTTTGATTGACTATGAAAACCTCACTTATGGTGATCTGTTTTCTACAGTCAAGAAACTTGGTATTAAAATGTATATTGATCAGAAAATGATTCGACAACAATTGAAAAATGTTAAGAAAGCTAAATATGAAATGGGTAATTTCTGTAAAAGTTTGGATTACCTCCTATTGCTCCTTCTAGGAAAAATAGGAATAAGTCTGATAAAGTTCCAAAAAAGAAACTTGCTCCATATTACAATAGTTACAAGAAAAGAAAATTTAATAAGCCTTCAACTTCAAATAATTTTTCTAAAAAATTCAAGAAACCCAAAAAGAAAAAGGAATCTAAATTTGAAAAATATTTTTTAAAAGATAAATGCTTCAACTGTGGAGAAACATGACATTTTGCCAATAAGTGTCCAAAACCTCCCAAAAAGATTAAACAAGAAATTAATGCTTTAAATATTTTTGATAGTGAAAAAGAAAATATTTTCAAAATTTTACAAAACAATGCTTTTTCTGATTTTTCTTCTGATGAAGATATCTTAACTTCTGATGATTCTGATTATCATTCAGCAAGTGAATTTTCGGAAAATGTAAAAATTGGATGTTTTGATTCTTGCTGCAATAAGAAAATTTGTGTTTTAACAAAATCTAAAGAGCAAGAAGATTTGTTAATAACTCTTATTTCAAAAATTGAAAATCCTGAGTTAAAAGAAGAATACCTTAAAAAACTCAAGAAAACCATGATTCGTGATGTTAACAAACCTTCTAAGTCTAAAATATCTCTTGATGAAACTTTTGAAAGATTTTCTAAAAAAAAATCCAAAGTTGTTACTATCTCAGATCTGCAGCACGAGATTAGTAATATTAAGAAAGATATTGTTGATTTAAAGAAAGAATTAAATGATTTAAAAGTTAATAATAAAAATCTAGAACAAGAACTTTTGATTTCAAAACTTAAAAATTGTTTTCAAGAAGAAAATTCTGATGATGAAAACCCCAAATCTGAGCATCCTTGTGAAGAGGAATCCAACAATATTCCTTCCAGTGATGTCAAGATTATCAGTTTGATTAATAAAGTTTGTCCACCAAGGTGGTATGCTAAAGTTCATATTGTTGTTGCTCAAGATTATGCTTTTGATGTTATTACTTTAATTGATTCAGGAGCATACGTAAATTGTATCCAAGAAGGTCTCATTCCCAGTAAATATTTCAAAAAATCCACTGAAAAACTTAATTCTACCAGTGGAACCAAATTGCAAATCAATTATGAGCTGAATAATGTTCATGTTTGCCAGAATAATGTTTGCTTTCATATTCCTTCTGTGCTTATTAAGAATATGACTGATAAAGTTATTCTAGGGATACCTTTTATCTTCATGCTTTACCCATTCACAGCTGAGTTAGATGGTGTTTCTACTGTTAAGATGGGTGTTCCTGTTAAATTTCATTTTGCTTCAAGATTTGAAATTGATGTTAGTTAGCGGTCTTTGAATTTAATTTCTCTTAAGACTAAACATCTAAATTTCCTTCAGCAAGAAGTTAAATACAAAAAGATTTCTGAACAACTTGTTGATAAATTGCTTCAATAAAAAATTTTTGTTTTCAATAACAAAATTGTTGATACTGTTTGTTCTGATTTACCAAATGCTTTTTGGCATAGAAAGAAACATATAGTTTCTTTACCTTACGTCAAAGATTTTTCTGAAAAAAAGAATTCATACTAAGGCTCGACCCATTCAAATGAATGCTGAGCTCTTAGATTTTTGTCAAAAAGAGATTGCTGATTTGCTTGCCAAGGGTATCATTCGTAAAAGTAAGTCCCCTTAGTTATGTGCGGCTTTCTATGTTAGGAAAAATGCCGAGATAGAAAGAGGAGTTCCCAGATTAGTGATTAATTACAAGCCCCTCAATGATGTGCTAGAATAGATTAGGTATCATATCCCCAATAGGAAAGACCTAGTTAGCCGTCTGGGTGATGCTTTAGTTTTTTCCAAATTTGATATGAAGTCAGGATTTTGGCAAATCCAGATTGATGACCGTGATAGGTATAAGACTGTTTTTACTACCCCTTTTGGTCATTATGAGTGGAATGTTATGCCTTTTAGTTTGAAGAATGCCCCTAGTGAATTTCAAAATATCATGAATGACATCTTTAATCCTTTCATTCATTTCACAATTGTTTACATAGATGATGTTCTAATCTTCTCCAAATCTATTGAAGAACATTGGAAACATCTGAATGCTTTCTTGGACACTATCAAGCATAGTGGTCTAGTTGTTTCGGCTAAAAAGATCAAGCTTTTCCAAACGAAGATCTGATTCCTTGGTTTTGATATTTCGAAAGGAAAAATTCGTCCAATTGATAGAGCCATCCAATTTGCTGATAAGTTTCCTTATGTTATCACTAACAAAATTCAGCTCCAGAGATTTCTTGGTTCTCTCAATTACATTGCTGATTTCTACAAAGATTTACGAAAATATTGTAAACCTTTGTTTGATCGTTTGAAGAATAACCCGCCCCCTTGGACTGATGTCCATACTTCCATTGTTAAACAGATTAAGATTCATGTTAGAACTTTACCTCGTTTAGGTATTCCTTTTGATAATGCTCAAAATTGTGGAAACGGATGCTTCTAAAATTGGCTTTGGAGGTATTCTGAGTCAATGTGTTTCGCCAGGATCTCCTTAACAAATTGTTCGATTTCATTCCGGATCCTGGAATTCTGCGCAATCTAATTATAGTACTATTAAGAAAGAAATTATTTCTATAGTTTTATGCATTACTAAGTTTCAATCTGATCTGCTCAACCAAAAGTTTTTGTTGAGAATAGATTGCAAATTTGCAAAATATATTTTGAAAAATGTTGAAAATATTGCATCCAAGCAGATTTTTGCCAGATGGCAAGCCATTTTAAGTGCTTTTGATCTCGATATTGAATATATCAAAGGATCTAATAATTCTATCCCTAATTTTCTTACCCGTGAATTTTTGCAGTGCCACAATGGCGCCTAAGAAAGACAAAGGTAAAAATGTTTCGACCAATGATTCGAAGGCTTTAGTTTTAAAAACAGAGTCAAATGTTGCTACTTTGGCTTCCCATGTTTCATCTCTTGATCTAGCTAATAGGTTTTCACCTTTTAGCTCCGATTATCCTATTTCGTATTCTAGTACTTTGATTTCCCCTTATGATCCTTTTACTGATGCTTCTAAAAAATCCAGAGCCCCTGGTATTGATTTCAAAAAGCCTTTTGCTTATATGATTCTTCCATTCTCCCAACATCTATTTGCGATTAAGATTAACAGTTCTTCTGCCAAATCTGTAGGAGAACTAGCTTTCTTTTTATTTTCCTCCTAATTTTCACTGGATTCCTGAGCATCCTCTCAAGAATCTTGCTTATTATTCGAATATCCTAACCCAGACCAAATCTCTTCCTGTTAAGCCTATTTTTTGTCAAACCACAGTGCCTAGAAAGATCATTTATCATAGTGTTTACATCAACAAGGCAATTTCTGAGAAAGAATGGGGTGACTATCCCACCTCATTTTGATCTCTTAAGGGTTTTGACATTCCTTTTTGTTATTATGATTACATTGTTGCCTGGTCCAAGTTCTTCTTGTACCAAACTTCCAATATGGACCACTCTTGGTTCATTAATTTCGATCGAGAAGATTCTAGAGGAATTTTTCCTCTTTGGTTCGTCAATTGGTTCCAAATATGGTTCCTTGAACCGATAAATATGGTTCCAAATTTCCCCTTATTTTCCACTTTGTTAAACAGTTCAAGCTTCCATGGATCCTTGGATTGCAATATGTCATTGTAGGTGATAATATGGAATGACACTGGTATATAAAGTGGTGGGACAAATTTGATGCTAATCCCATTATTCAAAAGGTTAAGTTTATGATTCAAGCCCTAAAAGCCCAGAATCTGCCTTTACCTTCAATTATTTCTCCAAAATTATTAACCCCCAATGATGTTAGCCAGCCTCAGATTGATGCTGCTCCTTCCAATGTTTCTCCAGCTGGTTCTTCTTCTTCGAAGAATCAATCTTCCAAGGAAAAGAAGAAGAAAGCTTTGATGAAAGCCATGGCTCTGCTAGATTCCCTCAGTGCGAGCGATGATGATAATGAAGATGGTTCTGAGGCATCTTCGGATGTTGTTCCTGATCCTCAGAGAAATTTATTAGGTAATTTTGGATTTGATACTCAAGACTATGTTCCGGGTATTGAAGACCTTTGATTTGATTCGAAGATACTATTGCACTCGTGATTTCAAAAACAATTCTACTATTTCAAACATGGTTCGTTCCCTGCTTTCACTATTCAAGATGCTGCCAACATACATTCTATTGTTTCAGACATGATTCGTCCTCTGCTTTCACTATTTGAGATGCTGCCGACACCTTAGTCCAAATATTTCATTGTTGCAGACAAATGCTTTCACTGTATTTAATTGATACTTTTACTGTTGTAATGCTTTCATTGTTATGTTTCGTTCTATTTAAGGAGACCCCCTCCTTTGTTGTGAGGCATAAGCTTTTAGCCATAAAACTTAATGCCAAAGCTCTCAACCATTGTTTCCAATATTTCATGATCTTGTATCCAGTATTTCTTCTCTATTTTCAATATTTCCTTTATATGTTTATCTTTCGATATTTCAATAATATTTTCTTGAAGTACTTTCAATTATTATTTCTTTACATCAATTGCTACCGCCTCCTTGGCTGGTTTTATTGCTTCTTTATAATTATTTGCATCATATGCATTATTTTTCATCTTTCATGCATATTGCGCTTCCACCTTTCCCCCTTGGTATCACAACCACTATCATCATCCTTGTGAGTGGGAGGATGAGTTGTGGTTGAATAAAAAGCAAAGGAAACTTAAGAATTAGTCGAAACTCCTTTTAACTTCAAGTCAGAAGAAGAAAGCAAATCATCAATTTCTTTATCTATTTTTTTTAAATCCTTCAGTGGTTGTAGAACTAGCAAAAAAATTTCTCCTTTCATCAATGGCAAGAGGTCTTTGAATTCGACCAGAAACATTTAAATCAGAAAAGTTGATTTTAACAATTCCATCCAAGTACTACTGGATATAGTCAACATTGGAGGTTCCTGTGACTACATTAGCAGGTTTAGATACATTCTCCAAAAGCCATTTGTTAGGAAGAGTAACTTCATCCCATCGAATCATTTTTGGAGTACGTATATTAGCATCTTGGGTAGAATTTTGTATCAACAAAGTAAAACCACCTGAATCCTTAATAATAGCTTAGGAATTCAAGTTAGTTTTCATCAATCGGTAATAGATACAATAGATGATAGCAAGGGGTCTACTACCTTCTTCCATATCATAACCGAAAGTTAAAACATTCAAAGGCAAAGCTTTAAGCATATTAACATCATCCAAAGACAGTTAAATTAGGGAAAACATCAAAATGAATAGGACCAACAAACAAGGAAGATTGGATCATACCAAGAATACTGATTCTAAAATTAAGAAATCTAGCATCAAGTAAACATAAAAGCACAAAAGCATTAATTCCAAGTTTGGTTAAAGGTTTAACAGCAACTTGGACAGGTGCTATATGCAGAAATTTATAACCTTTAGCCTTAGAATTCTCAATAAATCTTTTATTAAACAACTGAAATGTTGAATTATTACCAGAAATAGCAAATGTTTATTCAACAGTCTTAACCGAATATTTAGATCTAAACGAAGATTTTAACCATGAAGAATTAGTGTAAATATCCTTTGGCAAAAGCTTAGGGATATTCCACTTGTTGAAATTAAAAGCATTATCATTTTCAAACGAAACATGTTCACTATTAGCAACATCAGGGGGAAAGCTAGATCTAGAACTAACATAAGAGTTTGATCTCCACATTTTGACAATCAAACGACTCACAAATTAATCTTTCTAAACATATTTTGGTTTACAGATTCCTAACTACACATACCTTGGGCCGCGAACATACCCTATTACCAAACGCTATACAAGCCAACTCCTGGGCACAAAAGCGGATTATAGGTCACCTCGGGTAAGACTGACGGGGTGGTATGTTTAAACCAGGAAGACAAAATATGATCAAAGAGATTAAAGAGAGAGTAGAGTGATTATTAGGTAGCAAAGAAAAGAACTTTAGGCAGCAAAAGATCGCAACTCTCACGTCTCTGATACCAAGGGGGAACGGTGGAAGTGCAGTATGCATGAAAGATGGAAGCATATTGCGCTCACGAATCAAAGGTCTTCAAAGTGTATATAATTTTAAGTCGATATATATATATATGAAAAACAGAGTGTATATAATTTTACTTTAAAAAAAAAAAAAAAAAAAAAAAAATTGTTTGTTAATGGGCGAAGAACCGATCTTATAATCTTTAAGAAATAGTTCAATCGGTTAAGAACTGAAACGGAGATCATTAGTTCGAATTATTTTATCCATTTTTCCTCCCATTGTGCGGACATGTTTTTTTTTTTAAAAGGACCAGTCTTATATATGTAGTAGAAAATCTAATTTTGGAGGTTGGTTAATATCGTAGAAGGAGAATGGTGTTCTGTATATGAATTTAAGAAAGTCTTCAAGCCCTAAATATCTCATATAAATTCTTCTTTTTTTTTTTCCCAAAAAAATTAGAATGTACATTAGTATTTATCATTACTAGGACATGTTACCAAAGATAAAAGAAGAGGAGACATTATATTTCATTCTCTTAACTATCTATTTTTCCAAATATAATGAATTCACCATTTGATTTATGGACTCATGTGGATTCCACAAAAATTCAATGCTATATTCACCTTTATTTTTTTTGAACAAATGCAATTCTTATTCATTGAAAGACTGATGCAGATCAGATCATGTTTGAAGACTTTCTGGTACTGCGCTCGATCCTATGACTTGCACTCGATCGCACCTATGATAGAGCTCGAACGCACTTGTTCGAGGACTCTCTATTAGAGCGACCAATGAAGACGATCGAGTGCCCACCTGCGCTAGATCACACTCGTGACTATGCTCGAGTGCACACGGGGCTTCTATGTTATTTTTCCGTATTTTATTATCATTATTAAGTGTTTATTAGGTTCAGGGAGTCTATATTTTGTATTTTATCTTAATTAAGGTCCCGTTTCTTTCGACATAAAATGGTTTTCGTCGTAAAATATTTTCAGGAAAGTCATTTTCCCTAAAATGTTTTCCGACGAAAACATTGTACGGTGTTTAGCGCGCATACGGAAAATCAATTTTTTTAAAAAAAAATATTAAACTCATTATGCTGACGCCAATCCCAAAGGTTACACCAATTCAAAGTCGTTGATCAATTTCAATTGACTTGCAATCTTGTTGTCTTTCTGAGCAATTGACTTGCTTTTCAATGGGATAACTAATGCTCCCACTTATAATAATCAAATGAGGACCACTTTTCAACTAGCATAACTACTGGTAGTGAATATATTCTCTATCCACAACTTAAAAAACCAGACATCATTTCCAAGTCTTAGACTAATAGATAAAATTCTCTAGGAAAATTGATCAAACAGGTGGCACTCAAAGTGACATGACCATGCCAATTAATTGTAAGCAGCATTTCCGATATCAATTTAACTCAAAATTTGTGACCCATTGAACAGATTGTAACACATTGTACTAACACATAAGCATGACTTAGATCTTTACCATTCTTTATATTGATATAGTGGCCACCACGACAAGCTTATGATGTAGGAGCCATGCAAGAATGCTAAGCCGGAGTAGAGGGCAGAACCAGTTCCGATTCGTGAAGATGAATTAGAGAAGAAAAACATATGGCTAAGGACCTAAGGTAGCGACTGGCGAGGGTGAATTAGATAAAAGCAGAGTTGATAGAATGTGAATATGAACAAAATATCAGTGAAAGAGCCAACACAAATTGGGTGAAAGAAGAATTTAATAATGCCAAATACAATTAACAATAGCACACTAATGCTTGACAATCCTTTAATTGGCTTAAAATATATAATTACACAAAACAATTAAACAAAACTCAAATGTAAACATCCATGAAAACATTACTCAAAACTTTAGAAAACAACAGAAAATCTCGAAAATCAGTAAGGATTCTAGCCCACATACGTCAAGTTCAATGGAAAACAAGAAAAAAAATCAAAAGCCCAAAACGTATACATACCTTAGATGCTAAGCCAAAAGAAAGATCTTGAGATGCAGCTGAGAGAAAGATAGATCGTGAGATGGATCTTGAGACGCAGCTGAGAGAAAACCTTGAGAAAGAGAGAGAGAGTTGATGAGCATAGCCTAATAGGGATCGGATGAGTTGATGAGCTTGAGAGAGAGTTGATGAGCACAACTTGATAGGGATCGGATGAGTTGATGAGCTTGAGAGAGAGTTGATGAGCACAACTTGATAGGGATCGGATGAGTTGACGAGCTTGAGAGAGAGAGAGAGTTGTGAGAGAGATGAAGGCGTCGGGTTGGAGAGGTAACGTCGGGTTGAGCAGGAGGGGCTGGGGGAAATTGGTTTCCTTTTTCTAAAATTGGAAACCAATTTACGGAGAATAATGAAGGGTTTTTGGTCAACTGAAAATGATTTCGGTTTGACCATTATTTTACGTCGTGCTAAACACCGTAAAATATGGAAATGATTTTTCCCGAAATTATTTTACGTCGAAAGAAACGGGGCCTAAGTGTTTATTAGGTTTATGGAGTCTTTAATTCGTGTTTTAATAGTTTTAGGAGTCTTTGGGCTATATATACATGTTTATAGCCTCCAAAAAAGACAGTTTATGTTATTTATTGATGTTTATGAATGAAAATTATTCATAGTTGAGTTTTTCCCCTTTTTCTTTAAAAATGCTAGAGAGTATCTAGATTTTCAAGAAGAGTTCCCAGATCATTGATAGACTCAAGATCTGAAATTATCTATCCGTTGTGTTATTTGTTGTTCTTCGCTGCAACCAGGGGCGGATTTAAAGGGGGGCACCCTGGGGGCAGGTGCCCCTAGTAAAAAAAAAAAAAAAATCAAGCAAAAAAAAAAAAAAAATGGATTGACCCTCGGTAAGAAAAAAAAAATTGAGATTGACCCCCGGTAAAATGGATTCCTAGATCCGCCACTCCTGCAACCCACTAAGCCGCGCTACATCAAAGACCCAAAAGGTCATTATACAGCAAGGGAATCTTCCTTCCTTACTATGCCACCAATCTGAGATGGAAGAGAATTCACCCAAGTAATCTCAGTAACAAAATTGAGTGCCAACTTTGCTAACCCATGGGCTGCACAGTTGGCCTCTCGCTTTACATGAGAAAAATGTGACTTGCCAAGATCTCTTAGCCCCGAAACAACTCCATCCACTAGATGCCCGTAAGAACTCATACAAGGTTGCTTTCAGTTAATGGCTATGACAATTTGCTTTGCATCTCTTTCTAAGGTAATGTCTGCTAACCCAAGATCCTTGGCAAAGAACGTTGCATGAAGTGATGCTTGAGCTTCAGCCAGCACTGGTTCAAGCTTGCTAGCAATGGGTATTCCACGGGCTGCAACAAAATTCCTCAAAGTGTCCCTTGCAATCATGTCCAACCCAATTTTGCCTCGACAATTATCTGAGGCAGCATCCCAATTTATTTTTATCTCTCTCAGAGGGGGAGGTTTCCAATTTATTTGAACCAGATTTGTGGCCTGCCCGACAGTTTCCTCGTCCCTAGCATTGGCTTGCTGGAAGTCTTCCAGAGAGGCCTTTGCTTCACGTAAGACCTGATTGGGATGAAGGAAAACCCCCTCATGAATCAGGTTGTTTCTTCTCAACCATAACCTCCTAGCTGTTACTACGAACAGTTCAAGTTCTGCTCTATCACAGCATTCAGAAATAGCCTAAAAAATTTGAAAGAAATTCCGGCCCTCACTGTTTTGCTTCTGAATTTTGGCCATGCTATAGCCCCATACATCGTTGGCCGAAGGACAACTCCATAAAATAAGTTCTAATGTCTCCTCCTCTCTTATACAAACCGGACACTACTTTTCCTTGATCACCCCTTCCTGAAAAGATTAGACTTGGTTGGGAGTAGGTTATTTAGAGCCCGCCATAAAAATAATTGAACTGCTTTTGGTACATGTAGCCTCCAGCACACCTTCCATACTCGTGTACCCCCACTCATATCCGATCCACTGCTACGAAGAGAAGCATCCATCTCCATCCCCATATGGTAAGCACTTCGGACAGTGAATTCCCCTGTCATGGTGCATTGCCAAATTAGCCTATCCTTTGGCTGAAGAGGACTCAGTGATATATTTAAAATCACCTTGGCCTCGTCTTCATGAAAAGTGGCTGAAATTAAACTACTTTTCCACCACTTAGTATTCTGGTCAATTAAGTTCTCTTGTCTTAGAAAGCTTTTTACCTTTATTGAACTCAAATCATTTATTTTCTATGATTATGAGAATGATGATTATACAACGAGTTTAATTGACATATGATCGAGAGTGTTAGATAGGCCATACCTAGCGAATACGAATTGTACTACAACCCAATTTAGTGTAATTTAAGTAGGGCTGGGTATCGGTCATATCGGTTCGGATAATAGGGTTACCGATTACCGATCGATAAGCTATTGGTTAACCGGTTCCTGACCGATTATCGACCGATAAGAAATGATACCGAAAATTATCGATCATATCGGTAATCGATTAAACCGATCGATTAAACCAGTTTTCGTGGGCTTTCTATTGGGCCTTTTATTGGTTGCTAACTAGGCAAAAAATTAATTATTTTGAGGGCCCAAATACTTTTTGTTGGGCTAAAATCGCTTATTAAAAATTAGTTGTTTTGGGGCCCAAATATATATATTTCTTTGACTAAAATAGCTTATTGAAGCACCCTTTTTTTTTTAATATATTGATCCACTACATCTTTTTTATATTATAAAACAAAAATCAAAGTTCACATAAAAACTCATTCTTTACTCTTCATCATAGCTATGAGGCAAATTTTAGGCTTTGTTAAATTAGGTTGCTTTGGGCCCAAAAGAAATTATCTTCTTCCAAGTTGTCTCAACTCTTGAGAATATTCCAGCAAATTAGCAATCCTCTCTTTCCAGTAATACCAGAATCCCACATAAAAATAAATAATTTTTGTTTAAAAAAAAATTCTGGAATTTTTTTTTTTCAATTAAAATATTTATTAAAATATTTTATTTTCCATTTCTTTCTCTAGATCTACAGTCGGCCCCCTTGGGCCTCGATATCTCTCCATTTCACTATCTCCCTTTCTCTCAATCTCTACAGCCCTTGCTTTTCAGTTCTCTTTTTCACTTCCTCTCCCAAACTCTAGAGCACTCTAGAGATCAGATCTCTGCATCGCTCTCTTTCACTTCCATTTCTCTCTCCTTCTTGATAAGAGGGAAGATAAAATTGGAACTACATAGCAAAAAAGCACCAGAACCCCAGCTCGCTATCTACAGATAAGAAAAACAACCATAAATGAAAACCCATCTGAAGAAAGAAAAAACAAAACAAAAGAAGAAAATTAAACCGACCTAGAATCAACCCAAAAATTGGAAACCCAATCAAAATCAAAGAGGAAAAAAAATCCCAAACAAATAAATAGATCTTCAATACAATAACATAAAAAGAAAATAGTTCAACATCCAGCTGATTGATTGCAGTAATAATCTATGTAAAGAATCGACACGAACATCAAATCTAAACTAAACAATTCAGATATGATTCTCTGAATGAGAAAGACAAAATCATTAATCAACAAAAAAAAATAGTACACGATCATCATCAACCACTAAGAAACTTAGATCTAATATATTCCATTGGAGCTGATGATAAAGAAATCCAAATCTACATGTTAACATAAATCTAAATCCTAGAATAACAAATCAAGTCACATATATTTAGATCTAAGAACTAAGAAGCAGTAAAAGAAAACATGTTTGTAAGTGAATCTATTTATATTAAACCTCCAAGAATAATATCCAAAAAAAATTTGATGAAGGAGTCCAAAAACCAAACCTGGTTGATGAAAACCTACAAGAGAGTGAGAGGGGCGTGCGAGACTCACAGACTCACGCCGTCACGGCATCCCACGACTATAAAGTTCCAATGCAGCTCCGACGTTGCACCCGTTGTCTTGTGAGAGAGTGAGAAGGGCGTGCGACTATGCGGGAGAGTCAAAGAAGAGAGAGCTTAGAGTGAGGCAGAGAAAATGAGAGAGCATAAAGAGGGGGGCGACAGTGGAGGGTTTGATTTAAGGGTTAGGGGAAAATGCGAAAGAGAGGTATATATATCTCCTTAGGAAAATTTTGGAATTACATGTATACCCCTCTTTCGTTTTGTATATTAGGAAAAATTAAGAATTACATTTATACCCCCTTTATTGGTCATATCGGTTTTTCGATAACAAATCATTAACCGACTGATAAGCTTATCAGTATAAATTTTTTAACCGATAACTATCGATTGCGGTTAATATCTGTTTGGTTAAATTCAGTAATCGGTTGGTAATCGGTAACCGGTTAATCTGCCCACCCCTAAATTTAGGTAGACGATCTGTGCTAACTGAAGATGAGTTATATTATTCCCCTGATTGTATGTATCCTATTAAGGAATTAGGTAATCCATACCTAGAAAAGACGGATTGTACTGCATTTTAATGGTTAGGTGGATGGTTCATGCCAACCAAAGATAGATTATACTTATTCATTAATACGATATTTTCTTGTCTATTTTTAGTATGCATAGAATTGATTTCTCTGATTAAATATGATTAACCATTGATGTGCGGATAACGGTGAAGTCAATACCCTATTCTCTCTCTATTTTAATTCAATTTTCTTTTGCGTTTATTTTATGTACTTTAGTCACAAACAAAATCACAAATATTTTATTTACTTTTGATTTTGAAAACTTGATAACAATTTATACTCAATCCTCGAGGTTCGACACCCTCAATATAACTTTATTCTACGAGGATTCGTACTATTACGAATGATATATTATTATTGATATATTTTTGTTTTAAAAAAAGATCGCATTACTAATCATAACCAATCAGTTCATATCTTATTAAATTATGTAGATGATATTATCATTTGCTGGCAATCACTCATCCATCATTGACTGGTTAGTAGCTAAATTGAATATGGACTTTGATGTGAAGGACTTGGGCCTCTAAGCTACTTTCTTGGCATTCAAGCAGTAAGAACTTCTTCAAGACTTCCTATCCATCAATCCAAATACATCCTAGACCTCATGCACCGTGTCCACATGCATGATTCCAAGCCCTATGCAGCACCCTGCACTATTGGTTCCAAAATGTCCTAACATGATGGTGAACCCCTCTTAGATCCCATTAAATTCAGACATGTTGTTGGAGCCTTGCAATATGCCACTCTCACACGCCGAGACATAGCCCACTTTGTCTTTTAGCTTTGCCAACACATGCACAAACCCTCCACTATGCATTGGATAGTAGCTAAGTGTGTCCTACGCTACCTTAAGGTTTCACTCACCTATAGTCTTTACTGTTGCAAAGGTTCCATCTTCATTACCACATTTTATGACTCGAATTGAGCTGGGAATCCAGATGACCAGCGCTCCACTGTTGGTTTTGGCATCTTCTTTGGCTCAAACTTGATTTCATGGGCTATTAAGAAGCAACATGTTGTCTCTCAGTCTAGCACAAAGGCTAAATATTGTTCCATGTGCATTGTAGTTGTTGAGACGTTATGGCTTTGTATGCTCCTTCGAGAGATCCATCTCCGTCTTAACACATGATGCAGCCTGACTTAGTAGACTGCAGCGAAGAACAACAATAAAGCAGGGGATAACTAGTTCTAGATCTTGCGTCTATCAATGATCTAAGAATTCTTCTTGAAAAACTAGACTCTCTAGTTTTTGAAGGAAAGAGGAATAAAAATCAACTCTGAGTAATTCTCATTAATAAAAATCAGTAATCCAAATCTGATAAAAATAACAACTTTCCTTTTTTCTGGAGGCTATAAGCATATATTTATAGCCCAAGACTCCTAAACCTAATAAAACACAAAATATAAACTCTCAAAACCCTAAGCCTAATAATAAAGGACTTATAATCGTTTTAAACCACAATATAACTAAAATAAACACAAAAAACGTAAAAGTAACATAACAGGCCACGAGTGCGCTCGATCACAATCATCGAGCGCAGTTCTAGACATGAGTGCGCTCGATCGCAATCACAAAGCGTATCGAGCGGAGTACCAGACTGTTGAACAGCCGATCTGCATCAACGCCCCTTGTTTTATGGTGTGACAATTTCGGAGCCTTGGCCTTAGCTTCCAATCTCGTCTTCCATGCAAGGACCAAACATGTTGAGGTTGATATTCATTTTTATCCGTGAAAAGGTCATCAACAAAGACATCCAAGTAAAGTACATCTCCACCTTGGACCAAATTGCCGACATCTTCACCAAAGGACACATAGCCTCTCGGTTTTGCTTTCTTAAGGACAAACTGAATGTGGTTTCACTTCCCATCAGTTTCAAGAGGGGTGTTAAAGCCACGTCACATGACATGTCATGTGCTTCACAAGATAGCATAGCTGACCCTCAATATCAGCTATGCTAAACCTCTAGCTTACTCTCTTTGCCTGGTTTCTTGCTATTGTGTACTCCTGGTTTCCTGCATCACATGGCTGCACATCACAGCACATGGCTGCCACAGCTGCTTGTCAACCTAAGTTAGAAGTCCCACACTTCCAACACTTTCTTAGTTTGTTCTCTAATGTATATTTTATGTTGCTATTGTTCATAAGTTGACCTTCTCCTTGTACACTTTCATTTTTTATTTCCTTTGTAAATCCTTGATTATCAATAAGATGTTCTTGCTCCTGTTTCTGTAAAGTAACCAAAACAGTTTTCCTCCAAACTTATAGGGGAGCTGTCAAAAGACACATTGTGCTTCAGAGGTTGCCGAGGTTGTCAACCGAGGGGGGATGGATCAGCCGCCTCCTGCGTTGTTCGCTTGGTGTGTTATGAGATTACTGTCATTTTATGGCTTGTTTTTTTTATTGCGCGTTCTATCCGTTTTCCCTTTTCATTTCTATTAATGCGTTGCACCATTTTCTGCCAATTCTGCTTTTATGGCGCATTTTACTCTAAACTTTTTCTTCCATGAATCTTATATTGCTTTCTCAATTTCTTTTTTCCCATATTTAGACAACAGATGTAAATTCCATCAATAAGAATATATTTAAATATTTAAAAAAGAATAAATTTGTTTTGGAATCTTGAAGGAAGAGGGAAAAGATACAAACAGAAAAATGAGATGATGCTCTAGCATGCCAAAATGATATCAAGATGCCAAAATCTTCAGCTGGAAATATTAGAATAGAAAAGGGTCCTGGAAAGTGGTGTAAATAGGCTCACAAGAAGTTTGTCATAATATTTACTTCTAAAACTGCAGTCACTAAAGAAATTTCAAACAATAAAGTTAAAAAGTTCACATTTCATTGGAGAAGTGTCGAATTCAAGTCCAAAAGGTCCTACTCTATAGCATACATACAAATGGAGCCAACTAGCTGACAAAAGATATGTACCAAAAACTAATGCTCCCACCTTCCAGATCCATTATAGATTTCTGCACCCATTTTCCCTCTTGGAATTTCTGTTTCTCAATTTTCCTGCCCTACCTAGCATTAAAATCTCATTATAAAACAGCAGTTAATGAAAATTCAACAAGTTGTATTCATATTTGATGACTTGCCGATTATCGGTTCGAACACAATATAGTTATGAATCAATCTGTATCACTAACATGTTCTTAGATAGTACAAGAGCCATCACCAGTTTAGATGATTATAATTGGAGTATAGGAGTAATAGTTGATGCATTTTCTTTTCTTTTCAATATGAATACACATTTTCATGCACATATCATCTCAATCACATTAAACAAAAAGATTTCTATTTTTTTTTTCAATCGTTAAAATTTAATATGACAAATACAAGTTGTTACCCGCAATTCAAAAACTAAATGGTTAAAGCAAGAGTTGCATATATATATATATATATATGATTCAAGATGATCAGCCATAAAAACAACTTGTATTTTTTCCTGCCATTTGAGCTTATCCATACTCATACTAATTGGGATTGATCACATGTTTTTTTTCCTGCCATCAAACTAATTGGGGTTTGTCACAATTTAGTGATAAAAATTTAATTCACTAAACAGGTCACGAATTTGCAAAAGCTGGGAGCCCCATCATTGTGTGCATACATCAGCTCATCTGTATAGTGATAGTTAACTACACTCCTTGAATGTCATGTGACTTATCTCTTACACAAGGTTTTTGAAAAACAATTGTATCTTTGGAAACAAAAGATTGTAACAACCAATTTTGGAGCTTATTTGGCAAGGCAATCCCAATATGTCAGTTGGCCTACAAATGAGCTTAATATTTTAAATCAACTGCACTTGATTAAAACTTAAATAAGATCTATGATAAGAATACTAACCTCTGACAGTCTGACTCACTGTCTCTTGCGCTTAAGTGTGTTGATATTCTTTAAGATGTAACTGATGACCTCCTTTAATGTGGCTTTCCTTTCTTCTTTGAAGTTCCAGAGCTCAGAAACAATGTATCTGCCACTTGGATTATACTCATTTATCTCTTTCAATGCACTAATGACAACCATGTATATCCCTTCCCCCCACTCCTGTCTGAGATTTCGTAGCTTCTCATCTTCTTCATTTATTATTTCCTGCATTGAAGGGCAGCAAAACAAATTATTAACCTTTCAACCATTCCTCAAATGTTGAAATGAGGATGAAAAAAAAAGTTTAATCCTGGAATTTAAGAAATTGGATAGACAACATGAACAAATTTCATGTTTGAGTCATGGTTTGCATGCTTAAAAGGACACACTTCATGTAAGAAAAATTTATGTAAGCAATTAGGACTTGTAAGCAGAAATCGAATATCTAAAGACTTTTTTTTGATAAGTAGAAATCAAATATCTAAAAACTAGTTTTGATTCATGCTTTTTATAATAGCAACATATACAACTATATGATATAAATGACAAATATGAATTCACACAAGCTCCAAACACAACTGTGTACATGAATACAACAATAAGAGGCTTAAACAGGATTTAAAAGAATATACCTGGGTTTTACCATCGATATCAACAATTTTAAAAGGATGCCAGTTTGGATCTTTCAAATTCTCCTGCCACAAGGAGCATAGCGTCAAGGCGTGCACATTTGCTTCCTCAAGGGGATGTCGCTGCTTGCATCTATTCTGAAACGGCTTGTAATCAATTTCTCCCATTCTCTTTATTCCAATATTAGTGCGATTATACAGCATTTCCGTAAAACCCTAAAGAAGGAAAAAGGAAAAGCAACTTCCATTACATTATTAATTATACATGTAAACATGAAAAAGTCACTAATGCAGCTTTTTTTTTTCCACTTTGATTTTAGTATATGGCATGATTATGGGCAGAGTCATCTCTAGGAGCTTATGTCTTTTTTACTTTATGGTCCATTAGACACCATTAGGGAGGCCCTGTAGGGCAATACAATTAATGGAAGTCTTCTTTTATCCCATGAAACTCTTGTACTCGTTTCAGCAAAACTAAAATGAAATACAGCACACAATTGCTATCAATTGAATGTCATTAGCTTGTTTCTGAAAGTGACCAGTCAAAAGCACATCAATGATTAAAGTACTTAATCTCGTTCCCATCTCTGTTCAGAAACAGCAATGTCAATTGAATGATAATGTCATCTACTACTTTTGATTTTTGAGATCTCATGTGGGAAAATTTGATCAGTGGTTCCTGATTCCTATGCGTAACTTGAAACCACATATGTAAGACTCGTTTAATACAATTTCCAACACAACAATACTAAACCGCTTTCTAAAACAATATCAAACTAGTAACTCTATTGGATGCATATTGACCCAAATACACAGACACATGCATATAGACAAACATGTGTATAGCAAAGGAAATCTTACTTCAATTAATTTTTTGCGAGCTCCTTGTAGCTCGTTGTTGCTCTCTCGCTCTTTAGTAATAAGGACATTATTCATATGTTCCATATCATTTAAATCATCAACTTTTTGTTGCAATTCACCATTCATGTCTTCCATCTTCTTTTGAACTGCTTCATCATCGTCATTTCCAAGATGCTTTATCACCTGGAGTTTCCCTTCAATTTTTTCAATTTCCATTTCTAACTTCATTTTAGCATCCAACTGCTTTTCCAGCTGAAATATCTTATTAAGGGCTTCCTTTTTCTCCCTCTGAAAAATTAAAATTCCTAATTAACGAGTGCTACAAATTGTAAAATGAAGAGCAACTCTTATGCAGCATATGAGACAGACTCTAGTTAAAACCTGAGCCACTCACCTTTTGCTCTTCAACCAGCCTTAAGACACTCTCATCAGCCTTTTTCTGCTCCATGGATGCCAACTGAAGAGAATTGTTCCTAACATCATGCTAGATGTACCAAAAACAAACATCAATACCCAGCAGGTAGTGTCTTGCATGGAGCACTTCAAAGAGCTCCTTCTAAATCTATCATTTATTTATTCCAAATAAGAAAGTACCAGTAGCTTTTTGTCAGTTAAAACTAAAAGATTCTTGGGGCAGTAAGCTTATATATAAAGATGAAGATATGAAGGACAATAGTAAATGTGCCATTACAATGAAAGTGAAAGTAACCCGCGCATAAATTGGTAAAGAAATGTTTGAGTTGGTCCCCAGTTCCAGCATGGGACAAGCACCCAAACAAGCTTAGTTCAAATCATAGCAAGTTGATCTAAAGCAAGTACGTCTGAAACTACTAAGATTCACAACAAGCATCTAAGCAAGTGATATTGAACGTTAACACTCTGCTTAATGAAAAGAATAGTTCTGTTAGGAAATGTCATTCACATATATCACCTTTTTCTTCTCCTCATCAAGTTTTTGTCTCTCATGCTCAGTTAGTGCTTCCCGTTTGTTCAGTTCTTTGCTCCAGGAATCAAGTTTCTTTTTCTTAGTCTCCAATTCGTGATTCAGTTTTTCATGTTCATCAAATATCCTTTGAACATTATCACGTGCAAGATGCTGCATCTTCCTCATTTCTGATCAATCAAACAGTTAAATATAATTTATTTGTCATGCCATATATCATGCATAATGATGATGATATTAACATAACTTAAAATGATGGCATACTTTTTGTGATTTCTAATTCCAGGGTCTCAACACTACGAACTTCTTTTGAAGCGTATTGAAAAAAATATTTCTTTTCATATGGCGTACAATCATAGGTCTTATGATCTGTCACGAGCCTGATATTCAAATCCAGCAAAAAGGAATAAGTACAAGCCTTAAAGTTTTTGTTGTTTTGTCCAGGATAGTGAACAGAACATTCATGAGACCTTTCCTATAATGCCACATTTCTATATTTATACAAGTTTCGCTAAGCATCAACATAAGAACAAGGCAAGTTTCAACATACACCAGACACTGCAAATGAGCATGCATTTGTATTATGAAGCATGTATCAACAAACACAGAAAGAACCAGGAACAAACCTCTAAGAAAAGCAGAGTGTAGATTGTCTTTCTCCACAAGCATCTTACTCATGGACATGGTCTTTTCATTGTACTGGTTATGTAGTTCATTGAGGGTTTCAATTGTAATATCAATTTCAGTGGCTAGATTTTCCAAAACATTGTTTCTGGTATGATCTGCTTCCTGGACAATGTCAGATACAGTTCTTAACTGCCCCCTATTGCGAAGGAAATCTCCTATTGGCCCATCTGCATAATAATCATCAGCACATGCACACCACCCATATGTATCAGAGCCAAGATCTGTTTTCCATGGACTCCAGTCCCTTTTGCCGCAATGCTCAGTTACGAACAATTTCTCAAATTCAGTTGCATTCATGAAACCGTTCCAATCATTATTAAATTCCACTACAGCTTGGGCATCTAAGTCATCTCCATCCGAGAAAATATGAACTCCCAATGGTTTAAATTTATCTAACCTCTTCAACCAGTATTCAGAACAATGAAAAGTTTTTGTATCTCCTGGCTCGCACACTATGTTAACAATTATCCCCATCCAAGGCCACACATAAATATCATCTTGCTGTAGTCCACACATATTAGATTCACTAATTTCCGACTCTTCAGAGCTGTAGTCCATTATACTTTGATACAAACGCCAGAAAAAACTCTGACTAGGAGCCTGAAAGATACATTCTAATGACCATTAAACAGCATATCAACAAAAAAAAAAAGGAAACAATGAAAGGATTGATTAACATCCAGCAAGTTTAGAAGAGTGATGCTAGGTTGTATTCTCATCCAGATAAACATAAGGCCAAGGAACACTGAACAATAAATGATGTTGCAAAGAATATTGCACGACTAAAACTACTTTCTTTTACATAAGTATTTTTTATTGTTATAATGATATAAATTATAGCAATCATTTGAATGCAAACCACAATTATATTGGTAAGAACTAACAAATATGGTTATAAAAGAGATAGCTTATAAAAATATCAAATGATATAACAGTGAAACCTAACTCACATATTTTTGTCCCATTCTTTTGCAAAATAGTGCATGCTTTCACACTTTGCCTGAACAAATCTTTGGTTGCCAAACAAAACAAACCTTGATGTTGGTGAAGCTCTTACAAATATGAAAAATTTATTTATTTATGGGGATTAGGAAAGTTTGAGAATCATTTCAGCATCCCAAGTAGCATTACAAAAATCACATAACATGAAAATAAAAACTACAGATTATCTTTTTGTGATAGATGAAGAGTTGTAAGCTACTTGAGTAGGTCACAAACATAATAGATGTAATCTTTTCGTAAAAATCTTAAAATGCATAACAGGAGACAATATCTCTCTAAAACTTCTAGGCTCAAATGTTCAAAATAAAAGGCTCTAAAATTGAGGAGAAAAGGAGAGAGAATATAAGCGGAGTTTCCTTATGCATTTTGACTTATTTTAAAATTTGAGAAAAAGGAAAATAAAAAAAAAAGAGTGCTGATTAATAGATCTTCACACACAGTATATTTTAAATTTTTTAATTTTTATGAATAATCTCAATACACAGTTGAACCCACCATCTTTTTCCTTTCATCTAGGTACGCAGTTGATTAATAGACATGTCTAAAAACAAAGCTAATAACAATGACAACAACAACAAAAATCATGAAAGGAGAAATAGACTTTGAGATAGAGAGATAGAGAAACTTTGCCCGAGTTTAGTGGCTATCAAGGGAACAAATATGAAAATTTTTTTTTCTTCTTCTATGAAAGTGAGAAAATGTGTAAGTGCAATAAAAAGGCAAAGGGTAGGAAATGAAGAAAACTTCTGAACAAGAACAATAACATAAATTGAAACAAAATCACTAAAATGCTTGGTGTTGTGGCAAAGTGCAATCAAATGAGTGGTTTGCTTCCATTTTTGTAGACAACCTTATTACATGCGACAAAGTCGCACGCTTATGAGACTTCAAAGAAAACAGAAAATGATCAATCTAGAGACATAAAACCATAGGAGGCAAGAACTTGAAATCATTAGGAAAAGAAGATACATTTTAAGCTATTTAAAATGTAATGGTGAAAGGGATATTTTTCATAACGCAAGGAATCAAATGAACCCAAAAAAGAAAAGAAAAGACAGATAAGTGCATAAAAGTGATGAAAGTATACAAATACCAGTAAAATTTATCAAACGGGAAACCCGAACGAGAAAGAAAAAAGAAGAAGCAACTGGCCTGTATGCTTATACAAATACCAGTACAACATATCAAACAGGAAACCCAAATGAGAGAAAAATGAAGAAGAATCTGGCCATTATGCTTATACAAATACCAGTAAAACATATCAAACAGGAAACCCAAATGAGAGGAAAAAAAGAAAGAAGAAGAAGAAGAAGAATTTGGCCATTGGCCCATTACGCTTATACAAGGATAAATGATAAAGCATATTTGGTGAAATCGAAACTTGAACTTATTTTGTCCTCTAAACTCGTTTTCAACATCAAAGTAACCAAGGGAAAAAAGAGTCGAGCCAACATAGTGACTTCCTCCGCCCTGGATTACGAAGCAAGAGAATCTGTTATCTACCTGTAAAGTTGCTTTTGAGTATCTTTCTCTTCTTTCTTCTTCTGCGTAACGTTCCCTACTGTGATAAGAAAGAAAGAGCAATGGGGGAGAATGGAATACACATATAGTAGTGGTGCAGACTGAAGTGTGTGTGGGTGGAGAAGCAGGTGCAGGGGCGCTGCATTAAAGGCGACTGGCGTCAGCTGGCTGTCTGACTGTCTGGGGAAGACAAATGGACTCTCTGGCGAACAGGGAAGACAGGTGGAAGGGTCTGGGTAATCAGCGTGTGCCGCGTGTGTATTGAGTCGGTGTTGGAGAAGCTGATGTGGAAGTGACCTGGCAGATTTGCATGGTGTTTAAGCTGACGTATCCTTTGATTTGTAATGGATTGGGCCCGATTAGTTTTCTTTTTGGGGCCCGGTTAGTTGAGTGGGTTAAAAAGGCACAATGTTTTGTGATTTTTTTTTTTTTTTAAATATATATTTTTTTTTTTATAAGTAAATATTTATTTTTTAAGTAATGGTAGAAACTCTAACTCTCATGATGTAACTTTTAAAATTATTATTAAATTTAATTATAAATTTAAAAGTCACAACAAACAAAAATAGAAGAGAGTATATATAACTGTACTTTACTTTTTTCTTTTTCTTTTTTTTTTATTGTTTGTTAATGGGCTAAGAATTGGTCTTATAATCCATAAGAAATAGTTCAATCGATTAGGGACAATTCTTTATAAATCAATGGTCACTAGTTCGAATCTCTCTCTCTTTTTTGTCCTCTCCAATGTACGGACAACATGTTCAAAAAGAAAATAAAGAAAAAAAGAGAACTAGTCTTACATAAGTAGTAGAAACTCTAATTTTGTAGGTTGGTTAACATCGTAGAAGGAAGATATTGTCTTGCATATAAACTTAAGAAAGTCTTCAAGAAACTCTAAATGTCTCATATAAATTCATATTTTTCTTCATAAAAATTATAATAATTAGAATGTACGTTAGTATTTCTCGTCACTAGGACATGTTACCAAAGATAAAAGAAAATGAGACATGCTATTCTTATTTCTCTCAATCATCTTTCAACTATCTCTTTTTACAAATCTAACGAATTTGCTATTGAAATTGTAGACTCATGTGGGTCCCACAAAAATTTAATAAAAGATTCATCCATTCACTATACGGAGATGGTTGAAAGATAATTGAGATAATAATTTTTATTATTTCTCAAATAAAATATAAAAAGAGAAAATTGTATTGACGTAGAAATATATATATGAAATCCTATTTAGAAATCATAAAAAACTTGATGTGAGCTTCATTTGTATGAGCTTTGTTTGTAAGGCTACCGATCAGTTAGGGTTGGGTATCGGTCATATCGGTCCGATTAATAGGGTTATCGGTTAATCGGTCATATCGGTAATCAGTTAAACTGGTTTTTGTTAACTTTTTATTGAACTTTTTACTGGTTGCTAATTGGATAAAAAATTAGTTGTTTTGGGAGCTCAAATACTTTTTGTTGTACTAAAGCCTAAAATAATTTATTAAAAATTAGTTGTTTTGGTCCTTTTGGAAGCCTAAATATATATATGGCTAAAATAGTTTATTGAATCTTTTTTTATATTGATCCACTACATTTTTTTTATATTATAAAATAAAAATCAAAAGAGTAAAAAGTATAAAATTATAAAAAAATTAAAAATTAAAAATATTTTTCGGTCATATCGGTTAACCGATAATAAATTCTTGACCAACCGATTACTAACCGAGAAGCTTATCGGTATAAATTTTGTAACCAATTACCGACCGATAACTATCGGTTCGGTTATATCGGTTCAATTAATATCAATAATTGATCGGTTAATCTGTAACCGGTTAATTTGCCCACTCCCTATGGTCAATGACCAGTGAAAAACAATGTAAAGCTACTGGCATCGACTGAGGAAGGCAGCTTTCTGGAGGAGGTTGATGACAGTGGCCAAAGGATGGCTAGTTGGAGAACGGAAGCTGCCAAAGAAGATGATCGGTGGTGGCCAAACCTGAACATTACAAGTACATTGAAAAAAAAAAAAAAAAAAACTACAAAATGAATTATTGACTTTAATTGCCTTAAAATAATGTCAATAACTAGATAGTAGATACACAAAGTCAATTTAGTGTTTTAGTTGTTAGAATATATTTTTAGATATTCTCTTTGTATAGTAAAATCATCTAAGTGAATGAAATCGATCATAATGTAGTCTTAGACCTTTATCTTCTAGATGTAGGCTATAGATCGAATCACGTAAAATTTATTGTTCTTATTTTCTTTATTCCGCTATTTATTTATTTTTCCTATTTCATTATTAATTTCTTCATGGCATCAGGCCTATAGGCTAATGCTGATTGTTCGATCTAGATTGCAATTTTTTTTTTCTTATCCTTTGTTTCAGATAGATTTCACAATCACAAAATCCCTTTTATTTTATTATGTTGTTTTATGTTTGTTAAAAAAAAAAAAAAATTGCAAACAGTGCCACGAATTTTTAGTTTGCAATTTATATATGTTTGCCTCAGGCAACTCCACTGCCAAAGAAGACAATACTAGATCCTCATCCTCCGGCACCTTGTCCGATTATCGACTTTGTCTTTTATGCTCTTTCTTTGACGCGTCGCCTCGACTCAACGTTTCACAATGCTGCCACCTTCTTTGCCGCTGTTCGCCTTCCTTTGGCCTCTAGCCGTTCACCGATCCTTGTCATTGGCAGGTTTCATCCAGTCGTCTCTATCTCTAGCCCTCCACAGCTCTATGCCACCAGTTCCTCTGGCTGTCCATGCCTCATTTCCGACGCCTCCTCCTCTAGTTGTACAAGCCCAATGCCGACACCTTCTTTTTTGTCATTGCACAACGTCGTTCGCTCTGGTAACTGCCAATGACAGCAACCCCGTCTATAATACCCCTAAAATTAGTCTCAGCTAATCTGACAAGGTTACTAGCAATTACCCCAGTTAAACCAACTTGTGGCTAAATAGGGAATCGTCCCTCTAACATTATCAGAGTTAATGCATAGGAAGATGAAATAAATCTGAGTTAACTATAAATCATCATAAGGACAAGTATATTCCTAAAAATAAAGACATAGAGCATCTATTTGATAATAATAAACAAACTTGATAACGACAAACAACTTCTAAGCAAAGTCTGTAGAGGCAACCATGCCACTTCCGAGACTTAGGAATAGATTCCCTATAAAAGTAATAACCGCGTAAATATAAAGACTTAGTAAGTAAATCTTACAATTATGTATGACATAAGCCTAATTAAGCGAAAATAAACATGCAGTTTTAGAAAGTATTCAAAATGAGATGTTGTCTCCGTTAATACACCATATAGTAAGGTTTTGGTTTCTGAAAGACAGGCGTACTATCGGCGACAATCGCCTAAATATTCTAATGTATAAAATCTAATGCTTTATAAGTCATAACTTTCATATATGGTCTACCTGAGATAAAACCTCTTCTTGGCAGGGTTGGCTTTGTCCTGAGGGACCTGAAATACAGCACCGGTGTCCCATATATTGTATGCTTCTGTACATATTGTATGCTTCTATACAACACCGGTGTCCCATAATGATGTTTGTCCTGTAATGACCGCCTATTAAGGCTGCGCTGGTCACGAAACAACCATTGGATTCGAGGCCTATAACATTTGATCATATCACTTAAGTCTATATAGTAAGCCTATAACCGTTATACCGCACGTTCCGGTGTATCATATCATACAATGCATTTTAACAATCAGTTTATGAGATAGTTACCAAGTAATTATAAAAGTAGACATGCTCATATCATGCTCATGGTCAGTCAACTGACATATCCCACGTTTAAAGGAAAAATGTTCATAAGTATTTACTTACCTTGTACGCTTGCTTGAATCCTCTAATATTGCTAAATTCTGCTATAACGGAATATAAAGCACCGTTATACAAAATGCTAGAGGACTCTTATGAGAAAAATACTAGGTCTTGTCTAACAAAGGTTACTAGGTGCTAAAATACACGAGAATGAGGCTTAACTCCCTAACTGTACGTCTGGGCTCAATGGGTTAAGCAATCCGTTAAGGCTTAAATGGTTCCTATGGAATCTTTAGGCTATTGTAACTTATTCTAAGCTATAAAATAGATAAATGCAATGTAAGAAAAACATCACTTGCATTGAAAGGAGATTTAAACTCTTTTTGAAAACGGTTATTGCTTTTTGTAAGAAAACGAATGCATGGACTCAGCATAGTGACTTTAAAACTTGCAATATAGTAAAACAACATAAAAGCATGAAAATGGGTAGGGGTTACCTCGGGATTTGGCAAGAACACACACACACACGAGCTCCCTTCCTTCTCAATCTCAAAACTTAAAGGAAATCACTCAGGCAGCTCCTGAGGGCCTAGAGGCAAGAAATGTGTGAGAAGAGGCGATGGGAGATTGGGTACGTCTAGGTATTATCCAAGGGGTGTTCTGAAAAGTAGCGTACATTCGTGTGGTCCCCAGCGTACGCCCGTGTACTATTTGCAAGCGTACGTCCAGTGATCCCCTAGCGTATATCCGCACTAAAGACAAGGGCGTACGTCCGCTAACCCTAGCGTACGTCCACTCACAGGGTTTAGGTTTTAGGCTTAGGTTTCTAAGAGATTTGGGAGTTGTTTGGCTTCAAAGGAATTTGGGGCTTGTTATGCTACAATTATGGGTTTGAATTCTTGTTAAAACCAAGTTTTATTAAAAACTTCCTTAACCGTTTTTATAGAAAATCTTTTAGGTGGTGTTTGACAAAAGGTTTTGGGATATATTGTTCATGGATGTACTATTCATTATTTTGTCTTTTTCTTAATAAACTTTTTAAGGTCACCGAAATGCCCCTCCTTTCTTCTTCACCTCCTGCGTCGTCTCTGTGCGTCTTCCTTTCTTTCTTCAGCTCCACCGACTTCTCATATGCAAGTCAAGCTCGAATTCCTCTCCGACTCCCCCAATCCAGACCCCGCATCCCAATTCGACCCATTTGGAGCCCATTCGCCTTCGCAACTCTGACACCAACCTCCCCAAAGCCGTCAAACTCAAGTGCTCCTTGAGCGACGCCATTTTCTCCGCCTCCAACCCCTCCAGAACTGACTCAGAACACTTGAAGAGGGGTACTTGCCCCAACTTCAGCTCAGTTCCCAGACCCAGCACCGCTTCGCTCTCCCCGGTGCCGATATCGTCGGTACCTTTGCCGTTACCGTCTTTACAAAATCACAGAAAGCGAAGCTCTCGAATGGGTACTCATTCTCTGATGGTGTATGCGACGGTCCAGATCCTCCCGCAATTCGCCAATCTCCGGTTCTCTTAGCACGCGGTCATTGAGCTCTCGCAGGATAACCGTCGCGGCGGCGGATGGGNCCTCCAGTCACTTGTCAACCGCAGTCAAAGGAAAAGATGAAACTCAAGTTTCTAAAATCTTTTACCTTGATATGATTTAATTAAGTGATTTGATTTGAACTTTTGCTTTTTTTCTTTTTTTGAACAAATTAGAATCTTTATTGGTAAAACATCAATCAAGTAGGGGCAAAATTGTAACGCCACCCCAAAAGTGGCTTGACTAGTTTAGTAGGATACGGCATTAGTAATTACCCCAATTCAGCTAACTAGGGAATCACCCCTCTCTAGCTACTGTGAATTTTAACATAACCAACATCAAATTCTTCCATAAAACATAAAGCAATTAGTAAAATTCAGTTGCAATTAAACCATATAATATTATCACCTAAAAAAGAAAAAAAAAAAAACCATATTATCTTATCAATCCTTTGGGAGGGAGCAACAGTCAGTATGAGTGATATCCTTGCATGTATGAGCTCTCAACATCTGAATTTTGACTTTCCAAATCAGGATCTGCAATCCCCGCCCTTCCATCCTTTCTCAGTTTTCTCCACTTCATTTTCCGCAGCCAGTGCTCAACCAGCATCACACCTAGACCAATAAAAATCACTACCAGGGAGCCACCGCTAACGGCTAGTAGCGTCACAAACAACCAATCACTCCCCTGACTGTGTGGCACGACCACCCACGTGGCTGCAACATAAGCCGTCGCCATGAATGCCACAGACACCCACATCACCTTGTGAGCAACCATCAACAGCCTCATCTGTGCCTTTCTGCGAAAAGGGATGATGCTGACAAGAACGACAACAATGGAGAGAGAGGTGAACAATGCAATGTTGTTGCCTATCGCAAACACCTTGAAAGCTGTTGATCTCCCTGCCATTAACTTCCCTTTCATTTTTCCTTCCTGATCCACGCCACCTGGAGGACTAATTCCCGCAGAAAAAGTAACCGTTGCGATCAAAATGGCGACTAGTGTTATGGTGTTCCTAGCATTCTGTAATGCTTCCATGTGTATCTCCTGCTTCTTATTCCGATGTCTACCGTAAACCTCACCTACATTTTCCCGGCGTCGTGGCGACGGCGTTCGAGAGTTGCTTCCCTTGCTGAATCCCGGCGAGCCTTTTTCATTCATAATATTGGAGATATTCAGCTCGTCGCCCATGCAAGCCGGCCATGAAGAATTCTTAGATATGACTAGCGGTTGAATGTCATTACTTCTTCTACCACCGGCTTTAACGAACTGGGCTTCAAGATGCCTAGTCTCTGCACTGTTCTTAGCCTGGTCGAGGATGTCGAGTGCAGTGAGTCCTTTACAGGTTCGAACATTAATCTCCACTTTTGTTTTGTTAATCAAGTACTCTGCTATCTGCAGCAAATTTCAAATTTATACTTTTTAAGACAAGTGATTATGATATTAAAGTCCTCAAGAGGTAATTCAATCGGTTGGGATCACGTTTAATAAAGCGGAGGTCACTAGTTCGAATCCCCCCTCCCCTTTTGTGCGGACATATCAAAAAAAAAAAGAAAAAAGAAAGAAAGAACTCAAATAGTTATTTTTATAGTTTACTTCATATTTGACAAAAGAAAACGAGAATGATAAAAATCGGGCATACCATTTGAGAATTATTTTTAGAATAACATATTTTTTCTTTGTTAACAAATTTTTTGCTTTGTGTCCAAGTTTTAAGGTTATTTTTGTATTTTTATCATTTTCTTTTTCTTCGAGTACTTTGCTTGGAAAGAACTCAAGACTTAGCCTATACAAAGGAGTATTTTTCTTCAAGTATGTTATTAGAGTTATTCACGGTTTCCCGTTTTTTTTATTTTCTATTTTTTTACTCTTCTCTAATCATTATTTTTCATCTTTCTAAGAGTATGTTTGGGTGTGTGTTTAGGGGCTTAAAAGTACATTTAATTCTCAAACGGTCTGTTTGCAGAAAAAAATACCCGTTTGGTAAAAAAATTAAAAACTATTTTAAGGGTCCAAAAATCTCAAAAATAGTTAAAACGCACTTTACTTAAAAGTTCTATTTCTCAAACACAATTTCAAACATGTTCTAAGTTCCCATTACAGTCTTGAATTCTTAATTTTTGATACTTTCATACGTTATCATAATAGGACAATCCTAGTTCTGTTTGTTATCATTAAGCTTTTGAATTACTTAGCAACTTAACACCCAATAATAATAAAAAAATTCTAAAAAGAAATTTGTTTTCACAACAAAAGTGCAGGTACAGTTGCAATTAATTAAAACCCATTTCTAACCTGATGACGCCCACCAGAAACAGCAAGATGCAAAATCGTGTTACCATATTGATCTTGACGATGAATAAGATTTGAGCCATTGTAGGCATTCACCAAGAACACTAGAACCTGGTACTGCCCATATCTCACAGCCAGATGAAAGATTGTCTCCCCTTCATTAGTAGCACAGTGGAAAGACTCTGGAGCCATCAGCACAAACTCCTCAAGGACTGAAACTTTGCCTTTCATTGATGCCATGTGCATTGGTGTGTAGCCATTGTTGTTGTATTGCAGAGCAAGGCTTGTGTCACGCCTCACAAGCATCCTGGCTATATCCCTGTGTCCATGGATACAAGCATGGTGCAATGGCGAGTTTCCATTCTCGTCCATCGTTTGAAGAAAGTCGGGACACAAATTTACCAATTCTCTGACAATATCTACGCCAGAAAATCCAGAATTGGAGATCGATAGAAAACCGTACAAAATTCGGATAAGAATCCACATCAATTACCTATTTCAATTTCTAGTAATTTGGGCCGATAACATGCATGTGAGAGAATATTCGATATAGAACCTACATGTCTAAATAAATTTTGAGTTGCACCACTACTTATTCGGGCAAGTGGGTCTCGTATGAAATCTCTCAAATTACTAACAATTCGGATGGATAATTGTTGTGGATTCCAATCTACAAAAGAAAATTATTCACTAAATATGACTTGTTCATAAATTACCTCAAGCCAAGACTTAGTATATAGAGGGTGTTTGTTAAACATCCTCCCACCCCAAAATACTATTCACCTCATTTTTCAAAAAAATCCACATTAAAATATTTTTAATTTTTATATCACATGATTTATTTTTTACTACTATTAAAAAAAATAAAAAAATACTACAAAATAAAACTTTTCCACTTTTTAATATCATTTTTTCATTTTTCTATACCGACCAATAATTACTCTTTTTTTTTTTTTCACCAAAAAGTGAACAGTATATGGGCATGATGATGTATTGTATTCTCATAAATAAATAAAGATACAATAAAATATATTTTCATATAATAATACTTATTTTCACACTCATTTTATATTGAATAACGAGAAATAAGTTTTAAATAGCTTTTTTTATTTTTTTTATTTTTATTTTAAATGTCTAATATAAAAACTCACTTAAAATATATCACTATATATGATAATAGAACATGAGTTACAAGGAGAAGCCTACCCATATGCCCTCTGGATGCAGCCACATGAATACAAGTTCGATCGAATGCATGAGTTTCCTCTAAACCCAGCAAAATTCCGGGGTGGTTTAAGAGGAGATTCACCACGTCAAAATTCCCATGGCAGCAAGCCATGAAAAGGGGACTCTTGTTTTCGGAGTTGAGCTTACAAGCAGCCCTGGGATCGGCCTCTAAAAGCACCTTCAACACCTCGGCGCTCCCTCGGCGGCAAGCTTCATATATCGGCGTCTCATGCATCTTGTTCTCGGCCGCAGCCATGTCTGGGCACAGCTTAATGATTTCCGACGCCATGTCAACGTGCCCAAGCTTTGAAGCAAGGTGTAGTGCTGTGTCCATGGAGTCAGCCGTTCTCTGTTCAAGAATTCCTTCATTTGCTTGAAATAAACTGATCATTGTGGTGGTGTCGTTTGCCCTAATTGCCTCCAGAAGCCTAGCATCCATTTCCTCAAGGGTCTAGGCTTCTAGTTTCTACTAGAGAGAACAAGTATTAATAAAGAAGTTTTGTTGGATCAACCTCTTTAGTGTCAGTTTAGTGTCTGTCTTGGAGGAAGGTGTCTATTAACTTCCTATATATGATCTTCAAGGAAGACATCCTTTTATGGTCAATGAGTCAATGCAACTTTAGACCCACTCAGAATCTTTAATGATTTTTGGTAAGGACCAGTTTGTTTGGGCCTAAAATAGTTTTTGAAAGAGATTTCTTTCTATTTTTTAAGGTTTGTTGTAGCGTAAAATATGGATCAATCTGAAAATACTTTCGGTTGATTAGGAAAATGACCTCACGAGCGTGAAGTGATTTACTCCGGCAATTGTGACACAGTCATTGTGAGGCCTGCTTGCTTGAATAGGTGGAAAAATGATCCTATCCATTTCAAATCTCATTCATTTTCTTTATTTAGTGCATTTTAAAGGGTAATGCATTTAATNTCAGGCCGATAACGTGTGAGAGAATATTCGATATAGAACCTACATGTCTAAATAAATTTTGAGTTGCGCCACTACTTATTTGGGCAAGTGGGTCTTGTATGAGATTTCTAAAATTACTAACAATTCGAACAAATAATTGTTGTAGATTCTAATCTACAAAAGAAAATTATTCACTAAATATGACTTGTTCATAAATTACCTCAAGCCAAGACTTCAGTATACAGAGGGTGTTTGTTAAACATCCTCTCACCCCAAAATACTATTCACCTCATTTTTTTTAAAAAATTAACATTAAAATATTTTCAATTTTTATATCACATCATTTACTTTTTACTACTATTCAAATAAAAAAAAATACTACAAAACAAAACTTTTCCACTCTTCAATATCATTTTTTCATTTTTCTATACTAATAATTACTCTTTTTTTTTTTCACCAAAAAGTGAACAGTGTATGAGCATGATGATGTATTGTATATATTCTCATAAAATAAATAAAGATACAATTAAATATATTTTCATAAAATAATACTTCTCTTCACACTCATTTTATATTGAATGATGTGAAATAAGTTTCAAATAGCTTTTTCTATTTCTTATTTTTATTTTAAATGTCTAATATAAAAACGTACTCACTTAAAATATATCACTATATATGATAATTGAACATGAGTTACAAGGAGAGGCCTACCCATATGCCCTCTGGATGCAGCCACATGAATACAAGTTCGATCGAATGCATGAGTTTCCTCTAAATCCAGCAACATTCCGGGGTGGTTTAAGAGGAGATTCACCACGTCAAAATTCCCATGGCTGCAAGCCATGAAAAGGGGACTCTTGTTTTCGGAGTTGAGCTTACAAGCAGCCCTAGGATCGGCCTCTAAAAGCACCTTCAACACCTCGGCGCTTCCTCGGCGGCAAGCTTCATATATCGGCGTCTCCTGCATCTTGTTCTTGGCCGCAGCCATGTCCGGGCACAGCTTAATGATTTCCGACGCCATCTCAACGTGTCCAAGCTTTGAAGCAAGGTGTAGTGCTGTGTCCATGGAGTCAGCCGTTCTCTGTTCAAGAATTCCTTCATTTGCTTGAAATAAACTGATCATTGTGGAGGTGTCGTTTGCCCTAATTGCCTCCAGAAGCCTAGCATCCATTTCCTCAAGGGTCTAGGCTTCTACTTTCTACTAGAGAGAACAAGTATTAATAAAGAAGTTTTGTTGGATCAACCTCTTTAGTGTCAGTTTAGTGTCTGTCTTGGAGGAAGGTGTCTATTAACTTCCTATATATGATCTTCAAGGAAGACATCCTTTTATGGTCAATGAGTCAATGCAACTTTAGACCCACTCAGAATCTTTAATGATTTTTGGTAAGGACCAGTTTGTTTGGGCCTAAAATAGTTTTTGAAAGAGATTTCTTTCTATTTTTTAAGGTTTGTTGTAGCGTAAAATATGGATCAATCTGAAAATACTTTCGGTTGATTAGGAAAATGACCTCACGAGCGTGAAGTGATTTACTCCGGCAATTGTGACACAGTCATTGTGAGGCCTGCTTGCTTGAATAGGTGGAAAAATGATCCTATCCATTTCAAATCTCATTCATTTTCTTTATTTAGTGCATTTTAAAGGGTAATGCATTTAATACACTATCATCATTAAAACTTTTGGACAACACTACCTTTCAAAATATATTAAATGGGAGAAATGGAAGGGATTTGAATGAAGATGATCCTTTTTCGGTGGGCCTTAGAGAGGTCCTCTCATAATTGTCTCCTCAAATTACAAGTAATGTGAGCAAACAATTGCATTAGATCTCAGTTCTACCCCCGAATGCCTTTTATTCTCACACTCTCTTCCTTCACAACTCCTCTTTGACTTAGTTGTTTCTTTTCTCTTTCTCGTAGCTCTTTAGATTATATATAATAAAAAAGTAATACTATAACTATATTTTTATCACACATTGCTGACGCTACAGTTCTAGCTAATCTTTAAATTTTTCTAGTTTTTAATATTAATAATCTTATGTTATGGGTTAATTAATATGACTGAATGAAAATATAAAAAATATTTGTTAATTTTTCGAATGAACTAGACCGCAAAAAATGTTTTCAGATGAAATTATTTCAACTACAAGTATTTTAAATGTCCTAAGGGGTAACTCAATTGGTTGTGGTCCACGCCTTATGAAGCAGACATAGGTTACTAGTTCAAATCCCCCTCACCCTTCTCTTATAAAGACATGTTAAAAAAAAAAAAAAAGTATTTTTTAAATATTTTACACCAAAACAAATGTGTATGGTTATTTTTTTCTCAACTTTTTTATTCTTTGGTTGCACCTGGTTGCAATGACTTCATTGTTGGAAACTAAGAAATATTTTATTTCTGTTCCTGGATATGGAATGATTGTCTTGTTGACCAGACTTATTCCATTCCATGTTTTCAAAATATGGAATCATGGATTGTTTACTAGACCGGACTTAAATCCTTTAGAAAGGTTGAATAGCTGACTATAACAAGCTAGGTACGGTGTACATGCATATGAATATTAATCGCTCATATCCGTTATATATAATTATATGTTATTCGTTATTTTTTATCTGCACATGCGGATGCAAATGAAATTAGCAAAAATCATTATTAGTATACGTAGATGTTGATCCAGATAAAGATTTTATAACCGTATCTGCATGTCTTTGATATATATATATATGCACGTCATTTTAGATTAGGTATAGGTTATATATGTTTACTATGCTTTAAGTTTTTTTCTTTATAGTTCACTCATTCACTTGGATAAACCGGCAAAAGTAATGTGAAATCAATATGTTTTTGTTAGGCTTAAAAAAAATTACAACATGCCCAAACACACTAAAAATCAACCAAAATTATTTTTAAAATCGTTTAGAAAAGGCCCTAATAGGGACCTAAAGAAGACACAAGAGACTAAAATAGGCCAAAATATTACCTAATATGCAAATAATAGATAATAATCGCAATAATTGCGTGAATACGATAAGCAAAAACATGATGCGGATGTGAATATTTAAAAGTGATATTCACATTTTGAAGATGCGGCTGCAGATATTGCAAATAACCGCGTCTGCATTCACATGTACTCCTCTACATCAAGGTATGTAGATGTTTAAATTATCATTTATTCTAAAAAGTCTTGAATCCAAACTCTAATTTTATTATTTTAATTAAATATCGTAAGTGTAAGTGTTGAATATAAATTATTATAGAGAGTTTAAATCTACACTCGAAGGAAAGTTTGACTAGAGGCTTTCATTGTCAATGGACTCCAAAAAAGTCTTGTACTATTATTGTCAAAATCAACCCAAACATTTTTATTTTTTATATCATGTTAATAACATTTTATTACTATTTAAATAAAAAAAACATATCATTTTTTTTTTTTCACTTTTTCACACAAAATATTCTTATGCTTTTTTTCCCACAACCAATCAAATCTACTATACTTACATACCACTTCCTTTTTCAATTCCAATTGCAAACATAGCCGAGAAAACTTAAATTGCACGCTTTCTAAAAACACTATTTTACTCTCCCATGGTTTTGACTAAAACCTCGAAGTCATTGTCTTCTTACCTTATTGCTTGAATATTTTACTAGTCAACATCAATGCCATTTAATTTTTTTATTATTATTATTTTAATTAAAAGGGTAGTAGATGGCAACTAGAGTGTCTTTATCTAGATGTAATCATAGTAACAGCTGCTTGCTAAGAACTAATAATAAGATAAGTCTAAATGGTGAGAACTGCATGAGCTCATTCAAGCATAATTGAGTGGTATTAAAGTATTACTTGAATGATTAAATTTATCTATTTCTATCTATTTAAGCTTTTAGGATAAATAATGATTTCTAAATATAGGGTAATGAAATATACTTTAACAAGTTATGGCCTGAAAATTCAGCACTATTAGGATATTAGTGTAACCCAATGTGGTTTACACTATTCAAGCATAAAAATTCTCATTGCGAGAGTCAAAGCCATACTTCAGTGTTTTCTTAACAATATAAAGATTACCTTAAAGCTATCGAACGACCACCGTTCATGGTACCAATGCCACTTCAATCTCTCACAACTTTGTGCCAATATTGCACAACTCTTTGTGGGTGACAAAAGGAAGGACACTTGGGATACATTTTGCTACTTCATTTATACAAGATCTTAATCTTACGCGTAGTGCTATATATCATCTCATTATTCTTCTTCTATTTTCTCGATTTCTTGAAGCGTATGTAGTATGGTCTTCCAAAAAAACTCATTTTTCATCTCTAACCTTATCCCTTGCTTGAGCAATATTGTGTGAAAATTGATTTTCAATAACCCATTCTATATAACCAAATCATTAACTAATGTCGCATTTTCTTCAGAAATATTCCACACAAAAATAATAACATAAATAGAGGGGAACTTAGTTGGATAAACCTAGTTTAAATCCTTAAATAAAAAATAAAAAACCTTAATTTGAATAATTTAGAGTAAAGTTTACTTAGGGTCTGTTTGATATTGCGTTTGAGGGGTTTAAAAGTATTTTTAACACTAAAAAAGTCTATTTAAGAAAAAAAAGTATTCGTTTGGTAAAAACAATTAAAAGTTCTTTTAAAGATCCCAAAAAGACTAAAAATTGTCAAAAAACACTTTTGACGCTTAAAAATGAAGCTTTTGCCTAAAGTTTTTTTTGACTTAAAAACTCTAATTTTCAAGCGCAATCCCAAACAAGCTCTTAACCCTCTCAAACTACCACCACAATGCCAATGTAGCCCCAATTTAAGAAAAAAAAAATGTTGAAATTACCCTTACTAAAAAAACAAAAATATTAATTTTTTTTTTTTAAAATTTTAAGGGTATTTTTGTCTTATTGAAAATTTTATAGGAGTAATTTCATCATTTTGCTAGCATTATGGGGTATATTGTTATTATTTTTGTAATTTGGGGGTAAATTGCCGTAATTGATAGTTTGGAGGGTAGATTGTTATTGGAGTATTAGTTTGAGGTGTTTGGTGAACTTTACCTAATAATGTATTTCTTGTTTTTGTAAATAGTAACAAATTAATCTAATTACTAAATTACCCCTTCTTTTTTTTCTGCTCAACAAAGGAGTCTTTGAAGAAAAAATCTTGTGCGTCGCCATTGGGATGGATGGGGCAGTTGAACGCTAAGTAAACGGCGTATAGAAATAGAAGAACCAAAAGACTCTTCATCCATTGGCCTTGCATCAATTGGAGACAAGGACAACCACTTTAAATGACCATAAAAAGTGGTTGAGTTCTCTCTTTGTTATTAGTTGATTAGTTTGTTCCTTTTTTCCTCTCAAAAAACCTAGGGACAGCAACTTGGGTAGTTTTTGCGGTCGGCTCTTGTTGTTGTCTGAATTCTATTAGGGAGAAAGGAAAAGGCGGGACACGAAGTTTTCTTGATCCTTTATGAGCTGTATTATTAAGAGCTTTGTACTCTTGAATCTATTGATTATGAATAAGGATGGTTAATTTCTTAAAAAAAAAAAAAAAATGACCATAAAAAAAAGATTTGGATCCTTAATTTCCAACTCCTCTTGGAACTATGGATTTCTCTAGTCAAAATCAACGACTAGAAATGTTCCAAATTAAACTAAGTACATTTATTGACATGTCCCTAACATCCTATAGTATTTTCGTTTGAGTAATTTTAGAAATATTTTTATGTTTCAATTATGGATAAAGTTTATACACCCTTTTAAATTGCTATTAAATTAAAAATGTTCTTATAAACTTTTAATTAGAACATTGTCCTCTCAAACTGTTAAAACATTGTCAATGTCCTCCAAAGTTAACAGAAAGATAAAAAATACCCTTATAAATTTCTCAATAAGACAAAAAATATCTTTTATAAATTTGAAAAATAAAATAAAAATATTTTAAAAAAATGATAATTTTAATTTTAAAAAACTAATTTTTTTTTAGCTAAAAACGATTTTGGAAACTTCTATTTAAAAAATATATATTTTTTTAAATTTAAAAAAAAAAATCTTACTTTTTTTTAACGAAAGTTTTAAGTTAAAAAAATTATAAAACAATTTTTTTTTTAATTTTTTCTTATAAAAAGGATTTTTTTTTTTTCATTTTAAAATTTGGCCACCCCTTGGATTATATATATATATATATATATTAGTTTTAGGTTTTTTTTAGAAGTTATAGTATTTTTTGTTTTTATTTTATTAAGGGTAGTTTCGTAATGGAATATTGGCAATTTTGGAGGGACATTGCCACAATTAAAATTTTGGAAGGACATTGTCAAATTGGTAGTAGTTTGAGGGAGGTATGTAGACTTTTCCCTTCAATTACTGTGCAATACTGATATATATAGTAGTCACAATCAACCCTTAGATCGGTCTTTGTTATAAAAAAATAAAAATTCAAAGGTTGGTTGAGATTTTTACATCAACAATGTATAATAGTTGTTGAGATAAAAATGTGATATATAATATTTCTCCTTTTATTTTGATTAATGTTAAAAAGTAATGTTATATACTACACCACTATTCCACTATGTTGACGTGATAGTGCTAATTCATCATTGGATTTTTTTTCTTTTCTTTTAACAATGGATAATCTAGGAGTGAATTGACAGTAACATATTAGCATAGTAAAATAGTGGTGTGGTATATAGAATTACTCGATGCTAAATACTACTATACCCTCATCACACTGAGTTGATGTGACAATGTCCATCAATTGTTAGATCAGACCTTGTTTTATATATAAAATCAATGATGGGTGGATACAAGCATATCAGCTCAGTAAAATAAAGATGGAATACAAGTGTAGTATTTAGCATTACTCTTTTGTTTTATACACAAGTCATGACTCACGAACCTCAAGCCCCCTGTTGTATTTGGAGAGGTATATTTCAATATCTAGAGACGATATAAGACAAGATTTATGCGAATGATTGACGGTATTTTTAAAAGTAATGCTATAAACTACATTTTTATTTTATATGTATCCTATAATGTTGATATAACAGTCTCAACTAACTATTGAATTAATCCTTATTAAAAAAAATAAAAAATAAAAAATCAAAGGATTAGCTAAACTAACCACATATAAAATAATTATATAATAAAAATATAGTTTATAACACTACTCCTTTTAAAAACAAGTCGAAAGAACTCGATAATCGCAACAACCTTCGAATCCTACCTTTGACACACACCCAGACCAATTTCTTTCTACCTTTGATATGATGCATGCATAATAACTTAGTAAGGTGGGAAAATGCAGCATAGGAGGAAAATATCATCTATAATACTCGGATGGAAGACCATTGTGTCACTGGGTGTCGGTGACAACACTCCGATGTTTAAGTTGGTAGAATATTTTAGAAAAAATGCAATGAAGAATACTAGTGAGCTTGTAATTATAGCACATGTTCCCTCTAGCCATCTTCCAGGTGTCGTGGTCCCACTGGAGATGTTCATTAATAGAATATACCATGCTTTCCTTGTACACTCTTTCTTGCACAAATTCCATGCCGAGAATAAAAGAGGCAGTTGATGAGAGGCAAGGATGAGCACCTATGATGCATTCTCAATGTGGTTCCTTGTACATTCATTTATATAATATTCCGCTTATGATGCATTTCTCAATCTGGCCCTATAAATACCTCATCACCCCCTCGCCCATTTCACACATATTCCGCCCCTAAACCCCTCTCTTTGCCCCTAGGTTGCCAGTAGGCCGTTTCGTAAGTGTTTGTGAGTGTTTTGTGAGGTTTTGTAAGTGTTTCGGTGCTGCCAGAGGAGGAACTCTTGAGGTTTTGCTTCAAGGAGGTAACGCTCGGTTTCCTTAGCTTTTTTATACGTCGTTATGCTGCTCGATTATAGTTCTATGTTACTAGTTGTAGTTGTTAGCTTAGTTATACTTTAATCTTCCTTAGGCTAACGTTTTGATAGCTTAGCGTTGTTGTCTTTGCATGGAGGTTTCGATCTGTGTTGGGAGGCCCTAGGAAGCCTTTGTTGGCCTTAGAAGTCGGAAAATAGGCGGATAATGGAGAGAAAATGAGGTTCTCCCTGAAAAACGTCGGAGCGGACGTACGGTCTCGTAACCGGATATACGGCCCTTCGTGTCACAATGGATGTACGGACCCGAGCCCGGACGTACGGTCAGTGTGTGACAGGGAAACCCTATTTTCACCAGCCATCTCATAGCTCATGTTTCCTTGTTGTAGAGTTGTTTTAGTAGAAATAGAACTGATGATATGTCTTTTCTCAGTATTCGAGGTTATGGAGCCTCAAGGGAATTACATGGAGGAGTTTTACGGCCTAGGTGAGTACAAACTCACATGAATGCTTTGTTGTTACTTTTTCTACATTGCACGTATTTTATATAGATGTCAAACATGCATATTTTGCAACTCTCATGAAATACATTTTGGAACTATGAGTAACTCTCTTTTGTAAAAATGTATGTATGTTAATAAGATAATAATGAGACTTGTAAAACTGTGCAAGTAAAATATAGACAAGATAATTGCATCGTATGACATGGTACACGGGTACGTGCGGTAGTAATGGTCATGAGCTTACTATACATGTTAGCTTTATGGTCAATGTGTGCGTGTGTGGGGGCTTTGAATCCAATGACTTGTGACCAATGATGCAGCCATTTCCAATGGATGGTCACTATAGGACGGATGTCATTAGCGGTGTGGGCCACTCGAGGTCGGACCCGATCGTGTCGCTAGTGTTATGTATGGTATGTTTCGTGCAGTGGCTGAGGCACCGGCATTGTACTACAGGTTCCTCGGGACAGCGTCAACCCTGCTGAGAATGGTAATATCTTAGGTAGACCATATTGTTGAACTATTACTGTTACTTATGATTATAAACATATATTATATTATATGTATACCACCTGCATAATAACTGTCATCTCATAATGTTGCATGTGTTTTATAAATAAAAGAATTCACAAATTAATGACAGGTATATCATGTGGATTTCTACTCACTAAGTCGTCGGACTTACCCTTGTGTTATTTCCCTTTTTTCTCCATATGTACGATTATACTGTTCTAGATAGTGAATACCGTGAAGCATCTGGTTCTTGTGGAGGATTCGATCCAGGAGATGCTTGAGGACTTATTGCAAGCTTAAGCGGGTACTCATGGTAACTAATACTTTTGAGTTATGTTGTAGACATTAGGGCTTGATGCATGCTTGCTTGCATATTAAGGTTTAGCATAGATCCCTTGTACTGATGTTATAGTATGATTTTCATTGCTTGATGATCTTTGGTTAGACGCTTTGGTTATACTAATTAATATTTATAGTACTTTGTTACTTCCGCTACTTAGTATCCTCTGTTTTCGGGAGTAGAGGTCCCGGAGGTCTTGTTCGGAGTGGAACAAGGCTGGAAGACGAGTCGTTGAATTAATTACCAGTTGATTAATTCTCGGAGCGTTACACTTTGTGGGTGACAAAAGGAAGGACACTTGGGATACATTTTGCTACTTCATTTACACAAGATCTTAATCTTACGCGTAGTGCTATATATCATCTCATTATTCTTCTTCTATTTTCTCGATTTCTTGAAGCGTATGTGTATGGTCTTCCAAAAAACCTCATTTTTCATCTCTAACCTTATCCCTTGCTTGAGCAATATTGTATGAAAATTGATTTTCAATAACCCATTTTATATAACCAAATCATTAACTAATGTTACATTTTGTTCATAAATATTCCACACAAAAATAATAACATAAATAGAGGGGAACTTAGTTGGATAAACCTTAGTTTGAATCCTTAAATTAAAAAATAAATAAGTAAATAAAAAACCTTAATTTGAATAATTTAGAGTAAAGTTTACTTAGGGTCTGTTTGAGATTGCGTTTGAAGGGTTTAAAAGTGTTTTTAACACTAAAAAAATCTGCTTAAGAAAAAAAAGTATTCGTTTGGTAAAAAAAATTAAAAGCGTTTTTAAAAATCTCAAAAAAACTAAAAATTGTCAAAAAACACTTTTGGCGTTTAAAAATGAAGCTTTTGCCTAAAGCTTTTTTTTGACTTAAAAACTCTATTTTTCAAATGCAATCCCAAACAAGCTCTTAACCCCCTCAAACTATCACCATAATGCCAATGTACCCCCAATTTAAGAAAAAAAATGATGAAATTACCCTTACTAAAAAAACAAAAATATTAATTTTTTTTTTCAAAATTTTAAGGGTATTTTTGTCTTATTGAAAATTTTATAGGAGTAATTTCGTCATTTTGCTAGCATTGGGGGGGGGTACATTGTCATTATTTTTGTAATTTAGGGGTAAATTGTCATAATTGATAGTTTTGGGGGTAGATTGTCATTAGAGTATGTAACGACTTAGATTTTTAAAATTCTTATTGAAATAATATTAAATAGATTAAAAGGATAATGATATATGAATTAACGGTATTAAATAATTATTTGGTGTTAAGGATAGATATTGCATTGATTGTTGACCGTTTTTGAGTGTCACTTTAATTATCAAATTTAGTTTTATAAGTATGTTTATGGGCATGATTAAACACAATTTAGTGAATAAATTATTTATGTTAGTGTTTGGTGAAATCAAAAATTGATTTGGAGCGTTTTAGTTTTTGGCTTAAAAAGCAGTGTCTTAATTTTCATACTGTCTAGTAAAGATTAAAACTACTAAGAAATGGTAGGCTAGCCACTATAGTTGAATTCTTGAAGGCTTCTAGTAAGATTGATTATTAGAAATATCATGGGGAATTTAATGAAGCAAGTGGGCAAGTGGCAAGTGTGAATGCAACTAGTTTAAAGTCTAATTTCGTGGGAAATTTTGTAAGGGCCAGAAACTGC
>CM017325.1:14705460-14791657 GCA_006937295.1 Carpinus fangiana
AAAGATAAAAAAATATCCTTATAAATTTCTCAATAAGACAAAAAATATCTTTTATAAATTTGAAAAATAAAATAAAAATATTTTTTAAAAAATGATGATTTTAATTTAAAAAATAATAATTTTTTTTTTAACTAAAAACGATTTTGGAAACTTGTATTTAAAAAATATATATATTTTTAAATTAAAAAAAATCTTACTTTTTTTTAAATAAAGTTTTAAGTTAAAAAAAAATTATAAAACAATTTTTTTTTTAATTTTTTCTTATAAAAAGGATTTTTTTTTTTTTCATTTAAAAATTTGGCCACCCCTTGGATTATATATATATATATATATTAGTTTTAGGTTTTTTCTAGAAGTTATAGTATTTTTTGTTTTTATTTTACTAAGGGCAGTTTTGTCATTGAATGGAACATTGGCAATTTTGGAGGGACATTGCCACAATTAAAATTTTGGAAGGACATTGTCAAATTGGTAGTAGTTTGAGGGAGGTATGTATACATTTTCCTTCAATTACTGTGCAATACTGATATATATAGTAGTCATAATCAACCCTTAGCTCGGTCTTTGTTATAAAAAAATAAAAATTCAAAGGTTGGTTGAGATTTTTACATCAACAATGTATAATAGTTGTTGAGATAAAAATGTGGCATATAATATTTCTCCTTTTATTTTGATTAATGTTAAAGAGTAACGCTATATACTACACCACTATTCTACTATGCTGACGTGATAGTGCTAATTCATCATTGGATTTTTTTTTTTCTTTTCTTTTAACAATGGATAATGTAGGAGTGAATTGACAATAACATATTAGCATAGTAAAATAGTGGTGTGGTATATAGAATTACTCGATGCTAAATACTACTATACCCTCATCCCACTGAGTTGATGTGGCAATGTCCATCCCTGTTAGATGAGACCTTGTTTTATATATAAAATCAATGATGGGTGGATACAAGCATATCAGCTCAGTAAAATAAAGATGGAATACAAGTGTAGTATTTAGCATTACTCTTTTGTTTTATACACAAGTTGTGCCTCACGAACCTCAAGCCCCCTGCTGTATTTGGAGAGGTATATTTCAATATCTAGAGGCGATATAAGACAGACAAGATATATGCGAATGATTGACGGTATTTTTAAAACTACATTTTTATTTCATATGTATCACATAATGTTGATGTATCAGTCTCAACTAACTATTGAATTAATCCTTACTAAAAAAAAATCAAAAGGTTAGCTAAACTAACCACATATAAAATAATTATATAATAAAAATATAATTTATAACACTACTCCTTTTAAAAACAAGTTGAAAGAACTCGATAATCACAACAACCTTCGAATCCTACCTTTGACACACACCCAGACCAATTTCTTTCTGCCTTTGATATGATGCATGCATAATAAATTTCTCACTTTTGAGGGAGAGCAAAAGTGGTCTGACGAAGAAGAAGCTGCACGGGATGATGAGGGTTTTTTCGCCAGTTTTAACTCAAAAGTGGTACGGGAAGAACTTGAAATTTTGACGAAGAAGAAGCTGCACGGGAAGAACTTGAAATTTTGTCTTTACTCACCATGAGGGTATTATGGTCATTTACCAAAAAACTGGCCCAAGGAAACATGAAGGCAGGCAGGCGTGGATCAGTTCACAAGGCTCAAGGAATAGTGTCCTAGGGAGTTGGGGAACGTGCTGAACAAGGCCATAATTATTACTTTTTTGAAACTTTTCCAAGGTTTTGATAAAGTCACCTCTAACGCCTAAAACCTTGGACGAAAGACTTCTAGGTTTCAAAATTCGATCTCTAGGGAGGCTCGATCTCAAGGGTGATTGCACCAGGTTCGAACGAGACGGAATCACATTGTTTCACAAGATCTTACTGATAAATTAACCCGCTTGCAACTAGGTTCTAAGATGGGTTAAAATTTTAAATGCAGTGATAATCAAGCTGGATCCAAGACACTCTATCACAACAGTGGTCGTACCCCGGTTGAATGTTGCATGCGGTAAGTTGTAAAATCCTAGTTACCTTCGAACGAGACTTATTCTTGTTCAAAAGCAATAGCCTCATAAAGTGTTATTTCTTAGTTGACTTATTCATTAACAATTAGTTTTCTCAAAGACTCAAAGACTATATAAGCCATGATTTTCATAAGACCCTATGGCCCTTATTAAAGTTTTTGGAGAGTAACTTTATTCTCTAACCTCTACTGGATTCTATTAAACCACACATATCAAACTTTCGGCCACTAGAGTTTCGAGTTGGGGGAAAGCTTTATAGAATAAATGCAAGAGAAAGCTTTGTTGGGTACAATTTAAGTTTTTACTACAAATATTTTGTAAGTATAAACTAATTGTAATTTTTATTCTATAGTACGTAAATACGTTTCTAGGAATTGGCTGTCTTTGGAGCGATGAAGAGAACTTCAAAAAGTTTCCAATTCATCACAAATATTGTTTTTAGGACAAAAGAAAGATCTTTTGGACATAGTCAATTATGTTTGGATGCCATCATGCCAAGAGAACCCAGAGAATGGAAGTTTCAAATGTATTTGTGTTTTATCATTTCTGAATTTCAATACAAATTTTTCATATTTGACTTTAGATTAAAGAAAGTTATGATTTGGAACTGAAATCTCAAGCTTAGCTACCTTGTATTATAACAAAACTCAGCCCATGGTAACCATTGCACCAATGCTTTAGGAACATAGCAATGGTCTTATTAATAATTTCTATTTGATTGTCCGTGAAGATGATAGGTTGAGATAAAATTGAATTTAGTTTTTTCTTTCCTAATCAAATAAGGGAAAAGGATTACAGGAGAGAATTCTTCTCACTCTTGATCCTAAAGGAAGAGAGAGTGGGGGATCCTATGAAACAGTGCCGAACCAACCAGAATTTAGTTCATTAAGCCTAATTAAACAATAGTGAAAGTGGGGATCTGTCACAAGCAATTGACTTTAGAATCTCATGAAGTTTGAAAATATTTTCAAAGAACACTTGGGCTATCAAAGTAGCCCAACAGGGATGACTAATGGGCAGGAAGTGCCCATCTTTGGACAGCCCATCCACTACCACATAAATAGTGGATTTCTCTTTTAAAGTTGGAAGCTAATCAATAATATGTCATTGAAATATGAAAAAAATTGCTATTTGTTACTGCTTTTTGCTAAAAGTAATGGCGTACGTGTGAAACTCAATTGTATTGTAATTTTTTTTTTTTTTTTTTTTTTAAAAAAAATTATTTTATTCAGTAACAGAAAAAAGGTTAAAAGAGATCAAACAATCATAAGGGAGTGAGCACCCACCCAAACAGTAGAGGCAATACAAGACAAAAATAAATGGCAAGCAATGAATTCATTGATGGTCTCACATGGACCATAAATAATATGGACCTTTCTAAGAGTCTCACAAAGCTATAACAAATGGCGAAGGGGTAGGGTGACTAGTGTCAGGGGGTAAAGGCTACTGCATTGAACTGAGAGACAATAACTTAAAAAAACAACAGAAGTAACAGAACACAAAGGAAATAGAAATACTACAAAAGCCCAATAGTAGCTACAATGGTGGATGAAGATGGAAATAGATTATCACCAGTCGGACTGTGATCGAGATCCACGTGCCGGTGTGTGAAGGGCATGCACGGGCAGATGGGTGTTATGCAAAAATAATCACAATTACAGTAAAATAAGACGAAATCAAACACGCACAAAATAACACCAAAATTAATCACAAAAATTTACTATGAAAGATGGAGTACAAAAATAAAATTACTCAAATCTCAAAGCCTCAATATACCTAAATCTCACTATTACACAATATAGATTATTTTTTTTAAAAAAATATAAAAGATAGAAATACTGTTAGAATTGGGTCTTGGGCCTAACTTAACCCAAAAGCTAGTTCAAGAGTTGAGGTTTCCCCTTGCCCTTATAAATGGCCCATCTCCTTATTACCCAAGCAATGTAGGACTTCCAACACGCCCCCTCACGTGTGGCGAGAGGACATCCAAGCCAACACGTGCAACAAATAGGAGACGGTGGGCCACAGTCAATTGGGTTTGGCTCTGATACCATATTAGAATTGGAACTTGGGCCTAACTCAACCCAAAAGCTAGTTCAAAGGTTGAAGTTTCCTCTTATCCTTATAAATGGCCCATCTCCTTAATACCCAAGCAATGTGGGACTTCCAACAAATACAAACTATTCTTTTACTATGACAAGATGATAAGTGGTCTCTATTTTTTTGTCTTCCACGTAACCTTTTCATTTTCTCTCTTGTTTTACCTTTGAAAAAAATACATTTTACCTCCTGAACTATCCACCTATTTGCACTTTTAACCTCAATATTAAAAAAGTAACACTTTACCCCCTAAATTTTTTGACATTGACATTTGACCCCAATGAAATATACTTTACCTCCCTAAAGTTTCTGACATTAACATTTGATCCCAATGAAATACACTTTACCCCTTAAAGTATTTTGAATTGACACTTTATCCCCAAAGTAACTAAGTTTTGGGGGATAAAGTTTCAATTTAAAATACTTTATGAGGATAAAATGTATTTTATGAGATTAAATGTCAATTTTAGATATTTTGACAAAGTAAATATCACTTTTTAAACATTAAGATTAAAAGTATAATTGAATGAATAGTTTAAGGAAACCAAGAAGAAAAACACATAACACGCACTTTCTCTAATGCGGTGCTGGCTGCCTGCATCCACCAAAAGATTGAAAGTAGCTTTGTATAAAGTGCAAACTCGGTCAACAATGCAAAACACTTTCCTTCTTCGAGAAAAAAGTATTACGTGCTTACGTAACATGTTGAGAAATAAATAGAAAGATTGATATGGTAGGATTTTCGAGGAATCTTGGACCTCCTAGTAGGATTTTCGAGGAATCCTAAACTGTTACATGCAGTTATTGTTAGGTAGTGAGTTTGTTAGGAAGTATTATCTATTAAGTTATTTATTTTATTAATGTTTTTTAGTTGTTTTATTATTTTAATATTGTTGAGTGTGAAAGACTCTTAGGCTATATTTATCTCTTTTATCTTTGGGTTTTATCTTTTGGTAGGATTAGATTTATATTTTTTATCTTTTGATTCAAATAGAAGTTCTATCTCATGGGAGACTCGATTTTCTATTGTCTTTAAATACTGCATTATTTATGAATAAAGAATCAATCAAGAAATTATTCAAACCTTGTGTTTGTAGGAGTTGAGAGCATCCTCTAATTGCTCATAGGAGGTTTAGGATTCCTCGAAAATCCTACTAGGAGGTCCAGGATTCCTCGAAAATCCTACCATATCAATCTTTCTATTTATTTCTCAACACGTTACGTAAGCACGTAACAAAGTGGTATCAGAGCCAACTTTTCATAATCCACCGCTTCAAGTTATGGAGGATTGTCTATATCAAAGTGTTGGTGATCTAGTGCATGAGCTCCGAAGAACATTGAAAAACTTCATAATAAAAATGGAATTATGTGAACTCCAAAGAAAGGTGGAAGAATGTTGAAGAAAAATGGGTGAGTCGTCTGGCAGGGTTGAGAGCACTTTAGCGGAAATAAAAAGTGAAATCCGACGTGAACAGCAACAAGCAATGTTAGCACTGCATTTTGTGCAAAAGCCGCATACCCCATACCACTGCCACAATGTCAAAACTCAGCCATTATGTTCACAAATCCGGCGTCCAATGAAACCATCGTCGCCTAGCCGCAAATCCACCCATCCTAGCCTCAGATCTAGAAAGCGGCAGATGCAGCATTTCAAATGCGCCGCCAACTACCATGCCAATTGTCAACCTACCGCCAAGCCATGGAGTGCACAACACCAAATTTCCACACACCTAAATCTTGTTTCTGAGTATCGTGGTGTGAAAGCAAAGAATGGAGGAGTTTTGGATTGGCTCATTAGATAGAAACGAAAAAAAAAAAAAAATATTGAGTCAATATTTCTACAACCTTGAGGACAAGGTCGATTTAAAGAGGGATGGAATGTTACGTGCAGTTATTGTTAGGTAGTGAGTTTGTTAGGAAGTATTATCTATTAGGTTATTTATTTTATTAATGTTTTTTAGTTGTTTTATTATTTTAATATTGTTGAGTGTGAAAGACTCTTAGGTTATATTTATCTCTTTTATCTTTGGGTTTTATCTTTGGGTAGGATTAGATTTATATGTTTTATCTTTTGATTAAAATAGAGGTTCTATCTCATGGGAGACTCTATTTTCTATTGTCTTTAAATACTGCATTATTTATGAATAAAGAATCAATCAAGAAATTATTCAAACCTTGTGTTTGAATAAATTCGTGAGTGGATTAAAGGAGTCTATAAGGATTGATGTACAAGCTGTGAAGCCAAATACCCTAATTGCTGCTATGGGTCTAGCTAAACTCTATGAGGCCCGTGTTTTGGCCCAAAAAAAGCCAACCTTCACGCTGGACAGAAAGCCAAAATTTTCTCAAACATCAGGCTCTGGTTCTACCCAAGGGTTTCGCAACAATAACCCACCCACATGAAAATTGAATGAAGCGGAGATGAAAGATCGAAGGGAGAGGGGGCTTTGCTTCAACTGTGATGAAAAATTCTGTCCAGGTCATAGATGCAAGAAGCTTTTCGTAATTGAGGGAATCTACACAAGGGAAGAAGAAGAGAATGATGGGGAAACCGATTTGTCCGCCGAAGAGTTGGAACCTACGGCTGAAGAATTTGAGGTTCTCGAAATTTTCCTTAATGCCCTAACTAGAGTCTCAACACCCCAGACAATGCGAGTACGGGGGCAATTCAAGGGAGGCACGGTCGTGATACTTGTGGATACGGGTTCCACCCACAATTTCATGAGCATCATTGGGTCTGCCATTAAAAGCTGTGGATTGCTTCGAAGTGGCTGTGGCAAATGGGGAGTGAATTCGCAATGAAGGTTGCGGCAATGGAGTCTAGGTATGTCTCAATAAGGTTGAGTTTGTGATAGATTTTTTTTTTTACTTCCAATGGAGGGCTGGGAAGCAGTGTTAGGGGCGCTGTTGGAGTTAGTGGCTTATATTAACACCAGTGGAGGGCCAAGTAGACGGGAGCGTAGTGAACATCGTATTTAAGTTTGCGGGGGGACGATTAGGTTGTGGGGGTGCGGGGGCGTAGCTCCCACGGTACGGTACGGGTGTACGGGGGTATTTTAGGGATTCCGTATAGTTTCCGTACAGAATCCGTACACGTCTGTACGGGTTCCGTACGCGTCCGTACACGTAGGGTTTTGGGTGTTTTACTATATATGTATCTCATTGATGTAAACCTGTATTACAATTAGAATAATAGCCGCCTCTCTATGGACGTAGGCAAATTGCCGAACCACGTTAAATCTGTGTCTCAACTCTCTCTTAATCTCTTTCTCTTTTTGATTCCATATTGTTCATCATTATTGTGCGCGGTTACAACAATTGGTATTAGAGCCTAATCATACGATGGCTGGGATTGGCATATCTTCTGCAAAGTTCGACGTGATGAAGTTCGATGGATCCAGAAATTTTGGGTTATGGTAGAGACGTGTCAAGGATTTGTTGGTGCAACAAGGGATGGTGAAGGCGCTATATGGGACAAAACCAGAAGGGATGACTGACATAGATTGGAAGGAACTTGAGGCGAAAGCGGTGGCTACTATTCGGCTTTGTCTGGGAGATGACGTGATGTATCATGTCATGGACGAAGAATCTCCGGTGGCAGTTTGGTTGAAACTGGAAAGTCGGTTTATGTCAAAGTCGTTGACGAACAAGCTTTATCTAAAGCAGCGGTTGTACGGCTTGAAGATGGCATAGGGCTTGGATCTGAGCCAACACATCAATGTATTCAATCAGATAATCGGTGATTTGAAGAGGGTTGATGTGAAGTTCGAAGATGAAGACAAGGCGTGATGCTGTTGAATTCACTCCCAACTTCTTCTACATATGAGAATTTGGTTACAACTCTGACATGGGGGAAAGAGACCTTGGAGTTGGAGGACGTTACAGGAGCCCTGTTGGCTTTTCATCGAAGGAAGAAAAATACTGATGAAAATTCTCAAGGAGAAGGGCTAGTTGTAAAGGGTAACTATGAGCGTGGAAGAAGCAATAACATGGGTGATTCGAAAGGCAAGAATTCTCGGTCAAAGTCCAGGAGGAGAAAGGACATCAATTGCTACAAGTGCGGAAAGAAAGGGCACATGAAGCGGGACTGTCCAGACCGAAAAAAGAACAAGGACGACGAGAATGAAGGTTCCTAAAAATCTACGAACGTAGTGGAAGACAATTTAGACGATGCTGATGGTGATATGCTTTCTGTTGCATCTACTTCAGAGCAGCCTGTGGATTCTTGGATTCTGGATTCAGCATGTTCATTTCACGTGATGCCCAACAGAGATTGTTTGACACCTACATGTCAGTTAATTCTAGTATAGTTACTATGGGTAATGGTGCACATTGCAAAATTACTGGCATAGGTAATATTAGAATTAAAATGTTTGATGGTGTGGTTAGAACGTTATGTGATGTTAGGCATGTACCAGAAGTGGAAAATAATTTAATTTCATTAGGCACCTTAGACTCAAACGGTTATGGTTATAAGTCTGTAGGTGGAGTAATGAAGGTAACTAAGGGTGCAATGGTAGTGATGAAGGGACAGATAAATTCAAAGAATATCTATAAACTGTTAGGAAGTACAGTTGTAGGTGGAATTGCCTCTGTAGAGTCTGAATCTGATTGTACTGTTTTGTGGCATATGCGGTTAGGTCATATGAGTGAACGGGGCATGTTAGAGCTTCATAAGAAAAATCTATTGAAGGGTGTCAAAACATGTAAACTTGATTTTTGTAAGTTCTGTGTTCTGGGGAAGCAGAATAGGGTACAATTCAAGACAGCCACACACAAGACAGAGGGTATTATGGACTATGTTCATTCTGATGTATGGGGACCAGTGAGAACAGCGTCACGGGGAGGACATATGTATTTTGTCATCTTTATTGATGATTTTTCCAGAAAGGTTTGGGTGTACTTCATGCGGCACAAATCAGAAACGTTTGCCAAGTTCAAGTTGTGGAAAGCTGAAGTGGAGAACCAGACTGGGAAGAAGGTTAAGTGCCTCAGGACAGATAATGGCACTGAGTACACAAACGATGAGTTCAGAGATTTTTGTGAGCAGCATGGTATAAAGAGACACTTCACAGTTCGCAAGACACCTCAACAAAATGGTGTGGCGGAAAGGATGAATAGGTCGATTGCAGAGAGAGCAAGATGTCTCAGGTTGAATGCTGGACTTGCAAAGATTTTTTGGGCAGACGCAGTTAGTATGGCATGCTACTTGATAAACAGGTCACCAAGGGCAGCACTAGATGGGAAAGTTGCAGAGGAGGTGTGGACAGGTAATGAGGTAGATTACTCTGGTTTGAGAGTATTTGGTTGTCCAGCCTATGTGCACATACCTAGTGAAGAACGGTCAAAACTTGATCCAAAGTCTAGACAGTGTATCTTTCTCGGATATGGGAAAGGGGTTAAAGGTTACAAGTTTTGGGATCCGACGGCAAACAAGGCGGTGATCAGTAGAGACGTGGTATTTGACGAAAATTCCATGTTGAAAAGTACTCAGGGTAAAGAGCAGCAGGTGCCAGAAAGCAGAAGCAGTGATAAGCAGGTGGTGCAGGTGGAGTTAGAGACTCCTGTGCAGGAGAACACTTCTCAGGGTACAGAGACTTCTACTTCAGGAGTTGAGCAGCATCACAGTATAGCCACAGACAGACCTAGACGCACTATCAGACCACCAATCAGGTACGGTTTTGAAGACATGGTTTCTTATGCACTTGTTATTAGTAGCGGAGATCCTACCACTTTTCAAGAGGCTGTCAATAGCCAAGAGAAGAGTAAATGGATGGGTGCTATGGCAGAAGAAATGGAGTCTTTGCATAAAAACCAGACATGGGATTTGGTGGAGCTCCCAGAGAGGAAGAGGAAGATAGGGTGCAAATGGGTGTTCAAGAAAAAGGAAGCAGTATCAGAAAAAGGGGGAGAAAAGTTCAAGGCTCGCCTAGTAGCAAAGGGTTATTCACAGCAGAAAGGGGTTGATTATGAAGAAATATTTTCCCCAGTGGTCAGACATACTTCCATCAGAGCAGTATTGGCGTTGGTAGCCCATTATGACATGGCTTTGGAGCAAATGGATGTGAAGACAGCTTTTCTTCATGGTGATTTGGAGGAGCAGATTTACATGGAGCAGCCAGAAGGGTTCAGTCAACCTGGACAGGAGCACTTAGTCTGTAAATTGAAGAAGTCACTTTATGGGCTGAAGCAGTCTCCAAGGCAGTGGTATAAGCGATTTGACTCCTACATGATCAAAATTGGCTACAGGAGATGTGAGTATGACTGTTGTGTGTATGTGAGGAGCCTTCATAATGGCTCATTTATTTTTCTGTTACTGTATGTGGATGATATGCTTATTGCAACAAAGAGTATAGTGGAGGTCAACAAACTGAAGGTTTTGTTGAGTAAAGAATTTGACATGAAGGATTTGGGCGCAGCCAAGAAGATTCTTGGGATGGAGATTCGCAGGGATAGAGATGCCAAGAGATTGTGGCTGTCTCAAGCCGGTTATGTGAAGAAGGTGTTGGAGAGGTTTAGCATGGAGAATGCAAAACCGGTAAGTACACCTTTGGCGAATCACTTCCGCTTGTCTACTTCACAGTGTCCAAAGACAGTTGAAGAAACTGAAGACATGTCAAAGGTCCCATATGCTAGTGCAGTGGGGTGTTTGATGTATGCTATGGTATGTAGCAGGCCAGATTTGGCTCATGCAGTGAGCGTGGTAAGCAAGTACATGGCAAATTCGGGGAAACAGCACTAGGATGCAGTTAAGTGGATTTTCAGATACTTGAAAGGTACTACAGACTACGGCATCACTTTTGTCAGACAAAAGAGTGATTTATCAGTTGTGGGATATGTGGATGCAAATTATGCAGGGGACTTGGATGACATGAGATCGACCACGAGTTATGTGTTCACTCTTACAGGAGGACCCATATGTTGGAAGTCTATGATCCAGTCCACGGTTGCGATGTCCACGACTGAGGCAGAGTACATGGCAGCAGCTGAAGCTGCAAAGGAAGCTTTGTGGCTTACAGAATTAGTCAAGGAGCTGGGTATTCAACAAGGTGGAGTTTCACTACATTGTGATAGCCAGAGTGCCATTTATTTGGCAAAGAACCAGGTGTATCATGGAGAACCAAGCACATTGATGTGAGGTTTCACAAGATCAGGGAATTGGTTGCTACAGCTGAATTGTTACTTGAGAAGATTCATACTTCTGAGAATGCAGCAGACATGTTGACAAAGCCAGTTACTGTAGATAAGTTCAAGCATTGCTTGGACATGATAAATGTCTCCATGTGCTAGAGAGGAGAAGAGAGAGGCGGTATCCCCAAACCTATCAATCCTAAGTGAATTCAAATGATTATCTTCGAAGAGGTGAATACTTGCCAAGGTGGAGATTGTTGGAGTTAGTGGCTTATATTAACACTAGTGGAGGGCTAAGTAGATAGGAGCGTAGTGAATGTCGTATTTAAGTTTGCGGGGGGATGATTAGGTTGTGGGGGTGCGGGGGCGTAGCCCCCGCGGTACGGTAAGGGTGTACGGGGGTATTACAGTTTTCGTACAAAATCCGTACAGGTCCGTACGGAATCAGTACGCGTCCGTACACATAGGGTTTTGGGTATTTTACTATATATGTATCTCATTGATGTAAACCTATATTACAATTGGAATAATAGCCGCCTCTCTGTGGACGTAGGCAAATTGCCGAACCACATTAAATCTGTGTCTCAACTCTCTCTTAATCTCTTTCTCTTTTTGATTCCATATTGTTCATCATTATTGTGCGCGGTTACAGCAGGTGCAATGGCTGTGGGTCTTAGGACCAATTCTGTGGGATTTTTCAAAACTAAATATAAAGTTCATGTGGAAGGGAAAGGAGGTCGAGTTATGGGGACTGACTGTACCTAGGAATAGGTTTGTGGATTGTAAAGGAATTGTGCAGGGAGTCCAAAATCAGCAATTAGGATTTATTTTGTTCTTAATAAATCTAGGCACTTCCCAATGGGGTCTTAGCTCAGATAACCCAGACTTGCATAGAATAATAGACATTTTTCCATAAATCTTTGAGGAGTCTTGGGGTTTGCCTCCTAGAAGACGACATGATCACCGTATCCCACTCAAACCAGAGACGGGTCCAGTTAGTGTACTCCCATACCGGTATCCTCATTACCAAAAAAATGAAATCGAGAAAATAGTTTCGGGCTTATTAGAGACAGGGGTGATTCGGCCTAGCACAAGCCCATACTTATCACGAAACATGATGGTTCTTGGCGCATGTGTGTTGATTATCGGGCCTTAAACAATATCATAATCAAGGACAAATTTCCTATACCGGTGATCGACGAGCTTTTGGATGAATTGCATGGGGAAAATTTTTTCTCTAAATTGGATTTGAGATCAGGTTACCATCAAATCAGAATGTACGCCGGAGAGGTAGAAAAGACAACATTTCGAACTCATCAACGGCACTACGAATTCCTTCTTATGCCATTTGGCCTCACCAATGCACTGTCAACATTCCAACCGCTCATGAACGATATCTTCTCAAACTTGCTCCGTAAGTTCGTTCTTGTTTTTTTTGATGACATATTAATTTATAGTGCGAATTGGAAGGAACACCTTGTACATGTAAATAGGGTGTTAGAAATATTACGAGAAAACACATTGTTTGTGAAGAGGGAGAAATGTCAATTTGGGTTAGAAGAAGTGCAATATCTTGGCCACATTATTAGCCAAAAGGGGGTAGCCATGGACCCAGAAAAAATAGAAGCAATGATAAATTGGCCCAGCCCTAAAAACGCTAAGGCTTTACGAGGGTTTCTAGGATTGACGGCGTATTACCGAAAATTTATTAGGAAGTATGGTGAAATAGCAAAGCCCTTTACTCAACTATTAAAAAAAGATGCCTTTGGGTGGTCACCATTAGCGAAGCATGCCTTTGAGGAATTGAAGAAAGCCATGACTCGAGCTCCTGTCTTAGCATTACCCGATTTCTCTAAGGGGTTTGTAGTGGAATGTGATGCATGTGGGAGTGAAATAGGGGCTGTGTTAATGCAGGAAAGGCGCTCTATTGCTTACTTCAATTATCAACCTATGAGAAGGAAATGCTTGCACTAGTCAAAGCAGTGCAAAAGTGGAGACCGTACTTATTGGGCAGCCATTTCATTATTCGCACCGATCACCAAAGTCTACAATACCTGTGGCAGCAAGCTATCACTACTACAGCGGAGCAAAAATGGTTGGTTAAATTGCTAGGTTATGATTTTTCAATTAAGTACAAGAAGGGGGTGGAAAATGCGGTAGCAGATGCACTTTCAAGGAGAGCAGAACAGGGAGAGTTGGCTGCCATTTCTCATCCCATACCACACTGGTTGGAGCCCATTCAAGAAGAAGTTGCTACAAAACCACAATTGCAAGAGTTAGTGAAGAAGATTGAAGGGGACGAGGCAGTAGGGCCTTGGGAGCACAAAGGAGGCCTGATTTACTTCAAAAATGGAATATACCTTGAAGGTAACTCAACTCTTATACCTATGATCATTAGGGAATACCATTCTAGCACCCATGAAGGCTTCCACAAAACTATTCATAGAATAAGGTTAGTTTTTTATTGGGTTAGAATGAGGAGCCAGATTCGAATTTTTATACAAGAATGCAATGTGTGTCAATGACACAAAGCCGCTACTACTCATCCCAATGAACTATTGCAGCCTTTACCCATTTCGGAAGTGATTTGGACCGACATCTCTATGGACTTCATAGATGGGCTGCCAACTTCCAAGAGTAAGACAACCATATTTGTGGTAGTTGATAGATTGTCAAAGTATGGCCATTTTACTCCAATTAGCCATCCCTATACAGCCCCTGCTGTGGCCCAAGTTTTTTTTGAAAATATTTTCAAGTTGCATGGAATCCCAAAAACCATTGTGTGTGATCGTGATCCAGCTTTCACAAGCTCTTTTTGGAAAGAACTTTTTTCACAAGCTCTTTTTGGAAAGAACTTTTTCGCCTGAATGGAGTACAATTCAATTTTAGTTCCGCTTACCATCCCTAAACTGATGGTCAAACGGAAGTAGTAAATCGCACCATTGAAATGTATTTAAGGTGTTTTACTAGCTCCAAGCCGAGCGAGTGGGTTCAGTGGTTGCCATGGGTGGAATTTTGTTATAATACAAGTCTACACTCAGCATTAGGGTGCACTCCTTTTCAGGTTGTCTACGGTAGAGAACCACCTACTTTGCTGTCATATGTGCCGGGTACTTCAAAGGTAGCAGCAGTGGAACAACTCTTGGTGGATCGCGACAACATCATTAGAGAGGCCAAGGTGCATTTGAAAGAATCATAAGCAAGAATGAAGAAAATCTATGACCAACACCACCAAGAGAGGGAGTTTAAACTGGGCGATTGGGTCTATTTGAGCCTACAACCTTGTAGACAAATGTTGGTAGCAGTAAGAAAACATTTAAAGTTGTCTCCTAGATTTTATGGGCCATATCAAATTCTGGAAAAAATGGGGGTTGTTTCTTATAAGCTCAATCTTCCCTCCGGTTCCAAAATACATCCTGTTTTCCATGTATCTTTGTTGAAAAAGCAAGTAGGGACAATTGTTGTGGTACAAGACAAGCTGCCGTATGTGGATAATGCAGAGGGAAAGGTGCTGCCAAGGCCTAAAGTGGCACTAGAGTATCGCACCAAGAAGGGAATTACTGAAATTTTAGTACATTGGGAGGGGCTATCCCCTACTGATTCAACTTGGGAGAATTTCAACGACTTGCAACTTCGGTTTCCATCCTTTGTCCTTGAGGACAAGGACAATTTCAAGGGGAAGGGAGTATTACGTACAAGTGGCTAAGGGTTGGTGGATGTGTTAAAAGAGGGGGGGGGGGGGGCAATGCAGTAATTTATTTGCATTAAGTTTGTTAGTATTGGTATTTGATGTATATCACATAGCTTGGTTATTTAATTGCTTTAGGATTACTTATTCTTATTGCTTTAAGGAGATCTTATCCTTATCGCTTTAGGAGTCTTATCTTTATTGCTTTAGGAGTCTTTATCTTTATTGCTTTAGGAGTCATAAGTCACACACATGTGGGACCCTACTTAGCTGTAATTTTGTTCTTTAAATACTACATTGCTATGGAATAAAACATCAGTCAAGAATTTATTCAAACTTATGTTTGAAGAGTTGAGAGCACCTCTAATTGCTTTACCAAAGGAGGTCTAGGATTCCTCGAAAATCCTACCGCTAGAATTTTTTTATTTAATTTCTCCATAATAGGGAAATTAAGGAAAGACGATCCTGGTAATTTTCTAGTTCATAAACCAGTTACGCGTTCGGAGTCCCAACAACGTAACAAAGTGGTATCAGAGCCAGGTTTGATTGGACGCCAAATTTGTGAACATAATGGCTGAGTTTTGAAATTGCGCTAGTGGTGTGGGGTATGCGGCTTTTGCACAAAATGCGGTGCTAACATTGTTTGTTGCTGTTCACGCCGGATTTCACTTTTTATTTCAGCTGAAGTGCTCTTAAATCTGCTAGACGGCTCACCCATTTTTCTTCGGCATTCTTCCACCTTTCTTTGGAGTTCACGTAATTCCATTTTTATTATGAAGTTTTTCACTGTTCTTTGGAGCTCATGCACTAGATCACAACACTTTGATATAGACAATCCTCCATAACTTGAAGCGGTGGATTATGAAAAGTTGGCTCTGATACCACTTTGTTACGTGCTTACGTAACGTGTTGAGAAATAAATAGAAAGATTGATATGGTAGGATTTTTAGGATTTTCGAGGAATCCTAAACCTCCTATGAGCAATTAGAGGATGCTCTCAACTCCTACAAACACAAGGTTTGATTAATTTCTTAATTGATTCTTTATTCATAAATAATGCAGTATTTAAAGACAATAGAAAATAGAGTCTCACATGAGATAGAACTTCTATTTGAATCAAAAGATAAAACATATAAATCTAATCCTACCCAAAGATAAAAGAGATAAATATAACCTAAGAGTCTTTCACACTCAACAATATTAAAATAATAAAACAACTAAAAAACATTAATAAAATAAATAACCTAATAGATAGTACTTCCTAACAGACTCACTACCTAACAATAACTGCACGTAACATTCCATCCCTCTTTGAATCGACCTTGTCCTCAAGGTTGTAGAAATATTGACTCAATATATATATTTTTTTATTTTTTTCGTTTCTTTCTAATGAGCCAATCCAAAACTCCTTCATTCTTTGCTTTCACACCACGATACTCAGAAACAAGATTTAGGTGTGTGGAAATTTGGTGTTGTGCACTCCATGGCTTGGCGGTAGGTTGACAATTGGCATGGTAGTTGGTGGCACATTTGAAATGCTGCATCCGCCGCTTTCTGGATCTGAGGCTAGGATGGATGGATTTGCGGCTAGGCGACGATGGTTTGATTGGACCAACTTTCCATAATCCACCGCTTCAAGTTATGGAGGATTGTCTATGTCAAAGTGTTGGTGATCTAGTGCATGAGCTCCAAAGAACAGTGAAAAACTTCATAGTCAAAATGGAATTAAGTGAACTCCAAAGAAAGGTGGAAGAATGCCGAAGAAAAATGGGTGAGTCGTTTGGCAGATTTGAGAGCACTTCAGCGGAAATAAAAAGTGAAATCCGGCATGAACAGCAACAAACAATGTTAACACCGCATTTTGTGCAAAAGCCGCATACCCCACACCACTACCACAATGTCAAAACTCAGCCATTATGTTCACAAATCCGGCGTCCAATGAAACCATCGTCTCCTAGCCGCAAATCCATCCATCCTAGCCTCAGATCTAGAAAGCGGCAGATGCAGCATTTCAAATGCACCACCAACTACCATGCCAATTGTCAACCTACTGCCAAGCCATGGAGTGCACAACACCAAATTTACACACACCTAAATCTTGTTTTTGAGTATCGTGGTGTGAAAGCAAAGAATCGAGGAGTTTTGGATTGGCTCATTAGAAAGAAACGAAAAAAAAAAAATATTGAGTCAATATTTCTACAACCATGAGGACAAGGTCGATTCAAAGAGGGATGGAATGTTATGTGCAGTTATTGTTAGGTAGTGAGTCTGTTAGGAAGTATTATCTATTAGGTTATTTATTTTATTAATGTTTTTTAGTTGTTTTATTATTTTAATATTGTTGAGTGTGAAAGACTCTTAGGTTATATTTATCTCTTTTATCTTTGGGTTTTATCTTTGGGTAGGATTAGATTTATATGTTTTATCTTTTGATTCAAATAGAAGTTCTATCTCATGGGAGACTCTATTTTCTATTGTCTTTAAATACTGCATTATTTATGAATAAAGAATCAATCAAGAAATTATTCAAACCTTGTGTTTGTAGGAGTTGAGAGCATCCTCTAATTGCTTGTAGGAGGTTTAGGATTCCTCGAAAATCCTACTAGGAGGTCTAGGATTCCTCGAAAGTCCTACCATATCAATCTTTCTATTTATTTCTCAACACGTTACGTAAGCACGTAACAAAAAGCAAGTCGGTCACAGAGTTGAACAACAAGAATGATTCACATGAATGTCATAGGTTGTCAAGATGAACAACTAGAATTATTTTATTGATTAATTCCAAAATTTTAATGTTCTAAACTGACTTTACCCATCAAAGAGAGTGTGAAGATCTTCATCATCGGCTGTGATTGATGCTAGAGGCAAAAGGGTTTGGATCACAATTCAAAAAACCAAAAGAAATTAGCTGATTGGAGATTTCTTCTATATAGGTCTATTTTTTATGTACTTAATTTGCACACCCAATTAATAGACCAAGAATAACTATAGAAGATAATGAGAATTAGCTCGGAAATTTTTTGGCCGAAGATGATTCTAATGCTCAAGTTAATGAAAATGTTTTGTGCCTCTGGCGGGGAATGACTCCAAACAGAGGCAGAACTAGAACTTTTAACTTGAGGGGTACTTGTTTTTTTCTTTTTCTTTTTCTTAAAAAAAAAAAAAATGGGCCAAAAATTAATTTTTAAAGTTGTATATATATATATATATATATCACTACAAAAACCATTTTTTTGGTAACGGACCATTAGTGACGTGTCAAGACCACTAACACATTACTAACGGTTAGTGACATGCCAATTGTAACGTGGGTGACGGGTTAACAATGAGGAAGTCAGTACTAGGATTTTAGTGACATGTCAAATTTTGACACGTTACCAAATAGTAACGTGTCAGAATTTCACACGTTACTAAGATATAGTAACGTACTAACGTGTCAAAATTACCACGTCACCATATTTATTTATTTATTTTTTATTCGATTATCGATATTAAATTTTCCGACTAATTCGAGCTGGTATTTAGGAGTCGCCGCACCTGATATAATCAAGATCTTATCTTATCAATCTCATCAAGAGAACTATTAATAATATCCATCTATCCATCCTAAATTAGAATCATATTCTATAAGCAAGGGTGACGTGGTAAATTTTGCCATGTCATCATATTTATTTATTTATTTTTTGATTTGATTATCGATATTAAATTTTTCGACTAATTCAAGTCAGTATTTAAGAGTTGCCACACCTGATATAATCAAGGAAAATGCTAGGGGTTCTCCCCGTAGGTTCTCCTGGCGTTCTCCCAGTCTTACATAAAACATGATTTAAGAAAAAATAAAATTGTAGTGGCCTCCACACCAGTTTTTTTAGGCATTAGCATCAAATTTGAGGCATTAGCACCAAATTTGTGAGGCATTAGCACCAAAATTGAGGCATTAGCACCAAATTTAGGATGATCAAATCCATTTTGAGTGATATCATCCCTAAAGGGTTAACCTTCCACCCTTAGATTTTAGTTTTGAATCCAAAAACAAGTTTTAAAGTATTAGAACCTAACTATTAACTCATAAAAATTAATCGGTTGGCAAAAAAACGGTATTACAATTTTATTTTTTCTTAAATCATGTTCTATGTAAGACTGGGAGAACGCCAGGAGAACACTATGGGGAGAACCCCTAGCAAACCTCTATAATCAAGGGGGTGTTCGGCAAACACCACCAAGACACGGCACTGTAGCCATTTACACTGTAGCTCATTGCTGGACTGCTTCAATTAACGTGAGGGTGCAGAGTTGTCTACCCGGTAAATGACCATAATACCCTTAAGCAAAGGGTATAGTCCAAAACTGCAGATGCGCGTCAACTCATTGCACTTCTTCTCAGCTGCAAGTTTGAAAAAAATTGATGTCGCCATTTCCTATTCTACCCATTTCCTATTCGCCACAGTGAGTTCTTTCTCCTCCTCCTACACAGGTGACCCCTTATCCTCAGCAACAAACCCATTCCCGTTTCTGCATTTTTTTCCAGTCCCACACTACCTTACTCATCTTCCTCAGCGAGAAACCCCTTCCATTTCCGCCATTCTCTTTGTCATTCCCCCATTCTTTGTGACGGCATATATGAGGATCAACAGGGAAAGAGAATCAACCGCACCATTGCCGGTTTGGTGACTGGGTTCTCTATCTGAACCTGTGGGCCGCTGGTGAGTAAAAACCCTTGCTCTGTATTCTTCGCTCTCCACTTGGTTGTACTCTCCGAGCTGGAAAATTGACTGCCATCTTTTTTTCCTTATGCCTCAGGACAGTACGAGACAAGCACGGGTACATCCTCGGACCAGATCGACGACGAAGGTTAGTCTGTTAAACTTCCTCTCTTTTGTTCAAGCTTGTGTTGTGGTGTTCGTGTGATTGTGGCTGTACGTTTTTTCTGTAAGATTTCTATGTATTAATTGATTTTTGTAACCATGTTGTTTGGGCGAGGAGGATGAAAACCAATATATTTGTAATGGGATGTTTGCAGAGAATGAGAGCTTCTTGCTTGAACTGTAAACTGTTATGTATGTCCATTTTTTTTTCTTTTTCTTTTTATCTTTTATCTTTTTCTTTTGGGGTCTTCCTCTTTACTATGCTTGGTTGCTGAGAAAGTTGCAGAGTAAAAATAAAAATAAAAACATAAAAAAACTTACTGTTTTTCTTCTATTAATTGATTTTTTTTTTCTTTTTTTTGATAACCGTTTTCTTTTTTTAAGAACTCACATGACCTTTTGAGCCAATTAGTTGGGTGAAGCTTAGCTGTGTAATAGATCAAATTTCTTTGGATGAGCGATTAAACCCTCAAAAAGAATGGAAAAAAAAAATTTAATAAATAGCATGAGAGAATCTTAACTCATCTTGCTCTGCTCTCAATTCTTTCAATAAATGCTGATATGAATACAAAGATCCAATTCATCAACAGTACTTTTAGGCATTAACGAACAATGTTAAAAGCTCAGATGAAATATTGAGAATAGAGGGTAAGAGAGAGGATTGGGGAAAGTTGGTTCGTATAGATGGCAAAAAAGCAACTTTGAGTTAGCTGTCAAAGAAAAGAGTAGAAGAATGGGCAAGGAATCTTGAACCTTTTTGTTGTCTTTGTGAGTGAAGGAAAGATGCCATGAGAAGCAGAGCAGGCAGGCATGCATTCTAATTTCTGCTGTGTATGTACCACTCTGTTGTATGTATTTATTTAAGTCATAGTTTTTATAGCCCTGAGAGGTAGGTAGATCTATGAGGAAGTTCATGAGTAGAAAAGGAAGCTCACCTATGCATAAAATGGTCCTCTAGTGCATAGATTGGATTACTACTATCAAGCTACAATAAACAAACAACTTTAAATGAAGAACGGTAACTCTTTTTTTTATTTTTTCCTTTTCTTTTCTTTTCTTTTTCTTTTTCTTACTTGCATGGGTGGGAGGGAGAGGGGACTATGGGGGAGGTCAAAACATTCAAAAAATCCATTGGTGTCGATAACCAGATTGGTACAATTTCTGTAATGGGTCCCATTAAATTTCGCACTCTAGCAAGTTGAGTTTTGTGAGTCAAGGCCCTTTAATACCAAGCTTTGAATTGCTGTAAAAAGCAATCATGGAAAGGTGGTTCCTTCTTTTGATTCTAACACTGTTTCTTTCGGTAGACATGAGTGAGCGATAGAGAGAAGCCCCGGATTCATTGAATTAGTTTTGTATGTTTTTATTTGATTTTATTATTGTTAATACTTATTTATTGTTTGGTTGCTGGGAAAATTTGTGGAAGAGTACCCTCTCATTAGTCGGCACAGCATTGATATTGTTTGCAATACGCATTTTAAGTATTGCCTATATGGTAAGATGAACGACGGATATCATGGTCTATCTTGAATGTAGTGGCATTGTTTTGTAATTTTAATAGGGTATTCAAAATCATTAATAAGGATGTTGCTTATCTTTTAGTATGGTGGGTATAATCTACGATCACGCCTAGTGACACAACCACGCCAAGTGACACATCCACAGGTAAGCAATCTTTTGAAACCATCATTTTACTTAGATTGCAAGTGTTTCTGTTAAGACATAATTCCAACACAAATATTTTGTTACGTACATTAGTTTAAGCTTATTGTCAAACATTGTATATAAATGTATTCGTAGATGTCTTACTGTACTACACCACGCAAGTCCCCACGAAAGGTGGGTAAGGGTGTCCCATCCCCTGTAGAGGTTCCTGACCCTCCTAGCAATCAAAAATGGGAACGAGAGCATGAGCAAAAATTGCTTGATATTCTCATGACTCTCCAAGAAGAAGGTCTCCGACCATCTTATGGGCCTGGAGTAATACCTCGCATAACCAAAAAACTCAACAAACGGCTGGTGGATGGCAGTAGTTACGTAGGATCCCAAGTATCTCGGAAGATTGGTCATTTTAGAGATTTGCACAGGGATTACACCCAACTGAAAAATCAACAACATGGTACGGAGTATGGATGGGATGACGATCAGTAGATGGCTGTACTGAGTCCCGATCAGTGGAAGCATTTTCGAAATGTATGACGGTACAATTGACAATACATTATTGTTATTCCAATTGCCCTATATATACGGTACTAATTGTTAAATGTTTTTATTTGTTATTCTTGCAGACACCAAGTTTGTATAAGTACTAAAAATTCCGGAATGGTCCACCTTCGAATTGGGATAAATTATGCGCCGTCTTTGATGGGTCAACGGCCACTGGCAAGTTGCAGTATGCTAGCACACAATCCCCTCCCTCTGCGAGTAGTGATCGGCACGTGGATCTCAATATCCCACCCGCAATCGTGGATCTGACGTGAACCCCATCCATGTCCCCAACAAGTGTCACGAGATAAAGGAAAGGCAAAGAGGCACGCATCTCCGACGCATTCATCGCGGAGCAGCAAGCATTCATCATCAATTGGCCCGGAAGTTTTTCAAATGGTTACGAACAAGTTAACTTTCTTGCAAAACAGCTATGAAAAGAAATGTAATATCTAGGGCTGGGCACGGGTCGGTTCGTGCGGGTTTCGGCCCGTTCGGCCACCCGACCCGTGCCCCTCGGGCTGAGAAATTTTCAACCCGTGATATGAAAGAAAAGGTGGAAACCCAGCGGGTATTTAGGCGGTTCGGGGCAGGTTTTTTTGGTCGGGTTGGTTGGGTTGATCGGCAGATCGGATATTTTTACGTGATTTTCATTTCAACGATCAAGAACAAAATTTTAAAAAATAAAACAAAAAATGAAAGGAGAAAGTGACGATGCAGAAAGGGCAGCAGGAACCCTTGTGCCTGATTGATTTCTGGATGCAGGAGACGGCGAGGGAGCTCGCGGATGCTACCGCCGCCGGAGCACTCCAGCAACCTTGAGATCGGCAGCTACCTCTTCGATTTCCTCTTCGCGGCTCAGGAACCCTTGTAAAGGGTCGTGGAATCGTTCACGTGAAATGGAAAAAAATTGTCCTCTGGTTTTTAATCTTCTGACTTCTGTGCTTCACGCCTGCCCTCTTCCCTTTTCCCTCCCTTTTTTTTTTTTTTAAAGGCTGGCGCTTCACATGAAATGGCAGACACGTTTGACGTCCCTCTTTTTTTTTTTTTTTAAAGGCCGGCGCTTCATGTGAAATGGCAGAAAATTGTCCTCAAATATCAGACGCAAAGAGCTCAGAAAGAACCTTTTCTTCTTTCTCTTCCTCCTTTCCATTTTTTCCATAAATATACCGTGATATATTATATTATACGTACTTTTAATATATATATAAAATAATATATATTGCGAGAGTGGGTGAAAATAGGAGCCAAGCTATGTAAGACAGCCCTGCAAATCATTGTAACCCATGTGCTGAAATGAGCCACCTTTACATTCTATATGTTCCTACGAAAACACTCTCTACTCCCTCCCTTTTTGAGAAAAAAAAAAAAATCTTAGCATTCTTTCTCTGTCTCTTCTCTGTCAGACTGTGTGAGCTTTTCTTGTACTGTTTTCGTGTTCTCATAGACTTGCTCTGCTTCACGCCTGTCCTCTTCCTCTTCCCATTTCCCAATTTCTTTGTTGTGCTCCTTTCCTTTTTCTTTTATTCTCCCTCTCACAGACTTGCTCACCCTATCCTCGAACCCAGTTGGAAACTCGGAGCAACCTGATGACGGAGAACAAGGCCTTGGCCTCCAGCCCCAGCTCCGAACTGCATGCTAGCCAGTGATAATGAAGGGTGGGTGAGGCCGTGAGGGAGAGGGACTGAGGTCTGAGGGTCTGCGTCTCTGCGGCTCGAAATGTTCAAACAAAAATGTGAGTCGTGTGAGGAAAGTTCTGGGGTTTTTTTTTCAAGATAAGCAGATATGCGGGTATATTCGGGGCGGGGCGGGTATCCGTCCAAAATTTTTTATTAAACCCGAGACCCGATCCGATCCTCTCGGATTTTGAGATTTTCAACCCGAACCCACGAAAAAAGGCCTAAAATCCGCCCAGATCGGGACGGCTCGTGGAGGGCCGGCTCGGGTTGGTCAGATCGGGCGGGTTCTACCCACCCCTAGTAATATCAATGACTGTGGACATTCACGTACAGCCACTCCCACGCAAGAGGCCCCCCTTGCCCAATCACCTTCGAAACTTGTCATGGACAGAGTTAACAACTTCGTATCGACTGAGATGTAATTGCCTCTGGATTCGTATCTTCGGGTGTGTGAGGACCTCAAAAATGAAGGTTGGGCAAGGATAGTCTATAAAATGAATGACTACGCATTCCGCGGGTGGCTACTAAAGCAGATTCGGCCCGGAGATACTTGAGCACCTCAACTCAGAAACTTTATTTACATTTTAGCTTATCGTCTCTCTTTGAATATGTTGTTGACAACTATGTTCTTAATAGTATGTATGTGTTTTAATTTTTATTTTCATGACACTTTGGTTGCTTAATGACTATGTGTATGTTAATAATGTTCGTATTTAAATTAACGCTGAATGGTTGTTAATTCGGTTTTAGTGTGTTGGATGATAGGTTTAATATATACCAACAAAGTGTGTTTGTTGCATAAGTTGTTTACTTTAATTTACTTTAATGTTGCATGTAAGGATTGCTGAACAACTAAATGTGATGTTATGCATTTGGTTTTAGGTTTATTATTGCTATGAATGAGCCTGGAACATCGGTTGGGAACGTTGGGTTCACTACCTCGGAGGATACTGTCTATCGATTTTCCGATTTGGACTCAGAGGGCTCAAACTCTCGAGATGATGACGACAGTGGTACGGATCCACAACTTATGGAAGAGTTAGAGAAGCTGCTACTCCGCATGTTAGAACTAGTGGAAGAATATTGTAAATATTTAGCACACCCAGAGATAGTGAGGGTAGCACGTAGACGACAAAGGGATTCAAAGTTAACTGGCCCTATGTGGGTCCACTGGGTGCTTACCCATCAGAACGAAACTACATGCTACGAGCGATTTCAGGATGTCGCCAAGGACATTCTTAAACTTGTGCAACACTTTGAAAATGAATGGTTTTCTACGAAGTAGTCGCTACGTGAAGATAACGGAGCAAGTAGCTGCATTTTGCCTAGTTATGGCACATGCCCACAAGCAAAGGGACGTAGCTGATAGGTTACAACGCTCGTTGGACACAATAAGCAAGTATGTTAAAACAGTTGCGACCGCGATGTGCTACCTTAGGAAAACAATCATACAACCACTTGCAATGGAGGTGCCTCACCCGTACATTAGGAGAAACAACTTCTACTACCCGTGGTTTGCAGTAAGGCGCTATTAACCTTAGCACTTAAGTATTTTGTTCTTTAAACTACGTAGGATAAAAAATTAGTGTATTATATATATTGGTTTTTTTTTAAAAAATTAATTAATTTTTGTTGCACTTTATATTATATTATTGTTGATAATAGAATATATTTATTGTTTTTAGGATTGTATTGGGACGATTGATGGCACTCACGTAACTGCAAAATTGTGAGGTGACAACAGTGTGCCATATCGAGGGCGAAAGTCAACCACAACACAAAATGTCATGTGCGTGGTGGACTTTGACCTATACTTCACATACGTCTATGCCGGTTGGGAGGGTAGTGCACATGACTCGCGGGTTTTTATCGAGTGTATTAATGACCCCAATGTCCGCTTTCCCACCCCAGTCGGAGGTACGCCATTTTCATTGAGTGAATTAACGTTGTACCTTGTATGTCTTACGAAAATGTGTTTAGTTTTGTAGATTATCATTACTTAGTGGATTCTGGGTATGGTTGCTTCAAGGGATTTCTACCCCCACACCGGAATGAACTATACTATCAGGAAGCTTTTCGTAAATCGGGGGTCAAACCGAGGAATGCAATGGAGTTGTTTAACTAAAGGCACTCTTCGCTTCGGTCAATTGTTGAAAGAACGTTCGGTATATGGAAGGCTCGATTTAATATATTCGAAGATATGCCCCCGTATCTGATTGAGAACCAGCGACTATTTGTGGTAGCGTGTTGCGTAGTTCACAACTTTATTCGTAAGGACGAAGGTCAAACTGATCCATTATTTAAGGAAGCTCTACAACAGATGTACGGACAAGATTGGGTCGATGTGTCAGTGCGTAATAATATGTTAAGGACCCAGTACGTGGAGCCAGGACTACTGCTAGACCGGACGAAGGCAAGCAAGGAATACATGGTTGCGTACCAGGCCGCGGTGGCAGAGCACATGTGGAATACAATTAATTCTGGATAGCGATGGAGATATTAGCACATGTGGAGTACATTTCATTCTTGATAGTTTCAGGATAGTTTGTGATATGTTATATCGTTTATTAGTTTGTTTTATTGAATATTATTTATGTTTTGGACAAAATTTGTATTTGGAATCGTTTGTTATATCGTCTATTAGTTTGTTTTTTTGAATATTATATATGTTTTGTAAAATTTGTATTTCGATCAATTTGATATATCGTTGATTAGTTTTTATATTTTTTTAAAATCATTTTTGTTATATCGATTCATTTGTATTTCGATTAGTTTATATATCGTTTATTAGGACATCATACTAATTATCATATGCGGAGCGTATTTTGTTGATAAAAAGTGTCATATAATTAGCACACACAGTAGTAAAACTGTGTATATATATGATATGTTTCTGTATTTGAACCATAGTAATACCAAAGTATTCAACTACTAATAGGAAAAGAAAATAATAAACTATTCTAAGAGAAATGTTTCAATAATCTTGGCCTTAACATGATTGCCCAAAAATATACACCGGCAGATTTGACATATTCCGTTAATGTTAATCCTAATAAATAGAAATATTATGACTTCTCCGGGGTGAACAGTGCACAGGTGAATAGTAAAGTAGACTAACATATCCAACGGTAGAGTAACATATCTAAAATGGCAACATACGTTTACAATTACAGCCTGATGATCCACCAGGAAGTATGATTGGGGCCAACAAAATTCTTAGGAGTAATGCACCTAAAGCAACTATACTGAACTGCAGCCGCCTAATTGTTGCATCTTTGTTGTGAATTTCATGACATAACAATTCATTTTGTGCAGCTAACGCAGGTATACGATCGCAACAACCTTCACATAATGGGGCGTCAAACCATTCAAAAAACTTGCAGTGCTGTTCACCTGTGCCATATTTCGGACATCCAAAGAAGCGTCTACCAGGATTTTTTTTTGACCGCCCGCAGTAGCAATGTCGGGTTTTGTTGAGATTGTGTGTGGAAGCAGTGGATGGGGTTTCCGACATCTACAATGGTCAATAATAAACCTCAACAAAGCGCTAATGGTGCGATTAATATAACAAGACGATAGCAAATTTGCGATTAATATAATTGAAAAATGTCATGAAGTAATTAAAAAAAAAAAAAACTCTTGCAAAGCAGCATAGTAGATTTCATAAATTTCATACTATTATTTTTAAACTTATTTTCCTTTAAAAAAAAAAAAAAANATTTGACATATTCCGTTAATGTTAATCCTAATAAATAGAAATATTATGACTTCTCCGGGGTGAACAGTGCACATGTGAATAGTAAAGTAGACTAACATATCCAACGGTAGAGTAACATATCTAAAATGGCAACATACGTTTACAATTACAGCCTGATGATCCACCAGGAAGTATGATTGGGGCCAACAAAATTCCTAGGAGTAATGCACCTAAAGCAACTATACTGAACTGCAGCCGCCTAATTGTTGCATCTTTGTTGTGAATTTCATGACATAACAATTCATTTTGTGCAGCTAACGTAGGTATACGATCGCAACAACCTTCACAGAATGGGGCGTCAAACCATTCAAAAAATTTGCAGTGCTGTTCACCTGTGCCATATTTCGGACATCCAAAGAAGCGTCTACCAGGATTTTTTTTTGACCGTGAAGTTTGAATGCATGAGACCAAGCCGCAGTAGCAATGTCGGGTTTTGTTGAGATTGTGTGTGGAAGCAGTGGATGAGGTTTCAGACATCTACAATGGTCAATAATAAACCTCAACAAAGCGCTAATGGTGCGATTAATATAACAAGACGATAGCAAATTTGCGATTAATATAATTGAAAAATGTCATGAAGTAATTAAAAAAAAAAAAAACTCTTGCAAAGCAGCATAGTAGATTTCATAAATTTCATACTATTATTTTTAAACTTATTTTCCTTTAAAAAAAAAAAAAAAATTAACAAGAAGAACAAAGAAGAGCATGACACCAAAAAAACATTTGGAAATGATGGTTGACATATGAAAAATTAAGCAAACCTTCATTTTCGAGATTGATCGAGGAGATGTCTGGAGTGACTGTATGGAGCTCTCCATTATTATAACTGGCAAACACCACACCGTAAACACAATTGAGAGGCAAGAACTTTCAAATATGGAAGAGTGAACCAATAGTGGCTTGTACATGAGTTTTTTAACTCACTTTACATGAAGAAGAAGCTGTTGTGGGTTGCTTTTGGTACAACAGTGGGTTTGCCGAAGAATGAAAATGGAGGGTATAAGCGTTCAATGTGCAGTGGGTTGCTCTTGGTTTTTTTGTCCCTTTTTTGTAAGGTTCGAAGAAGGAAAATGGAGGGTATCCTTGGTTCAAAGTGCAGTGGGTTGTTTTGGTTCAGAGTGATGTTTTGGAGTTATTAAGAAATTGAGGGTATTATGGTAATTTTTTAGGAAAAATCAGGCTGGCGCATGTCATGTAAGACTGGCCAAAATCAGAGGACACTGTTCAGTGAACAGTGTCCTGGCACGTTGAGGAACCCGCATGAAGTTGCCGAACAAGCCCAAGATCTTATCTTATCAATCTCATCAAGAGAACTACTAATAATATCCATCCATCCATCCTAAATTAGAATCATATACTCAGAGAGATACTAATAATCTAACAAGTAAAAATGTCTCTATACATCAATATTGTTAATAAAGAAATATAGATCCAAATATATATAAACAAAACATAAGAAAAATACAAGTTCAAAATGACGTGGCAAATACGTGACTAAAAAAAAACCACCTCCTCCGTCAAATCCAAGTGATCGGACATCATAGAGATCGCTAACTTCTCCGTACTAATTGGAAATAATAAAAGAAACAAATAATAAATGAGAAACATGATAGAATATCAAACGTAGCCAACACATAGAATGAAATAAATAAAATTCTAGGATCTCCATTATTGTTCAAAGGTAGCCAACCCAACTAGTTTCAACAAATTTTCAAATACGCTAAGATTACATATGCAAATATCCAACTAGCAGTCACAACCAAACCAACCAAGAACTTCTCCGCACCAAATGTATATAATAAAACAAACAAAAAAATAATCAATGAGAAGACATGGTACATATATAAAATGTAGCCAACACAAATAATGAAATAAATAAATTTCTATGATCTCCATTATTGTTCAAAGGTAGCCAACCCAACCAGTTTCAACAAATTGTCAAATACGCTAAGATTTTATATACAAATATCCAACAAGCAGTCACAGTCAAACCAACCAAGAACAACCAAGTTCTAATGATAATGCACACAAAATAATAAAAAAAATATAAATTTAAGTGGTGCACATATACGTATCGCGATATATGTAAAACCACGGTCACAATGCACTTTGATAAACGTGACTTTTGTCCAGCTGGGGTCTATTGTTGGGCTTCATTGTGATTGTCCTCTACACATACTATGGTTTAATATGTGTTATATACATCCATGTAGTTTTAGAAATACATGCACAATATTTGATTATTGTACCAAATTATTAACAGTTAACATGATAGTCATTTACACTAGATAATTGTGTTATTAAATGATAAACAAAAATAATATATTGTTACCTAATCAGTTATTTACAGATGATCTAACAATGACACGTGCAGGGGAAGCCCTATCATTAGTCACCTTCGGCTCGGAGTTGACATGTCTAAACCCCTCAAGCACATGAATTCTGGCCTCATATACTGCCATCTGCATAGCAACTTGCGTAGTAATCACTGTAATAATCGCCTCCCTCTGCTGGGCCAATATCTCATTCATCTGCTGATTGTGTTGCTCCCTTTCCGCTTGAATTGTACTTTGAATCATTTTGGTCACTATTGCGCTTCCCAGATTCTGAGACCTTGCTTGGGACGGTGTATAATATGAATGGATATTGCCCCGCATGGGTAGAATATTTTTACTAACACCGCGAACAAGACCCGCATATTCAGGCTTATTGCCGTGAGCCTATGTGTACACGTCGTTCGATGCCCACCGAAACGTCCCTTGGGGTCCATCTACCAATTCTATAGGGTCAGACTCTTGTAGCCGCTCCATCATTAATTGTACACTTCTTGAAAAAGCTCGACAGACCAACTAATTTTTCTGCGTGAAATTTGGATACGTACACTGAAAGATTGAATTGGAGATTACTCTAACAATGTTTAATTAAGTTCTATGTATTTTGTTAACTTTATATGTTGTTAGTTAACTTTGTAATGTTGTGTTGAGTTGTGTGGCTGAAAGTTGTCCATGTGTAAACTTCCTAATCCTATTGGATGTACTCCCATGTATAAAAACTTGCTTGTTAAGAGAAAAACATGATTGAACTCATATCCAAGTTCAATCATGTACATCCCATCATAATTGTTTACTGTTGATTGAAATTGGCGGCAGCCATTCGAATTTATTTCCTTACCCCCTAGTAAGGAAATAAAGTTTTTTAGTGTTTTACTGGTTTGACATTTATGGATGCAAATTTGTTTTCTAATTGGCCAAACAAGGTATTGTATTAGATTTTTCTAGTGTACCTTCTTTAGTTACTCTATCAACTAAGACGGTTATATATAGATATTATTGCGGATATAAGTGATCTTGTCATAAAAAGCGTAAGTTGAAGGTTTCTTTTTTTGAAACAACTCGATGGGGATATGGGAAGAGAGCAAGCCTTCTAATCGTTCCAAACCAGCTTCTTTAGCTCAGGTATCATTGTCTTTTTCTTAACCCTAATTATATTCTTTTACATTTCTTTTTTTTTAAAAAAAAAAAATTTTTCTAGGTGTTTTAAAGCATTCTCATTTATTTTTACAGGAAATACAAACAATGCATTATTTTGATTGGTCGAGCTACATGCAGGTTCGTGATAAGAATATGTTTTGTTTTCTTTGTGTTTTTTTTTTTAAAAAAAAAATTACCGAAAAACCATTATGACTGAATTTTTTTCATTATTTATATGGATTAGCTTTTGGATAATTAGTGTTTCTTGATTAGGCTTATTATTGTCCTGGAGCTATGCAGCCCCCATTTTTTGCGTCAACAGTTGCTTCTACAACTCCCCACCCCTATCTATCAAGAAGCCAGGTAAATATAGCTATTCTTTGGATCATGTAGATGCATATATTATGTACAAGATATAAGGTTCTTGTTTTCTTGTTGGTTATGTTTCAGCATTTGTTGATCTCACCATATGGGACGCCGATTCCATACCCTGATTTATTGCCTCTAGGGGGAGTTTATACTCATCCTAATATGACCACCGTAATCCTAGTCACTTATATATGCACATTGCTACTGCTTATAAATATTGTGAAGTTTATGAATTTGTCATCTAAGTTTGTTACTATATCTTATGTAGACTCCAAACCCAGTACATGTCAATGTAGAGTTGGAAGGGAAGGGCCCCTATGAAAATGATCAAGTTTGTACTAAAAAATCCATGGAAACTCCTAGAAGCGCAGGCAATAATGGTGCTTCACATTGTTTCTCTTATCCTCTTGTTAATAATGTTGAGAGTGGTAATAAGGTTACATTAGATGCAATTGATAAGAATAATGAGAAACAAGTACATTATATAATGCTTCAATAGGATTTGGTTTCTCAATTGATCAATTTGGTGTTTTATGTATGCATATGCCCTAATCATCAAAATATTTATTTATAGCATTAGCTTTACATTGCTCAGTTGATATGTTGTTCTATATTTTTTTTCTTCTTATGAAACCATGCCTATCAATATAGGATTCTATTGGAAGTAAGAAAAGAAGGCCAAATGGTTGCAAATGGTATATTTTTCAGTTTCAACCTAAATGATTCTTGCTTATATTGCTTTGGTTGTGATGATTTTGTACTTACTATAACTTTTGCAGGAGCTGATGCACAAAGTCACACTATTAGGGCCATTTGGTGAAGTTTCAGTGCCTCTTGCCTCATTACCACTTGTGATGGGATCTGAATATGTAATGCCTGAGCAATTGATGCAGATACTAATGTTAGAGGTTCCCTCGCCCCCCCCCCCCAAGTTCATAATTGTTTCACATTCTTATTCTCAATGTAAAGCATTTATATGTTTCTTCTAAAGAAAATGCTACACTTACTAAAATTTCTCCATAAAATTCATTTTCCAACTGATGTTTTAACATTCCATGAGATCTATTATTTTGGAAAATGTGTGACCATATCATGAGATGGTGACACATCAGTTGGAAACCAATTTTAGGGAAAAAATTTGGTAAGTGTAACATTTCTTTGTTTCTAAATAGGAGAATATATTACGTGTTAAAAGTTGGCAATGGGGTTCTTATGACCTAACAATTCTCTGCTTATATAGATCCAAATGATGACGAGCCGTTCGTCAAAGTTCTCCCTCAAATTGGTTAGTTAGTCTTTACACTCTTTTATTAATATCATTGAGTTTCTTTTTTATAGTAAATTTTACTCATTAGTTGTTGATTGTCGTTTAATGAATGTCGTGATTCTAATCTTGTTCCGATCTGTTGATTGGCTGATTATACTTTTTTTTTTCTCATCTAGATGGAAATGAAGTTGTCTAATTTAGAGTTGGAAGACAAAGATGACAATGATGTGCAATGCAATAAAAAAGAAGCAGAACCGAAGGTGGGAATGAAGTTTAGTTTTGAAAAAGAACTAAAACTATATTATAGGAGGTATGCTCAGCAATTGGGGTTTGGGGTGACATCTCGATCAAGTAAAACTAATCCAGATGGGAGTCATAAGTATGTCACCCTTACATGTGCTCGTTATGGCAAGAAACAAACTGATGCAATTAATATTGAGAAGTCAAATCCGACAACGAAAACTGGATGTAAGGCCAGGATCAATGCATTGTACAAGGATGGAGCATGGTGTTTGATTACTGTTATTGTGAACCATAATCATGCTTTAAGCCTTAGTAAATTGATATTTTATCGATGCAATAGGAGGATAGATAATACTGTGAAAAGAAGGCTTGAATTAAACGATATATCTGGGATAGTTGTGAGTAAGAACTTTAACTCTCTCATTGTTGAAGGTGGAGGGTATGAGAATTTGTCATTCATAGAGAGAGATTGTCGGAATTTTATTTACAAGGCAAGACGTCTTTGGCTTGGCAGAGGAGGTGCTAGAGTACTTTATGACTACTTTACTAGAATGCGAGAAATGAATGATGGCTTCTACGCTGTGATGGATTTGGATGACGACTCTAGGCTAAGGAATGTGTTCTGAGCTGATGAACAAAGCAAGGCTGCATATGAGTATTTTGGGGATATGGTTACATTTGACACAACATATTTGACCAATATATACAAAATGCCATTTGCTCTTTTCGTGGGAGTGAATCATCATGTTCAGTCAATACTTTTGGGGGCAGGATTACTATCAGGTGAGGATACAACCATATTTGTTTGGTTGTTTGAAACATGGTTGAAATGCATGAACGGCCGAGCTCCACTTGCAATAATAACAAATCAAGATAAGGCTATGAAAAGTGCAATTGCACAAGTTTTTCCTAGAGCCTGACATAGATTTTGTTTATGGCACATTATGAAAAAATTCCCAGAGAAGTTAGGATCACATGCTCAATACAAGTGTGGCTTGAAGAGTGCCATACAAAGTGCAATCTACGACTCTTAAACTTGTGACGAATTTGATAACAGTTGGCAATGTGTACTTGAAAATTAGGTATAATCTTTGGGATAATACATTGTTGTGTTGGTTATATAGTGAGCGGGCTCATTGGGTACCAATGTATTTAAAAGATACATTTTGGGCTGGAATGCAAACTACACAATGAAGTGAAAGTATGAATGTTTTTTTTGATAATTATGTGCATTCCAGGAGCACGTTGAAAGAATTTGTTGACCAATTTGACAATGCTTTGATGAGAAAGGCTGAGAATGAGAAAATATTTGATTTCGATTCTTTTAATGCCATCATTCCCTGTATATCTCATTTTTCTATTAAGAAGAAATTTCAAGAACTTTACACCAATGCAAAGTTCAAAGAAGTTCGTAAGGAGTTCAGTTGCTTGATGTATTGCCATTGCTCACTTATTAAAAGTGAAGTTACAATTTATACTTACGAAGTATCTGATGAGGTAACAATTGATGATTACACAAAAGAACGAAATTTTTGTGTTTACTTCAATGGAGATGAAACTGAAGTTAAATGCACTTGTGGGTTGTTTGAATGTAGATGAATCTTGTGTAGGCATGCCCTTTCTGTGTTGACCTTAAAGAAAGTTAAATCTTTGCCCATAAAATATTTTCTTGACCGATAGAGGAAGGATTTGAAGCGCGCATATACTCTTGTTGAGAGTAGTTATAATGCCTTCAATTGTAACCCTGATGCCTAAAGATACGATTGCTTGGTGAAAAAATTTAATGAATTAGCAACGCTTACATCAACCAGTGAAGACCATTACATGGATGTCATGCATTGTGTAGACATGTTGCTAGCGAAATACAAGTGCTCAAGGTATGAACCCAGTCCACCCTTCCATGAAATTCCACGTGCATCTTCCAAAAGTAATGAAGCCATTGATGGTGTACTAGTGAAAAGTACTAAGGTTCTTAGTCCTATAGTGGTAAAATGTAAAGGCAAGGCACCATTCAAAAGAAAGGTGTCTACAATTGAAAAATTCGTGATACAAGCAAAAAAGAAACAACAATGTGACAACAATGCCAACAAGAAGAGGGGAAAAAATCAGGTTGCTTATTTTTCTTCCTTTTACGGGAGTTCACTTATTCTTGCTAAACACATGATCACATACAAACATTTCAAGTATATTATAACACACTTGGTATCTTTTTAAATTGAAGGCTTGCCAAGGAATCCAATAAAGGGAAGTGAACACAAATGAAGCTCTATTGGCTTCAATAACTGATATTCAATATGATCGCATAATTGGAACACGAGATACTCCTTTTAGTAAGGTAAACACATGTGAAGCTCCCTACTATTGTCAAATTACATTGTTATGTCGTTGTCATTCTCCTTTTTCCATTTATTTTATTCTTTAATAACTTAGAACGGTTTTTTTGTTTTGCTAACTTACTAATTTGTTTTGTTGCAGGATACAGGTTTCAACCTATTTGAATAGACAATTGAGCATGTTGTTTTTTGTTTTTGAAAGCATTGCTCTTTTTTGTTTAGCTAGTGCTTTTAGTACATGTTAGAAGAATTTTTTGGAAGCATTGCTCTTTTTTGGCTGATGGTGATGTATAGTTTTTGCAAGTGTGGAATAGTTGGAATGGTGCATGGTTTTTGTAAGTGCTGTGTATGGTTTTTGTACGCGTTAAATAGATGCAAGCCGTTACACATGTGGAATGGTGTATGGTTTTTGTAAGTGTCAAATAGATGTAAGTCACTTCTGGCTACAACAGCAACCTATATATTTACTGTATCCTTCAGGTATTTCCAAATCAATTGTTGACCAACATTGAAATAATTATTACACTAACTTTTGAATTGGATAGAACATTGATAGAATTTAATTTTCTATTTTATTTTCCATAGATGAGTGTATGATTCATCCGTTTATGATATTAAAGAGCTGAAGAGCTTCATTGTGATCGAACTCATTAACCAGGTATGTCCTAGTTTTTGAAATTGTGGAGGGCTATAAAATGTAAATTGGTTGCAACATGCATTCAGAAACTGAAAGGGAAAATTTATTTGTAACGGCATAAGTATTTTTATTATGGGGATTCATTAGAATATCTACATTGAAAAATATACAAAAAGTTATTGTATGCAGAAAATGGGAGGAAATCACATGTGGTATTTAATTATTTGCACATTGTTTGATGTTTAACAGCTTAAATGCTATTTCATGTATATGTTGACTTTTGACATTGAAAAGTCTTGGCATCATCAACATGCAGCTTAGTCTATGCCGTTAGGAAGTTTCAATTTGTATGTAATTATGCAAGTCGATCAAAACCCAGTAAGAATATTGATTTGGTTTTTTGTTGTTGGTACTTAGTAGTGCTGCTATAGTCATAAAAAATGTACTAATTCTCCATGTATCTTTTACCTTTCTTCCAGGTTGATGTAGAGATTTCATTCAGAACAATTGAGTTGCAGAAAGCAAAAAAATCTAAACCAATCCGCAAGCAGGTCCCATACAATCTTCTTCTTTGCCTATCTAATATCTTTACCAAAAATTCAAAGCCTTGAACTCTTTTATTTATTTATTATTAAATTTTTTAGTAAATATATTATAAGTCATTGAGTCACCACGCCAAAATTAAAAAATCTGATTTTTTTTTTTCGAAAATTTACTCAATGGGTTAATCGAAATGCCAATAAAATCTCTACCGTTAGATTTTTGTAACGCCCGTTAGTTCCAATCAAAATGCACTATTTTGCCACATTAGCATAATAATTTTTTTATTAATTTAATTTTAAAATTATTTTTTTTTGTTTAGAAAAAAAAAATGAAGGGGTGGCTGGAAAGCCATCCCTTCCTCTCTGTTTTTAGGTTTTTAATTTTTGCATGGTTATGTGAGCATTTGTGGTCGTTTTGGATTTGATTTCGACGGGTATTTCTTGTTTTGGTGATTTGTCGTTTTGCTTTATGGGTATTTGATATTTTTGGTATTCTATGTTTTATTGTTGAGAATATGTTAGGATAGAGACCGAAGTGTATGTTTATGTTCTTTTGGATTGGTCAAATGTTATACTATATATTTGAGTGGCAATTTACTGATTTTTGTTTCCTTGGGCTGGTTTTTGGACCGGTGATGGCTTAGATGGTAGAGGTAGATCATAGATGATGATGAAAAGGCCAAGGGTGCAGAGATGTTCAGACATTGGAGTGGCTCTTGAAAGCATGCTTTGTTGATTGTGGTTTCTTCTTCCATCAAGAGCAAGTCTTTCCCAATTCTGTTCAGGTCATGAAGGGTGTAATTTTTTGTTTTTATTTTTTTATCCTTTTGCATGATTGCAGTGGAAATTGTGGTTTGGACCTATTCTCTTACTAGCTTTTGCCTAACAGCTATTGTTTGTAAAAGTTATTCCCAACTATTCTGTATTGTGACAACTCTCATAATCTTAGTGGGAAGAAGAGATTGTATTCAAAAAAGGTTTCAGATTTTATTGGAAATTTAAAATGAAGAAGAAATATTTTATTTGCAGTATGTGCAACAAAATATACTAATTATCCCCCAGTGGCAGATCTAAGATGGATTTTGTTGAGTATACAATTTAAGTCCCAATGCAGCTATTTTCAAGTCAAAGGCATTGAACATTAAACAATTAACAGTTTCTTAATTAATGTAAATGTGGCTTTTAATGACCTTGGGCTTAGGAAATTTGGCAATGAATAGAGTTCCACATTTTTCATAAGAGAGAAAGAGCGTGTAAAATTAAATATGAACCGTTTAAAAAATTACTGTAATTTTTGTTTACAGCACCTAAGCCATATGACCTTGGCTGGTTTTGCTTTCATAAAAGAAATAATCTCTCATAGCTTGTCAAATAAATCACTATGTAGAAAATAGATTTGCTTTCATAAAAGAAATGATCTCTTATAGCTTGTCAAATAAATCACTATGTAGAAAATAGATACATAGAAGAATGAGAAAGTAAAAACACCATTATTGCAATATGCAGAACAATCAAAATGTCAAGAATTAGGAGAAATAAATATACTTCTAACCTGCTGATGCTTTAAGGCATAATTCATATAGGTACATCACTCTCTTTTTGGATAACTCAATTCTGTTCAAGTCTTGTTTTGGTGACTGGTTATTTCTTGAGAAGAAGTGAACAACCTACTGCTAGTAATTTAGAGAAGTAGATTTTATTAATATTATTTTATAAGGGGACAACAATCTCTTTCTTTTTGGATAACTCAAAGATGGAGAGAAAAAAGTGGGGTTTTGTCTTGTTTTACTTTCTTTATTTGCTTAAATCTTTTTTTTTTTTTTCCTTCTATATTGTACTGTTTTCACATTTACAATTGTTTAATTTTATGTGTAAGATCTTGCAATCAGAAAGACACCAACCAAAAAAAGAACACAAAGATGAGTACTTTTAAACATAGAGTGTCATGTCCATCCTCAAAATACTGAAAAAGTGAGAAGTTTCACAAACCTTCCAAGTCAATTTTAGCATAATAAACTCGTACAACAATACATAATTTGAAACTACAAACTAGTAGCATCGTCAACCAAAATCAACAACATTGCCCCTAAGCTCCAAGACCTTCCAACAGGTTCCATCATTCATGAGATAGGTACCTACTGTGGTCGGAAGTGGTGGCGTCTATCTATTCAACGCTTAATAAAACCATACAAAAACCATTCCAGAAGTTTAGTACTTACAAAAACCATACACTATTCCAACTATTTCATACTTGCAAAAACTATACACCATTCCAACTAAGTGATACTACAAAAACTATACACTACCATTAGACAACTACATACTCAAAATGTAGTATCATCTACTAAAAGCACTAGTTGAACAAAAAAGAGTAGTGCTTTCAAAAATAAACAAAACAGCATGTTCAATTGCCTAGTCAAAGAGGTTGAAACCTGTATCCTGCAGCAAAACAAATTTATTAAGTTAGCAAATTAAACAAACCTGTGTAAATTATAAAAAGCTTTAAAAAAATTGAAAAGATAAGAGAGACAAGCAAGTACATAATTTCTTTTGACAATGGAACCAAAAAAAAAAATTGAGACTCAGAGAGAACATTACACAATCAAAACTGCCACCACCAATAGGTGCTAATGCCAACTTCTCCATCCCAGCTACAATAAACTTTGTGATTTCTTGGGAACCCTATAAGTATTTAATAGTTTTGACACTTACAAATATATAAATCAAAGGCAATGGAGCTTCTACAATTTAATATGTTCTTGAGTCTTTACACTATCTTCAGTTCCAATTACATGACCATGATGAATACAAGTTGTCGAATTCAATGGAACTTCACTTGTGTTCATTTCTTATTCTTGTAATGATTTATAGGTCTTCAATTAAACAAAGTACCAAGTGTGTTACAATACGCATGAAGTGTTTTGGATGCAGAACCAATTTTAGTAAGCATAATTAAGCATAAGTAAAGAAAGAAAAATAATGAGAAACCTGATTTTTTCTTCTCTTCTGTTTGGCAAGAAATTTATTCAGTTGTTTCTTTTTTGCTTGTTTCACAATCCTTTTAACTATAAGCACCTTCCTTTTTGATAGTGGCACCTTCCTTTGAGTTGTCACACTACCTTCACTACTTTTAGAGGATGCACATTTGCAGTGATGAGAAGGTCGATTGGATTCAAACCTTGAGCCACAATATTTTAGCTTTAACATGTGTATAATACGCATGACATCCATGTAATACTCATCGCTTAATGATGTAACCACTGCTATTTGAAGAAACTTTTGCCACAAGCTGTGATATCTTTCTTCGTAACAAATGCCCATTCTCTTTGAAGGATAACCATCATGTTGACATTATTAAGCATTTACAATAGACAAATTCAAATCTTATTGTCCCAAAGAAATATTATTACTATCAAACACATGTTATCCCAAAAGTAATGAATAAAACAAATATATAGAAACTCCACTTTCTGTCTCTCTCTAGAAACATAGAGTAAGGCCCTATTATTATAAGTTCATACACAACCCCCACCTTTTGTCTCTCACTATATAAACATCGACAACAATGGAAGTGTTACATGTGTCATGTTAGGTGATGTACAAATTTAATTGTACTCGCAAGCGCATGAGTCGTTTGCAGTAAATCGTGTGCAAGTGCGAGGTCAAATCCACAGGGAGTCGTATTTGCAAAAATCAATTCTCTCTCTAAATTAACTCTATCTTAACCTAGTTCCAAAGTTCGTAGTTGTGTCGTGCAAAAATATAAACTAAACTAAATACTTGAAAACATTTAAATGAAAGCACTAAGTTTTCGGAATCCACCTCACCAAATCAAAGCATACGTTCTCATGCTTAGTTCATATATTTGACAAACAATTAAAAACAATGCATGTTCTATTGTTCCTATTGAAAGATTCAATGAATCCATCTACTTGACAAAAGACAATGCATATCCGATTTAGCTCAAAAGATCCAATGTATCCATGCTTTGCACAAAAGACAATGGATATCCAAAGTAAATCAAAAGATGTAATGTATCCGTCGGATGAAACACAATGAATATCCAACTTTGACACAATCAAACACAATTTTGTCACACAATTGAATTGAAATGAACACACATGACATTAAGGGTGGAATTGTACGAACAAAACATGAAAACATAACACTAATCAATGGCGAGGCTTCATCTTCAACCTTAGTTGAAGATTCTAGCCTCTCATGATAACAAGAGGTAAGAGAAAATCAAATGAAAGCATTATAAAATGAAATATTACAAAGAAATGACGTTTGAAAGGCTAAAGAATGACAAACAGTGTAGTTTCTGCTCTCCAAGGCGCCTCCCAAACGTAGGGTTTTACAAAAAAAAGATTGCTATTTATAAGCAAAATAAAACTAGGTTATGTGCTACCAGGTCAGCGTGGGTGCACTCGATCACACCTAGTGCGCTTGAGCGCGGCCTTAGTGCACTCGATCGCACATAGTGCACTCGAGCGCCCTCAACGATTCAATATTTCCACGGTGTAACACACCAAAGCGATGGTGTTAGGGCTACGTGGGTAACTCGGGCTGACATGGTTGTGCGCTCGATCGCAGCCTCTTGGGCTCAAGCTCAAATGTGCGATCATGTCATGCTTAGGCTCGGTCGCAGCTCCGTGCGCTCGATCGCACTGACAGGGACTCCTTTACTAATTTCCATCTTCAAATTGTATTTTCTGTTAATGACCTGTTACACACTAAAACTAACAAAAACATTAAAAAATAAAAGAGTTAAGAGCTTAACAAACACAAGTTCAAGGGCCCCAATATACAATATTTGGCACTCATTATTAGGTTTAAGATTGGACCCCACCACATGCAAGCTACTCACTCGGGAAACTCCCCCAACATCACTACTATTGATGAGTACCAAATAGTGTTTATTTGGACTCCTTAATTTATGTTCGTTAGGCTTTTAGCTTAGTTAATTTCTAATGTTTTAGTTTGTTTTAGTGTTTTATGGTGTTCCAGGTCCTTTCATTCAAACTGCGGTTAAAAGGGCGAAAAATGGCAAAAAGTGAAGATCTGGCCCCTGCCAGTGCGCTCGAGCGCAGAGCGCATTGGCACAGCGCTCGAGCCCAAGGGGCACGATCAAGCGCATGCCTCGTTAGCCCGCAAAGCTCGCGTTGCCCAAGTCGCCATCGCTTCACCCACTGCGCCGTAGGTTTTCAGAGCAGTTATGTGCACTCAAGCGCACCCCTGACCTGGTAGCACATTAAATTTTGCCTATAAATAGCCCCTCTTGTATATTTCATAAACTCACATTTTGGGAGGCGCCTTTAGGGCCAAAAACCCTCTGTTCTTCATCGTGTATCCCTTCTAAACGTCATTTTATTTTATAATGCTTAGTTTTGTTTTACTTTTGTCTCTTATTTTTATGAGAGGCTAAATCTTCAATTAAGGTTGAAGATGAAGCCTCACCATTTAATTATCTTCATGTTTTTATGCTTAGTTTAATACTCCATCAGTCGTTTAATGTTTTATTTGTTCGTTTCAATTCAGTTTTGTGACAAAATTGTGTTGATTGTTATTTATGAATCCTTAAACGTTCAATATCCGTTGTGATTGGTCCGGGGTACATCGGATAATTCTATCGAGTCCAATATCCGTTGTGATCAACGATACATTGGATGATTCGATTTCGGTTAAATATCCGTTGTGACCGTTTAACGGCAAATACATCGGATGATTCGACTAGATTTTAATAATAGCAATAGAACATGCATATGTCATTTATCGATAAACGGATGTATGAACAAAGTGTTAGCGCTCAGAGTAGGTGTATCCTAATTGTTTTGGAAGTATGAACTAAGCATGTTAATATGTTTATTAATGTGGCAAGGTGGATTCTAGACCTTAGTGTTTTTATTTATTTGTTTTTAAGCATTTAATTTAGTTTACATTTTATGAACACCATATGTTTGATATTTGGAACTAGGTTAAGATAGAGTTAGTTTAGGCATAGAATTAATTTTTCACAAACGCAATTCCTTGTGGATTCGATCACGTACTTTTGCAATGCTACACGAACAACGACTCGTGCTATTGCGAGTACATCAAATTTGTACATCAACTATCATCACCACCACTCTCCAATATCACTCATCATTGACCACAGCCAAATCACAGTGCAAATGCCCTCATTTTTTAATATTTGATTATAAAAAAAAAACCCGAACTCAAGAAAAAGAAAGTTTGCACATCTATCATATTGCGATTAGTTTGCATTTATAGCGCAAGTTCAATATATGTATATATTTATATATCAAACATTGATCAACAAGATAACAAAAGCAAACACAGGGTGTGAAACAATTACTAGTTTCCTCTATTTATGAATGGTTTGTGGGTGAGTACAAGTATCCAGGGTTTACTTTATAGAATTGGGTTAAAATGGCACTGCTTTAGAGAGGTTCCATGTTTTTCCTTAATTGAAATGGCAGCTATTTGTTGATTTGACAAGATTATCCTTTCCCCATTTAAGATCCAAGAACTTCCTAACTATTACGTTTGCCGGAAAAGTTTAATTTACATCTAATTTTTCTGTTTATTTAGAAGTTAACATAAGGAACCTTTTCTAGACATTGCATGATATTCAATAGGTGATTCATCTCTATTTCCCAGGCTCCACCACTCCGTAATTAATGAGATGAGACTTTGATATGAGTTCAATCATGCTTTTCTCTTAACAAGCAAGTTTTTATACATGGGAGTACATCCAATAGGATTAGGAAGCTTACACATGGACAACTTTCTGCCATACAACTCAACACAACATTACAAAGTTAACTAACAACATATGAAGTTAACAAAAGACATAGAACTTAACTAAACATTGTTAGAGAAATCTCCAATTCAATCTTTCATCAAGTGATAAGGATAAAGATAAAGATCAAACTAGAGACATCCTCAACTCAACCTCTCATCAGAATGATAAAGATGAGGATCACAACAATTCAAGCATTAGATAATTCTTACAATTCTTTATTATCGTGTACAGAACTTATCTTATCTAGCTCATAGAGTTTTACTTGTTTACAATTTGTAATTGCTTCCATTTTCTTGTAACGAACACTATTATAAATATCGGGACTTAGCCTAAGGCAAGGCTAGGGGTAGGCAGATTAACCATTTATCAATTACCGACCGATTACCAATATTAACCGTAACAAATAGTTATAGGTCGGTAATTGGTTAAAAAATTTATACCGATAAGCTTATCAATCGGTTAATAATTTATTATTCGTTAATCGATATGACCGATAAATATTTTTAATTTTTATAGTTATATAATTTTGGTTGAAACCGAAACAACATCGTTTTGGTTGAAACCAAAACGTCTTTTTGGTTTTACTATATAATCCATTTTTTCTCCTAACCCTAAACTAAAAGCCTAAAACTCCCTCCCTCCTTGCAGTTGTCGCCTCCCAATCTCCCATCTCAACTCTCAGTCATCGCCTAAAACTCCCTCCTTGTAGCCATCGCCTCCCAATCTCCCATCTCAACTCTCAGTCGTCACTCATCAATCCTTTTTCACTCTCTCGCAGTCATACCATTGCACACAGCAGTAGCACACTCACACGCCTAACGCCCTCTCTCGCCGAGTCGCAGCCTTGCAGGTAATCTCTAGACTCTAGTATTTTGTTGGTTTTCTCTATTGATTGATGGGTTTTGTTGGATTGGCCTCTAGATTATAATTTTGGAATTTTAGTCTCAGAAAAACCGAAGCCACCTACGACTATCGCCGTTTCTTGTTGAACTCTCAAAGCTGTTAGCAACGAAGTCCCAAGGTAGAGAAAATTGTGAAATCAGTTCTGAAGCCTCATACTCTCTTGGCTTTCGATTTCTCTGAAGGTATGCCGTATGCCCATCTGTTAATTTGTCTTTTCCTTATTTTTGTTTATCTTTTTCTTTATTTTTCAGTCATTCTACTCTATAATTTCATTCGGATCTATAATTTCATCTAGATCTGTTTATTTTCCAATCTCTCTCTTTTTCTTTATTTTCATGTGAATTTTTTGTTGATACATAGTTTCCGATTGGTGACGTGGCACGCTTGCTGAATTCCTGGTTCGAGTGGCACAATGAAGAAGACAATAGGATCAAAAAGAGACCAGGGGTGAGCCGGAGTTGCCACTTCGATGCCTAAGTTAATGTTTGCTGTAAATAGAATGAGAAAACAACAAAAGCATAAAGAATGCTAGAGTTGCGTTACCAGAACATGTGGTAGGACTTGTATTATATAGGCATGGAATAGTAGTCTCCTAACCAGTGATTGACTCTTCCCTGATTTGTTGCGAGACAGTTTGTTATCGAGGGTTTTGAGTAACTATCCATCCCTTGATCTTAGGAGATCAGGATAGGATTTGATTGTTATGGCATTTGAATTCCGAATTCCTGTAGATAATGAATCTGATTCTGTGTTTCCAGGTGCTTGACATTTGAATTGGATGGATAAGATCACATCGCGCGTCATTCAAATGGATTCAAATCCTCGATCCCTAAATTCCAGGGTCTCGGATACAAGGGCCCCAGATTCAGAGGTCTCAGAGGCCTCGGACACGTGGGTCTTGGAAGCCTCAGACTCGAGAGTCTCGAAGTCTCAAATCCGAGTCCTTGGTCTCGGATCCTTCTGTCTCTGATCTGAGACCTGGTCTTGGAGGCTCAGGGCCTGAGGTGTTCTTGGGCTCTGACTTGCATGGGCTTTGACTTGGGCCAGTGAACTATTGGGCCTGTGTAAGGTTGATCTATGANGATTTTAGGAGATCAGGATAGGATTTGATTGTTATGGCATTTGAATTCCGAATTCCTGTAGATAATGAATCTGATTCTGTGTTTCCAGGTGTTTGACATTTGAATTGGATGGATAAGATCACATTGCGCGTCATTCAAATGGATTCAAATCCTCGATCCCTAAATTCCAGGGTCTCGGATACAAGGGCCCCAGATTCAGAGGTCTCAGAGGCCTCGGACACGTGGGTCTTGGAAGCCTCAGACTCGAGAGTCTCGAAGTCTCAAATCCGAGTCCTTGGTCTCGGATCCTTCTGTCTCTGATCTGAGACCTGGTCTTGGAGGCTCAGGGCCTGAGGTGTTCTTGGGCTCTGACTTGCATGGGCTTTGACTTGGGCCAGTGAACTATTGAGCCTGTGTAAGGTTGATCTATGACCCAACATTTTTAATTACCAAAAGTCATGCACTGTAAGTAATTATAGAATATATGTCTATAACTCCCTTTTGCTTGCTTTCCTGCTTTCGTCGACGTCGATCTGTTCAAAATATGTTTTCTCTATTTTATGTTTCCATTTTACACTTGCCTGATTCTTGTTTTCACCTTTTTTTTGTGAGAATCAATATTAAAAAATAAATAAATAACTATTTAAATTGACATTGTTTGAATGTATTCAGAAAGAGGTGGAAGATGACTGAACGCCTGACGTCATAGGAGAAAGAAGCAAGGCCTAGGAAAGCGTTGAGGCTCGATGGCCTTTTGCCTGATGAGATGCCAATCTCAAGGCTACGTGGCGTGATCCTAATTAATGGCAGAAGATTTGATGGAGCTGCGTTTTAGTTTGTGGTCGCGTGCGTTTTGTTGCAACTCTGAAGTCTAGACGATTGGTTAGTTTAAGTAACTGAATGCACTGAATGGGGTTGAGTTGTAAACATGGGATATGGGCTGTTATAAATAAGTTTATTAGATTGTATAGGAGATAATTACTAGATTGCATTCGTTAAGGGACGGCTTATTGTAAGTAACCCATTTCATTTAATTCATTTAATCTTTATTATTACAATATATATATATATATATATATTGGGTCCTCAAAACAATTGATTTTTATCCCCCTTCCCATTCTTGTGTGGACATGTCAAAAAAAAAAAAAAACAATTGATTTTTAATAAGCTATTTTAGGCTTTAGCCCAACAAAAAGTATTTGGACCCCTAAAACAACTAATTTTTGGCCCAATTAGCAACTAGTAAAATACCCAATAAAAAGCCCAAAGAAATCCCAAAAGCCCACGAAAATCGGTTTAACCGGTTACTGATATGACCGATAACTTTCAGTATAATTCCTTATTGGTCAGTATTCGGTTAAGAACCGGTTAACTGATAGCTTATCGGTCAGTTAATCGGTAACCCTATTAACCGGACCGATATGACCGATACCCAAGGCTAGGCAAGGCAGCAACTACATATTTTATTTTCAGAATTCTATAAACATAAAATGAGCATGCCTGTAAACAGTACATTCTGCATTTCTAGCACAATTTTTGAGGATTAGTAGTCGACCCATAGTAGATAATCAAGGGGAAACCCAAAGATCAAAACTCATAAACAATATAGGCGCCAAATCTCACTCGCACGCTTTTACTTCTTGGAAATTAAAATAAATAAATAAATAAGCCATTGAAATCCCTCTCTTCATATCTCTTCGAAGCCCTAAATCCCCGCAATTCTATAAGGTACAGTCCTTACAATTCTCTTGCAGTTCATTCCCCTCTCTATCTTTCTCTTTGTGCATATATGCTTTAGAAAATGTTAGCTTGAATTGAATAGATTATGTTTGGTTCTTGACAACTATTGGAAAAATGATAAATTAAATCATTTTTCCCGACAACCAAATCGATATAAGGGCCTGGAATTAGTATCTGAGAGTGTGAATTTAAGCTTTTGGTATTTTTCAATTGGATTCTTATTTTTTAGTATTTCAGTTGATAAAAAATGAACTGGAACTGGCTTCACTACTCTTCTCACACCTATCCAATTTCTAGGATAACATCTTAAGACGCTTAATAGCTTACCTCCCACAAATATCTTAGTTTCATATCTTTTTATGTGAATAACATGTTCTGGTTGTACATATAAGGCTTGTGAATATCATTTTGGTCACTTTTTTTTTTTTTTTTAAATTATAAGTTGCCAAAACTGCTCGTGTGAGAGACAAACTAATTGGAATGATGAACTTAAATAATTCATCAATATTTTTCTAGTGAGCATAGCAATGCACTATTAGGTAATTTCGTATATAGGAACACACCGGCTGATTTATGCATAATAATTGCATATCATATTTATGATTATGCAGTTGGTGAGATGTGCATAATAAAGTTTGCTGAAGGTTTCTTTATCATTGAAGGTGTAACAGAAGAAGATGGAAAACATGCAGTATGCTTAGGAGCTCGTGAGGGAGTTTCTTGTCTTCAGAGGATTTATTAATACTCTACAAGCTTTTGAGGGTGAATTAGGCACAAATATTGGTAAAGGGTTTCAAGTAGATAAGATTTTAGACTTAATCTTCTCAGTATATGTACCCAAATTTCATGCAGAAAAATTAGTTGGTCTGTTAAGCTTTTTCAAGAAGTGCTTTTCTTCCTCGTCCAAAACTGTGCTTGTTTCTACTATGTCTAAATTGGGGATCTCTATTTTACGATACTGCATTGCTCATGCCATACAATAACAAAGAAGGGAGAATTGTGGAGTTGTTTGAGATGAATGGCAATGATTTGTTGCTGGGAGCGAGGATTGGAATGCATGGTTTGGTGGGTTTCTCTTTAATTCACTCTATTGTCTCTAATGGACTATTGTTTCCTTGATTTGTACATTTGGGCATGTGATGCAGCCATTCCATATCTAAAGAACCCAAATTTGGATCCTGAATTTCGTATCTATTTCTCAAAAGAATGGTACGAGGCATTGCGTCTTTCTGTAAGGAACTTCTTTAGTGAGATCTTCAATGGTACTCATATCCTTCAGAACATATAATTTGATACTTTGGTTTCACCACCTCCACCTCCTTTATGTTTCTAATGCAATCACAATTTTGATAGTTCTATATAGAAGCAGATTTATTAAGATGAATTTTAGCCTATCTACTTAATGTTGTAAGTTCACCACCTCCCTCGGTCGGTGGTTGTTGTGATAAGTCTTATTGTATCTTGACTAAGTTGCTCTGTTTAGACATACACATAACTCATATGACCTTTTATGCAAATGGTATAACTTGATTTTTGAATTTCAAAAGATATGCTATGTCCTACCATATTTTTGTCTCTATTATTTTATCTGTAGGAGTTATTAATTTTATGAAGGAATGGGTCAACGTCTTTGCAATTAAGGTGATTTCATGGCCTCAAGATTGTCTTCCTCACCATTTTAACAAAACTTTTATGATTATGGAGTGCTAAATAGAAATTCCAGTTATAAGATGAGCCTGTTTACTCTGAGGCTGTCTCTTTCCTCAATTCATTTACATGTCCATGTCTCCCAAATTCTCTTTTCCTTCTATCCCAAAGATCAAACAATAAACAACCCAAATATCCAATAAACAACCCAAATTTCCAGCACAGGTAAAATTAACGAGAAAAATCAAACAAAAAAATCAAGGACAAACCAAAAGATCCAAGACACAAAAATGGAATTTCCCATAACCCCAGAAACACAATCACAGCTCCTCCGCAAAACCATTTAGAAAAACCAACCCACAACATATGGAAATGATTTTCAAAGAAAGGAAAAGAAAAGGTACCTCGTAGTAGTGTTCCCTGAAGACGTTGTAGCAAAATGTGTTCAGGGGGAGTAGTTTTGGGCTCGTCAGCGGCAGTGACGGTGGGGGAAGAGCTACCTCTCATTTTGGGTTTCAGAAAAATGAGGGTTTGTGGACGGGCTGCCTCTCATGAGGGAATGAGTTCTGGCTAGAGATGATGGAAGAAAGTGGACGTGGTCGTTGGCGGGGGTGATGGTGGGGAGAGGAGAGGACGCACGGTGCCGGTGGGGGGAGAAAATGGGGTTGGGGAAGAAAAAGGGGGAAAGGAAAGGGTTTTCTGCGGCAATGACGGTGGGGGAGAGGAGATCACGCCATTGGTTTCGGTGGGGGATCACGGCGCCGGTATTGGTGGAGGGAGAATCTGGGTGCCGGTGGAGGGAGAATCTGGTGGAGGGAGAATGGGGTGGAAGGAGAATGGTTTTGGGGGGAAATTTTTGGAGGGGGGGGAATTGAAATAGTCGGGACCCTGTTTTGCTTTGTGTGTGTGTGTTTTTTTTTTTTTTTTGAAAAAAAAAAAAACACACACAAATCAAAACAGGGTCTTGTAGGCTGCATCCAAGACCTACAATACCCTCATTTATGCAAAATTGTTACGTAACTTATGTATGTTAACAAATATTTAAAAGATTAATCTTTTAAATATTTGTCGGTTATAAAAACCCTAGATATCTTTTATTATCAAAAAGAGATGTGATACAACCACAACTTAAACTCAATTTTGGTCCAACTTCTAAACCAAAATTTTTTTCTCTCTCTAGTTTAAGGCTTTCTCCGAGTGTAGTTTTTTTTTTTTTTTTTTTTTAAAAAAAAAAATAATAATAATAAAAACATAAGAGAAAAGTGGGGTTTAAGTTGTGTCTTTATAATATTACCTATCAGAAAATTAATGCATGCTAGGTAATATTATTAATCTAGTATTCTTATGGTCTTAATTAGGTATATATTATTTTCTAAAAATTAAATTGAAAGAGTAAGAGTTTTTTCTTTTTATTATTATTTTATAAAATAATATCCACCTATAATATTAAAAACATCAAAGATCATGTGCCAATTTAAATATCCGAGAAACGGGACCAAATTGACCCTAAGTTTAAAAATTTTAAAAATAAATTTTAAAAAAATTCTCAATTTTGGCACGTTACCAAATAGTGACATGGCAGAATGCCACGTTGCCATCTAGTAACGTGCAAAAATTGGCACGTTACCATCTAGTAACGTGCCAATTTGGCACGTCACCAAATGGTGACGTGGCATTATGTCACGTTACAAAATAGTAATGTGCCATGTTTCACACGTTACTAATTAATTTAGTAACATGGTGGTTTTTCCCACATCACCATTTTGTGACGTAGCAAAATTTCATGAACAGTAGCCACGTCACTAATCCTTAGTTTTTTTGTAGTGTGTGTATATATATATATATATTTTTAAATTACTGCCCCTAACTCAAAGGATCAATTCCCCTTAGATTTTTTTTTTTCTTCTTTTTTTGAAAAGTCACAAGAGTATTTTGAAGAAATATAGTTAATACACTTTGCATTGAAATCTAAATGTATTTTTAAACATATTTTATATTTTAAAAACACTTTTATTTTTTCGAGGTGTTACAACGAGAGAAGGAAATTTTAAAGAATGGGCTCATGTTACACACAAACATGGATCAGTAGTTCTTACTTATTAAGCTGTGAACTCATTGTTTTGCACTCATAAAATGTTCAATTTTACAGAAGCGATTATTGTAGGCGAAGAGCTTACGTAGAGTTCAGTTTAATTTATGAAAGTGAGTTTATGGTTTCAAAAAGAAAAATAAATAAATAAATAAACACATGCAGCTTTCATTGTGTAACTCAAAAGAGTATTGTAGTAGCTAGCGCCACGTGAAATATACGGCTATTCCGCTTAGCGGCTTAGTATTTAAACTGAGGCATTACATAGCAACTCTAATATTAAAGACAAATTTTGATATGGCTATCTGCCTCAATTTTCTATTGCTGCCATTGTATTGAGTGACCACAATAATATCTTTAATGGATGCTCTTCTGTCATTCTTGATTATCTTAGCCATTCAGAAAGCTCACATCGATCTTCACTGATTGACCTTACACTCCCGTGCAAACTTCTGTTCATACCAAGTTGTCAAATGAGCAGCTTCCCACCTCACTCACTCCTTTGTTATCCAATGAAATTAGGAGGAGGAGGAGGAGTGAAGGACCGTTGCAATTTCCTTTCACTTGTATTGAATGGGAAAAAGCAAAAAGAAAAAACACGTTTTGGGGGAGGCCCTCCAACACACATGTGGGACAGGCTGCAAGATAAATTGTATTGGTACTTCTCAGTTCTCACAACGCGTCGTTTGGATGAACTTGACGTCATTGATGAACTAACAATGAGGTAGAGACTATTTTAGTATATCTTTAGCATTTTCTCTTCGAATGATTGAGCATATTTTGCCTATATATATATATATATATAAATATTAAGGGAGTCAAACCAAGACACTCATATCAACAGCAGCAAAAGCAAATCATGAAGTCACTTTTAGCCCAAAAGCCTAAGTTAATAGGCTTGGATTCACTTAGATATATTAACCACTCTCATTCTTTATACTTTCTCAATATGGAACACAAACCTCACAAATATATGCACAATACACTAGTTATTAAATAAGCGGTTGTGGTTAATAATTTTAGCGGTAACTGCCTTTTTTCCCGAAAAATTATGGAAGAAAAATTTGCATATATATATATAATGGGATTAAATAAACTTTAAGGTTTGGGGTAGCTTTAAAAGCGATGAAAAAATTTATGGGTCTAATTGTTATTATCAACCAAAACCCAAAATAAATAATAATAATAAAATACTAAAACCAAAACCAAAACCAAAACCCAATATAAACGTAGACGACTTTGCCTTAAAAAGACTTTAAAGAGGAAGTTTCCCATGATGGACAGTAGCAAGAATTGAGGTCCCAACTTTATTTGATTGATCGATCATCTTAACACCCATTTTTTCCAACATTAATTTCTTGGCAAGTGGAAGACAAAAAGATCAAACACAAAAGTCATGGTTTCCCACACTGATGCCATCATGACGTCACAGCTAGCAACCGTGTGGAAACTTCTGGGTAGAAGAAGCTCATGAATCTACATTTCTAAACCAAAAACCATAAACATGCTGGGTTGAAACTCAAATCGGTGATTAGAGGTGACCAAGGCGGCGAATAATAACCACATATGCGCATCTGCATGCATGCGGATATCTCACAACCATAACCCCCTTTTTCTTTCTTTTTTAATATATATAAATTTACTAGATTTGTAATATTGTTGGATTTCACTGTTAGAAAACTCATTTGATTTGTTCTAGCTAATTTAATTGCCTTATATATATGTTCTTCCTTTGATAAGTTTATGACCTCTGGGTTAATGTTATGTTAGGGTTTTTTTTTTTTTTTTTGACTATCATCTCAAAGTCATACCTCACAATAACCACCCCTTTTTCTTTTTTTTTTCTTTTTTTTTTTTTAATGTCATCCAGATTTGTAATTTATGTTTTTTATATATATTTTTTAATTTGTATTGTTTGTTTGATTTCACTGTTTGAAAACTCTTTTGATTTGTTCTGATTTATAAGTTCTTCCTTTATTATTATTATTATTTTAAATATATTTTTTCCGTCACCAACTATAGATGGATGATACAAGAAGCTAAATAATATATGAGATAAAAATTTCATAGTAAAATTATTAGCAAGTGTGATATGAATAATAATGTTCGACTATAGGTGATACGTTTTTGTATTTACTAGAAGCAAGAATTACAACCTCAAGGTCCAAAACAATCCTTATCTCATATTCTCATATGCGGATAACGAATAATAACTGCTATAACAACATGAATGCTAGTAGTACATGATCGATGCGGATGTGCACAAATACAGAAAATCATTAATTAATTATCCACGTCCATAGTTTCACCCCTACTTGTCTACGAAGGTAGTAGGAAGTTGATCGAAACATTACTTGAACAAGCTGAGACAATGACACTTCGGAGTGAATGAATGAATAAATTAAGCCGTCTAGCTTGGTGTGTGAAAGTCATCGATCGATCACCACCGTCACAAACGCACGTGTACAGAAAAGTCCACGTTAAGAAATGATTATTCCTGGCCTCAATTTCTCTATCATTTTCAAAGCATCTAGAAATGAAATAGTTCGAACACAGCCATTGACAAAACTCAGCTTCCTATATATACGTGTCTTGATCAACACATGCAACTCGTTCATTCGTAGGTTGTTTCTCTCTCTCAAAGGAATTGAAATGGATTCTAGGCTTGTAGAGGCAATAAAGGCAAACGACACGTCCACATTGATCACCTTCTTTCAAGCAAACGAGGGAGGAATTCTTGAGCAGAGAACAGCCGACGCCATGGACACAGCATTGCACCTCGCTTGCATTGAAGGACACAGGGAGATAGCCAGGATTCTCCTGATGCGTGAAGCCACTCTGGCTTTGCAATATAACACCAATGGGTGCACCCCACTGCACCTCGCATCAATGAATGGCAAACTTTCGGTGCTTGAAGAGTTTGTGCTGCTCGCTCCGGCGTCGTTTTACCATGCCACGAGTGAGGGGCATACGGTCTTTCACCTTGCGGTGATACATGGGCAGTACCAGGCCCTGGTGTATTTGGTGCATACCTGCAACGGTACAAATCTCATTCACCGCCAAGATAATAATGGTAACACCAGTTTACATCTTGCAGTTTTCGGCGGCCACCATCAGGTGAGGAATGATCGAGTGACTGTTTTTTCTTTTTCTTTTTTTCTTTGCTTTTTTCAAGCATGAATTTTCGGCGTTTCTGCAATCATAACCTCGAACTTTTATCTTAAGGGACCCACCGCCATGTGGGTGATTTTTTTTTCTCTTTTGAAAGAGGGTAGGGGCCTTCGTAACAAAACAAAAAGGTGAAATTCTTAGAATACCGACGTTTCAAAATTAAAAATTTGAGGTTATGATTACAAAATTGCAGATGCTCGGGAGTGCAAGTGCATTTTTCTCATCTTAGACGAGGAACACTACAGATAAAGAGAGTGTTTGGCAAACCCTTTTTCACCATTTTCCCTTTGTTACGTAGCTGACATGAATTGATGTAAAAAAAAAAATGTTAAATAATTTTTTTATTTGAATAATAGTAAAAAGTAAATACATATAATATAAAAATAAAAAAGTGAGAACGTTTCGATCTTAATTCTTTCTTAAAAATGAATCGTGAATAGTATTGAAAGAAAGGGGAAAGGGTTGCCAAAACTGTGGAGTTTGCAGTAGAGAAAGGATTATTTGGAAATTTACTTATAGGAATTTCATAAATGCATGTTGGTTTCCCTGTGTTACTGTCTGAATCTTTCTTCACAGATACGTTATTAATTAATTTCACGTTTGTTTCAGATGGCAGAGTTCTTGATCAGCAAAACAAAAGAGGAGATTAATTCTCGGAACTTCAAAGGACTAACAGCACTTGACATCCTCGACCAGGCTAAGAACAGCGCAGAGAATCGGCATCTTGAAGCAACGTTTGTTAAAGCCGGTGGCAGAAGAAGTATCGAACTCTTATCCCGCTCACCGGAAGTAGAAAAATTCACCGGTCACGGTGGCGTAAATGGTGGATCGGAGATCTCCATTATGAATGAATTTGCTTCTTCTGGTTGCAGGAGCTCGCCGGCCGGATTCAGCCTCGGTACTAGCTCTAGAACTTCATCGCCACAGCAGCAAGTTTGGGAGACATATAAACAAGAGTCTATGTTCCCAACCAATCTGCAACAACACAAACGTGTTAAGAAAAGGCACCGGGAAAGGATAGGTGAGTTTTACAATGGCCACCGAAATAGGCAGGGTGAGATATACATGGAAGCTTTACAAAATGCTAGGAACACCATAATACTAGTTGCTATTTTGATTGCAACGGTAACTTTCTCTGCCGGAATCAGTCCTCCTCATGGCGGCGGCGGGGATGACCAGGATCGAAAAAGGGAAGGGACGGTGGTGGCGGCAGGCCGAGCAACCGCGTTCAAGGTCTTTGAGATGAGCAACAACATTGCATTGTTCAGCTCTCTCTCCATAGTAATTGTTCTTGTCAGCATCATCCCCTTCAGAAGAAAGGCACAGATGACACTGCTGACAGTTGCTCACAAGGTAATGTGGGTGTCTGTGGCATTCATGGCGACAGCTTATGTTGCAGCCACATGGGTGGCCATGCCGCAGGATGAGGGGACATATTTGTTGTTTGTGATACTAATAGTAGTAAGCTGTGGGTCGTTGGGAGTGATTTTTATTGGTCTAGCTGTGAAGTTGGTTGAACACTGGCTGAGGAAAAGGAAGTGGAGAAAACAGACAAGGGCCATAGGGGCAAGAGTTGCAGATCCTGACGTGGAAAGTCAAAACTCAGATGTTGAGAGCTCATACTTGCAAGGATATCACTCATACTGACTGTTTGCTAAGGATTGCAAGTGGAATTTTATAATTGCATGGTGTCTTTATGAAAGAATTTGATAGGTTTAATTTTCTTCATCTCATGTTCTAGAGGGGCTGAGCCTTCTTAGGATTTCCTTTCAAATTGTTTTGTTCATTATGCCTTTTTTCCTTTGTACACATGGTTCTTTGTTTTAATGTATAGTGTTCTTTGAATAATTTTACGTATATTCTAGTACTGTCTTAAATTGCATGCCATTTTGTAATAAGCCTTTATAACATGAGCCATCGGGGCATCTGTAGACGCCATCACTGCAGACGAGAGTTTATATACCTTTCAAATTGTTAGGGATATTTTTCATCTTTGGGCCTAGGTAAACATGGGCCCACAATAAACAGCCCAGCTCTAAGGAGACACGATCCAAAACATTAAAGCCCAAAGATATTCAGCTCACCCGAAAGAGACACACCCGGAACCAAGATCCTTAAACGCCCAAGTATGCCCACCCATATAATGGGTATTTGGGACAGATTCAACAGCTGAAAAGGAATCCGACGAGAGTAGAGAGAACCATCAAGAAACAACACGCGTGACAGAGGTCCCTCCATTTATTCTCTCCCTTTATTCCCTTTACTCTTAGGCTTAATTTATTAATTCTAAACTTGGTCATATTAACCATTAAAGAAATAAAGAGAACGGAGAAAGAGCTGGAAAGTCCACATCCAGGCATAGTGAAAAAAGTCTATAGAAGGGAGAAAGAAGAATGAAGAAGGGACACCCCAGAAAACTAGAAGGCAACCAATAGAGAGAAAAGAAAGAAAGGAAGAGAAAGAGTTTATGTTGTAATTTTTCAATACTTTTAATAAGATCATAGCAATTCTCACAATAGGCTCATTTGGGGAATGCAGATGATAATAAGAACAATAAATGTTATGTGTTCATTCTACAGCGTTATCAATTCAAAGGCCAAACTAGGCCCATTACGTGAAGCCCAAATCCATAAAAAGCATACAATAAACCATCATACGGAGGCTGCTTCAAAGCCTTTTTCGTTGACGGAGAATTGCACCAACACATAATATTCGGACATATTTGAACACCACATCAGACAAAACACTATGTTTCTCCAAAATGTTGGGACATATACGAATGAAACATACTGCAAACAAGCTTTTACCGTCACACTCCCAATATAATAATCAAATTCCCCTGCCTAAAAACTCTTTATGAAGAACAGATACTATTTAAAATTAAGAATAATTAACTACATAATCCCAAATAATCAAAGAATAGTAGGAAATTTAAACTTTTATACAATAAAATATTTGATTTTATACATTGGGTACAAGAATCGGTGATAAAAAAAATACAGTGTATTTTCTATGGCACCAAGAAAGATCCATGTTGATCCAAGGAGACTGTTGTCCTCCACTCCTCAACCCCGCTACACAATGTCTGACTGAAGTTGTACAAAGTCATGAGAGTTGTCTATAAACAAAGTTTATAGTTGTAAAAAGAGTATACCATTGGAAAGGTTGATTTAGACAATTCATAAACTCAATATAAACTTGAATCATAAATTCATAATCATATGGAAATGCGAATTTGCCTTTCATAACTTAGCCTTCTACCATTACTTAAGGAAATGCTTAGGGAAATTATCTTTATACCCTTTCTTTTTTCTTTTTCTTTTTTTATCAAATCATCTGCTTAACTATTAGCTATTTGATAATTGAGCCATATAAATAAAAGGGTCAATCACAAAACTTCACAAGACTCCTATTTATTCACCAAAATGACAACTTACCCACTTAGACAAAGTTAAAACCGACCCAAAAAGACAAAAAGACTCAAAAACAGAGCACAAGCACTCCCCCATTACAGCATTAAAAACAGAGCAAAAACAGAGCACAAGCACTCTCCCATTACAGCATTACTCACTCAACCTTCACTTGGAAGACATCCTTCCTCTCCTCCTCCTTAACCTTTGGTACCAACACCTTCAGAACCCCATCCTTCATCTCCGCCCTCACCGCGTCCAGCTTGTACAGATTCGGCGGCAAATCGAGCCGGCTTGAGTACCTTCTCCTTCCTTCCTCGCCCTCCTCCGCTTCCTTCTCCCCCTCACCTTTAATAATCAGAGTGCTCTGCTCCACCGCCACCTTCACGTTTTCTTTCCCCACCCCGGGCATGTCCATTCGAATGTACAGCGCGTTTTCGTCCTCCTTCACGTCCCACCCTCGCATCGACCCGGATCCCAATCCTTGTGACGCTGCCACAAATGGGTTCTCCACGAACTGGTCCATTAGGTTCAGAACTTGGCTCAGGCTCCTTGTCGGAGAAAATGGGTCCAACACATCTGCAATTTCATTTCAAATTTCAAACCAAGAGTAAGCGGAAAACCCCAAATGTAGAAGAAAAAAAAAATTAAGAAACCATAATTCAAGAGACAATAAACGTAGAACTACGAGAACAACTACCAGAGAAGAAGCCGGGGCCACGGCGGCGAGCGACGGAGCGGTCGGAGCGGCGGTCAACATCGACGGACCGGTCGTCCTCGTCGAAGCCGGAGAGCTGTGCGTTGGTGTTGAAGGAGCGAGAAAGAGAGGGAGCAATAGAAGCGGAGCGGATTGGGTTGACGAGCCTGGCGAAGAGGGTTGGGGCAGTGAGCCTTCTGATAGCAATAGACGACGCCATTGCAGGAATTGTAGGAAGAGTTAAATGAGTTATGGAGTTTTGTTCTCTGCTTTTTTTCTGGGTTTTGAAAAGGAGGGGCTTGGGGGTTTATATGAAGGAGGAAGACGTGGAGAAGGGGAAAAATCCGGGGAGACTCGAGAGGTGTGGAGAAAGTTCCAGAGCTCAGGGCTGGGAGAAGCTTCTAGAATCTCCGAGATGAAAGCAAGTTTGATTCTATCCATGGTACGGTAGCGTTTTTCATTTATTAAAATAATTATAATAATAATAACCTTCAAAACTTAATTTTTTTTATCTCATAATACTTATATATGACAATTTTAACCCACTCTCAAATCAATTATTGTAAAAATAAAATGAATGTTACGTAATTAATTTTTTTTTATAAATTCAATAAATTAATCATTAAATTTGTAGATTCACATGAACTTTTTACAAATTCAATGGTAAATTGATCTATTCACTATAGACAATAGAATGGTAATTTGATGAGATGTGCACTCTTTTTTCAACAAAAAAAAAAAAAATTTGATAAAAATCATTTTTAATCTCATCTTACACCTATTTCTATATAATGAATTGGTGAATTTATAATTAAATTCGTGTAAAACCTACATGAATTCACATAATCACAAATCCAATTGATATTTTCATCATTGGATGGAACACTGACAATTTTTTTGAAATTTGAGAGGAAGGACATTGTCCCAATAAAAAATTTGGGACATTGTCCCAATAAAAAATTGTGTGAGACATCATCAATTAGATAGTAATTTGAAGAAAGTGCGTGAATTTTTATTTTTTATTTTTTTTAAATATTTGACAAAAGAGAAGGCTAGAGTATATATATATATATAAAGGGAATCATTCCAGTCTCATTGAAGAAGGATCACAAGCGTAAACGCTCTTACATCATAGAGTAAAAAACTTTGAGAAAATCATACCCGAAGTTACGAGGTTACAAGTCATAGATGTTTACATAAAAATCAAAATTCAACATATCCATGACAACAATATCCGCTAATCATAACTAATTTTCAGTTGTAACATCAGATCTGTTTTAGACAGATTCAATTCAATGCATAGGTAGCTCATCTTTCTTAGCCTAGTAGCAAAAAACTCATACCGAAACTCATCCTCCTAAGCTTGAGAGCTAGAAAACATATCACATCCACAACCCAAAGGTTTGGACAATCCTTATTCAACTAGTAGCAAAAAACTCATACTGAAACTCATCCTCTTAAGCTTGAGAGCCAGAAAACAGATCACATCCACAACCCAAAGGTTTGGACAATCCTTATTCAAGCAAAATTACATAAAACAAAAAACAGAGAAAACATAGCCCTCACAGAAAAACAACAAAAAAAAAAAGCACAAATATATTCTTGAGAAGACTAGATCTACTCCTCCTTGACCCAAAACGGTCTTTATTCAAAAAAAAAAAAAAAAAACAGCAGCGACCGGAGTGGAGGAGATGATGGGCATTGGCCAGGATTGGCACATGGTGGAGCGAACAAAGGAGATGGGCGGCACATCACCTTGCAGGGCAGACGAAAGTGGCCAGAGTTGCTACATATGGCCCAAAAACACTTAAAAAATGCAAAGAAAGCAAGATAAAAACATGTAAAATAGGAGAAGGAGATTATGGAGGATAGGGTAAGGGGGGAGAGGAGGTGGCCTCTCTAGGGGCTAGGGTTTTGATTATCTATAACTTCTTGAAGACTAGAGTATATTAGACATGATCAAAGGTAGGTGATGCTAACATCTCTACATTCCTAGCACTTACTAACCTTCTTCTTCTTCTTTTTTCAATAGTTACTCCCCATTTATAATTCTCCACTCACCATTGGCACCGAGCAATGTGCTAATTTAGAAAAATGCTATATGTACTCTCTTTCTTATATTTTTCAAATGCTTACTCTCTAATGTGATAGTTATTACATAAGCTTTTTGTTAGAATATTATATTTCCAAAGTATTTGTGTGACAAAATGTTCCCATAATATTCTCAAGGAAAATGCTAAGAGCTCTCCCCATAGTATTCTCTTGAGGTTCTCCTAAACTTATGTAAAACATGATTTAAGAAAAAACAAAATTTTAATGGCCTTCACCACCGGTTTTTTTAAGCATTAGAACCAAATTTGAGGCATTAGTACCAAATTTGATGCATCAGCACCAAAATTGAGGCATTAGCACTAAATTTAGGATGATCAAATCCATTTTGGGTGACACCATCCTTAAAGGGTTAACCTTCCACCCTTAGGTTTTAGTTTTGAATCCAAAAACAAGTTTTAAAGCATTATAACCTAAATATTAATCATAAAAATTAATCTGTTGGCAAAAAAACAGTACTACAATTTTATTTTTTCTTAAATCATGTTCTACGTAAGCCTGAGAGAACGCCAAAACACTACGGGGAAAACCCCTAACAAACCCCTATTCTCAATATATTACGAAAATATTCTCCACATATTATGGCAATATTTGGTACCATATTCATTATTGTAAATATGCTATGAATAATGTGTGATTTTATGTGATTTTGTGATTATTGTATTTCTTTTCTTTTAGAGCCTCATTCAACTATAAATAGACCACTCTATTGTACAATTGAACATACATCATAAATACAAATTTCTTATCTACAATTATCTTTTTGTTGTCTTTTTCTACATGGTATGAGAGCCACCATTTTCCTGGTGCCTCTTTGAAGCCTTTATTCCTCGTATGTATAGTTCTTTTCTTTCCATTTGAGCGTTCTTTTTAGTGTTTCTTTTTGTTTCAACAATACACCAAACTCTTGTTGCGGTTTTTTTTTTTTTTTTTGGGTATGTGACGGAAATTGTAGAGGTCTTATTACTCAAAATCAGAAAGCCTATGAAGAAACTGGTTCCAAATTTCCTGTCATGCGCCTCCATTGTCTAGCACGTAGGGGTGTAAACAAGCCGAGCCTAGGTTGTCCAGGCTCGGCTCGTTTATTTTTGGGTCAGGCTCGAGCTCGAGTCGAAATCAGCAGGCAAAATCAAAACCAAAATCAAAATCAACAGCCATTTATCCATTGTCCAAATAGTCTAAAACAAGCACAAGGAAAAATTAACATAATAAAAAAGTGAGAGATCTAAGAAAGTGAGAGATCTAAGAAAGTGAATCGAGACATATCGCTCCATCTGGTAGTCGCAGTTCTTGGTGCCGAGGTGGACCTCCGCAGCCAACATCATATGGATGTCAGCCTCCTTCTGCAAGCAGTCGATCTGGGTTTTGATCTAGGTTTTGATGAGAGATTGAGAGGAGCAGACGATCGTGAGAAGTGAGAACGAGAGAGAGTGAGAGGAGACTTAGAGAACGAGCGGCTGCGGCTAGGTCAGGGTTTTTTTTAGTGATGAATAATAGAACTAGGTTTTATATGATCCAACGGGTGATTTATATGATCCAACAGCCAATATTATAACTGGATAGCCTGGATACTACTTGGACTTGGTCCACTTACCAGGGACAACACTTGAGATGTATATATATATATAATATATTAATATATATACTTATTTAATTTTAATATATATATACACTTATTTAACTTATAAGTAATTATTACAATTTTTAATATATATATACACGAGTTTATACGAGCCAATTCACTAGCTTAGCCGAGTCGAGCCGAGCTTGCTTCGTTTAATATTCGAGCCAAGATTTGTGTTCACGAAGCGCTTTATTTAATATTCGAGTTGAGCCCAAGCTTGCTCACGAAGCTTTTCGTTCACTTAACACCCCTACTAGCACGCGCCAATCACTCTCTCTGAGCATGAGTTTCACATGCCACAGGCTCCCCACACTCGTCACATGCCACACGCGCCAAATCCATGCTACTCCACAGTCCCGCATCACACTAGGTCCCTACCCATTGGTATACCCCATCACACTGGATCCTTGCCCATTGGTCCACCGAAGTTACTCTGCGCGCCACACCAGATCCTTACATAAGCTTGTACCAGCACCTCTGCCACACTAGATTACTCCCTGTAGGTTTTTTTTTTTTTTAAATATTTTTCATTTTCCAAAAAAAAAAAAAAGTCTACCAATCTTGATAATATAGTCCTTCCTATTGGAAAAATATTTTAGACAATTCTAATTATATGTTGTGGGCTCAAAATATAGAAGTTTTTTTTAGAGGTAGAAGATTATGGCGTTATGTTTCACAACCAAACTCTTTATGAACGCTTGCATGGTATCACACCCAACTATTCTTTACTTCACGTCTTTGGTTGTATTTGTTTTGTCACTCTTCCTCCACATGAACGTACCAAACTTGAACCTCACTCTCACTTGCGTTGCTTCCTTGGTTATGGCATCACTCAAAAGGTTTTTCGCTACTATGACCTCATCACCCGACGACTTCGGATCTATCGTCATGTGGAGTTCTGGGAACATAAAATGTTCACTTTCCTCCTCCACATATTCTCATGTCTTCACTGACCCCTCCATTGTCTTATTTCCTAGATCCTCTGCAAACAACTCAAGCTCATTAGACAAACCTTTTACAACTGCTTCTAATTTACCTTATTCAACTACGGATACTCCACACACTCCCGAGCCTTCCCATGAACCTCGTCACTCTGATAGGGTAAGAGCGCCTATTGCCTATATCCATGATTATTATTGTTTTTCAGTTCTTGCTACTCTTCAGTACCTCACTCTTATCGTGAGGCTAGTGTTGACCCTCTTTGGTAGAAAGCTATGTTTGATGAATTAGATGATATTTCTAAACTCATACATGGGACCTGGTTGATTTGCCTCCTCAGATGTAAGTGGGTTTATAAAATTAAGACTCGTGCAGATGGATCTATGGAATGCTATAAGACTCGTCTTGTTGCGAAAGGCTTTGCTCAGGAGTACGGTATTGACTACAAGGAGACTTTTGCTCATGTTGCTAGATTGGCCTTTGTTAAATTCTTACTTGCAGTTGCTGTTGTTCGTCGTTGGCAGTTATTTTAGATGGATGTTAAAAACGCATTCCTCAACTATGATCTTACAGAAGAAGTCTATATGCACCCTCCACCTGGCTATCATCATCTGTTGTGCTAAATATTACCTAAATTAATAGATAATATTTAGTACGTTTTAACTCGCAAGTACACAAAATCAAAACAATAGTATAGCAGGCAAATATGAGATCATTCCCACGAGGATTGTTGATTTTGTTTAGAATTAATTTTCTAAATTAAATATCAAAGTTGTCACGAAATTTATATTACAAAAAAAATAAAGATAAATTAAAAGGTAAGGCTTTAATATCCACCACTAATCATGCTCAATTAATATATCAATATGACAATGCTCCAATCATATTATGACTACTTAATGTTTTGCCAACCGAAGGGTATGGGTGTTTATCCCTTAAACTATTGATTTCCCTAAGCAACGAATTAGGCATACGAGTGTCTACTCTAATTCTTTTCTTTCTTAAAGGATTTAACATGGGTGTCTACTAAGTTGTTATTTAAGAAAACATAAATCTATGGAAATCAACAAACACATGAGGCCTAGGGCATGGGTGTATACTCCCGATTCTTCATGTTGATTACCCCAAGAACCCGTGGCGAGGTTCTTTGTCACTCTATTAAGCCCAGTACTCGGTCATCCAAATTGACCTAAATAACTAATCCATACCACATGCATATGTTGATCAATCACACACATATGAGGAATTCAATTAAGCAGGAAATAATCAAGTTAAGCAACACAATATGATTATCACAAAGGCACCAATATTGAAATATTAAATAAATATAATTAGGGTTTCAATCTAGCCCCACAAAGGTATTTAGTTACACATAATTAAAATAAAACCAAAAATAAAAGGGAAAAGAAAAAACCGAAAACTGCTCCTAGAAGTAGCCTCCAATTCCTCTCCCCAAGATTGTCTGAAAATTGTCTCCAGAATTATGTGACCTAGAGGTCTATTTATAGGTCTTAGGAGAGTCCTATAAACCCTAGTAAACCTAGGAAATTCAGAGGTTTAAGTCCTAGTCCAATTAGGATAGAGAAAACCTAAGTCCAAATCGGAATAGGATTTGTCCAAAATTGCATTTCTATCTTACAGGGTAATTTTGGCATAGCGGCAGTCCGAATTAGGAAAATGTTATGTAATAATGATTTGTATCCATTTGAGTTATCTTTCCAATGCCACTAGAATCACTTCAATCCGATATTTGAGCTGAAAGTTATGGTCAAAATACCGAGACATGTGCATAATCCAAATTTGAATCCAATCCGATTTTGACCCCAATTGGAGAAATTCCAATTTAATCCTTTCCTTTATTTAGTTAAACTTGATCATATCTTCTAGGTCTTCCCAATTTTCCCTTGAGCTTGGAACTTTTCCAGAAACTCTTTCTTTTCTTCTATGACCTATAAAAACACATAAAACACAAAAAGGAAATAAAATTGAACAAAAAAACAAAAACTAAAAAATTAACAAATGTAAATTAAGGGCTAAAATATGAATATTTTGGCACTTGTCACCATCCGCCACACAAAGTTTGCAGACTTTGTCGGGCAAGGCTCCTCGTGCTTAGTTTGCCAAGTTCAGTTTTGTGGTTGCTCAACAAGGCTTTGTTTCTAGTTCATATGACTCAACATCTTTTTTGAACTACTGATACTGATACTATTAGATGATATGATTATTACTAGTGATGACACTTTAGGCATTCGCGCTCTTCAATCATTCCTTAGCCAAAATTTTGAAATGAATGACTTGAGGGCAGTCAGCTACTTCCTTAGTCTTGTACTTCGAGTATTGATGGTTATTATCTCTCTCAAGCCAAATTTGCATCTAATCTACTTTCCCGGGTAGGTTTGACAGACAATAAAACAACTAGAAGCTCCCTTGAGACCAATGTCAAACTTCTAGTCACAGATGTTGAGCATTTATCAGATGCTACTCTCTACAAGGAGCTAGTAGGTAGTCTCATTTATCTTACTATTACATTGCTTGATATTGCCTATGCTATTCATTTGGTGAGTCAATTTATGAGTGCACCTCGATCCATTCATTATGCTGTTGTTCTTTGCATTTTGCACTATGTCAAGGGTACTATGTTTCGAATTTAAGGTATTCACTTCTCTTCTCATTTATCTCTTGAACAACGAGCCTACTCTGATGTTGATTGGGTTGGTGATCCAATTGATTGTCGCTCTACCACTGAATATTGTTTCTTACTTAGGACTTCTTTAATTTCATGGCGCAACAAGAAACAATTTGTTGTTACTCGATCTACTATTGAAGTTGAATATCATGCTTTGGCTAACAGTACATCTGAACTTATATAGTTACAATGGCTTTTTTGTCTGACATGGGTGTTCCTCAGTCCACTAATCCTCCCATTCATTGTAACAATCGAAGTGTCATACAGATTGCTTATAATGATGTTTTCCATNCCATTTAACTTTTTGTCACGGAAATTAAATGACGAGTACGGAAATGTAAATGACGGAAAATAAAAGCATTTAATGTAAAAGCAAGAGTTATAAACTAAGGGTGAGGCATCATCTTCAACCTTTGTTGAAAAGTTTAGCTACCCATTAAACAATAAAGAGAAATAAAGATAAAATAATGCATAAAAATTAACTTCAAAGTAAAAGATTACAAATAAAAGAGGCAGAGCATGGCCAACAGTAGCAAAATACTCTCTAAAAATCGCCCAAAAAACTCAGTGTTCGACCAAATGGACCTAGGGTCCTATTTATAGACTAACAGGTCACTCGAGTGCGTTCGAACGCAGGCAATGCGTTCGAACGTAATGATGAATTGTGCGTTCGATCGCACATGGTGCGTTCGACCGCAGAAAATCGTTACGGCGGCGCTGGAAGCGATGGACTCCTAGGGCAACCGCGTGAGTTGCGGGATGACTGGGACTACGTTCGACCGTGCCCCCTGCGTTCGATCGTCAGTGCGTTCGAACGCACCACGTGCGATCGAACGCACTTGGCAGGGATCCATTTCTTCTCTTAGTGCATTTTTGCTCCTTTGTGACCATATTTTGTTGTAAGGACCTGCACAACTCAAAAGACTAAAAACACTAAAAATAATTAGATATTAACAGTGCTAAAGGCTTAACAAATATAAGTTAAAGATGTCAAATATACACAATTTGGCACTGATCATCTTGTACTTCGAGTATTGATGGTTATTATCTCTCTCAAGCCAAATTTGCATCTAATCTACTTTCCCGGGTAGGTTTGACAGACAATAAAACAACGAGAAGCTCCCTTGAGACCAATGTCAAACTTCTAGTCACAGATGTTGAGCATTTATCAGATGCTACTCTCTACAAGGAGCTAGTAGGTAGTCTCATTTATCTTACTATTACATTGCTTGATATTGCCTATGCTATTCATTTGGTGAGTCAATTTATGAGTGCACCTCGATCCATTCATTATGCTGTTGTTCTTTGCATTTTGCACTATGTCAAGGGTACTATGTTTCGAATTTAAGGTATTCACTTCTCTTCTCATTTATCTCTTGAACAACGAGCCTACTCTGATGCTGATTGGGTTGGTGATCCAATTGATTGTCTCTCTACCACTGAATATTGTTTCTTACTTAGGACTTCTTTAATTTCATGGCGCAACAAGAAACAATTTGTTGTTACTTGATCTACTATTGAAGTTGAATATCATGCTTTGGCTAACAGTACATCTGAACTTATATAGTTACAATGGCTTTTTTGTCTGACATGGGTGTTCCTCAGTCCACTAATCCTCCCATTCATTGTAACAATCGAAGTGTCATACAGATTGCTTATAATGATGTTTTCCATAAGCGCACAAAACATATCGAGATTGATTGCTAATTCATCTAGTATCATCTTAAGCATGGTAACATTTTTACCAAATCTCATCCACTGAGATGACTCAATGATCTTATCTACAAACTCAAGTTGGCTTCGCCCCCTAGAGTTTGAAGGGATGTTAGAATATTATATTTTCGTAATATTTATGTGACTACATATTTTCGTACTATTCTCAATATATTACAGAAATATCCTCCACATATTATGACAATGTTTGTTACCGTATTCATTATTGTAAATATGCCAAGATTAATGTGTGATTTTATGTGATTTTGTAATTATTGTATTTCCTTTATTTTATAACTACGTTCAACTATAAATAGGTCATTCTATTGTATAATTGAACATACATCTTAAATACAAATTTCTTTTCTACAATTACGTTACGGTTGATTTTTTCTACACTTTCCATTACATTTTTTTTTTTTTTAATTTCAACTGTTTACTCTTTTTCTCCAACGGTCACATTAAGAAATAAAAAAATTGGAGTGTATATATATATAGCATTTCTCACTAGTTACGAAGCAAAGGAAAGGTAAATCGCTATATTTGATTTTAATTTATAAAAATAATATCACTTTTCCCCCTTTTTGTTCTCTTTTGCATTAACAGCCCGACTGATTTTGGGAGGTGGAAAGTATGATTTGAAATTTTAGCCAAAGATCTGTCCACCGATCAAACGCCAGATGCTCAATTTTTCATGCAGCATACAAAATCAAGACAAAAATAGTGGCTCAGATTAATTGAACTTCCCACCCTAAAATACCCTCCAAAATCTGAGATCTTCTTCTTTTTTGTTAAATACTATTTAAGTATATATGGTTTGCATCAAAATTAAATAGTCACCTGAGTTTTTAAAAATATCACAAATGGTATCTATGGTAAGCCAAAAAATCTACTTGATACCTCTGTCAAGATTCTGTTATACTTTTTAACGAAATGCTATGTCATCCTTACACATGAACGCCTCGTAACATGGTACCTGAATTTTTGTATGTCACATCATATTTTATTTTATTTTTTAAAAATCCCCCAAAAAAAAAAAAACCAAAAAAAAAGAAAAAATACGCTAGGATGACCGAACCACCCCCAGGGCCAAGGGGGTGGTTCAGCAACATTTGAAATCTCTCGTAAGATCTGAGGTGTAGATCATGATCATGATTAACCAATTAGTCATCATAACCTTGGTAGCCTCAATCTTGTCAATGTTAAGGTGGAGAGCGGCGAAGTTGTCGGCAATTGGAGGCCTCCCAAGCCGAACAAGTCCCCGTTAGGCTTGAGGAGCAATGAGAAGCAATTTTTGAATAATGAGTCGACGTCAAATCAAAAGAACGACAACGAATCAAATTCGATGGAGGAGACAGTGAGGAGTTGTTTGTCGCTGTTGTTTAAGGAGTTGTTGACAATGCATTGAGTCTGATGCCGGCACAGTTGATTTTGGTGGGTGAGGAAGTGGCGGATGAGAAGTGGAGGGAGCAGTGGATTTTGGAGTTGGAGGTGTATTCGAAGCGGTTTTTTTTTTTTTTTTTTTTTTGAGGATTTGGCCCAAGGGTGGCCCTTGGTGGTTCGGCCACCCAATGTATTTTCTGCTTCTTCTTTTCTTTTTGGTTGGTTTTTTGTTTTTTATTTTTTTTAAAATAAAATATGACGTGACATCCAAAAACTCAAGTACCAACGCCACGTGACACTCACGTGTAAGGGTGATGTAACATTCCGTTAAAAAACTTAACGAAATCTTGACAGAGGTACCAAGTGAGTTTATTGGCTTACCACAAGTACTATTTGCGATATTTTTGAAAACCCAGATAGCTATTTGATTTTGGTGCAAACCACATGTACTGAAATAGCATTTAACCCTTTTTTTTTTAACATGTCCACACAAGGGAAGGGGAGGGGGGATTTGAACTAGTAACCTCTTGCTTCATAATACGTGAGCTACAGCCGATTGATCTACCCATTGGGGACAATCTGAGATCATCCTCATCAAACTATTCATATTTAACATTTTTTTTTAAAAAAAAAAAATTAGTAACAAAATTCATAAAAAAACATTATTTATCAAACTCTTTATCCAAAGTTAAATTTAATATTTATTTTAACTCTTATCTAAATATAAAGAAACCAAAAGCAAAGCTATTTATTTTTTAATATTATTTTGGTTGTTGGGTAACATTTTAGTAAATTTCTCACATAAAATCAAAATGAGTAAATTTCATGACGGTTATATTTATTAATAAAAAATAATATTTAGTTAAAGTAGAGAAATGGTTAGAAAATTTGATATTAGTAATTTTGAAAAATGGCTAATTAAATTTTTTTAAAAAAAGTAAAATTTCAAAGTAAAATTTAGAAAAATTTTAAATAACTTGATGGGAATGCTCCGAAACCCCCTTTCCCCTGGCATTCACAATGAGCTCTTTATATTTAGTTTTTCTCAAAAAATCTAACAAAACCTATGAACACACTCATCTACCAAGCTTTCTCTACTTTATACTTCCTACATTCTAAGAGCCATTCCAAGAGCCAAAAAGCTAAGGTTATAATTTTTTAAGCTTATTTTTACCCTCCTTCCTCGATTGTTTTAAAACTAATAAAATAATAATATTGAACTAAAATAGAGAAATGTATAAAGAATTTAATGTTTGATTCATTTTGAAAATGACTCTAAATTTGATAAAGTAAATTTTTCTCCTAAAATTTAGCTTTTATTTGAGGAAACCACCGTGAGTGCTCTAATGTGGCAAAAAACAATTTTAAATTTCTTTGACCCATCATTTGGAGAAGATTAATGCTATTTAGTAATACTACTTTACGATTGCCACACAATTGAAATGACCTGGTAATGAAAATCAACACTTAAATTATTATTTAATCCTGCATGCTTATCCGCAACACACCAACTTTCAAATGGCCTTAGTCCTCAACTCTCAAGGGCAGAAATTAAAAAACACATATCACCTAAAGAAATGTTTAGTTTCATTCTCCTACACATCTCTTATTCATCTCCAATTCACTATTAAATATGCACGATCCATATGTGGTCTCACAAATGCAATGGTGAATTTTTTATTTTTTATTTTTATTAAAAAAAAAAAAATGGTCGAACAAAAAATGTATATGAGAATGACACCAACACCAAAGATGAGTTTATAATTTTCAGTTGCACAAGTAGCAGACGAAGAGGAAATGGGGAAAGGATGGATGAAGGAGCAAGTGTCACAAGTAGCAGATGAAGAGGAAATGGGGAAAGGATGGATGAAGGAGCAAGTGTTAAACGACGGAGAAAAGAACAAGTTTTGTTTAAAAATGATCTCACAAGCTCTATAGAAAGCAGTGCAAACGCTTACTTATACAGGGAATCTTCTGTACCTGCAAGTTTTACAGAAGCCCCTCTTGTTTCATATCTTCTGTACCTGCAAGATTCTTGACACTGATCACTAGTACCATTGTCAGAAGGTCCAAAAACTCTAGAGTTGTAGAAAAAAAAAAAAAAAAAACAAAGAAAATATATTCCTCTTAAGTTACAAAAAGAATGCACGTTACCAAAAAATGAGTTGCAACTAGGACCATGACTGCACCTAAACAAGTTTACTACTTCCACAAAGCTAACAACCAACAAAGCATCACCCTTGGCGAGTTACTTTCTTTTCCTTTCATTGTATTTCTTCAATGAACAGGAAAAAAAAAAGGGAAATCGAGGATAATATATGCAAAAGATATATAGCAGGCACAAGCTTAAGTCTTCTTCAAGAGATACCCCAAAATTGTGCCAAGCAATCCGACCAAGACGGCAAACAGGAGGGAGACACCAATACCGCCATGATTTTTCTGGCCTTCACGTCTCAGCAGTTCCTACACATTGTAATCTTTGTGAGACGAGAGATTCCGACGGCTCAAAGTTAACAGTATTCATGAAAAATTGCAACTGCAAATATCAAAATCACGCCCACATTTGCTGCAGCAAGAAACTTCACAACTTTCGAATGGAACTTTCACATAGAAAAACAAATAACAGCCAATCTTTTTTCAAATTGTTTTTTAGAAAGAAAAACATAAAAAAGAGGGGAATGCTACGTGTTTTCCTAGTGTTCTCCTTGTGTCCTCCTAGTCCTACGTAGATATTATTTTATAAAAAAACAAAAAGACAATTGCTCTTACTTTACTCACTTGGTTTTTACAAAATAATATCCAGCTACGACTGGGAGGACACTAAGAGAGCACCTACTATTTCCCTAAAAAATATATCCAATCTCATATCAAGCACTTGGAAATTCCGCATACCATGATAACAGCACAGCTTAAATAAGAACGATCAAATATTTCTCAAAGAAATCATAGACTCTTCAGAATAGAACAACAAAAAATTTACTGCAAACCAACCCCCTGCCCCTATCGAAAGAAGAAAATAGAAGTAGTTATAGCTCCATCATAATGACGTTGCAGTTATAACTCACCAATTCCTGACGAAGCTTGTTATTTTGTTGAACCGCATTTTTCTTCTCCTCTGTAAGTTTTGAAATGAGGGCTTTTGCCTGCAATTATTTCCAGAATCATCAAGCATAAATAACTTTTCAGCATGTAGTAAGCTTAGGAAGATGTCTATTACACATTAAAAGAAAAATGAATATCCAACTGTGGCAGAGCCGCAAAATTACATGCAATATGGCAAATTATTATGCAAAAACAATATAACCAAGTATCTTGCGACATCTGAAGGAAATGAAGCGATTCAGAAGGGAAGAGGAAGAAAAAAAGTCTCGTCAAAAAAGAAAAATGGCTGTTTGGAAATAGGAAATATGCAATGCTTTTTATCGACTGTTTTCCTAAACTTTTAGCAGGTTGTTCCTATCTCAACCCAGATCCATTATCCATGCAAGCTAGTCGATAGGTAAACTACAATCAGAAACACCTATTAACCTGTACATGAGAGGGGCTAATCTCTGGTCCTGAATTAGAAAGAGATACATTGAGATTTGCAAGCAATGAAGGCATTCCAGCCCCCATTGAAAGCAATTACCAGCTCTCTCAATATGTGGTGATGTAGCTATTGATGGAGCCACCAAGATGATCACTCTCGCAGAAAGCAAGAATTATTGCTAACTATCCAAAGAGTAAACACCACTAATCAAAATGTGGTGTCCGTGATAAACCCTCCCATCAAATAAAGATCAGGTGGAGCTAAAATGAAAGCAGCTGAGGGACCTTACAAACAAAGGACATTAGTCATTAGTCAACGATAGTTTCCCCAACGGTCAGTTCATTTCTTCCCAACAAGTTTTTCTTTTTTCAGTTTTTTCCCTTGTCTAACAATACTTCAGAAACGATTTTATTGAATATGCATAGTCATGTTCATTACATATGCATATATTTTTGTATAAAGTAATCTTTGGAGCATGACCAGTCAGTTCTATGTTTAAAGTAAATATTCTAAAAGATACCAGTTATATAGAGGTGACAGACCAATATATGCTTATGAAACCAAAATTCAATTTAAGCTTCTCTAATAATTTGTGAAGCTATTAATATCAAAGTGAACTTTGCGAAGACTGTACGAACAGTAAAATCTTATTCCAATATAAACAAACTTCTAGAAAAGTCAAAAAAAGACCACCTTAGTCAGACATTTTACTCTTGCTCAAGACCGCAGAAAAGTGGAATCTATATATATATATATATAATCGAGATATCATTAAAAGCGGAAGGCACCCCATGTATACAGAAAGTATACAAGAGAAGCCACCTAGTTAGTAGGGACAGAAAGAACAAGAAAATCAAGATAACTAATAAAAAAAAAAACAAACAAAATCAGTTGTCAAAAGATACAATATGTTGAAAATAAAAACTTAATCTCCTTCAAAGTCCTCTCACGGTCCTCAAAACTTTTATCATTTATTTCCCTCCATAGGCACCACAAAAGGCACAAAAGCACCATCTTCCGCACAATAGCACTCCGAGTGTTGCTAGAGTCCACCAACAAGCATGTAAATCTACTACTAGCATAGGCATAACCCAAGACAACCTAAATCGACTGAAGAAAACATTCCAAATGGCACAAGCAACCTCACAATGAAGCAGAAAGTTATCCACAAACTCCCCATTTCTTTTATACATATAACACCAATCAACCACAATGATGCATTGCTTCCAAAGATTGGTCATCATTCTTAAGCCCGCCAATCAACAAAAAAAATGTCACCCTCAATAGAACCTTAGTCTGCCAAACACTTCTCCAAGGGAAACAAAAATCATCATGGCAACCCATGACCATGTAGAAGGATTTAACACCAAACAACCCTCTTTTGGAAGAGACCCACCACAGCTTGTCCTCCCTTTCCCATCTCATTCTCGCTAAATACAACATCATGAAGAACAAAAGAGGCTTCCATCTCCCAATCATGAGCCACTCTAACAAAGCTCACATTCCACAACATGACACCTTCAAAAAATTCCGAGTGAGCCACAACAGAAGCATCCTTTGGAAGCAATACCAAATAAAACTAAAAAGCTTCCTAAAGGGTTGTATCCCCACACCAAAGATCATTCCAGAATCTCACTTTGGAATCATCTCCAACCTCAAATCTGATATACAAAACGTACCCCCAACCCCTCTTAATATTCTTCCACAAACCCACCCCATACGCCCCGATAGGCTCACAAAAACACCACCCTCGCCATGCACTTCCGTATTTAGAGTGCACCACCACCCTCCACCAAGCATCTCTCTCTAGCCTATAGCGCCAAAGCCATTTATCTAAGAGAGCATGATTAAACCTCAGCAAGTTTCTAATCCCTAACCCTCTGTTAGAGATCAGCGTACAAGCCTTATACCATCTCACCAAGTAATATTTGAACTCTTCACCTAACCCCCCATAAGAAATCACGCTGGAGCTTCTCAACACGGTTTGCAACACTCGTAAAGAGAGGAAATAGGGACATGAATTACGTAGGTAAGTTGGATAGAATGCTCTTGATAAGGGTAATCCTACTACTATTAGACAAATACAACATTTTCCTGCTAGCCAACCAACGTTCTATCTTCTTAATAACATCGTCCCATATATGCTTGGCCTTATAGGATGACCCAAAAGCCAACCCAACCGCATTATCAACATCTCCCACAAGAACCAATTCCGACTTGGCTAAGTTCATCTTCAAATCCAACACAGCTTCAAAAAGTAAGAATAAGCTCTATAAATTACGAAGATGATTTGGGCTGGCCCCTCAGGAAAGTAAGGTATCATCAACAAACAGACGATGGGAAATACCAATCATTGTCCCTACAGAGAAAGCTAGACCACAAATCTCTACTTACTACAGCTGAAATCATCCTACCCAATGCCTCCATTACTATGACAAACAGCAAAGGTGACAAATGATCCTCTTGCCTCAAGCCACGAGAGCTGCTAAAGAAGCCAGTGGGAGAGTCATTCACTAAAGCCAAGAAACACATTGAGGAAATACAGTGACCTATCCACGAGCAACATTTTACCCCCCCAAACCCGCACCTTCTCAACATGTACAGTAGGAAATCCCAATTAACATGATCATAAGCTTTTTTCTATGTCCATTATACAAATAACCCCTAGTTCTCCAAATCCAATCTACTATCAAGGCATTCACTGGTAATAAGAATAGGATATAGAATTTACATACTTGAATGAATGCATTTAGTGACTTAGAAATAATTTTCTCCAGCAACATCTTAAGCCTTCTTGCAAGAGTCTTGCAATAATCTTGTAAATGTCATCCACTAGACTAATTGGTCGAAAATCCTTGGGGTCAATAGCCCGTGGAATCTTTGAAATGAGGGTGAAGAACGTAGCATTAAGGCTTCTCTCAAACTTACCACTAGCATGGAAGTCACGAAAGACTTATGATGCCCTCTTTAAAAATAGCCCAACAAGCTTGGTATAACCCCATAGAGTAACAATCAGAGTCCAACGCCTTATCATTCACCATTCATTGCTTTCACAACCTTCCACACCTCCCTTTCCTCAAAATCTCTCTCCAACTAACTACTCGCAGCCTCATCAATAGAATCAAAGGAGAGATTGTCCACCATAGGCCTCCAACTAAACCGCTCAATAAAGATGTTTAGTAAAACTAGACAATGTGCTCATTGATCTTCGATCGGTTGGTAGAAATAGTGTCATCAATCTACAAGGATTCAATGGAGTTCCTTCTTCTGTTAGAGTTGGTCATTGTGCGAAAAAAATTTGTGCACTTATCAACTCTTTGAGCCACGAGATCCTAGATTTTTTACCCCAACTCACTTCCCCTCCATGAGAGTGGATCTTTCTAATTCACTAACAATTTCTACCTACTTTATACTCTCCTCAATAACTAATCCCCACAAGTAGCTCCTCCAAAAGGATCTTCTTCTTCCTTTCTGCATTCCCAAACTCCTCCTCATTCCATCTCTTTAGGCCAACTTCTAAAGCCTTGACCTTGCTAGCTAACATGAAGCTAGGAGTGCCTCAGAAAAGATGAGAATTCTACCATTGTTTCATCCTATCTACAAAGCCTTCAGACTTTAGCTACATATTTTCAAATTTGTAGGGCCTACTACCCCTATGAAAGTCACCACATTCGAGGAGGATCAAAAAATTATCTTAGCAAAGTTTAGGGAGCCTCCTCTGTGACACGCCACAAAACTAGGCTTCCTACTTTGAAGAAACTAGGAATCTATCAATTCTTGTCCAAGAGAGTCTTTCTCGAGTTTCTTCCCTTGATTTAGTGCAGGAGAGATGGATAGGAGAAGGCTCTGTCTCTAGTGAATTCCAATAGTGTAGGCGCCTAGATGTGAGTGCCCCGATTATTTGACCAGGTAAAAGTTTTGCCCAACAAAAGGGAGGTCCATCAAGCCCTAATCAAACATGAAATCAGTAAATTCCACCGTAGTTGGGCATAAACAAGGTTCGCCCAATCTCTCACAAGGCAATCTGGTAACATCAAATCACCTCCAATGCACCAAGGCAAGTTCTACCAGCTGAGTAAACCAGCCAACTCATCCCAAACAAGCCCCCTATCCCTATCAAAATTAGGGTTATGAACACCCACAAAAGCCCAAGTGAAATGATCCTCAAAGTTTCTAAAGGTGGCAGCCAATGATAACCCCCCCCCACACGCTTGTTGATCTTCTCCACCACCCTCTGATCCTACAAAATCAAAACGCCACTTGAAGCCCTCCAGAGTCCAAACAACACCAATCCACATGATGGCCACAAATTACGCAATACGCACAACATTACGAGACATGACTTCAAGCTTTGTTTCTTGAAAACAATGTCAACCTTCCACTCTCTGAATAAGTTCCTCACCATCAAACACTTATTCTCCTCATTCAATCCTCTTACATTCCAAGATAACAGTTTAGGCTTCATGGAAAAAATTGATAACCCCCTTCCTTTGCCATAGCTTGAACACTTGCATTTTGAATCATACTAATGGAATAGTCCAATCTTCTCAACTTCCTACTACCTTTGTTCCCTTGTTCAGATCTAGGGGCTGAACCATGCTGCCTATGTCGTTCTTTAGCTTCAATAGCTATCAGAATAGCCAAAAGCTGCCCCTCAAAACCGTCACACGAGACCCCCACAAGCCTATTGATTTCTGTTCCTAAATGCACTGCCAACTTGGGCCCCTAATTCCCCAACATAGTAAAGAGAAGAGCTTAGAGGGGTACATAAAGAGGCCTCCACCCCCATTGAATAGCTCCACATCTCCATTACCCCCATCACACCTCAAATCCATTCCAGCCAAAGCAATCAACACAAAACCATAACCTCCCAAATCAACCCCTATTCCCGAAGAATAGTAAGGGGTAGAGGGACAAAACTGTGGGGCAGTGAAGCCAACTGGTGGCGGAGTAAATCCAAGCTGCCCACCCCCCTCCTAGCCCCAAGGTTTAGGTGCCAGCTTCTAGGAGTGGTGGAAGGAATGGGTCAATGATCTCTGAAACAAGTTGAAGGTTGCACAAGCCAACTTATCTCACCAAGAGCTTTTCGCACAAAGAAGACACACTACTACACACGTCAACTGCTGAGATTGTTGTAAAGAGTGTTTTGGCAAGCTCTAAAATGAACTGAAATTTGCTAGTCATCATCGCTGCTACCGCAAGACCTGAACCGCCAGCAATCGTCCTACCCTCCACCTTCGACCTAGGTTGAAGCTCGACGATCGGACCAACAAAAGTGTTGGAAGGGATAGAGCCACCATGGGTTTAGGTCGGCCCTGTTGGGTCATAGGGCTGACTCGCTCTCGTGACCTTCTTAGGGCCAAAACCTGTATCCTTCTTTGAGTGCAAACACTACTCCTTACATGTAACCTTCTTCGAGCCCAAACCCGGATCCTTCTTCGGATGTGGTACTTGCCCCTTACACAAGCCCCCAAGCTGACCCAATACCCATAGTTTGGGTTTGAAAGAAAATTTTGGTTGAGATTCGTCACAGCCCACGAGGCCTTCGAGTTTGGGTTGTGAGCCTTAAGCCTCTCACCAACCATTAGGCCTTCAACTAAACTAGATCTTGAGAAATTTGAGCCTTCAACTGTTGACTTAGGCACAAGACCCAGTAGGCCACACGCACAAGGGCTCAGGCCCAAGTCCATTCATTTTTAACACCACATCCTTTTTAATACGGAGCAACGGGTTTCTGAAGGAGCACACTTTGAGCCTTAATATGAGCTCTGTCATTTCTTAAAGTTTCTTTTTCACCAGCATCTTCTCCAATTTCAGGTGCAACATCAAAGCCATCTGGTCCTATCAACATCAACTGCTCCTTTAATGCATGCATTTTAGGGAACACGAAACCGCCCTTCGACACTAGTGAAGACTCCGCCTCCTAAGCCAGAGACGTTGTTGGAGGAGCCTTATCCTTAAACGACAGCACCTCTACAAAACTTCTCTTCCCTCTAATTTCCGCCATGGATTTAATTTCCAAGGTTGATTTTCTACTTCCACCACCGTGAATCGACAAAGAAATTCACAACCACTCAACTCCAAAACAAAAGATCTCTAGACTTTGCCATTTCCCCCTTCCAACACGATGATGAAACCCCTTCCTCGACAACAAGTAGGGGTTTAATACTAACTGACATTTTATCTATGCATTGTGTTTGTTCTTGTCTTTTTAAAGGATAAGTTTACCCAAATAGACAACCATTACAAGCATAAGCTACAATCATAGATCTTCCCTATAAATGTAAGGTACACCAATGTTGCAATAAGTTCAAAAAACCCATAAAAATTTAACTATGTTATCCTAAAGGATCTGCATCAAATCAGTTGTTACAAAAGTATGTATGCATTCACATTAAATGATTATAAAGCACATGCACCATGAAAAAGTATGTATGCATTCACATTGAACAGAAGAGGGAAGGGAAAAAATTTTGTTAGCGCATAAACAAAACTTCCAGTACAGTCAAAAGATAACAACTTGGTAGGACATTGTACTGTGTCTCAAAACCATGGGAAAGTAGAGTTTAAACCACCACAATCATAGACTAACTATCTATGAATTGTGTTTGTTCTGCCCTTTTTTAAGGATAAGTTTACCCGTGTGGACCAAAATTACAAGCATAAGCTATAATCACAGATCCTCACAATAAAAGAAAGATTATGCCAGTGTTCTGATTTATGTTCATAAACCCACAAGAATTTTACTATGTTATCCCAAAACAGCTGCATCAAATCAGCTGTTAGACAAGCATATGTGCATAGCAGATAAATGACTATAAAGCATTTATGCACCTTAAAAATCCAACTACAGCTCAAGTCTTTTTCTTCTTTTGGGTAAAAAGGGAAAGATCACAATCAACTTAGACAAAGCTGATGCAAATTCTGCAAAGCCGGAAAATTATGATGCAAATTCTGCAGGGGCGCTAGCTTTGGGAGAGAGGTTACGCATGTCTCTGGGCAGTGGGGTTCCAATATATAAGCAAACAGTGAGATACTACCGGAGAGCTAAGAAAGAAAGAAGAGTTTGGGTGAATGATTCTCTTCTTCTCGAGGCGGTGGAATCTTTTAGTGCTCCGCAGATACATTACCAATCCAAACCAGTTGCGGGGCTTGCTGCTCAGATTTCATCGGAGGTTGCACACGGTCAGGTGTCTGATTCGTCACCTACACCTTTAATTAGTGTAGGGGATGTTGCAGCTCAAAAAACGCCTGCTTCTAAGAACTCTAATCCGATGAGGGGCTTTCTACGGTGAGGGTAGAAAAAAAGGAGTCTCATTCATCATCGCATGTGGCTGTTAAGGATGATGAAGTAATGGGTGGCAGCTCTTCAGTTTTGGATGAAGCTTTCAAGTTTAGGTGGGATCGAGAAGACAACAATTGGGATGGGGAGTTGTCCCCCAATCCCCTTGATTGGGTGTTGGATTGCGACGAAGAGGAGGATCCATATTCAGCGATGCTGGATGATGTGGAAGAGGATTTTCTTCGGGTAATGGACGTCACCCACCCTAGGGCTAAGGGCAAAAGGGAGATGTTAAATTTAGAAAGCTCCGTTAACTATGGCATTGCTAGTGCGTCCTCCTAGAGAAGGAAGGGCAAGATTATTGTGTCATAGTCTTTTGTATAGGGGTGGTGTTTGGTTAGCGGGCATTGCGTTGGTGTGTTTGCTTGAGGGTTTTTGGGTTTTTCTGGGGTAGCTTTTTTCTCTAGGGGTTTTTTTGAGGGTGTTTAGGTGGTTTTGCTAGGGTTTTTCTTTGGGTTAGCTTTAGTACCCCTTTGTATACTCCCTGTGTAATTAGGGATGCCTCTCGCTTTTCTCTTTCTTTAATAAAACTTCATTGCTCTTATTCCGAAGGTTCATGGTGCTAAGGAAATCAAGGACTTTCGTCCTATTAGCCTTGTGGGTGGGGTATACAAGATTATTGCTAAGGTGTTGGCTAATAGAATGAGAAGAGTTATGGATAGGGTCATCTCAAAGCCTCAAAATGCTTTCGTTAAAGGTAGACAAATTTTGGATTCGGTTATTATCGTGAATAAATGCTTGGATAGTCGGATTAAATCTGGGGATCCGGGAGTGTTGTGCAAGTTGGACATGGAAAAGTCTTATGACCATGTGGATTGAAACTTCCTTCTTTACTTATTGAAAAGATGCAGTTTTGGGGAGAGATGGTGTTCATGGATTAAGCATTGTATTTCGTCTGTCCGGTTTTCAGGGTTGATCAATGGTTCCCCTTCCGGTTTCTTTAGTAGTTCGCGTGGGGTGAGGCAAGGTGATCCGCTTTCTCCTTTCTTATTTGTGTTGGTTATGGACGCTTTCAGCAAGATGATTAATGCGATTTACTCGAGGGGGCTGATTTCAGGATTTTCTGTGGGCTCTAGGGAGGTTGTTATAGTTGAAGTCTCTCATCTTTTATTTGCAGATGATACTTTGGTCTTTTGTGGGGCTGATGCTAGCCAAATTAGCTACATGAGTGCTCTCCTTGTTTGTTTTGAAGCGGTCTCTGGGCTCAAGGTGAATTTGTCAGGTGAATTTGTCCAAGTCTGCTTTGGTTCCGATTGGTTCTTTGGATGATGTAGATCAGTTGGCTGGTAACTTGGGTTGTGGTACTACTGACCTTCCTTTGAAGTACTTGGGCTTACCTTTAGGGGCCCTGTTTAAGCTCAAGGCCATGTGGAGGGATTTGGAGGACTTGATGGCTAGGCGGTTGACTCCCTGGAAACGTTTATCTCTCTCTAAGGGGGGAAGGGTTGCATTGATTAAAAGCACTCTTTCTAACTTGCCTACATATTTTTTGTCTTTGTTTCCTATTCCTGCTAATGTAGCTAAGCATATTGAGAAGATCCAACGAGATTTCCATTGGGGGGGATTGAATGATGAGGTTAAGCTGCACTTGGTTGACTGGGACACGCTGTGTTCTACCATTTCTAAAGGTGGTTTAGGAATCCGGAATGTGAGAAAGTTCAATCAAGCGCTCTTGGGTAAATGGTTATGGCGGTATGCTCATGAGGGAGCTTGGTGGAAATCCGTTTTGGTGGCTAAATATGGTCCCATGTGGGGAGGTTGGCACTCTTGTGTTATTTCTGAGGCTCATGGGGTGGGGCTTTGGAAGTATATTTGTATGGGGTGGCGAAATTTTAAGAGGCACTTTAGATTTGACCCTGGGGTTGGCTCCAAGATTAGTTTTTGGGAGGATGTATGGTGTGGGGAGTGCTCTCTCAAAGACTCTTTTCCTGGTCTGTTTAGCATTGCCAGTGTAAAGAAGGCGTCTATTGCGGATAATATGGAGCATTCCAATGGTGTCGTCCAGTGGAACATTGTGTTCACTCGCTTGATTCATGATTGGGAGGTGGAGATTCTGACTTCGTTTTATAGATGCTTGTATTCTTTTAAGTTTAGAGGGCATTTGGAGGACAAGTTGTCGTGGATTCCTTCAAGCAAAGGCTCCTTTGAGGTGAGCACATTCTACCGGGTTCTCTCTCCGCCTAGGTCCATTCCTTTTCCTTGGAAAGGCATTTGGAGGACCAAGGCCCCGCCTAGAGTGGCATTCTTGGCTTGGACAGTAGCTAGGAGCAAGATTCCCACTATTGACAACCTCCGACTGCGAGGTATGATCGTGATTAATAGATGTTGGTTATGCGAGTCGGATGGGGAGTCGGTGGATCATCTCCTTCTTCATTGCGGAGTGGCGAATGCTTTGTGGAACGTCATTTTTAGCTGGTTTGGGTTTTGTTGGGTTATGCCTGGCTCGGTTAGGGAGTTATTCGCCTGCTGGTGGACAAGGGGTCGTTCGAGGAGTGTTGTGGTTTGGAAGATGGTTCCCCTGTGTCTGATGTGGTGTATTTGGAGGGAACGTAATGCTAGATGCTTTGAAGACACGGCGCGGTCTTTTGAGGAAATTTTGCATTATTTCTTTTTACTCTTTACACTTGGGCTACGGGCTGGCTTGCCACGCTTGTTATTAGTTTTCATGATTTCCTATCTCGCTTCTCCTCTCCCTCTTAGACTCTTCCTTGTATACTCCCTGTGTACTTAGAGTTGCGCCCCTCTGCGCTTTTTATATATATTTTTTGACTTATCAAAAATAAAATAAAACTTCTTATTACTTATAAAAAAATAAATAAAAAAAAAAAAACTTAGACAAAGCTTAACCCCAAGGGAGTTGGCTCATGTGGTAGAGGCTTTGGTCTTCGGGTTTGCTCCCTTCAAGGTCTAAGGTTCAACACCTCATAAGTGCAAACAATTCCTTGGAGCCACACCCCTTGGTGAAAAAGCCAGCAATTTAACTAGTTCCGTGTAGAGAAACTTTTGAGGGTGCAATGCATGGGACCGGGGTTTACTCTACAGGGGTGGGTCTGAAGGGCCATGCCTTGGAGAGGTTCCCAGACATAAAAAAAATAAAATAAAATAAAAAAATAAAAAACTTAGAGAAAGCTAAATTGGAGAGAGAAAGGGCAATAAGCGGGACCCAGAAACCTATAACTTTCAAGCAATTGCAGACTAGAAGAATAAGCATAACATTTATAAATCCAATTTTACTCCCGCTTCTCACCGATGTGGGACGGGGTGAAACCTTTTTTTATTTTTTTGGGTAAAAGGAGAGATAATAAATTGGCTTAAGCGAGGCAAAATAGGAGAGAGAAGGGCAATATGACCCATAAACCAATAACTTCCAAACAATAGCTAATTGAAAGAAGCGGGATGGCGCTTATAAACCCAATTGTATTCTCACTTCTAGCTGATATTTGATAGGGAAAACCATTTTTTCTTTTTCTAGGTAAGAAATGAAAGATCACAAAAAATCCAAATTTACTCCCGCTTCTCATCGATGAGGGACAGGGTGAAACATTTTTTTTTATTTTTATGGGTAAATCGGCTTAAGCGAAGCAAAATAGGAGAGAGAAGGGCAATAAGCAGGACCCACAAACCAATAACTTCCAAACAATAGCTAATTGAAAGAAGCGGGATGGCGCTTATAAAAAAACCCAATTGTATTCCTGCATCTCACTAATATTTGATAGGGAACACCATTTCTTATTTCTCTAGGTAAGAATGAAGGATCATAAATCAGCTAAGGGAAAGGTGAGAGAGGCAATAACTTCCAGGCAATTGTTAACTGGAAGAATAGGCATGGCGCTAATAAACCCAACCAACTATACGCCCACTTCTCACTAATGTGGGACATGGGAAAACCAAATTTTCTTTTTCTAAGTAAGAGGGGAAAGGCCACAAATCGGCTTAGGTGAGCTGAATAAGAGAGAGAAGAACAATAAGCTGACCCCCTAAAACAAGTGGTGAGTCCTTTTTTGGCCACGTCATCATGAGAATTCTCTCTAGTTCTCTCTGTGCGTGAGGAGCATTGCCGGAGCGGGTATAGCGTTCTGGTCATCGATTTCAGCATTGACGTCGTGGTTTTTCTTGGAGTTTATCAGCAAGATGGGCTACGTTGGCTACTTTTATGTGGAATCCAAATCATTTGAGTTACGGGTAAGCGATGGAAGTCAGAATATTAAGTTAACGGAGTGGGGAAGGATGAACTTGAGCACGGTGTATCTGGGAGAAATGAGACTGGTATGGCTGGTGAAGATGATGAATGAGTTGGTGTCGGAAACAACCGGAATTGGGGCATGCAGAGATCATCGACTGGGCGGTTCAGTTATGTTTTTGCAAAAAAGAATGAACAAGTATGGGAGATTCATGGAGATAACTGAATATGGCCGTGGAGGGAGACGTAGCTTTGTGGTAATTCCGGAGGGGCGTGAAGGGCAGGGATGGAGACAATGCATACTGCAAATGGGAAGGCTAGTAAAATATTTGGAGCAAGTGAGGGATACGACAAAGAAGAGTTTACCAGTGCAGCCGCGAGCGGTGGTTCCTAGTCGGTCGTTTGCTGACGTGGTGGAGGGGAAGAAACCAGAGACCGGCACAGAGAAAAGGGAGGAGGGCAGTAAGGGAATTTCAGCAGCAGAAATCAATGTGGTAACCGTTGAAAATTCTGAGAAAGGAAAGGAGAAGATTTTGGAGCCCTTAAATCAAGCTGCACTGAAATGGGAAGATCTGGCGGTGATATTGAATGAGGGGGTATTCAATATGAGGAATATGAGGGATATGTTGGAAGATATTAAAGGAAAATTGGAGATCCTCGGTAGAAGATACAAGCTGGAATGCGTGGAGAAAAAGAAAGACAACATGGACATTCAACATGGACCTAGTGGGCCTAAGGTGCAGCTGGGCCAAGAAGATGGTGTGAAGGAGATTGGGCCTAGGCTTAACAAGCCTAATCTATGCTGCTCGAAGACATACTACCGCAGGAGATATCGGGCGGTGGCCAAGAGGAGAGCGACGAGGATGCTGCGCTGTGAGCAGAAGGAGACGGAGATGTCGTCGGAGGGGTCACCGGAGGTCAGACATCCTATTGCGATAGATCGGCGTGAGCCGAAGGGTCCGAAGATGTCACCAGAGCTATCAACGGAGGTCGGACGGCAAGATGCGACTAATCGACGTGAGCAGAAGGGGCCGGAGATATCTTGTTGTGAACAGAAAGGGACGGCGATGTCGACGAAGGTGTCATCGGAGGTCAGATGTACTATTGCGACAGATAGGCGTGAACAGATGGGGCTGGAGTTGTCATCGGAGTTGACACCGGAGGTCATACTTTCTGTTGCGACGGATCGTCGGGAGCAGAAGGGGCCGGAGACGTCACTGGAGTTGTCAACGGAGATCGGACGGCAGGTTGCGACCGAGCGACATGAGCAGAAGGGGCCGGAGAGGTCGTGTCGTGAGCAGAAAGGGACGGAGATGTCGCCGGAGGTGTCACCGGAGATCAGATGTCCTGTTGCGACAGGTAGGAGTGGGCAGAAGGGGCCGGAGATGTCGCCGAAGGTGATATTGGAGATCAGACGTCTTGCTGAGACAAATTATCTCATCGAGGGGGCCAGTAGTTTTGGCTTGGAGAGCTCGGAAGTGAAAGTGCAAGCAGCAGGGAGGCCAAATAAAGCTGATCAGACGATGGGTCAAAGCAAAAACTCGAATGAACTAGAAGAGGGGTGTGGGTTAGAGACTGAGGATGATTCAGGTATGTGTGTAGAGGAAACTGATGAACTTTTGGGGGTGGGTCAGGGGGTGGATGCAGGATTGGAGGATATAGCTTCAGACAACATTTCAAATATCTGGGTGATTGATACTTGTATGGAGTTTTATCCTAAAGTGGGAGTAACATGTGAGGGGAAAGAGAGTAATATGAAGAGGTTATTCAAGGGTATTGAGGATGCTAGACAGCAACCAGATGTAGAGGAGGAGGGTATAACCAACAGTACTCAGGTATCCAGGCAAATGAGGGAGTTGAAGAAACTTGATAACTATGTAAATTATGATAGGGGTAGGTCGGATGTCCAACTTGGGAAGGGAAGAGGGAGGGGCAGAAAAGGTGTTTTATGAAGCCAAAAATCATAGTGTGGAATGTGAGAGGGCTGAATGCCTTCAAAAAAAGGTTACGGATTAGGGGTCTTTTAAAAGAATGGAAAGCGGATATTGTGTGCCTTTTTGAGACGAAAATGGAGGTTATTACTAAGGAGATGGTACGCAGCTTATGGGGGGGTCAACATGTGGATTGGATGTATAAGGGGGCCAATGGGGCGTCGGGGGGTATATTGTTATTATGGGATAGGAGGGTGGTGGAGAAAATAGATGAGTGTATGGGGAGCTACTCAGTAGCTTGTATGTTCCAAAATGTGGAGGATCAATTTGTATGGGCTCTTGGGGGGTGTATGGACCGAATTTGGATGTGGAAAGGAGGATTCTATGGGAGGAATTAGCTGGGGTGATGAGCTTGTGGGAGATCCCGTGGGTTATTGGAGGTGATTTCAACATTGTTCGTTTCCCTAGTGAGCGGTCTTGTGGATCGAATTATTCTACAGCCATGATGGAATTCTCGGATTTTATAGCTGATCAAGGGTTGGTAGATATCCCGTTGGTAGGGGCAATTTACATGGTCTAATAATCAAGAAGATGAAATTTGGTCAAGAATCGATCGGTTCTTAATTTCACCGAGTTGGGAGGATCATTATCCGGATGTGATGCAAAAAAGACTTCCACGGGTATGTTCCGATCACTTCCCATTGTTGCTAGAATGTGGGGATTCTAGGGGTGGAAAAAAGTATTTCAAATTTGAGAATATGTGGTTAAAATATGAAGGTTTTGTTGACAAGGTGAAATCTTGGTGGGATTCGTATACATATGAGGGGTTACCGAGCTTTGTGTTGGCGAATAAGCTGAAATCCCTTAAGCTGGACCTGAAAAAATGGAATGAGGAGGTGTTCGGTGATATTGGGAGAAAAAAAAAA
>CM017325.1:14792508-14949436 GCA_006937295.1 Carpinus fangiana
TTTTTTTTTTTTTTTTTGAAATGGTTCTTACTTCTTTCATTCATTTGGAATTAATTTCTCATGAAACACATAATCCTGGATACAAGCAGGGGATGTCCCCATCCAGACTGTGTCTGCTCCTAAAACTAGAGCTTGTTTAGCCAAAATGTGGGCCACTACATTAGCACCACGTTTTACATGACTAACCTCCCATTGAGGGACATTTAAAAGGCCCCTCTTTGCATCATTGATGACGGCCCCATATATTGTGCCACAGCTGTCATCCCTCTTTAATGCCTGGACCACCTCCAGTGAATCCCCCTCCATGATGATCTTGGAGAAACCCATCTGTCGGCAGAATTCCACTGTTTGCCATGCTCCTACTGCCTCTGCAGTAGTTGGATCAACAATATATGGCTTCGTCATACACATAGCCCCCACCACATCCCCATTGTGATTACGGGCTACTACTCCCACCCCCATTCGTGCTCCCTGCTTGTCAATTGCTGCATCCCAGTTGAGTTTAGTCGACCCAGCTGGTGGTTTCTTCCACTGCAACACCAAGAGCTCAGGTTCAACATTTCTACCTCTTCGGTGTTCTTCCTCCACCTTCCGATAATCTTGTAATTGAGTGATAGCTATTTGATTTACCATAGATGGTGACTGAAATAGGCCTTCAAAAATAAATTTGTTTCTCCTAAACCAAATCTGACGAGCTATGAAGACAAAAATCTGAAGATCATCCGCATCCAGTCTTTCCTGCAGTTTCACAAAAAGCTGTTGAAAGCTAATCTCATCACTTGAACATTTGTGAAACAGCTTCTTGTTCTCCACCCATACATCCCGAGCAGCTGTACAACTCCATATTATATGGCCAATTGTCTCTGTACCAACTCCACAGATAGGACAACACGGATCATCAGTAATTTTCCGCTTAAAGAGATTTTCCTTCGTTGGCATTATATTGCTGCAAGCTTTCCAGAGGAACATCTTAATAGCTCGTGGCCCTCTAAAACTCCAAACCATCCTCCATATTTGAGAAAGCTGGCTAGAATCTGAGGAACACCCCTCAGAGCTTACCCTCTGCTCTTTATACAAGTGGTACCCACTGCGCACAGAATAGTCACCATTTTTTGTGCCCACCCACACACGTCTGTCTCTTTGCTGTATAGAAGGGCTGATCGCCATACTGCAGATACGTCGAGCTTCTTCCTCCGTGAAAATCTCATGTATCATCTCAGTCTTCCACCACTTAGTATCTTCATCAATAAGCTCACTCACTGTAGCATTTCCATCAAGGATGTGTATCGGTGTTTGAATAGAGAAAGTGTATGGTGAGTCTAACCATCTATCTCCCCAAATCTTTATTGACCTACCATCTCCCACCCTCCATACTAAACCTGCCTGCAGCAATTTTTTTGCATTCCAAATGCTCCTCCATGCATATGAAGGTCTTCTACCCAATGATGACTCTAAGAAATTGCCATGGGGAAAATATTTCTCTTTATAAATCCGCCCTAACAGTGTATCCGGTTGTTGAAGTAGCCGCCACCCCTGTTTTGCTAGCAAGGCTAAATTGAAGCTTTCCAAATCCCTATATCCCAATCCTCCATTATCTTTGGTCCTTCCCAGTCGGTCCCAACTTAGCCAAGCTATCTTCGTTTCATTTTCTTTTGAGCCCCACCAAAACCTTCCCATCATAGAATTTATTTCTTTGCACAAGGTTTTGGGAAGTTGGAACACACTCATGGTATATGTTGGGATGGCTTGAATGACTGCTTTAAGAAGAATCTCCCTCCCGGCTTGAGAAAGAAATTTCTCCTTCCACCCATTAAGTCGCTCCCACACCCGTCCCTTAATCTCTGAAAAAGTGCTCACTTTAGCCCTTCCTATCAAAGCTGGTAGCCCCAAATACCTCTCATACCTCTGCGTTGTGCTCACCCCAGCCAAAGAAAGAATTTCAGCCTTGACATCTGGTGTAGTATTCCGGCTGAAAAAAATGGCCGTCTTTCCATCATTCAATTTTTGACCAGATGCTTGTTCATAGGTGTTCAAAGCTGCCCGAATTCTTGCCCATTCAACAGTGGTGGCTTTACAAAATAGGAGACTATCATCCGCAAAAAAGAGATGACTCAGTCTGGTACCACCTCTTGTCACCGGTAGAGCTGTAATCAAACCTTCCCTCCTTGTGCGTTCTATTATAGTACTTAGACCTTCAGCACACAAAAGAAAAAAATACGGAGATAGGGGATCACCTTGTCGAAGCCCCCGAGTTGGTTTGATCTTACCATGAGGCTTCCCATTGATAAGTATAGAGTAAGAAACTGTTTGGATGCAAGTCATAGATAAATATATCCATCTTTCTGCAAAACCCAACCTTCTCATAACTTCCTCCAAAAAGCTCCACTCCACCCGGTCGTAAGCCTTGCTCATATCAAGCTTGAGCGCCATAAACCCCTCCCTTCCTTTCAACTTGACATCCATAGTATGAAGCGCCTCAAACGCTACTAATATATTATCAGTTATCATACGCCCCGGAATAAATGCACTTTGGGATGGGGAAATGATAAAGGGTAACACCTTCTTTAGCCTATTAGCTAGTACTTTAGCAATGAGCTTATACATAACATTACACAAGCTAATGGGACGGAAATCTGTAATATGAACTGGAGTTTTTACCTTGGGGACTAGGGCTATGTACGTGCTATTGATTTCTTCATCAAAGATCCCATGATTAAGGAAAGCCAGAGCAGCTTTGCAAACATCCTCCCTAACCGTCGGCCAAGATCGTTGATAAAAAGTAGCTGCAAAACCGTCCGGACCAGGTGATTTTAACGGTTGCATTTGTGATAATGCTGCATCCACCTCTGTTGCCTCAAACTTTTTCAGCAATTGAGCATTCATAACAGTACTCACCCTACCCTCCATTCCTCGTAGACATTCCTCCACACCACCCGACTCTCCAGCAGTGAACAAGGTCTCGTAAAATTGAACAAAAGCCTTCCCAATCTCTTTTTCCTTTTTCCACTCCCTACCTTCAGCATCTGTTACCCTTCTAATTGTATTAACCTTCCTTCTGTGGCTGGCCCAAGCGTGAAAGAAACTAGTATTTCTATCCCCCTCCTTATACCAATTTTGTTTGGATCTTTGTTTCCATCTAATGTCTTCTTGCTCCAATATGAAGTCAATCTCAGCCTGGAGCGTCTTAATTGCTTCCTGGTTATTAGAATCTTCATCTTTTTGCAGCAGCTCCAACTCCTTTGTTTTCTTCTTTAAAGTTTCCTCGGCTTGACCAAATTTCCTTCTACTCCAGCACTTCAAAGCTGACTGACACTGCACAAGTTTATTACGGACAGAATTGATTGGGTTAGCTGCAGAACCATTTTCAGCCCATGCTTGTGTAATGACTGTACCACACTCCTCATCAACCCACCAGCTTGCCTCAAATTTGAAGCCTCTACTTCCACATCGACTGTCTCGTGACTCCTCAAGGAATTCTACTAACACTGGTTTATGATCCGAGGATGTGGCTGCCAAAATTCGAACTTCCACTTCTTTGTATAAAGCAACCCACTCCATGTTAGCAACAGCCCGATCAAGCCGCTCCTTTATAAAACTTCCATCACTCCTGCGATTACTCCACGTATACTTTGAACCTATGAATCCAAGATCACTCAATGAGCAGCCTTCAAGAGCCATCCGAAAATTATCCATTTGCCCTTCCTTCCGTAAAACTGCTCCCATCTTTTCGCTTTGATCTGTGATTTCGTTGAAGTCACCCACACATAACCATGGCTCCGGAGAAAAACCTTGGAGATGTTGCAAAAGCTCCCACGATTCATGTCTCTTTGCTGTTTCCGGATGACCATAGAAACCGGTGAACTTCCATACTTTACTCGTATCAGGCTGTTTTATGACCGCATTAATATGTCGACGGGAGAAATTCTGAATTTCCAGACCCATTTCCGCCTTCCAAAATAAAGCTAATCCCCCACTTCGCCCAACCGGATGAACCACAAATAAACCATCGAAACCCAGTTTCACTCGCAACCACTCCATTCTTTGTTTCTTACTTATTGTTTCCATTAGGAACAATAAGCTGGGCCTCTTTTCCCTTACCAGATGGCAAAGGCTTCGAACTGACCGAGGGTTCCCAAGCCCTCGGCAATTCCAACTTAGGAGAATCATGGCGCTTGGCGGGGCTGGGTAGCAGCCTCCGCCAAAATCCGAGAAGTAATGCCCACTCCTTGTGCCTCCCTTCGTGCCTTCTTCACATTATCTATCTCCAGTCCATTCACTTCCACTGTCATTATCTTCCTTTTCGTATTTTGTCGCATTGGTTTCACCTGCGTGGTTCCTTCCACCTCCCTCCCTCTAGCACCCCTCGCCCTCCTTTTCCATGTCTTCACTGGTACCTCACCAGCCTTCATCCTACCCTTTCCTTTCGTACCTTGTGAGGCCTCCCTCAACAGATTGTCAGCCAGTGTCTGCATACATGCATCCATTTCTTTTGCCTGACCCTCTTCACAATCGTGATGTTTCATTATCTCCTCATGCTCCTCCACTTCCATGGTACCCGTTGCTGCCTTTACAATCTGTAAATTTCCTTGCTCCTTTTCATTTTGCTTCGTGGGCTCATGTAAAATGTCTACAAGCCCATTCCCTTGTGACTCCTCTCCTGCCAAAACCAGCCCAACCGAATGTGTGACTTGAAGGTCCTGTTGGAAAGATTGTCCTCTTACCACTTGGGCCTCCTTTGTGGTTCCCTCCACGTATCCCACTCCTGTGTGATTCAGCAGTTCAGCAAAACTCTCTCCACCTACATCCACCTTTTTTGCTCCATGTCCCACGTCATTCGAGATTCGTGTTGTGCTTTCCCCCTCATTCTCCGAAACATAACCGCTGCACCCCTGACAACTGTTTTGCTTACGTGGTTGGTTACCGAGAGTATGGCTTCCTAGCAACCCTCCGCCACCCATGGAGGGTCTGTCACCTGAATGTTGCGACTTGTTATGCCGCCACCCCGGTGCCGGAGACCTGCTTGAGTCACCAGCACCATGTGTTTCTCCACCGCCAAACTCTCCCCCCACTTTACGTCTTCCAGTTTCAGCCCTCAGATACACTCCCCATTGTTTAGCACCTTCTTCTGTATGATGTCTCGGCTGTTTCCTGTCCATGCATCCTTTCTCTCCATGGAGGATTCTCCCGCATGTGAAACAAAACATGGGCAGCTTTTCATACTTAAAAGTTACCCAATGTGTCTTGCCATGGAGGTGTAGAGCTCTCCCCCGCTCCAGTGGTTGCCGCACATCAATAATAACTCTGATGCGTAAGCAATGTCCCCATCCCATCCCGTCTCCAGCCACATCTATATCCTCTACCACCCCCAAAGATTCTCCTATCTTAGTCCCCACCATCTTGTTCATGCATACCAGAGGTAAATCGTGCACTTGGACCCAAAATGGCGAATGAGAAAACTGCATTTGAGATGGAGGAACGTTCCCATCGAACTCAACCAAAATTAATATATGCCTATCGAATGACCAAGGTCTGCCCTCCATTATACGTTCCTTATCCTCCTTATCAGAAAATTCAAAGATCCAAGTGTTCTCTTGAACCTCCTTGAAAACCACACTACCCATAATCCTCCATAACTGAGTGAACACAGTCTTGAATGCCTCCTTATTAATTTTCCTTTCCTCTCCTATTCTGCCCACCAAACATCGCTCTCCTCTCTCCCTCCCAACAGCAACCTCCCCTTCAGTTATGGAAATCCCCTCCCTTTCCCCTCCAATCAATGACACCTTCCCACAAAGTGCTTCAATGTCATCAGACATCACTGTCAAGCAATGCTATTTCCTCCGATACTGACCCCCTCGCACGTAAGAACGCCAGAAGACTAACACCTCATCGCTAAGTTTTCACGAAAACCCAGAGAGGACTTAACATATAAAAAACAAAGACGTACCAACTGTCTTTTCTTTTACTTTGTCATACATATATTATAAATTTAAAATTAGTTTTTATAATCGACCTAAATTATAAATACCCTTTGTGATATAAAAAAATAATTTATAAGTCATTAAGGTAAGCTAAAATAATAATTTATTCATTGAAATAAATAAAAAATAAAAAAAGAAAGAAAAAAAAGAAATACATTGTGTAAGACTTCAAGACGCAAAGGCCAAACAAATATGATTAAAAGTCTAATTCTTTTTTTTTTTTTCAACTTAAGTTAAAGTTAAACTTAAGAGAAGAAAAAAAATTCCTACCTCTCTATCTATCTATCTATGAGATGTTTGGATTTTTCAAAACTCTAAATTCTATACCCACTCAGACCAAAGCTATGCCATCCTAAGGTAAAGGGGATCCTATCAACTTGTTCCGATCTAGGAAAGTAAGTTCATATTTCATCTTTTCAACAAGTTTAGTAATGAGCATAATGGCCCTATTGTTCAAATGAAGGAGGTCACAGTGACCAAGCCCGAGTGATTTTTTACCAAAAACACAAGTCTTTGCAAAGTCGTAAGACCATGTATGGGGGCTCACGCCTGCCCAGTGCTGGAAGGTCAAGGAAGTTGGTGACCTGAGCCAAGATCAAACTCTCCATGAGATTCATAGTTGCATTACTTATAGCTTCCTTGTTCATAAACAAAGCGGATTCGAAATTGTCTTTCATTCCAAGGCATAACTTGTATCCATACGCTTAATTTTTAAATATAAGTATAAGAAGTTTGTTTGACCCCTCCCTCTAATTTTTTTCTTTATTTGCATTTTGAGTTCGAGTCCACTTATCTCTAACTCGTGAACTTAGCCAATACAAAGCTATACGATAGCACCCAATTTTTCTTTTCCGATTCTGCGGTGACCCAAATTATTAACTAGGTATAAGTAGCTTAGTTACAGGGTTAATTTGGACTTTGGGTCACTAGGATCAGTCAAAATGGCATTTTGGAAATTTGTCTTCTGGTTTGTCTTTTAGTGCGGACGTACGCTGCTGTCCTTTAGCGTGGATGTATGGTGGTCCCCCATCGGACGTACGCTCTGACAGATAGTACAATCGTACTCTGTGAACAATACAGCGGATGTTCCCTAAATAGCCCGCCCTTCCTCTCATTTCTAACGCCTTCCTCCTTCCCCTGGTGTGCCCCTAGGCTGCCAAACCATTTCCTTAGTGTTTTGAGTGAGAAATCCGAGAGAGAGAGCTTCAACGAAGAGTTTCCGAAGAGAGGAAGCCATGTCCGTGCATAACTTTGGGGTAAACCCTGTTCCCTTCATATTTATCACTGATTTATGTTGTGTTTCTGCCTTGATGATGATTTTCAAGTGTTCACTAATGTTTTCAAGGGATAATGATGTTTTCAAAAAGGGTTTTCTCAAAGATTCATTATGTTGTAATTTCCTACGTTGCATGTTCTGTTTTACTAGTTTGGAAAAGGTTTAGAGGTCTATGAAAGCCATTAGAAACATGCATTGTTTGAATCTTGAAACGGTGTGCTTAACACGCTAAGTGGATGCACACCATCGAGGCCGGACGTACGGTCAATGGACAGAACACCTGTTCTTGAGTTTCGCACGTGTATGCTTAGGCTCGGCTATATTTCTAGGTTTTATACGGCTTAGAATAACGGTGTCTTGTATCCGTTACAACAGGAGTTAGTTTGGTCGGAGGATTTGCTCGAGTGCACGAGGTAAGTAAACACTTACACCCTTTTTACATAAAACGTGGGATATGTCAGTTGACTGACCACGCGTATGATATGAGCATGTCTATTCTTCTATAATTACTCAGTAACTGTGTTACTAAATAAACTGATAAGATGAATCATAAGGCATGGTACGCATGTACGTGCGGTATGAACGGCTATGGGCTTACTATATAAACTGCATATTATGGTCAAATGTGTGTGTCATACGGGCTGTGGATCCATTGGTTTCGTGACCTTGATGCAACCATTCACAATGGTTCGGTCACTACAGGACGGACGTCATTAGTTGGTGTGGGCCACTCGGGGTCGGACCCGATCGTGCCACTAATGTTACGTACGGTATGTTGTACAATCGCTGGGGCACTGACATTGTATTATAGGTCCCTCGGGACAGCATCAACCCTGCTGAGAAGGGGTAATATCTCGGGTAAACCATGTATGGGAGTTATGGCCTATAAAGCATTATTCTTTTCTGCATCAAAACAATTAGGCAATTATCGCCGGTTCTACACCATAGAGCTTTAAAAACCCTAAAACCTATGGAATGGTGTATTAGCGAAGGTAATGCCCTCTTTTTGGTTATTACTCTAATTGCACGTTTACTTTTATTAATTGGGCTCATACCATACCTAAGTGTGGGGTTTACTTACTAAGTCGTTAGACTTACGCAGTTATTATTCTTTAGGAAATCTGATTCACCGTTATGGAAGTGGCTAGAGTTGCTATTGCCTGACTGACTATGCTTTATCTGTAATTACAGGTTTATCTTTATTGTTTAGTAGCTCCACGTTCTTTCTTGATGAATTGTAATACTCTTAGATTTATTCACCTTCCTTGCATTTACTTTGACAGTTTTTATAAAGGTGATTACCTATTTGACCACACATTGGTTCAACTGGGTGAATTGCCAGTGACTCCACCGGATTAGCCGAAGCTAATTTTGGGGGCGTTACAATATGGTATCAGAGCATACGGTTCTGCCGACCGTAGCTGTAAATCTGAGAATAGGATGTAGTATTTAGGTTTGATCTTAAGAGAACTGGAGCAGAGGATATGTTTAGTTTCCTTGTTTGCGGGTGCAGGCCATTGTAACGGCCTATTTGATTGTTTGACTTGGGATGAACGGGATCACCTGTTCTGCGTTACAGGCACTTGATCCTACTTCATACTCAGTTGCGCGAAGGTTGTAGACGCCTACCGACTGTTTGCGAGTGTCCAGCTGAGTTCGGACCTTACGCACCTGGTTACCAACCTCGCTCTAGTAAGCACAGGGTTTCCACCCAGGCAGACCAGGAGTCGAAGTCTTCACTGGCCCTTAATTCAGTTGAAGAAATACGTATAGCTACTAAGAGGAGAACAATCGTCCCTACGCATCACAGTATCTCGGCGATACGAGATTTCCCACCTATCCCTGGAAGGTTTAACCCCTATCTCGATGACGAGCAAATTCGAGCCCCGCATACTCAGTTAACCTAGATTTCGGATGAATATGCCAAAATGGAACAAGAGGAAATTTGACTGCTGAAGGCGGGAGCATTACCAGAGGGATCTGATCGTCAAAGGAATACATTTCTATCTAGTATCAACAAGGACTACGAGGCACTGGTTAAGGATGAGGAAGACCCGTCCGAAGACTCGTCTGAGGAATGATAGGTCTTGGGGTAGTGACCTCTAGATGTTAGATAGTTAGGTTTCCCCTCACCCTTAGCAGTGGTGAGTTTTGGTGTCTGGACAATTGGGGTCGACTATAGTACACAAAAGGATTTTCACTGTACCCCGAATTTTAGAAATAAAATCGTTTTGACTTACCTTGTTGTTTCCAACTTTTCTGTGCCTTGGGAATTTTCTAAGAAGCCTTCAACAACAACAACAACAATAACAACAACAAACTTTTTAAGGTTAAGCGGACGTACGCCATTAACCCAGCGTTTTATAAAACGGCCGAACGTCCTAAAACCTTGTTCATTTCCATTTTCTCTCATTTTCCTCATACCTAAACACTTTCAAAGGGATTCTCGGCCAAGTCTATGTGATTTCAAAAAGATTCCAAGCTCACATTTCGGATTAAACCTGAGGTATGTGATTTTCAAGGTTTTTTCCCAAATTTTCGCAATCTTAGGGTTTTGAGTTTTGATCTTGATTTTTCTTGCACATTTTGCATTTAGCTGGCTTGATTGTGAACTAGGATCATATTAGGGGTTACGTGTGCGTGCATTTCGAGCATTTTCCTTGATGAATCACACCCATTCGGAATTGGGGGATTTTTGCCCTAAATCCGAAACTCTTGAGATTTGATGATCTCTTCATGCAATTGATGCATGAAACAAGACCTATACCCTTCCATTATGACTTATGAACAAAACCCACTTGCCTTGTGCCCAAAATTTCTCAAAAAAATTTAGGTCAAAACCCTAGTTTGAGAAATTGGGGGTTTCGGATTCTTGTTGATTTTGTGGACTTTTGGGGTCATTTGGACCACTTAGAACCCAAAACTCATACCTTGAAGTTCAACCTATGATTTGGACCGTTTGGATTCAAGTTTTCCGTCAAGTCCAAATTTACCAAAATACCCCTCACTCACAAAGGGTAGGATTTTTCGCCATAAAATCCGAGGGAACCTCTCACAATTCCCTTGAAGCTCAACAACGTTGTGTTCCTTGAGTCTCCTTGTGCCTGTCATAGGATTGAACCAAAATCCATTGGTCAATTTCAATCGACCCAAACCCTAGTTCTTGAATTTAGGGATTTTTGCCTAAATTTAGGTTTTGGTGATTTTCTGGTTTACTTTGGGTCGTTTGGACCAATTGAGGCCTAATGGTTGTAACCGGAACTCCAACTTATGATTCTGGCCCTTGACCCGAAATTTTGCCCAATTATGTAAAATTACCAAAATACCCTTTTTCTCCTAGAAGAAGTATTGTTCATCTTTTACCACCCAACCTAATCAACTAGGTCCCAATTGATCATCATGGGATCTAACACCATTTAGTTAACCGTAGCCTTCATCATTTTCAATCTGCCACAAATTATCGAGATGCCCTTCATCTCCTACCAGGGGCAATTTTGACCTTCTGGACTTACTGGATTCTAATATACCCAAAGTCATTGCTAGGTAACTATCTAGCTAACCAAATTCTTGGAAATCGTGAAATGCCTTAACTTTCCAGCATCATTTGGATCCGCCAATGTAATTCTGTTTCTCTTCCTGATACCTGCATTTTAGGGCATATAGAAATAGGACCTTGCACAGGTAGGGTTTTGCATAGGAATTCTGAGTCGTTGTTGATAAGAATTTTTCGTGCAGGACGATGGTGTGCACAAGTGCCAGCGAGGCCGTTTCTTCTTCAGCCGCACGCCAGCGACTACGCCGAGCACCCTTACAGGAGGCTCAGGACCCTGAGTCCAAGCCGGAGGTTGTCATGGATATTGACATTGAGAGTGACGATAACGCCAGAGGCAGGCCAGTCCCTTGTGAGCCGATCCGAGAGGGCAATACTGCCACGGATAGAGACGATGATGACTTAGTATACGACTAGACCCGTTTTCGGAGGGATAAGGTTAGGCGCCGATACACTCGCTACTATCATGGGCGCTGGATCATTGTCGAGAGGGGAGCCACCATAGAGGAGTTTGATGAGTGCGCACCAAGGGTACGGGCAGTGCTGGACGCCTAGGGGTGGACTGACATGGCAGGGAATCATCGCCCTACAATGGATGCCATAGTGTGGGAGTTCTACGCGAACCTCCACCAGAGACACAGCGACTCGTTCCGTACATGGCTTAGGGGGATAGCGATAGAGGTGACTCCTATGCTCATTAGCGAGATCGCTGGAGTTCTTCGTGTACGTGATCCAGCTTACCCCTATCCAGTTGATCATCTCCCCGCCCGAGCTGACCTGGTGGCATGTTTCACCGAGGGGTGCCCTCACCAGATGGAGCTAGAGGGAGAGGGTAGCTTCTAGATGAGCGACTTCAGCAACGACGTTCGTTGCATCTACCATATCCTAGCTAGCCGAGTACTCCTAGTCATCAGCCACACGATGATCACTATAGAGAGGGCACGCTGCCCATATGCTATGTTGACAGAGACTCCTATCGACTATGGTTATGTGGTCACCACCACCATGATGTATGTCCGACTCTTGGACAAGGGTTTCGCGTTGCCATACGAAGCCCTGATTATCCGGATTGCGGAGCGCTTTGGGGTAGACATGACGGGGCTGAAGGAGATCCAACCAGAGAAAGGGGCCATGGGCGTACGCTTCCTCAACGTGAGTCAGGCTCACTTGCGGGAGGAAGAGCAGGAGTCGAGAGTGTGGCGACAGTGGAGAGCAGCCCGAGCTGGTGGAGCACCCGCTAGACTAGAGAAGCGTATGGATCATCTCAAGGACACGGTTCGACAGACGCGAGAGGAACTACAGCAGGCCCTCCAAGCGCTACACTAGGCTAGAACTGAGGATCGTGCCGTCCTGGACCGGCTGTGCGAGCACCTCATGGGGCCGTTGGACGTCAGAGATTATGGTATCCCCAGCTCCAATTTTAGCAAAGGACGAGGGAGCCCTGGTGCGAGGGGCAGTCCTACTGCTCGTGGGAGCCCAGGCACGAGAGGGAGCCCTAGTGCGAGAGGGACGCCGGTGCGAGAGTCCGCTGAGTCGACTCTAAGAAGACGATCTCGCCCGTAGTTTTAGTAGTAGGCTTTTGTTTTATTTTTATCTTTCAGCACCTATTTTCTGACTAAGCCCACCGCTACGGTGGCAATTTTGGGATGTATCTTGCTACAGCTTAAGTCCACCATTTTTAGGGTGGCAATTTTGTCTTGTGCATATTTATGACTGCGTGTGTTTGATGGTTGATGTGATGCTTATTGACCCTTTTCACTTTTAAGAACTGCAAAATGTTATTTAGTATGTTTTCTTGCCATTTTCGAATTGCAAAGTTTTTACATGATTTGTTTTCTATTTTTCCGCGTTTCGAATTGCAAAAACCTTTTTCTCAAAAATGGACATTTTACCCTTGGTATTAAGAGCTCTAAATTTTGAGGACGAAATTTCTATAAGGAGGGGAGAGTGTAATAGCCCGATAAAAGCTAACCTTTTTATTAACCCAAAATCCTTCCCTTATGAGTAATCGATAGAGGTTTTCAAAGAAGGAGTTTAACGAGACCCAAAGCCCTTAGCTTTAACTTAATCTCGTTTGGAACCTTTAGAAATAGAAGCCAAACACTGATCCACAGGGGGCGGACGTACTCTTTTGTCTGTAGTGCGGACGTACGATGGGGGACCATCGGACGTACGCTCTGTAAATAGTACACCAGACGTACGCTACTTTTTGAATATCCTTTGGGTAATACCTGGAACGTACGAGACACCTTTTGGACCAATGTGCAAAGACCACCGAACGTACGCTAGGGTTGCCGGACGTCCACTACTCTGTCAAAGAGTTGGTGGCAAACTTTCCCTATAAATATCCCGCCCTTCCTCTCATTTCTCACGCCTTCCTCCTTCCCCCGGTGTGCCCCTAGGCTGCCAAACCCTTTCCTTAGTGTTTTGAGTGAGAAATGCGAGAGAGAGAGCTTCAACAAAGAGTTTCCGAAGAGAGGAGGCCATGTCCGTGCATAGCTTTGGGGTAAACCCTGTTCCCTTCATATTTATAACTGATTTATGTTGTGTTTCTGCCTTGATGATATTTTCAAGCGTTCACTAATGTTTTCAAGGGATAATGATGTTTTCAAAAAGGGTTTTCTCAAAGATTCATTATGTTGTAATTCCCTACGTTGCATGTTCTGTTTTACTAGTTTGGAAAAAGTTTAGAGGTCTATGAAAGCCATTAGAAATATGCACTGTCTAAATCTTGAAACGGTGTGCTTAACACGCTGAGCGGACGTACGCCATCGAGGCCAGAAGTACGGTCAATGGACAGAAAACCTGTTCTTGAGTTTTGCACGTGTATGCTTAGGCTCGGCTATATTTCTAGGTTTTATACGGCTTAGAATAACGGTATCTTCTATCCGTTATAACAGGAGTTAGCTTGGTCGGAGGATTCGCTCGAGTGCGCAAGGTAAGTAAACACTTACACCATTTTTACATAAAACGTGGGATATGTTAGTTGACTGACCACGCGTATAATATGAGCATGTCTATTTTTCTGTAATTACTCGGTAACTGTGTTATTAAATAAACTGATAAGATGCATCATAAGACATGGTACGCCTGTACGTACGGTATGAACGTCCATGAGCTTACTATATAAACTGCATATTATGGTCAAATGTGTGTGTCATACGGGCTATGGATGCATTGGTTTCGTGACCTTGATGCAACCATTTACAATGGTTCGGTCACTATAGGACGGACGTCATTAGTTGGTGTGGGCCACTTGGGGTCGGACCTGATCGTGCCACTAATGTTACGTACGGTATGTTGTACAATGGCTGGGGCATTGACGTTGTATTATAGGTCCCTCGGAACAGTATCAACCCTGTTGAGAATGTGTAATCTCTCGGGTAGACCATATATGGGAGTTATGACCTATAAAGCATTACTCTTTTCTGCATCAAAACAATTAGGCAATTATCGCTGGTTCTACACCATAGAGCTTTAAAAACCCTAAAACCTATGGAATAATGTATTAGCGGAGGTAGAGCATGTTGCAGACCCAAAAAGTGCTTTTGATGCCTTAGAAGCTCGTTCGAGAAAAAAGAAGGTTGTTTGATAAAAAAATTTCCAAAGCGCTTTGGAGGTTCTGAACACTCAAAACCACGTTTGGAGCAAAGCTAGAAAACAAGGCTTTTACTCAAACGGACTTCTCAAAGAAAGGCATGCCGGAGTTTTGTGTTTAATGAAATATATGCACAGACAAAAATACCTTACAAATTTCACATAATAACAGTCATACCCATATATAAACATCATCTTGAACCAAAATCATTCTGCTGCTTTCTCAAAAAAAAAAAAAACATTATGTGCAATTGAGAGCCACTACAGGGAGAGACTCAAGCAGAAGTTCATCTCATTATGATGAGTTCGTTGGATTTTTGATTATTTTCATCTCTTTCGTTTCATAAGAGAAAGACCTGCAGTCCACAGAGAAGAGATTTAGAAAAAATAGAGAGAAAATACAGAAGAGAGAAGAGAAGATAGAAAAAAAAAATAGAGAGAAAAGACGGGGAAAGAAGATAAGGAAGAGATGAAGCGGTTGGAGAGTGATAGATGGCTTTGGGCAGTGTGAAGAGTTGCTCTCACGTGGGGTAGATAGGATTTGTCAATTTTTCATTTTTTTAACTTTTTTTTTTTCTGAATTGTTTCTACTTTCTAGAATATATGCATCGTTTATGATGCTTGAAACAATGCAAGTGAATTAAAAATATATCTTTCTCTCACTCACGTCGCAAAGCCTGCGACCCCTGATCTGCTGTGAGATGACATTAGCGTGTGTGTGAGATAATGACAACGATTCTTTTTAAAATCTCTCTCTCTCACACCACCGACTACCTTTCTCTTTGTAAAACTCGGTTCCCACAACTCTTTATATATATATATATATAAAGCTTATGAAGGGGATGAATGGCAATGACATGGAAAACAATTAATTTATGTGAAATATTTATGTTGTTTTGTTATAAACTATTTAAAATATTGTTAAAGATTTTCTTGAATATTGTTTTTTTTTTATGTGTCAAATACTTTAAAAAAAGAAAATTATTGACATCACTTTTTATTATATATAAGTACAAAAGAAATAAAATATTGACGTTTTATTACATAAATCATTACAAAATAATTTTTTGTTGTGAAAGCTAATATTAACCATTTGTATATAAAAATGTTGATATAAAACGGAAAAAAAAAAAATTACCAACCTTAGGCCTTTATTGTCATCACCAACATGTAATAATTTCACGTAAAATGACATATATTTGGTGTCACGTAATGATTAATTTTAGCCTATACTAAAAACATTATTACATGTCCTTTATTGTAATTTTTGTAACTAAAAGCACATTTTTAGTTTTGTTACCAAACATCAGTAACATCAAAAAAGCACTTAAGACATGTAATTCCCAAACATGTAAATAGCTTTTCAGTAACAGCACTTTTGACAAAAGTTTACAGGCAAAAGCTCAATATTCAAAAGCTCTGTTTTATACCGCAATCCCAAACAGGCTCGTAATGCCCTCTTTTTTGTTATTACTCGAATTGCACGTTTACTTTTATTAATTGGGCTTATGTCATACCTAAGTGTAGGGTTTACTTACTAAGTCATTAGACTTATGCAGTTATTATTCTTTAGGAAATCTGATTCACCGTTATGGAAGTGGCTAGAGTTGCTATGTTGTTAAACAATTCCTTTTTTTTCGAATATTTAAGGACATGCATGATCAATTGCGTTATTTGTTGTATGTAAGACACTTAAATATTTTAAATCTTTGGTTCGCAATAAGGCGGCACATGAAGGGTCTATTACGGAAGGTTACCTATCGAACGAATTGGTCACATTTTGTTCTATGTATTTAGAAAATACACCAACAGTCCACAATAGGCCTCAACGAAACCCCGATGAGGCTAAAGGGTCCGAAACACGAGTAAACCTTGACGAGATCACATTGTTGCAAGTTCACCGATATATTCTATTTAACTCAGATGATTTCCTTTCATTGCGAAAGTAAGTTCTAACATTTGTGAAAGTCTTTTGATGTTATCTTAAATATAACGCTCATTGTAAATTGAACAAATTGAATTATTTTATGTAGGATGCACTTGAATATGCTTAAGCAAGCAAGCAATAGGAGCCACCTTACGGACGATGAATTAGATAGACTACATAAGGAGTAATTTCTTGTTTGGTACCATGACTACGTAAGAATCATGTCATGTTGATTCTTATTTAATTCAACATTAAATTGTCATACCTATTAACTTTACCTTTCAAACAACTCTCAAATCGACCGAATGGGCGAGACAAGGAGAAATGAACTTGGCGAAAAGCTAGTACGACATTCCAAAGGGCCCGTCCAAACCGCCCTTAAATATAATCGCTACGTAGTTAATGGTAATTTGTTTCGAATTTTATCACATGATGAAGGAAAAACAACTCAGAACAGTGGGGTGTTTGTGTGTGTGTCGACTGTAGATAGTGAAACCTATTACGGGAAGCTAACTCGAATATTTGAGGTAGAGTACTACGATATGACTAAGTATGTGCTCTTCAAGTACTATTGGCCGGACATCACAACGGATAGGGGGTATAAGGTAGATGAATATGGAATAACTTTAGTGAATTTTACAATTTTGGAGCACACCGGAGAGCGGATTACTGATGAGCAGTATGTGCTATCTTCACAAATATTGCAATGCTTTTAGGTCGAAGATGAAAGACATCCAAATTGGTGTTCCGTGTTAAGGATTAAACCTAGAAATGTGTACAACGTAGGTGAGGGCAAAAGGCACAATGATGCATGTGTCAACTACCATGAGAGTGAGCCGCTCAACTTGAACGTAAATGCGGATGTAGATGATGTTATTGAAATTACCCGAAACGACATATTTCCAATCGAAGTGGATGTTGGCCAGTAAAAGCATCATGTATGACTATTTATTTTTTATTAAATATATGTTAAATATTGATAAATTATTTAAAAATTGTTTGATATTTATGATTTGAATGTGATCTAATACTTTGATTGTGAAATTTGCAGGTCAATATTATAGCTCCAACAAGAAGACCATTCACGCAGCTTCCCACTCGTACGATTCCGAATATAACACAACCTATACAACCATCTGAATCTTATACCGATGAGACACAGGAGATGTCACACTATCGTCCGACATTTATCGGCAATAATGAACCACAATTTCAGCCTATAACTAATGCGGTGGCTGATGGGAGTGAGTGGACAAATTTACTTGCAGGGGTCCAATTGATGCTAAAAATCCTAAGTTTCGTCTATGTTCACAATGTTCCACATGACATTCACAAGGATTGTAGTGCTGAGGAGCATGATCATGATGGTAACAATTATGACTCGGAGACAAAAACGTCAAAAGTTTCGCTTGATAGTAGGACTCAAAACACAGAAGAGCTCGTTCGTCGGGTGATAGATAGTAATAAGGTCCAAATGATTGGTACGTATGTTGATTACTTAGTTCACATACTGAATTTGTTTGCATTGAACAAAACCACCAACACCATATTCATTTTATGTGTTAAAACAATAATACAGATCGAAACGGTGTATTTCATGAGAGGGATGCAGGGGGTGTGAATGATATGTGGAGAATCCCTACTGGAGAAAAGGTTGTTCTTGAATTGAATTCATCTAGGATGCATGTAGGCACAAGTGGTAAAAAGTTTCAAAGACTTTGTGGGAAGTATGTGCGATCCGAAAAATTTGTTGGTTTATCTCCTCCACATTGTAGGAGGATAGAGAATGATAAAAAGGAACAAATTTGGATGGCCTTGATGTTATGAATCTAGTGCAATTTGTTACCTTGTCAATTTTAATTGACTTTTAATATATATTTGTGTGTGTATTAATTCATTGTGTGTAAATGAAATTTCATATCCCGCCAAATCACCTGATCAATCTTGTCAGACATCAAGCATTCCAAGATTTCGGTAAAAAGAGAAAAGATTACAAATATCGGACCAAAAAATCCCTTATACTTCAGGATCATGTTACTTTACAGAGCATTTTGGCATCGACGCCAAACATCGATATGTTCAATGCAAAGGACTTCGAAATCACCAACGAGAGATGGTTGACCTGTGAAGATAAGGTATGTCCCCTTTAAAACATATTACAAATTATATGCCACAAAATAACAAGTCTACATAGTTACATATTAGTGTAACTTTTGTAGGAGATGGCAAGGAAGAATGTGGAAATACGAAAGTTGCATTTGCATCTACACGTTTGTGGGTCGAAGAGCTACACTAGAATTGCCTACAAGATGGTATGTCCTAAACATACCTTATAAGTTCATGAATATAAAGTTTGTAATATTGATTCATTTTTTTTATTACATGTCTTTGTTGTAGGAGATAGCCCGTTGTAAAAAACCAACCTACACCATCATGTTCGAAGTAACCCATACCTGAAAGGATGACACCACCGTCAATGAAGTTACCAAGGAGAAAATTGTATATGCATTAACTAAACATTTATTTAATATCAGTAAATATTATGCTAGCTATTGATTTGTATAGGAATATGTTAAGTCTTCAATGAGTTTGGTAGTATACATGTGCTTAACCCAAATGTATATTATGTAGGACAAGATGAAGGAATTGATGCCAAATGGCACTGCATTAACATCTAATTCCACAGAGGGATCAATACGATAGTCAGAGGACGACGCGTATGCAACTGTTTTAGGGAAGCCGAAACATTCCAGCCGTATACAAGGCGTACCTGGGGCACTACCACGCAGATCTAGCAGTCATTCAACTATGCCATCACCACACTCACAGGTTCCTACTCTACTAGATGAGATTGATGAGTTGAAGGGATTATTGATGGCACAGCAGCAACGGTTACAGGCACATGTAAAACAGTACGAGTCACAACAGCAACTCATCCAGACACAGGCAAAACAATACGAAGCACAACAGCAAGTCATTAATAAATAACAACAGAATATGCTGCATATGTAGAAGATGCTTAAATTTGTTATGGTTAAAACAAGAACTAGCAGTCAATTTTTAATGCCAGACATATAGTACCCTCCCATCCAAGCCAATGGAAGATCATTAGTGGTTAGTCATACAGGTAACAGTCTTACTTTTACCATTATGAGGTAGATGAATAGTAGTACAAGGTAACATGCACACTATTTAATTAATGGTGCAGATAGATGATAGGTAGTAGGAAGCCAAGTGTATGGTTTGATTGTTTCTGAAGGTTTTGCTGTAATTTGATTGAATGTGGATCATGTAGAATATGGTAATGCTTGAATTTGCTTGTCTGCTTTTGTTGTTTAGCCATATGGTGTTTTGTATATGAAAATAAAACACAAACCCTCTCCATCTCAATCAAACACAGTCGCACGCATCTCCCTAAAAAATATATATATTAAAATGTTGTGGAGGAAAAAAATATATATATAAAATAGGTTGCATTTTTATGTTGGTTGACTTCTTTCTTCAACTAGTATTCATCCTTTAGAGTGAGAGAAACTTGGCTGAAATTGCTATAATGCTTCCACATATCTCATTTTCTTAGTTTTTTTTTTTTTTTTAATAAGAACTAATTTAAGGATTGGTTGAGACTGCCATAGCTACATTATGAGAAAAAAAAAAGTGAACTACTTAAAACACACTACATCAGTCGATATGATATAAATGTGAAGAGTAACTCTACATAATTGGTCTATTCTTATTATATTGTCTTTCATTTGTTTGAATAGAACCGTGTAAGATTTGTCGTTACCTTATATAGATATGAAATAAGCTCAATAAAATCAATGTAATCACATAAACTTCATGAAAGGCTCGTTGAAATGGCTACTTCTCATCATCATCAAATATAAAATAGGTTGGTTGTTTTTTAAATACAGGTTACTCAATGGATAAAGAAATAGATGCAGGTGATGGAACTGCAAATGCAGATAATGGAGTAGTAGGCATTGTGATTAATGGAGATACGCACATTTCTCATGCTTCCTCATAAAGTACATATATATCCCCATCTCGATGGAATATATCCGTCTTATTCACATATATGAAATTAGATGCATTTTCTATAGTTCATTAGCTAAACTATTACGAAGTTTAAGATTTTTTTTTTCTTTTTTAATGTATTGCAGTTAATCATTAACAACTGTTGGTCTAGGAGTCAGCTAGCAATTTGGAAGTGATCCCCATTTCGATGGAATATTTTGTTTGGTCTATTTTAATCTCTTAATTGAGTATTGCTTTTTGGATACATATTCTGACAATATATTTCTACTATATTGTTTTGGATATTATTTATGAGTTTAACTTGAGTGTTGTTTTGGATATTATTATGAGTTAAACTTGAGTCTTAAGTTGGATATTATTTATGAGTTTGACTTGAAGTGTCGTTGAGTTGTGATGTTAAGTTGCATTGAACCCATATATATGTTGTTAAGTTGATCAGTTGTGACAATTATTTAACTTAGTTGTGTTGCATTGTATTGTGCAAAAAGCTACATGAATTTATTTAAATAATGAACCACAAGAAGCTACATATTGCAATAAAGTTTTTTTTTAAAAAAAAAAATTTATTCTGGCGTCAAAAAATTGCACATATATATATATGTAGGGTTTATTTTGTAATATGGCCAGAAATCAAGCTACATGTGCAATTTCTGGCCATATCACAAAATAAGATGCAAGCCGGCAGCTTCTTGCATTGTGCAAACCTGGGAAAAAAATATATTAAAAAAAAAACTAAAGTTAGTGATGGTTTTTAAAAAAATCGACACTTTTTAAAAGGTGTCAGTTTTTTAAAAGCCAACACCTTTTAAAAGGTGTTGGTTTCAGCAAACTGACACTAATTGGTGTCGGTTTTGCCTAAACCTACACATTTTCCCATTTTCCTACTCACTATTAGCTTCCCTTTGGAACTGACACTATTAAACCGACACTATTCTTGTAATGACGGTTTTTAGATTTAAACCGTCATAAAAAAACCAACACTGTATATCAATTTTTTTGTTGTGTCTTCATGATCTTGCCGCATACTTCATGCATTTTCGTTTATTTTGTGATCATGAGTTGAATTGTTTTGTGTTATTCCTGTTCCACGTATGCCTTGATTTTTTTTTTGTAAGTGTTTCAGGAGCCATGGAGACCTTTTGTCATTCTGTGACAAAAAGGGGGAGTAAATATGGGGAGATGATGGGATGGCTTGGCATATTGGTTTTGTCAACGAATTGCCAAAGGGAGAGTTTGTTAGTTCTTGTTTGGTGAATTCGGTGATCAAAATGAAAGTTTGAAAGCACCAAGTTCCTCTCATTGCCAAGGCTGTCCGGACAACAATTCCAGTAAGCAAGCAAGCTAGTTCTGCCAAGGTTATCTGGGTAGCAAGATAGCCTGTCCGGACAACAAGATAGCTTGTCTGGACAACAATTCCAGTAACTTGGAAAATCGTCCTCTGCAAGGCCTTGTCCGGACAGGCACTTAATCTATTCGGACACCCCGAACATATTATGCCCAAAAACGTATTTTGAGTGGGCCCAAGTCTAGGGTTTGATGTACTGATATATATACATCTTTATAGAAAAGATGTACGAATTTTAGAACCCTAGAGTTCGTGAGAGGCTATGCTTGAGTGATCAATTGTTGTGAGCCTTTTTATTCCTCGTAGAGGATTTGCGTTAGTTTGATTGTGCTTGATTGAGTAGTCTATCAGAAGAGTCCGATAAAGGAGAATCACGTTGAAGAAGATTGTAAGCAAAGAGACGAGTTGGAAGCTTGTCGATCTTACAGAGTCAAGGTCTTGCATTGATTTGTAAGTATTCTTAGTGTCTGTAATCTCTAGAGAAAAATATAAAAAAGCCCCCAAACTACCACCGATTTACGATTTAGCCTCCTAAAGTTTTAAAAGTGATAAAATGACCCCCCAAACTACCAAACAGTTGCATTTTGGCCCCTTTCGTTAGTCAAGACCGTCAAATTGGATGGAAAATACAAAACAACGTCGTTTTTTGGTGTTAAGTAACTAAAATGCCCTTTTGGAAAAAAAAAATCAATTAAAAAAATACCCCCAAAAATGACATCGTTTTGAAAAAAAAAAAAGAAAGAAAGAAAGAAGAAGAAGAAGAACGGTGGGGCTCGCCGGCACCCAGCCTCACCAGCGACTCCCTACGCAGGTTTCGCCTGCGACCAGCCCATCTCGGTGGTGGTTCCATTTTGCCAGCAAGCTGCCGCCTCGCCAGCGCCCAGCATCTCGCTACTTCATCGTGGCCCACCCAGGCCTTTGTACCCAGCCGCAACTTGTGCAAACCGGAGGTATGGACCAGGCAAATTTTGAGGCATGGTGCGGCGAAGTCCATCCTAAGGCGAAGTGGCGAGGCGAGCTTAGGCAGGGGAGGTCCGGTGAAGGCGAACCTGAGCTGAAACCGTGGTGCCATTAGTGGACTCCCGGTTTGCAGGCGGGGAGCTTTCATGCAGCTCGGCGGATATGAATGTGGGCTCAGTGAGCCTGAGGTAGGGTGTGGCGAGCATTCAGGCGAAGCGGATAGACCATGGTGAGAGCGAGGTTCTGCGACTCAGGCGAGGTAGTCTGGCAAGCGACCTTGGGCGAGACTTGGCCGTGACAAGGGCCCGCGTTCTTGAGGGGTCGCGGGTCAGCACGCAAACTGGAGGTCGCAGACAATGGTTTTCCAGCGAGATGGGTTCGCGGGGCGAGACCATGGCTCGCAGGGAGCTGGTTCGCTGCATGATTCGAGATGAGGCCAGCGAGGTGGGTCCGGCGACGGCGAGGTCCACACTACCTTGGCCGACGAGCCCCACCGTTCTTCTTCTTCTTCTTTCTTTTTCTTTTTTTTTTTTCTTTTCAAAACGACGTCGTTTTTGGGGGTCATTTTTAAATTGATTTTTTTTTTCCAAAAGGGCATTTTAGTAACTTAACACCAAAAAATGACGTCGTTTTGTATTTTTCATCCAATTTGACGGTCTTGACTAACGGAGTGGGCCAAAATGCAACTGTTTGGTAGTTTGGGGAGCCATTTTATCACTTTTAAAACTTCAAGAAGCTAAATCGTAAATCGCTGGTAGTTTGAGGGGCTTTTTTTATAATTTTCCCTAATCTCTAGATAATCTTTTGATAATGATTTCCTGGGTTTGACTGTCCCGAAAAGGTTTTACTTTTATATCGTTTTCTAAAAGATTTTTTCTTCATTACCAAATCAATGTGTGTGATTGTTCATATTTTGGCGATTATTTGTTTATATTTAAGGGGAAAATACATTTTACCCTCCTGAAGTATCCACCGATTTTCACTTTTGCCTCCAAAGTTTAAAATGTGACATTTAACCCCCTCAAACTTTCAAATTGTGGCAATTTAACCCATTTGGCCTTTTTATTCCCAAAATACCCCCATTTGGCCTTTTTATTCCCAAAATACCCCCATCACATTTTTTTTTAAAAAAAAAAATTCAGAAAAAATTCTGAAAAAACCAAAACAATATATAAATATATGCTGGGGTGGCCGAACCACCCCATAAGTGGTGGCCAGCCACCCCGTTTGGCCTGGGGTGGTTCGGCCACCCCCAGGCCGGCCAGTCTGGGGGCGGCCGAACCACCTCTAGTGGCCCAGGGGTTGACGGAGTCATTTTCAAATGGGTGCCACGGTTGTGGTGGACCAGCCTGGCCTGCTCGACCCACCGGAAGAACTAAAGCGCGTTGAACGCCGTGACCGGATCGGGAACTGGGTTTGGATTCTGATCGATAGAGGAGATTGAGTCATCGATGGAGGTGAAGAAGCGGATGAGATTGAGTGTGGAAGGGTTTGAGGTTCTGGTAATGTCGGGAAAAACCCTATAGGTCCATTGATAGGGTTTAGACGCAGAAATGTAAGCCAAAGGGCAGCCGAACCACCCCCTAGGCCACTGGGGGTAGTTCGGCCGCCCCCAGACGGCCGGCCTAGGGGTGGCTGAACCACCCCCTGGCCAAATGGGGTGGCTGGCCACCCTGTTTGGTTTTTTCTTCTTTTTTTTTTGGATTTTTTTTTTTTAAAAAAAAAAATGTGATGGGGGCATTTTGGGAATAAAAAGGCCAAATAGGTTAAATTGCCACAATTTGAAAGTTTATGGGGGTTAAGTGTTACATTTTAAACTTTGGAGGCAAAACTGAAAATCGGTAGATACTTCAGGGGGTAAAATGTATTTTCCCATATATTTAAATATCCTTTAATTTTGTATAAACTGTGATATTTATTTGTTTAGAGTTTTTCAAGTTTGATTTAGATTATGCAAGGGCTTAGCAATTTCGAGAAAGTCAAAGGTCTATCATTTGATTGATAGGTTGATTTGTTTAGTGTTGGCTCTCTTTGTTTTTACCACCACTACTAATTGAGCATTTTCTGTCATGAAACTTATAAAAACTAAATTACGTACTATAATGGAAAATGAGTTCTTAACATATCATTTGGTAGTTTATACTAAAAGAGAAATTGGTAATGATTTTATTACAAATATGATAATGAGTGAATTTTATTCCAAGAAAGACTGTCTTCCAGCACAATGCGATAGAGATGCTAGGTTCTTTGTTGAATTTTGTTTTGTCCATATATATAGCAAATTAGAAAACTTTTGTATTTGAAATGGAAGTTATTTTAAAAAATAAGTTTATAAACATATAAATTTTGTATGCTTAGTCATGAGTTAGCAGATGTTTTTGTAATGGTTGATTTGGTATGTTGTTGACAACTGTAACTTTAGCTTCAATCATGATTAGCTTCAGTTAAAATTTGCTTCAGAGCTTTTTGCTCTGTTTGTAATATCTTTTTGCTGACAACTTTTATCAGTGAATGAGTATGGAATGCTTCCCTTAAAAAAAATAAAAAACTTTTGTATGCAATTATTATTAAGGGAAAAATTCACTTTACCCCCTGAAGTTTCAGAGGTTTTTAAATTTGAACCCCGAAGTTTTAAAATTGGCAATTTACCCCCTGAAGTTTAAAAAAGTTTTAATTTAAACCATCCGTTAATATTTTCCGTCTAAATTGACGATTTTTTTTTTTTAAAAAAAAAAGCCTCAGGGTAATTACGTAATTTTATAGATTTCCGTCCAATTTGACGAAAATTAGTAATGAAAGGTTTAAATTGAAAATTTTTGAAACATTAGAGGGGTACATTGCTAATTTTTAAACTTCGGGGTTCAAATTGAAAAACCCCTGAAACTTAAGGGGGTAAAGTAGATTTTTTCCTATTATTAGTTAGTATTAAATTAAGTTGTCCCCAAGAAGTATGTCAATCGGCTGGGACTAACAAAAAGCTATCTACTAAATTAGTTCTGGCGAGATTCCGGCGAACGCTCTGCCTTCAAAAAACCTTATGCGGATAGTGTATTGGGTAGCCTCTGAGGTGGCCTTTTATGTCGTCCGGTAGACCATCTAGGAGAAGTTCAGAGAATCCGGAAATCTTGTTTGCGAGTGGATTGTTTTTTTATTCTCTAATCAGTCAGTTTTCTCTCTAGCGCTGTACTAGATAAGAAGGAACCGTTTCTCTTAATCAGTCTAGATTATTGAGAGTATCTTTGAGACCAAGCTATTTCTATGGCAGACGAGTTATCGAACCTCTGGGCAAACCTCTCACTTTCGGAAGGAGAGGACGAGGAACTGGAAATTCAAACGACTGAAGTGAAAAGGGTGGTTTCACGAGGTCGATCATGTATTTTTGGAAAGTTAGTTTCGGAAAGGATGGTGAGTATGGAGACAATCAAAACTCCGCTTATGCGGGGATGGAGATTAAAGGGAACATGCACGTTCAAAATTATAGGTGAGAATTTATTCCTCATCGAGTTTGAAAGAGACACGGATAAGGCACGAGTTTTGAAGGGTAGACCGTTGGCCTTAGAAGGGAACCTATTCCTAGTTGAAGATTTTGATGGGCGCACTTCACCATTAGAGTTCACCTTCGACAAAGCTTCCTATTGGGTGTGGATGAGCAACTTACCGCTTGCTTGCATGGGACGAGAGGTGGGTTTGAAAGTCGGAGTCTCGATTGGGACGGTGGAGGAGGTCGATACTGATAAGGATGGGATCGGGTAGGGGGAGTTTTTACGAGTTAAGATCATGATTGATCTTTACAAACCCCTCTCACGTGGGCATATGTTGAAGTTTGAGGGGAAATTGACCTTGATTGGTTTTAAGTATGAGTGACTACCTAAATTTTGCTTTCATTGCGGAGTGATCTGCCATGGCGTCAAGGGGTGTTTGAAAAAGAATATGATGCGTAACCAGGAAGTTGTCCAGTTTGGTCCATGGCTAAGAGCAAACTCACCAACACGAAAAGGGGAGAAAGCCCAGGATCGATGTGCAAAAAATAAGGACTCTTCCAAGTATGCTCAACCCACTGCGAGGGGTTGGTCAAGACGTGAAACTCACAGAGGAGATAGGGGTGCTGGCCGGAGTAGGAGAACAAGAGATTCCAGTGATGAGGGCCACGAAGATGAGGACTTTCCAGAATCTTTCCATTCAAGGAACACCGACAAGAGGAACGGTTTTGGGGGCAAAAATTGTGGGGATATTAATGAGCCTATCCGGGGAGATTTTCAGCAAAATAAGGAAGGAGGATTTGTGGGAGATATGCGGAATATTTTTGAAAATCAGTCCACCTTCTTTAATGAGATGGATACCAAGAACAAAGATGGAAAGAATAATAAGGGAGTTAAGAAATGTATTTACATTGAAAAATCTCCTTCAGGAAATGGACTGGTGGCTCCAGCTGGCGGGCGACAAAAAGGGAAAAGAGCTTTATCTCCACAGGACATGGGCTGTGGGAAAAAATTTACCAAAATTGGAAGCCCATATTTGGGCCCTGTTCGTGCAGACATCATAAGGTCTGTACAGGAGGCCCAATCTGGCAGCCCAGTTACCAAACAGAAGAATTGTGATGATGTTTCTGACCAGAATGAAGTGCAAATCCTACGAAGGAAAATAAGAGTAGTGGAGAGTAAAGAAACTACTTCGGGGAATGCAAGTCCAGTAGGTTTGGATGATGAAGGGATTGAATGTAACAATGGATCGGGGATGGCGGCGGCTGGTACTCAGCCCCGCTGACCGCAATGATTATTCTCAGTTGGAACTGTCGAGGGCTTGGGAACCTTCGGACAGTTCATGAATTTCGTCGGATGGTGAGGGAAAAGAAACCCAATTTGGTTTTTCTCATGGAAACCAAATTACGGAAAAATAAAATGGAACTCATTCAGGCAAAAATTGGATTTAATAATATGTTTGTGGTGGAGTGTGTGGGGAAGAGCGGGGGACTGGCCTTATTTTGGGAGGATGGTAATGAAGTAGAAGTTCAAAATTTTAGCAATCGACATATCAATGCAATTGTCCACAACCGCGTTGTTGATGTTGATTGGAAATTTACGGGCTTTTATGGTCACTCGGACTCTACAAAACGACATGAGGCCTGGAATTTATTGAAAATATTGGCTCGTATGTCCCTGGATCCCTGGGTTTGTATTGGAGACTTCAACGAAGTTTTGACCATGTCGAAAAAATTAGGCGGGAATGTACAACAAAGAAATCTTATGCAAGCATTTTAAAAAACTCTTGAGGATTGTTCATTGACGGATTTAGGTTTCATGGGACCTAAATTTACTTGGAGTAATTGTCAAGAGGGAATTGATTTGAGTAAAGAGCGCCTTGACAGAGGGTTAGCCAATCTTGCTTGGAGAAGCATTTTCCCCGACGTTGAAGTAGAAGTGAGCATGTCCTCTTGGTCTGACCATGCACCATTATTTCTCAACCTCCCACGGTATACAAAGAGAGCAGGTCCTTCTAATAGATTCTTCTACAAAGCAAGTTGGGCCCACGACGAGAGCTATAAGGAGGTCATACAGCAGGCCTGGAGGAGGAATGGGGCGAGTGGAACAAGATGGGAACGACTGGGATCTAAAATCAAAGGCTGTATTACAGCTTTGAAGAAGTGGCGAAGGACTACTAAAAATAACCTCCAAGTATCTATTTCAAAGCTAGAAAGAAGGCTCTTACAACTCCAGTCCAGGGAAGATAGAACAGCCAACTGGGAGGTTAAAAAAATGCAAACGGACCTTCAAGGTTTGTTGGATGAGGATGAAGTATGGTGGCGGCAACGGGCTAAAGAAGATTGGCTCAAAATGGGTGATCGTAATACCAAATATTATCATGCCTGTGTACGTGCAAAGAGGAAACGTAATTGGGTGGAAATGATTATTGATGAACACGGGCAAAGATGGGAGAAGTCAGAAGACGTGGGGGAGGCCTTTGTGTCTTACTTCACCGATTTGTTCACCATGGGCCCAGTACATGACTCAAGCCCGTGTCTTGTGCACCTTAGGAGCTGTGCGTCCGAAAGCATGAACATGGAGCTTCTGCAAGATTTCACAACTAAAGAGGTAGAGTCTGCTTTGTTCCAAATGGCACCTTTAAAGGCTCCGGGTCCAGACGGGCTGAACTCTTGCTTTTACCAAACCAATTGGCCCATTTTGAAAGATGAGGTATGTCAAGGTATCCTTGATATTATGAATAATGGTATGATGCCTGAAGGTTTGAACATGACCCATGTAACTCTTATTCCCAAGTTAAAAGATTCCACGAGAGTTACGGAGTTTAGGCTCATAAGCTTGTGCAACGTGCTTTATAAAATTATTTCGAAGGTTTTAGCTAACCGGTTGAAAAAAAATTTACCACTCATAATATCACCCACGCAAAGTGCATTTATTCCGGGACGCCTTATTTCGGATAATGTACTTGCGGCATATGAAACTCTTGATACGATGCATATCGAGATGAGGGGGAAAAAAGGATTTATGGCGGTAAAGCTCAACATGAGCAAAGCGTATGATAGGGTTGAGTGGGGTTTTTTAGAAGTGGTGATGGAAAAGATGGGTTTCAATGACGGGTGGATTTCACTTATTATGATGTGTGTTAAATCTATGAAATATTCGATTATTGTCAATGGGACCCCTTGCGGTTTTATTACTCCCTCATGGGGTATTCGACAAGGGGACCCCATTTCACCTTACCTCTTCCTATTATGTGCAGAAGTGTTAAGCGCTATGATCTCTCATGCTAATAGAGAAGGGTTGTTGACGGGGGTCCCTACCTTGAAAGAGGTCCGGAGATTTGTCACATTCTTTTCGCAGATGACAGCTTGCTGTTTTGTAGGTCAAATATGACATAATGGAACCATCTGACGTCAATCTTGCACACATACGAAGGGGCGTCAGGACAGAAAATGAACTCCGACAAGACAACCATCTTTTTTAGTCAGAACACACTAGAGGAGGATAAAACACAGATTCATGAGTTGGCAGGGATCCCTATAAACCGGAGATTTGACACTTATTTGGGTTTGCCCGCCCTTGTAGGTCGATCTCGTACACGAGCTTTTGAAAGCATCAAGGAGAAAGTATGGAAGCGTCTTCAAGATTGGAAGCTTAATTTTTTATCTCAGGCGAGGAAGGAGATTTTATTGAAGGCTGTGGTGCAAGCCATTCCCACCTATTGCATGAGCGTTTTCAAGCTTCCGAAAGCGTTATGTTCAGAGATAAATTCCTTGATGATGAATTTCTTTTGGGGTCACAAAGAGAAGAACAAAAGGATCCATTGGATGAGCTGGAGGAAGATGAGCCTTTCAAAAGCCAAGGGCGGTATGGGTTTTAGGGACCTCGTAAATTTCAATAAAGCCCTCTTAGCAAAACAGATTTGGACTTATTGCAAAGATTATGAAGGCAAAGTACTATCCGGAGAGTTCAGTCCTTGAGGCGTCATGTGGGAAAAAACCTTCATTTGCTTGGAGAAGTATTCAAAGCTCAAGCGACCTTATTCGTGAAGGGTTGGTGTGGAGAGTCGGAAATGGAAGAAGGATTCGTATTTGGCAAGGTAGATGGATCCTTTCACCAACAACTTATAAGGTGTTATCTCCCCCAAGGGTTCTTGACCCGGCATCAACTGTGAGTTCACTTATTGATGGAAATACGAAATGGTGGAATTCCGCCTTGCTGGAACAGTTATTTTCGAGGGAAGAGGTTTTATTGATCCAGTCTACTCCGGTTAGTGCCACGGACCAAGAGGATACCCTCATTTGGAAGGGAACGACCAAGGGAATCTTTTTGGTGAGGAGTGCTTATCACATCCTTAAGGAGCAGGATGGAGCATCCAAAGCAGAAAGGTCCACTCATGCTAGTTCTAAGGAGATATGGCGCAAGATTTGGCAACTCAACATCCTTAACGTTGAGAAGCATTTCCTGTGGCGTGCCTGCCATGACATCCTGCCTACTCGGGTAAACCTCTGTGCTTGGAAGATAATCACGGATCCACTGTGCCCGCTATGCGGAAGGGAGCCTGAAACTGCCTTCCATATTCTATGGCAGTGCCCTTCCGCTGGTGATGTCTAGGGTACAGGGGGGGAGGGTCTTTCAAAAGAGTTGTTTTATAGGACTGGAATTCATTCACGTTGTTGAAGGGATGCTACGGAAATGCAACCCAGAGGAGTTCTTGTAGTTTGTCGGAATAGCCAGACAAATATGGCTTCGGAGGAATGCCATTCTACATGGTGGGTCAGTCTTACATCCAAACTCCATCGTCCAGCTAGCTCAACAAGCCACGGAGGCTTTTTAGTACCTGCGATTGGAAGGGGTGCAGAGCCAACTGTTATCGAGAATGTGTGGAAGGCCCCATCGCCGGGTTGGTTTAAGGCCAACTGGGACGCTGCGATTGACAAGCAAAACGGACATGTGGGTTTTAGGGTAGTTATATGAAACCACCGGGGAGCTATGGTGGCCTCGAAAAGCCATTTCCGTACAGGTTTCATAGACCCCACTGCAGCGGAGGCCATGGCCGCCCTCATGGCCGTACAATTCTGTGTAGAAATGGGTATACAGCAGGTGATTTTGGAGGGAGATGCCAAAAATGTGGTAGCGGCTGTGACCTCGGATGAGCCTGACGAGAGTGGACGGGGCCAACTAACGGCGGATATTTGCTCGTCATTACGTTCTATTCAAGTTTGGGAGATGAGACATATTTGTAGAGAGGCCAATAAGGTGGCACATGATATTGCTAAGTTGGCCATGTCTACTACCATGAATAAGGTGTGGCTCTATGACCCACCGGACTGTATTCGGAATTATCTGCAAGCAGACTTTTCTGCTGTGCAAGTATCAAATTAATACAATGAGATGAGTTTTAACTAAAGAAAAAAAATCGGCTGGGACTACGCTTAATGAAGTAGATGTCATTAGTTTGAATCATTATCTTCCCTCTTGTGCGGACATTTAAAATATATATATATATATATATATATATAAGCTAAAGACTTATATGCTCTTATTTTACAATAACACATAAAATAAAGGAAAATGCTATGGGTTCTCCTTGTGTTCTTCTAGTGTTCTTCCAACTGTGATGTGACTTTTAAAATTGCCGTTGAATTTGATAGGAGAACTCCTAGCATTCCCCTAAAATAAATATCAAACTTCATATAAAATAAATAATAAATATCAAACTTCATATAAAATAAATATCTTAGGCTATGTTTGTGAATGAAATGGAATGGAGTGGAACGATACTGTTCATGGGACCCACCTCATTCCCAAAAAATTCTTCTTAAAATTAACCCTCAACATTCTTACTTTTTACATCAAATCAATCACTTTTTATCACTTTTCAAATAAAAAAAATCACTACAAAACAAAATTTTTCACTTTTTTATATAAAATATATATTTTTTTCTCATATCAATCAAATCTACTACAATACCATTCCACTTCCAAATCTCATTTCATTCACAAACATAGCCTTCAGGGGTGGACCCACGTGGTGGGTGGGGGGGACCATGGACACCCCAAAATATTTTTATACCTTTACAAATTTACTATTTTATATATTATAGCCTAAGAAGGTCCCTGCAAAAATTATTATACAAACCCCCAACAAAATTTTTCTCTTAAAATTTTCTCTTAAAGGCTAAAAGATGGTTTTCCACCTAAGAAAAATTAAAATAATGTCTAGTTCTCTCTACTATGTCTGATTCTTTTACTCAAAAATGATAAAAAAAATAAAAATAAAAAATTTATCTCTCCCCCAAGTCGCATGTCCCACTTCCCACCCAACTTCATTCTAAATTTTTGTCCTTTAATACATATAATACTAATTTTCAGAAAATATAATAATAATATTAAAATAAATATTTACATATTAAAAAATATAAATTTTCACTTTTTCTCAAAATACATTTGACCGGGCTCCCCAAAAACCAATTCCTGATTCCACCACCGATAGCCTTAGTTTTGCGGCTCATATTCCGAGTTGACTTGCCTACTACTTGAGCATATGACATTAACCATGCTGCCAGCCTGTCCATAAATAATAAATTACTACGCACAGCTGCTCCAGCAAGTGCTGTGCTGGCCAATTAGGTACACTGTTACATACGGTTACCCCATCAAAACTAAAATAAATTTATATTTAAGCTTTTTCCTGCAAATTATTGGAGAAATATGTCTTTCACAAGCCAGTAGGGCACTCAGAGAGAGAGAGGGAAATGTTAGTTTTTTTTTTTTTTTGGAAAACGCCACGATTCTTTTTGTAGTTCTTTTGATCTTACTTAAATATTATTTTGAAAAAATTTTACTTTCCCAATGAACTTATGGACACTTTGTAAATATTTTTTAAATATTTAAAATTTTTTATTTTGGTGTATCAAATTTTTATTTTGTTTCAAATACTCATACAGTTAAATATTTTAATTAAATTAGATGAAAAAAATAAAAAAAATGATTAAGAGTATTTTAATAATTTTATACATTTATGTTATGATTTAACAAAAAATCCTAATAGAAGAGAAAAAATGAAAAGAAATCAAAGTTTGATACACTTTAATTTTAAATATTAAAAAAATATTTGTAAAAGACAAGTAAATTTATTTTAAGTGAAATTTTTTTATTACTTTTTAAATTAAAAAAAATTGTTATTACTTTTTTTAAAAAAAAAAAGAAAAAGAAAAAGCAGAGAGAGAGACAGCTGCACAGCATTGAGGCATTAATTGGTCCCAAATGCACTCAAATAGTGATAAGATGAGTGAAGCTTTATGAAATTATTATTGTCTCTGGAGACTTCCAGTTTGTCCTATATGTTGGGTAGGCAGCGAGTGAGTGCCTTTTTTTTCTTTTTCTTTTTCTCTTTCTTTCTTTTTTTTCTTTTCTTTTTTTTTTTTTTTTTTTTTTTATGTTTTGGTTGAAGGAACCCTAATTACAGGTGAAGGAACTTCAAGAAATCCAAACCAGTCTGCACTCCTGTATCGAACAACGTCAACCACTCGAAGGAATGTTTGAAGTTTTTTTTTGTTTTTTTTTTTTAAGAGAAAATTATTTCAGTTTTATTGAAGAATGATCATGGACGTAAACGCTCTTACATCACAGAGCAAAAAATTCTAATTAAATTATAGCCGAAACTACAATATTTCAAATCATAAATGTTAATATAAAAATAAAAAAAATAAAAAAAAGAAATGTTTGAAGTTGTTGGTTAATATTTTTATTTTTTGTTAAAAAGGTAAATATCGAATAAATAAAAAACGTTATTAAACCAACTCTATGTCTTGTGGGCGACCAGGCCCTATGATCAGTAAAATAGCTGCTTTAATGGCATTGTCTCTACCTCATAGGCATCCTATCTGTGAAGTTCTTATTTATTTATTTGAAAGTACTACACATTTCAAATTTTCTTTTTAAAGCTTAATTCTCAAATGATATATCATCATTTCATGGGATTTATTATTTTGAAAAATGTGTTATCAACTCATGGGATAGTGATACATCATTTGAGAACCAACTTTTAGGAAGAAAATTTGAGATGCGTAGCATTTCTCTTTTTATTTTAATAGGTTATTTGTTGTTGGGAATAAATTCACCCTATAAGCCAGAATAATTTGGGCCCAAAGCCCACGACACCCAATCAAAGAGCAGAAGGCACAGTCCAATGGAGACTCTATTTCACAGTCATAGAGACCTACTCAAAGTCTGGATTTGAGAGAAATAATTCAAGCTTATTTTCACAGGAAAGCTGTTCAATTCTATTTCAAACTTCAAGGGAACAAGTTCGATTCAGCCTCGACTTTCTAACCTATAAATAGGCCCCTACACTAGGTACAAAATATACATTCTCTCAAATAAAAAATTATTAGGCATATTGAATTATTGTTCACCACACAATATTTTCCTCAAATTTTAACTTTGGCATCAGAGTGTCCACAGTAAAAACAGTCAGACCCTCCGACGCTTTTTGCTCTTTTGTAGCGATTTGGAGTGCACACGACAATGTACTTAAGATCCCGAAGAACACGCAATCCATTGTGAAGAAAACTATTCTAACATTTGTGGTTTAAAAAAAAAACAAAGGCTGGCATTGCCATCATAGTTTCTTTAGGGCATGAATGTAAAAACTTGGAATCCATAGAATCATTTGTTATATTTTCTTGCTACCCTCTTTTCTTTCTAAATTAATTAAACTCTCTCTCATGCTTTGCTTATAATTGTTAGGAAAGAGATGCACTGCCAAATTGTCATATGAGCTTTCCTCAATCATTCTAGAGAGAATATCTCTCGAATATATAAATATTAGTTTGTTTCGACGTAAAAGGTTTTTCTCCAGATAATATTTATAATTTTTGCAAAAAATATTTTTTTGAATTTGGCTCATACGGAAAATAAGGCAACTTCTAGCGAACATAGCAGTGGATTCTGGCTGTCAATGGCAGATTCAAGCGAACACAAGTGGCAAAAGAAAATGAACTATGAGAGTGTGTGCAAGAAAAATAAGTTTAAACTCGAAAAATAGTTTACGGTTTCTAAAAAATGAAAACCATTTTACAAAAATTAAAAATGGTTTTTCTAGTCTTTTGAAAACGTTTTAGTTTGGCCACGGTTTTTAACCGTACCAAACATAAAAAAAATAAGAGAAACATTTTAGGCGAAACAAACGAAGATACAAAACATTGATTTGACGATAAGCAATTGCTGTCAAGACTGACTTAGTACTTGCAAGTGGCTGGCTATAAATGGATGGGAAGCATACAACATGGTAAAAATCTACTTGTCACAATTGGTATATCATGTCAATAGGAATTGGTATTAGTAGATATGTAAGCAATGTAAAAGAAAATCAATTTACTAATCATGCCATAGCCGTACTTCCCAAGTTCAAACTCTTGTCAATCTTCTATGTTCTGTTGTGCGAGTCCTTTCAAGACCTTTGGGAGAAAAGAAGAACAAAAATTTTAGAAAAAGGATGATCTGACATAGATTTCCAGTGAGAAGCAGCATATATATATATATATAGACTCACCATCTTGGTGTCTTCAAGTGCAGCTTCCAGTGCCTCAATTTTCTGGTGATATATATATAAAAGGATGTCAACATCATTCTACATAGGATTTAGGTTATTTGAAACAAGACATGCAAGTATTTGCTCAACTCACTGTCTTGGTTTCTTCAAGTGCAGCTTCCAATGCCTGGATAGTTTTTAATGCAAACTTATCTGCATTTTTTCTTTCCACACGTTCTGACTCTTCATGTTTCTGCATTTGAATTCAATTAAGCCCTTAATTCTCTCACAAGTACAATACAAGAGGGAAGGAAGCTTGAGAGAACAAGTTCTAAATACCAAAAGACAGTTTGGGAATATTGTTTGAAAATAAGGTTGCATACTCATGGGGTTATCAGTATATGTCTTTGGTCAGAATCTAAATATTGTTTGAAAATAAGGCTGCTTACCATATTCTGCAAGAAGGCATCTGAAGCCACACCGTTTTCTCCATTATCATCTTCTGTTGTGGAAACTGCCTGTGAAAAATAAATGAAACATTCATCTTAACTATTATAAGATGGAAATTTGTACACTATGATGCAGGAGAACACATTAAGAATTCTTCCAGAGCAACTGAGAAGTTAACCTGGAGTATTTCTATGATCTCTGGATTGTTCCAGGGTCCTTTGTCACTTAATAGGCAACCCCCATAGTCAGAACATGTGCAGTTCCCACCCAGAAAAGACGGCAAATTACTGCAGAAAATCAACCGTGTATATTTATTCAGATTCAAATTCTTAAGCACTAGGTAGATTTTTTGGCAATTAAAAATACCCCAAAACTGTTCCTAGTGCTGCAGAAAGATACTGAAAATGAGGGTTATTGCAAAGTAGTTTTTGGAATTCATGGTGGGGGATGGGAATAGCATCCATTTATGGTTGGATTAGTGGCACCCAGATGGTATATTGTATGAGCAATATGGCTATAGGGTGGTTTATGATGCTAGAAGCAAATGGGATGCAAAATTGTCAAGTGTAATGAAGGGGAAGGAATGGGAATGGCAACCAGCCAGATCTGAGAAGCTTGTAAGCATTCAAAGTAAGTTGCCTATGGTGAAAATTGGAGAAATTTATAAGGCCATTTGGGTGATATCAAAGAAAAATTGCTATACCAGTGACACTTGGGAGGCAATTCGTATTAGTGGTGGAATCTGATATGGTTTTCTCTTGCTATTCCAAAACAAGCTTTTATCTTGTGATTGGCTATCTAAAATGGATTGACTACTGGTGATAAATTGTTGGGCTGGGGCTACATAGGTAAGGTAACGTGTATATTTTGCAGAAACATAGAGATCATTTGTTTTTTTGAATATGGATTTAGCAAAAGATCGTGGAAAGAAATTATGAGGAAATGCTTAGTCCATGATCCCCCATATAGCTTGTGCAGAAGTTGTGCATGGGGTTAAGTGACTGGAGGAATAAGAGCTTAAAGGCTAATGGTTGTAAACTGGCATGGAGTGCAGCAGTTTGCCATTTATGGAGGCAGAGGAATGACCTTAGACATGGAAATCAACCTAAAGCTGAAGAGAAAGTGCCTCTTGTTTGGGATATAATTCTTGTTTTGTGTCAATACAAATTCATTCATCAAAAATATAATAAAAAAAATCATAATCACAAGACATGTTACCTAGAATCGATAACTTCTAGCAGGTTACTTATGTAGTTGTACCCAAGCACCTGAAACCTCACATGTTAAACAAGTGAGCACTGTACTCTTGAGAAGGAAATGGCAAGCAAATTACTGCCTCTACCCAGACAGGAGATCAACATTGACAAGAAAACTTCTCACTTGAATTTTTGCTATTGTTCTTGCATCCAGAAAGGTCTTGATAACTTTCCACAGAATCCGAAACCCAGAGCCAGCATTAATGATAAAGAGTCTATTTAAAGTCTGGGAGAATATCAGCGACCAAAATTTAGTATGATACATAAGTGCACATAAGCCAATCATTCAGTATGCCATTGAAGTTTTGAGTTGCAAAATGAGACTGAATAGAAGAATTGACCAGAGTTGTAGAGCTGCTGCGGTAGAGGCAAATAAATCGTTTATTGGGGTACACAACAGGTTTAACTACAAAAGTTTTGTAAGTATAAATATCGTGTAATTTGATCCTTCTATAGTTGATGAATTTCTCGTGTTTGGCTGCTTGAAGCGATTTTACTTTTGAAGAGATCTTCAAAAGCCAAAATCCACGTGATTGATTTGTTTTATGATTTGGTTCATTTTGGTGATATTGTGTGTGGTTTTTTTACTTTCAATTTGTCAATATTTGTAGTACTTTAAGTCAAAAACACATATTCATCCCCCTCTAGGTTTGTTTTGGGTCATTAGGTCTACATTCATTATATTGTAGGTTCATTTGTACCATACATAGGTCTTGTCACTATAAAATCAAATTAAATTAGAAAGAAAAAAAAAACAAAAATCTTGTGAGGCATTTCCTACCATAGACATAGACATCATAAAACAAACTACCTTAAATCTCTTGTGTCATCTCTCTCTTTTGCATGTATTTTTATTTTATTTCGCATCTTAAGAGTTTCTTTTCCATAATGTATAGTAGGGATGCAACTACGTATAGATTAAGGGGAGCCACGGCCTCCCTTGGTTTTCAAATTTTCTTTACCATGATAGAGAATGGCCTTGCACTTACCTCCGGGTAATAATTGCTATCGATCTTCTGGATTTCAGTAAACAGATATCTTGCAGGCTTCGAGAAATTAGACATCCCCTGAACAAAAACACTCAAATAATTGGTTCATTACCAAAAAAAAAAAAAAAAAAAAAAAAAACCCTTGAGAAATGAATCAAAACAGAGAAAATGAGAAGAAATGCTCACCACTCCATTAACATCCAAGATACTTGTGGTGGATGCAATGTGTCTCTTAGCTGCAATTGAACATGCAGGGAATCTCAAATTTAAGGTTTTCTCTTGTTCTGAGACATGATACTTAACAAATCTTTCTATGGTTGTTATTTGCAGTAGGGAACTAAGCTCTACCATCCCAAGCCTTTCTATGTATACTGGTCTACCATATCTATCAACTCCATGGTATCCATGAGGATACCATTTCTTTACTTCTGCATACTCCTTAAACATTAATTCCTGCATCATGTTCCAAGAACATCAATCTCAAAATAATCAATTGGAGTGTGTGTATATATACAATATGGTTTAATGAGAAAGATATATAGAGAGTAAAATTAAATCTGAATTAATCAAGAGTAATGCTATATGCACCCAACCTATCCGGATTTCATCCGGATGGACTACATGGAGTAATGATATAGTGGTCCCCGTCCACATAGAGTAATGTTATATGCAGTTCGTCTTAATGAAATCTGCATATAGCATTAATTTTTTTAAAAAACTTTATTTAATTTTTTTGAACTTTCATTGTTTTTGCAATCATCTTATTAAAATTCAAAAACTCTCAATTTAGTATATCCAACTTTAAAAAGTTTGTAATGTCACACTTCAGTAAAGATTTCCTTAAAACTTCTCAAAATACACATTTTTTAAATATTTAATTAAGAAAATTTTTTAATTTTATAAGTTTTATAAATGTCATTGCACCCATTTTTTATTAATATTGTAAACTTTTTTTAAATTTGATACAGTAAAGGAAGTGACCACAAAAGCAGTTAAAATTCCCTAAATAAATTTTTTTCTTAATTTTAAAATAATTACTTAAGAGTTCACCTTGGGAATGGCATCAACCCCGAAATCCTCACGCCACTTGAGAAAATTTAAAAACATCTCCTTTGCTTTTGAAAGATTAAAATCCCTCATTCGTAGAAACCTGAAATCACAGGAAACCACCACCATATAACATATATAATTCAATCACCAAATATATATATATATATATATATAATGAACAAATAAACATGCATGAATCTATATAATGCAGTAAAAAAATAAAATAAATTAAAAATAAATTAAAAAAAAAAAAAAAGAAGTTACCGTAGAAGAGTGTGATAGTCATTGAGGTTTCCCAGTGGGTGGCCATCAACCAAAAGCAATTTACGGAAAGATTGAACAACTTGTTCATCCTTTGGATCATGAGCTCCTTCAAGAACAACCTGCATGCTTTTGGTCCTCCTGAGTCGGGTCAATGAGTCCCGAAATTTGATCGGGTAAGACATTAATGACTTGAACCCGAAATTCGAAGGCTTGTGTTCTTGTTGAGGAGGGAGTTGCCAAAAGGTTTCAATGGGTGGATGGATAGATTTTGTCCTCCCATAGGCAAGCTTTGGTTTACTTAAACTCGAGGGCTCTTCACCAGTTTCACCACCACCACCACCTATTGATACAACTATCTCCCTGTCTTTTTCCTTTGGTGTGTCCATTTGTGAGCAACAAATTATGTGTGTATATATATATATATATATATGTAGATGTGTTGTGTGAGTTTGAACTTCAAACTTCAATGTGGTGCATGCTGTTGAAGTTTTGGGTTAAAGTTCACTTGGAGTAAAGGGTATCTGGGGAGACTTTTGAACTTGTTTTCAAGTCTCAAGAATTGAGCAAGAAGATAGGTTAATAGAACAGTGGGAGAGGGAGAGGAGGAGGAAGAAGAAGAAGAAGCAAAGGTTGTGGAGAAAGAATCATGTAAAGGCATGCTTTGATTCGGATTTTCGAATGTTTGGGTTCAAAGGAAGAGGAGTTGTGTTTTATTGTTTGTTGGTCGAGGGGACAAGTTTGGACTATGTAACTTCAAATGTTGTCTTTGGAATAAGAATAATATAAAATTATACAGGAACCCTACAAATACAGGAGAAAAAAAAAAAAAAGAGTGGCTTGAAATTTTGACAATAGGTATCTGTGTTTTAAAAAGTGATTAACTATTTCATAAGATAAGTAAAAAATAAGGGGGAAGTCCACAAACTCCCTTCAAACTACCATCAAATTGACAATATCTCTTTTAAATTTTCAATTGTGATAATATCTCCCAAACTATCAAAACATTGTTAATGTTCCTCCCAATAACAAAACTATCCTAAGTAAAAAAATACTAAAACTTCTAAAAAAAAACATAAAACTAAAAAAAATCAAATCAAATAAAATCAAAGGGTGGAAAATAAAAAATTAAAAAAATAAATCCCTTGTATAAGAAAAAAATGAAAAAATTTCAATTTTTTTTTTTTTAATAAAAATTGATTTTTTTATAACTTTTTTAAATAATTTTTTTTTTTTTAAAAAAAAAAAACAATCTCTGTGTAAGAAAATAAAAAATTTCGTTTTCTAAAAAAAATGAAAAAAAAAATTCAGTTAAATAAAAATTTCGATTAAAAAAATCATTTAAAAAAAATTTGTTTGAAAAATAATTTTTTAAAAAACAAAAATCGTTCTTTTTAAATTAAAATTTTTCATTTTTAAATAATTTTTTTTTGAGTTATAGGGGTATTTTTGTCTTATTGAGAAACATATAGGGGCATTTTAATCTTTTTGCTAGTCATAGGGGGACATTGACAATGTTTTGGTAGTATGGGGAGGATATTGTCACAATTGAAAGTTTTGGGGAAACATTGTCAATTGGGTGGTAATTTGAGGAAGGAATATAGACTTTACCCAAAAAATAACAAATTAATCCATGCCGTTATAAATGTTGATAGAATTCGTTAATGTATTACATCAGCACAAAATAGGCCAGGTAGAGAGGGTGGGTATGGGTAAACCACCCCCATGGCCTTTGGGAATGATTCGGGCTACCCTTTCAATTATTATTATTATTAGGCGAAAATATTAGTTATTCCCCCACGAACTACCACTCTCTCTTTGTTTGCCCCCAAGAACTACTAATTTTACATTACACCCCCTATGAACTACTATTTTGTTACCAACGACTCCTACCGTTACTCAAGGACGTCAAACATCACGGTCAACGGGTCACGTGCGCTACACGTGCATTCTTTTGGATTTATCTCCCTATTTTGCCCATATTATTTAAACTGTGCTGCACGTGCATTCTTGTTCTACGAGAAAAACCTCAAGCCGCTCCAAACCCAGTTTAAGACAAAGGAGAACAAGGTGGAGGGCTGTGTCTCGCAGGTCTGGGTAAGGGCCTACTTGGACTCGGACAAGAACGTTGTCTTCAACCTCTTCAACTCCATTTCCCTCAAGCTCACCCTCATCACCTTGGAGCTTAATTAGGGTTCCGAAATCACTTTGCCACTGGAATTTGGGCATTACCTTTGCATTGGAGTTGCAATTCTTTGAAATTAGTCAAGTGGGTATTTGTTTTCCATCAAAATTGAGGTGGTTTTGGTCCAATTAGCAACCAATTTAATTGAATTCGAAGAGATTGGAGCTTCCAATGGACCCACTTCCGGGAATTGTAGCCGGATCCAACTCCAACCGGTCCCTACCCGACGAAAACGGATTCGAATTCCTCCAATTTCGCGAGTAAATCTAGCGGCTCATGAACCAGCGAATGAAGGTCTTCCATTTCGGACCTGCCACAAGCTCCGACCAGTCCCGGAGCCTCTTCCACCCCCAGGTCCACCACCGGTCCTCGCTCTCTGCCATCCGAATCCTCTCCCACCAGACCAATCCGACGGTTCATTGCCGCCAACACAATCACCCCTCGAATTCCCCGAAAACCCATCCATCTCTGTCAAGAGCTGGTTGATAGTTTGCTTCCTCTCATCATTCCCACCTCCAAGCCCCACCCCTCTCTGCCTTCCCACCACGTCAATCTCATCTATGAACACAATGCATGGCGCTTTCGACTTGGCCTTCTCAAACAAGTCCCTCACTCTCGATGCCCCAACTCCCACAAACAACTCCACAAACTCTGAAGCCGCACACGAGAAGAACGGCACGCCGGCCTCGCCGGCCACCGCTCTAGCCAACAGGGTCTCCCGGTACCGGGAGGTCCCACTAGCAAACACCCTTTTGGGTGTTTCAGTATTTTAACTTATTTTGTTTTTTAAGTTTTGTATATATATATTTTTTAACCAAGTAAGGGCAAAATGGAGACACAAATTATTAAGAATGCACGTGTAACGAACGTGACCCGTTGACTGTGATGTTTTACGTCCTTGACTAACAGTAGGGAGTCGTTGGTAATAAAATAGTAGTTGATGGGAGGTATAATGTACAATTGGTAGTTCATGTGAACAAATAGAGAGAGAATGGTAGTTCGTGGGGGAAAAATCTAATTTCCCCTTATTATTATTATTATTTTCATTGGGGTAGCCGAACCACCTCCAACTTCTGTGGATTTGGTTTGGTCACCTCCAAATATGTTCAAATGGGCTTTAGGGGTGGTTCAACCACCCTCATTTACAATTTTTATTTATTTATTTATTTGGTGTAGCCGAACCACCCACAATGACCATAGGGTTAGTTTGTTCACATCCAAATATATGCTCAAATAAGCCTTTGGAGTGGTTCAACCAATCTCATTTAACACGTTAACGGATTTTGTCAACTTTTCTAACGTCATGGATTAATTTATTCTTTTTAATTTGCTTATATTAAAAACTAATTAACCTCTCTTAAAATCTAAAAGAGCTATTTATCAAAACTCCAAACCATATAAACGAAAAATGCAAAATATTTGAGCGTTGCTTAATGTCAAGTCAAATTAAAAAAAAAAAAATAAGAATAATCATTTTTGAAATTGAGAAATGATTAATGTCAATATTTTTTTTTTATATCATCCTACAAATTAATTATTAAATTTGTAAAGCTATGTAAATTTCACAAAAGACACTGATAAATTTCACAAATTTAATTATTAATCTATTAAATTTATTAAAATATATAAAATATATATATTAACACCAATCATCTATTTTGAGATCTGTTCGTTTTCTCGGATTATGGCAAAATAGTGCTCAATCCTCAAGTGCCACTAGCTCTGACAAGCAGACCTTTTGAATTTGTGCATGCCATAAACGACACGAATAAGAAGGGGCCCTCCAAGATTATTTTCGTACCCTTTACAATAAACGACACAAATGAGAAGGCCCTCCAAGATTACTTCCGTACCCTCGGAGGTTGAACGGATTAAAAAAAAAGTCTATGTATTAGGCAATTTAGGCTCTATTAAGAATTTAAGAGTGAACAAATTTGAAAATAACCAATATTGTTAGATGCTTAGCAAATAAACAAAAATGTTAAATTAACCTCAAGATTTCATACGTAATAAACCTTATGTAAGGATGACGATTGTTTGAATCAGTTTGGACATATATTGGAAAAGATTATCTCTGGTAAGATTCATTATCCTCGGTTTAAATAGATTTTGTAGCTTCTGAGCAATGTTTTCTTCGGTAATGAAATATTCAAGCCCCAATTCAAAAATTAAAAAAATTTAAAATAAATTTGATGTTTTAAGATTAAATTATTCAATTTTAAAAACTATATAAGATAGAATTTTAAGAATTTATATTGTCCTTTAATGTCTCCAATTAGAATGTTAAAAAATTAAAAATCAGCATCTACTTTAATCCCTTTTTTTTTAATATTAATATTAATATTTAAAGCAAAAGAATTGAATATTTAATATTGTCCTTAATTTTTAAATGTTTATTTGATGATGGTGATATGGCAGGTGGCAGGTGGATGAGAGTGGGATGGAAAACGTGAAGAAGCAACAAGAAGCACACGTATGGCGACAGCTAGCTGTGTCAGAATCCCAGACACCAATCTTCTTGGAAATTGTAAACACGCTTATTGACGTCATTTCTTCAAAGCACAAAAAGTTCCCTGGCGGCGTGCTTCTCGTATTTGGTCACGTGTGTGAAAGTGATTGGTGACAGTGTGACACTATACTATTCTATAGCCTACCTAAATTGTTGACTACTCTAGCTAATCAACGGCGTATATTGATTCCTATAGGAGATTAAAGGCCTTTACTCTGTAAACCCTATCTACCTTAACAAATTAACAATCGTATTCGTAGCCGTAGTATTATTCTCGTTGAAAATGTTTTTTTTTTTTTAACAGGGGTAGGGTATTGGAATAAGACACTTTATCTCGTTTGGTATTGTGATTTTATAAATAAATGTGATTTTAAATTACATCCGAGAAAATAGGCGGTTTGACTTAATTTGCGTTTTTTAAAAAATTTAATCTGAAAATGTAAAAAATATATTTAAAAAATACATAATTTTAAAGACTCCATCGCACTTTTAAATGTCAAACTATAATTTTACTAAAAACTTAACTGTATTTTTAAAAGTTACATTTTCAAACCACACATTTTAAAATCACAAACCCAAAAGGACTTTGGGTTGCTCTTTTTTTTTTTTTTTTGGAAACTTAACTGTTAAATTTGTGAGACTCATATGTATATTTTTTATACATTTTTTGTTCAATTTTTGGCAAACCAATTATTGGATTTGTGGGATCACATGTGAGTCCCACAAATTCAATAGTTGATTTGCAAAAAAAAAAAAACAGTAGAGAGATGAGTCCCACTAATTCAATAGTTGATTAGTTGATTTGCAAAAGAAACAGTGGAGAGATGGACAATAGATGTACGAGAGATCTACAAAAATCATTTTTCATGAGATAATACTTGAGTTTGCGTAATTAACAATTGAATACTTGCCACCTTGCCACATTAGGGCCTGGATTTGTTTTTTTATAAGGAAAACTTTGAAAATAGCTCCTATATATTTGTCATTAAAAAAAAACAGAAACAAATACAAACAAACAAACTTGTAAAGAGAGGCTTGCTTGCTATTTTGAAAATTGGTGTCCTTTTTTTCTTTTTTCCTTTTTAATCACTATTAAGCTTTTTATTGAATTACTGGTAACCATCTTCTTTTCTCTAGTAAATAAGTAAGGCAAAACCGATATTTGTTTTAGTTGCATCATCTATCAAGCTGTATTTGCTATTTCAAAAATATTATAAGATTCATATAAAAATAGCTTGCCGAAAACTTTGAGAGTGATATGTTTAAAATAATGTTGGAAAGTGTTTATAATTAAAGTAAAAAAGTAAACACTTTAGCTTTATATAATTTATTCTATAATTATATATATATATGTATGTGCGCGCGTGTGTGCGCGCGAATGCGCGTGTGTTTTAAAAAAGTAATAACCCAACCTCTAAGGGTTGTCGGCCACCACCCAACCTAGATCACCACCAGCCACTACCCAACTCAACCTATTGTCAACAACCATACTAGATAGTCCTTCGTTGTCATTATCGTCTCCAGTAGCCCTCTATCGTCACCGGCCTAGCCAATCACGAGCAACCACTTGACCCAATCAACAATTGGCCAAGCCCACTGTCAATTACCATTTGGCACAAGTAGGGCTAAAAATGAGCCAAGCCGAGCTTTGGCAATACTAGGTCGGCTTATTACAGAGGAAATATAATCGAGCCGGTCTCGAGTTCAAGTCGAGCTAGAAAACCATTGCACGAAACTTGGCTCATTAGGCAATTGCATTGGCTCGGGATCGAGCTTTGGCTCACTAGAATGGGAAATTCGAGTCGAGTCGAGTACTCGAGTGGCTCGACTCGGCTTGAGCTCGAAAATGAGAAGATAATTTCTAGGCAGATTTTTCGAGCTCGGCCCGTTTAAGGCTCGTTTAATAAAAAAAGAAAAGTAAGACTTAAAATCACAAATTAGTGAAGAAAAACAATACATTCAATATTCATCAGAAAAATTTAATATAATTGTATGATTGTATCAACATCAGCAAACATTGTTACAAACTACAAGCAAATTAGGAATGAACCATACATATAATAGAGATTACAGAACAAATTGAAAATGAACATTTACTAGAGATTACAAAGCAAATTGAAAATGAACTTATCATAGAGATTACAAGCAAACTCAAAGTGAACCTATAATAGAGATTACAAAGAAACTCAAAATGAACCAATAATAGAGATTACAAGCAAACTAAAAAAATGAACCTATAATAGAGATTACAAGCAAACTCAAAAAAATGAACCTATAAATAGCAAGATTACTTAAAACAAAATACATCAATTTTGGTTCTCACTTGTAGTTGTCAGTTGCCACAAACTGGCTCTCTGAGTCTCTGCATTCAATGATTTAAAATTAGTTACATGAACAAGTTAATATAATCAAATTCAAAAAGAGATAAAAGATTATACCAATAAGAAAAATGCAACTAAATTACACTGCCATAGTTGCCACAGGCCCACACAGTCACTGCATTTAATGGAAAAAAAAAATTGTTAAATGTTATTAACTCTCTTGCAAGATGTCAAGGGAGAATTATCACTTAAGATTTGGTAATTAAAAATTTTACAAGGACTTTTTAATGATTATTCAAAAAACAGATCTGCAAAAACAATGGGAGGGTAGAATAAACACAAGTTGATACATGATATAGGCCAATAGACTAATACTACAACTAAACAGCTAAATAGCCTAAAACCTAAACACACATAAGAAAAAATGAAAAACCAATATATGTAATGTAAATCAACTTGAAAACAACAAAAGAAAACTGGAAAAGTGAATAAAGTATATTACCTCAATTCCAAGTCTCCATGTAGTTATAACTTATAATAAAGCTTAAAACAGGTTGTCCAAATGTCCAATATTCCAAGTTCCAACAAAGCCAACAAAGGTATAATAATTAATACAGAACATAACATCAAAATATAATGTGACATTCAAATTACATATTTAATAAGCAAAGGAAAACAGTAAACAGATTCAGTTTTTTTTAGAGAATCCCTCATAGAAATGGGCAAACAGCATTCACGGTAAATTTGGCAATTCTACTTTCACCATTTTCTACAAACACAAACATAAAGTTAATAAGGTGAAATTATAAGTAAAAAAAGCTTGGAAATAAATAAAATAACATAATCATAAAGCAACTTACAAGTGTTCGAGATTTTTTCTTAATGCCATGAAGTGCTTTAACCTAATCTAAACCACATAGGAGCATCCGAACAGTATCAGTTAGTAATGATGCTCTATGGGGTTCAATAACTCTACCACCAACACTGAAAGATGATTTTGAAGTAACTATACTGATTGGAACAACAAATATATCTCGTGCCATCTTAGATAAGATACAGTACTTTAAGACATTAGATTTCCACCAATTTAAAGCATCAAAGTTTGCATCATTATCTTCATCATTCTCACTATCAGAAATGAATACATCTTCTTCAAAATAAATATCCAAATAAATTTTTATGGGCCGGATGATGTCACTGTTTCTAATATGTTGCCTAAACCGTGATCTACCACTAAGAACTACCTCTGTAACAGAGGCCATTGAAGTACTAGCACTGACTTCAGCAGCTGCTTGTTGTTGAATGATATATGAATTATGGGCAACAACATAAACTTCATACAACTCTTTCAAAATATTCAGCACACCCTTTACGCATTCACCAATAGTATCAAATGGATAAATGATAGGAAAACATAAATGGATCAACTTCATTTTGTATCTAGGATCCAACACAGCAGCTAAGGCCATCAACATATTAGATTCACCCAATACTTATCAAATTTATCACTCATCTTAGCTACCATTAATCTTATATATTCATTCCTATCCATAGCCTTAATATCCAAAATTTCTTTCATTCTCCACACCTCAGGTAGAAACAAATTGGATGTAGGGTAGTCACTTCCAAAAACAACATTGGTCACATCATTGAAAACTCCTAAAACTTGGTTCACATTCTCAACCTTATCCCACAGTTCAGGAGTTACCACCCACATAAAAGCCTGCTCTACTCTATGGTATCTAGGAAACACTTCCCTGAACCTAATTGCAGTCTGCAACATCAAGTAGGTGTTATTCCATTGGGTAGGAACATCTAAAATAAGTTTATTGCAACCCAAGTCCAAAGGATTTGCTATATCAGAAAAAAAAACATTCAACCGCCTCTCAGAAGCCACTATATATTTAATCCCCTGCCTAACAGTATCTATTATTTCCCCTATTTCTGCAAGCTCTATTTGCACCAACAAATTTATAATATGAGCATAGCACCTAACATGAAACAAAAACCCTCCAATAAGCAAACTGCCACTTAACTCAAAATCATCTTTCAAAATATCAATGGCAAAAGCATTAACGCTTGCATTATCAACAGTTATTGTAAATACTTTTTTCAAAATGTCCCATTTAGTAAAACTTTGTCTTAAGGCATCAACAATAACAACACCCGAATGTGGAGGATGTACATTACAAAAATTTAAAATCCTCTTTTGGAGGAGTCAATTAGAATCCACAAAATGGCAAGTAACTACCATATATGAAACCATTTGGACAGAGGTCCACATATAAGTTGTTATGTTTACCTTATCAATCCCACTTGGAAGTGTTTTCAATTTTTTCTTCTCAATGTTATAAGTGGCAATGCAATAACTTTGTACAGTGGCACGACTAATTTTTTTTCAGTATGGTGTGCAAGCCTTCATGAACTTGTTAAAAAGTTCATGCTCCATCATATTAAAGGGATACTCAAGTAGAAGTACCATATAGGCAGCAAGTTCTCTAACACTCTTATCATTGAAAGTAAAGTTTGTCAAGGTCTCAAAACCATCATTGTCATTACTAGGTTCAAATAATAAAGATTTTAGCTTCTTAAGGCTATTTTTCTCCACAAACCTCACATAAGAAGTTAAATGCCTACTAAGGGCAGAGGTAATACTAGATTTCCCTACAGAAAACAACCTCTTACACCAATTACACTGGGATTTTATTACACCATTTATTGTAATAGAAGAAAAGTCATTCCGGACTTTGAAAGTCTTTTTTCTTTCCATCTTTTGGAAGGTTGCTAACCCACCTTCACCCCCAACCCCAGCCCCAGCCCCAGCCTTAGCCCCAGATTGAACAACAACATCCCCATCCCCATCCCCAGATTCAACAACAACAGGAGAAACTAGATTAACATATTCATCTGGTGTGCATTCAGTGCTAGCAGACACACCAGATCCAGGAGTAGGATCGGCAGTAAGTGAATCATCACCCAAATCAACATCATTGATTTAATTGAGTTGAAATGCATTCTCCATAACTGTTAATAATTTGTTAAATTTTAAAGCTCAATAAATAAAATAACATAATAAGCAATCAAAGAGCAAATGTTAACTTAAAATAGAATCATGAGTTCTAAGTTCCAACCTAGCAAATAATTGTAATAAATTCATTTTAAAAAATCAGAATCATAGATAGACATATCAAACATTTTAACATATCAAACATGGTAACATAGCAAATAATTGTAATCAATTCATTTTAAAAAATCAGAATCATAGATAGACATAGCAAGCATTTTAACATAACATAAATATTAACAGAATCAGAATCATTTTAACATAGCAAACATGGTAACATAGCAAACATGGACATAGCAATTTTATCTATATTTGTAACAAGTTTTTTTAAAATAACCTGAAACTTTAAAGTTCAATCAATCAGACTGTTGTAGCTTGCAAATTAAGTGCTACCAGACTCCCTGAAATGATGAAAATTAGCGACATTAGTTACTAGTTAGTGCATTATCAAACAACCAAAATAGTAAAACACAACGGAATAAATGAAGAACACTAAAAAAATAGAAAAAGCCTAACTTAAAGGCAAAAGAGGCTCTTCAGAAGTCAGAATGTTTTCTTATTTGAATCTCGTTAGCAAGCAGCAAGAAAGAGTAAACAAGTTCAAACAACTTGAGTAAATTACTTGCACTCGAGTATATAAGGGGGGATGGATCATGGGGGGATTTGGGAATGAATAAAAAAATGGCAATCGAGTAGTTGATATCCTAGTACTCGATTTCCATTTCCGTCATAGTCAAATCAAGAGCAATCACCTTTGTCTCTTCCACACCACAACCAAAAATGTCACAGTAGAACAGTTAAAAAAACACAAATAAATAATCAAATAAACAATGTAAATAAAATAAGAAAATGAGGATTAGGCAGCGAGATTGGACGGGCTAGGAGAAGTCTTCTGGTTCAAAATAGTAGTGAGTCACGCGATAGATCAAGAGAGTTTCTCTCACAAAACTTGTACGACTAGTTAGGAAGCCATTGGATGGATATCAGATGATCCATCAACGGCTCGATTGATGATCTAAAATGAACGGGTTGTAGGGATGAGGTAGATAAGGATTTATTGCGTGCATTCAAGTATTCAACCAACCACGATGGGAGATGCATTGAATGCTCGTAGTCGCTTGACACTTCACAGAATCACAGTTCCCATTGCAAATCAAAAACAAACTACATCGTTTCATTTCATTTCCATCTAAACCCTAGCTAGGCAATAGGCACTTAGGTAGACTCTTAGTCAGAATGGAAATATGGAATGGGTAATGGGTAATGGGTTCAAACGAAGAGAGAATGGATTCATGTTGAATCCCTTCTCTCTTCGTTTGTTTGAAACTTTGAATCGTTTCTACCTTTTTGGACTCTGGTTACTGGTTAGCCTGGTTAGGGAGGACCTTAGGGTTCTAACTAAGATGGAGAGAAGAGAGAACAAAGCAAGCGACTGGCAGAGCGCGAGAGGCCGTAGATTATAAGTTTTTGATCCAATACAGCCGTGTCTAATGAAATCTCATGTAACCTTTTCAGATAGGCCGTAGATTATATAGATTATTTTATTTTAGTCGTTCAATCAGTTAATTCTAGCAAGCTTAGTGTGTTATGCGGAACACAAGATCACTCTCCGGTTGGGCATGGTTTACAACTGTCATCCATTAGATTGATCCAACAGCTGAAGTTTAATCGCCCAAAATTGGATGGTTAAATTGAACCCAGACATGTCAGTCTCGTTTGTCATGCTTGCGTGAAGAAACAAGACTGGATAATTATCCACCGTGTGGCATGAGTTTGTGAATCCGGTTCAATGTATACTCAAGATTTCATCTGGACCGTTTATTCTCATATTGCTTTTAAAATTCATTTCAGATTAATGAGCTCATATGTATTTTAGAACACCAGATAATAATCACATAGCAATTGGTTTATAGCTGTCTTCCATTTTCTCAATCCAATGGTTGCAATTTAATCTAAAAAAAACGAACGGCCCTAAACGATTGCCGAAATTTTTGAGACGTGTTAGTCTCGTTCTGCGTGCTTTGCGTGCAAAAACGTGAAGCCATAAATGCTTCTCCGTAGCATGACTCACTGAATCCGGTTTCCTTTATGCACATGATTTTTATTTTTATTTTACCGTTGATTTTGATCTTATTAATTTTATTCAAGTTAAGACCGTGCGATTAATACGCTTATAGTTTGATGCGGAGTACTAGATAAATATCCTTGTGGGGGTGGTTTATAGCTATTGTCCACTTCTACGATCAAACGGCTACGGATTAATGAAAATTAATCGGATGGCTACAATCAATCTAGTTAAACGTTTGATTTTTTCAAAATTCAAAAAAAAAATTATAACGTGTGCGCAGTTATAGACGAGCTCGCCTCTCTGTTTTCCTATAAATGATCTAAACCGTTGATCTATAATAAATTTTAAACAATTTAACCACAACTGTTTATTTAGTAAACAAGTTGTTACTTAATAGTACCCTAAAAAACTCTAAACGTGTGTTTGATTTTTTTTTTAAAAAAAAAAACGTGTGTAAGTGTGTTTGCCTAGTTGGTCAATTGGTTGTTTTAGTTTATAGGAATTATAGCATTATTATTTATTGGCATTTATTTTGCAATACCACTAGACATTAGTTAACAAATTTAATTATTTAAACACTACTTAGAGCATTCCCAATTGAGGAGCTAAATGACACTTTTATTTAAAATGACTCATTAAATTTGTAAAATACCCCTTGCATTGGAGAAACCAAAAAAAAAAAAAAAAGCTACATGTAGTTAGGGGTGTCAAAAAATACCGAGAAACCAGAACTGGAACCAGTTCCCTGTTTTTCGGTTCCGGTTGGAAAAAACCAACAATCGGGTACGCCGGTTCCGATTCCGATTTTTGGCACCCAGTTATAACCGGGTAACCGGGGTACCAGTTATATTTAATAATATATAATAATATAATATATGTTATTACTTATTAAAAAAATAATAATATTTTTTGGTTTAGGTTTAGCCGTTTCTTTCTTTCTCATTTTACATTACATTCCGCCTCTTTCAATTTCAGACTTTCTCAGTTTCCCCTTTTAATTTCACTTTTTCTGCTTGAAGAGATAGAGAGGGAGAGATGGACAAACTTGTAAATCAAACGAAGAAATTTTTGGTTTTAGTTGGATACCAAAGAGAATTAATTTCATTTTAATTCTAATATTCTATACTGGGAAATCTCTGAGTATCTTCTAGCAATTCTGAATTTTTGTTACAATGAAAAACAAATGATGGTAGGTGTGTTTTTTGTTGAGAATGCATGCACACCCTCGTCATCAAAGAATTTAGATAGATTAATTCATATATATAATCTTAAGAAAGAGGAAAAGAAAAGATAAATTTAGGAAAGAGGAAAAGAAAAGATAAATTACAAGTAAAAGGAAACATATTTAAGATATGAATATCCAAAGGTTGTTTGTTTTGTATTGCAATTTTAAAAGTCTGGTTGGAGATTGGTTTCAACCGGCCCAAAATACAATTTTGTTAAAAAAAAGGTTACTCAATTTAGATAAAAGGGTACAACCGGAACCGGCCTGTTAACCGGGTCCCGGTTTTCTGGTTCTGGTTTCCCAAAAGTAGGGATCGGGGTACCCTGGTTCCGGTTCCCAATTTTGGCCAATAACCGGGAATCGGGACTGGGTTGACACCCCTACATGTAGCGGTACTTTTTAATGAGCTATTTTATTTTTTTATTGTTTCTCTTTTTTGAAAGAGCTATTCCATTTTCTCTCACCTGTTTTCTCTTGTCCCAAAATTTTCTCCTACTCTTTTTCTTCCACATCTCTCTGTTTCCAAAATTTTCTTCTACTATTTCTCTCTCCACATATCTTTTTTCCCAAAAGTTGAAAAATAAAATATTTAGAAAAAATACAATCCTTATAAAATAATAAAAAAATAATAATTATATAGATAAAAATATAACTAATCAGATGTATGAGGCATTTAAAAATTCATTAGCTAAAGTAGATAAAGTGAGTTTTGAGGAGTTATTTTGCATAAAAATTTGGCTCATCCATTGAGATTTTGGGAATGCTTATTTAATACAATTTTTTTTTTAAAAAAAAAAAATTAGTACCATATAATTTAATTTTTTAAATAGATTTTTGAATTGGACAATGGACATTAAACCTATAAATAATAACATAGTCCATATAATGTTAGTTATACTATACCCTTAAATTTTAATTAGTTAATTGTACACACATTGAACCTATGATTATTGTTATTATTTTTGCATTGGGCTTTGGACATTGGACATTAGACATTAAACCTATAAATAATAAATAGTCCATATAATGTTAGTTATACTATACACTTAGATTTTAATTAGTTAATTGTACACACATTTAACTTATGATTATTGTTAATATTTTTGAATTGGGCGTTGGACATTGGACATTAAACCTATAAATAATAACATAGTCCATATAATGTTAGTTATACTATACCCTTAGATCTTAATTAGTTAATTGTATACACATTGAACTTATGATTATTATTGATTAATAGCATGGTTAATTTGTTTTTTAATTACATTGTTGTGTGAGTTGGGTCAGGTCGGATGATAAAAACGGGTCGAGCTCGCGAGCCCTAAACGAGTTGGGTGATTATCGAGTTAAATGAGTCGAGCTCACGATCCTTAAACGATCTCACGCAAGCCTAATGAGCTCGACTTAAATGAGTCGGGCGATTATCGAGTTAAACGAGTCGAGCTCAAGATCCTTAAACAAGCTCGGGCAAGCCTGACGAGCTCAACTTAAACAAGTCGAACTCACGAGCCTCCGTTGAGTTTAATCAGGTATGTGTCGCTAACTAATCGAGCGAGTTAAACAGGTATGTGTCGCTAACTAATCGAGCGAGTTTCAACAGTAACGAACGAGCTTGTATAGTGTCAAGCTTGAACTCGGGTCAAGCTTAATCGAGTAGGCATCGAACAAGCTGTCGAGTGTGTCAACTCATTTACACCCTTAGGCACAAGCTATCGCTGACAACCATATTCAACAGTCTTCCATTGTCATTGGTCACCATTTGTGGTTATCTTTAGCTGCCCTTAGTCTTCACCAACCACTGTAATATAAATATATATTTTGTTTAGAAAAAAAAATAATAATAATTTTTTTAAATATTATTTTTATAAATAAAGGTATTTAAAAAAAGTTTAGTTGAAAATTTATTTTAATTATAGTAATTTAAAATTTGATCATTGATATAATGTCACCAAATAAAGAATAAAAAGGATATATATATATTTTTTTATTGTTGATAATTATCATTTATATTCTTATACAATCATAACCATTACAGTATAGTAAATGCGTCATAATTGTATAATCATAATAAAGAAGGATAATAGATACAGTGATCCGCGCCACCTACTATTTTTTTTATTTTTTTGTGTCATCGCCACCTACTATTAGAATCGTATGATTTGGGGAAGGGGGAATAAAGTGACAAAAGAGATTAATGATGCGGCAGATAAAGTGATATTAGAAGTAACAAAGGTGGAGTACTGTAGCTCATTAATGTTGCACCCAAACATAGCAAACATGGTATCGGTAACATAACAAATAATTGTAATCAATTCATTTTAAAAAAATCTGAATCATAGATAGACATAGCAAATATTTTAACATAATAGAAATATTAACAGAATCATAATCATTTTAACATAGCAAACAATGACTATGTTAACAGAATCAGAATCATAGTTCTAACAAGGCTAACATAGCAATTCTATGTATATTTATAACAATTTTTTTAAAAAAAATAACTTGAAACTTCAAAGTTCAAACAATCAAACTATTGTAGCTTGCAAATTAAGTTCTACCGGACTCCCTGAAATGATGAAAATTAGCAACATTAGTTACTAGTTAGCGCATTATCGAGCAACCAAAACAGTAAAACACAACGGAATAAATGAAGAATACTAAAAAATAGGAAAAACCTAACTTAAAGGCAGAAGAGGCTCTTCAGAAGTCATAATATTTTCTGATTCGAATCTCGTTAGCAAGTAGCAAGAAAAAGCAAGCAAGTTCAAACAACTTGAGTAACTTGCTTGCACTCGAGTATATAAAGGGGGATGGATCATGGGGGGATTTAGGAATGAATAAAAAAATGGCAATCGAGTACTTGACATCCCAGTACTTGATTTCCATTTCCGTCATAGTCAAATCAAGAACAATCATCTTTGTCTCTTCCACACCACAACCAAAAATGTCACAATAGAACAGTTAAAAAAAAAAACACAATTAAATAATAAATAAACAAATAAACAATGTAAATAAAATAAGAAAATGAGGATTAGGCGGCGAGATTAGACGGGCTAGGAGAAGTCTTCTGGTTCGAAATAGCAGCGAGTCACGCGATTGATCAAGAGAGTTTCTCTCACAAAACTTGTACGACTGGTTAGGAAGCCATTGGATGGATATCAGATGATCCATCAACGGCTCAATTGATGATCTGAAATGAACGGGTTGTAGGGATGGGGAAGATAAGGATTTATTGAGTGCATTCAAGTATTAAACCAACCACAATGGGAGATGCCTTGAATGCTCGCAGTCGCTTGACACTTTATAGAATCACAGTTCCCATTGCAAATCAGAAACAAACTACATCGTTTCATTTCATTTCCCTCTCCCTCTCGGTTTCACAGGCTAAACCCTAGCTAGGCAATAAGCACTTAGGTAGACTCTTGGTCAGAATGGAAATATGGAATGAGCAATGGGTTCCCATTGCAAATCAGAAACAAACTACATCGTTTCATTTCATTTCCCTCTCCCTCTCGGTCTCACAGGCTAAACCCTAGCTAGGCAATAGGCACTTAGGTAGACTCTTGGTCAGAATGGAAATATGGAATGAGTAATGGGTTCAAACGAAGAGAGAAGGGATTCATGTTGAATCCCTTCTTTCTTCATTCGTTTGAAACTTTGAATCATTTTTGCCATTCTGGACTCTGGATATTGGTTAGCCTAGTTAGGGACCTTAGGGTTCTAACTGAAATGGAGAGAAGAGAGAACAAAGCGAGCGACTGATTGAGCGCAAAAGGAGAGTTCTCATGTTAGGTTAATTTTCTCTCAAACGAGCCCCAGCCGTTGGATCTAATTTCAATTTTAGTAATGAACGGTTGGATTTCATCTAATCTTTGTCAATTTTTCCTAGCGTGCCGTGTGTCCCACTTATGCGTTTATAAGTTTTTGATCCAATACGGACATGTTTAATGAAATTTCGTGTAACCCTTTCAGATAGGCCGTAGATTATATAGATGATTTTATTTATTTTATTTCAGTCGTTCGATCAGTTAATTCTAACAAGCTTAGTGTGTTCCACGGAACACAAGATAACTCTTCGGTTGGGCGTGGTTTACAGTTGTCGTCCATTAGATTGATCCAATAACTGAAGTTTAATCACCAAAAATTGGACGGCTAAAATTGAACCTAGACATGTCAGTCTCGTTTGTTGTGTTTGCGTGAAGAAACGAGACTGGATAATTATCCACCGTGTGTGTGAGTTTTTGAATCCGATTCACTGTATACTCAAGATTTCATCTAGACCATTTATTCTCATATTGCTTTTAAAATTTATTTCAGATTAGTGAGCTCATGTGTATTTAGGAACACTATATAATAATCACCCAGTGATTGGTTTACAGTTGTCTTCCATTTTCTCAATCTAACTACTGCAGTTTAATCTTAAAAAAAAACAGACGGCCAAACGATTGCCAAAATTTTGAGACGTGTCAGTCTTGTTCCGCGTGCATTGCGTGCAAAAACGTGAAGCCAGAAATGCTTCTTTGCAGCATGACTCGCTGAATTCGGTTTCCTTTCTGCACATGAAATTTTTTTTTACCGTTGATTTTGATCTTATTAATTTTATTCAAGTTGAGACCGTGCAATTAATACGCTTATAGTTTGATGCGGAGTACTGGATAGATATCCTTGTGGGGGTGGTTTACAGCTATTGTCCACTTCTACGATCAAACGGCTACAGATTAATGAAAATTAATCGGACGGCTACAATCAATCTAGTTAAACGTTCGATTTCTCAAAATTAAAAAATAATAATAATTATAACGTGTGCTCAATTAAAGATGAGCTCGCCTCTTTGTTTTCCTATAAATGATCTAAACCGTTGATCTTTAATAAATTTTAATCAATTCAACCACAACCATTTATTTCAGTAAACAAGTTGTTACTTAATAGTACCCTAAAAAAACTCTAAACGTGTGTTTGATGGGTGTTTTTTTTTTTTTTTTTTTTTTTTTTTTTCTGAAAACGTGTGTAAGTATGTTTGCCTGTTTGGTCAATTGGTTGTTTTAGTTTATAGGAATTATAGCATTCTTATTTATTGGCATTTATTTTACAATACCATTAGACATTAGTTAACAAATTTAATTATTTAAACACTACTTAGAGCATTCCCAATTAAGGTGCTAAATGACACTTTTATCTAAAATGACTTATTAAATTTATAAAATACCAATTGCATTGGAGAAGCAAAAAAAAATAAAAAAAAAAGGTAAAATAGATATTTTATAGAATGAGCTAAAAAAAAAAGTTACATGTAGTTAGGGGTGTCAAAAAATACCGGGAAACCGGAACCGGAACTGGTTCCCGGTTTTCCAGTTCCAGTTCTAGTTGGAAAAAACCAACAACCGGGTACCCTAGTTTCGATTTTTGGCACCTGGTTATAACCGGATAATTGGGGGACCAGTTATATTTAATAATATATAATAATATAATATATGTCATTACTTATTAAAAAAATAATAATATATATTAATATTTTTTGGTTTAGGTTTAGCCGTCTGTTTCTTTCTCATTTTACATTACATTCCGCCTCTTTCAATTTCAGACTTTCTCAATTTCCCCTTTTAATTTCACGTTTTTTTGCTTGAAGAGATAGAGAGGGAGAGATGGATAAACTTGTAAGTCAAATGAAATTTTTGGTTTTAGTTGGATACCAAAGAGAATTAATTTCATTTTAATTCTAATATTCTATACTGGGAAATCTCTAGGTATCTTCTAGCAGTTCTGAATTTTTGTTACAATGAAAAACAAATGATGGTAGGCGTGTTTTTTGTTGAGAATGCATGCACGCACTCATCATCAAATAATTTAGATAGATTAATTCATATATATAATCTTAGGAAAAAGGAAAATAAAAGATAAATTACAAGTAAAAGGAAACATATTTAAGATATGGATATCCAAAGGTTGTTTGTTTTGTATTGCAATTTTAAAAGTCTGGTCGGGGATTGGTTTCAACCGGCCCAAAATACAATTTTGTTAGAAAAAAGGTTACTCAGTTTAGATAACCGGGTACAACCGGAACCAGGAACCGGGTCCCGGTTACCTGGTTCCGGTTTCCCAAAATTAGGAACCGGGATACCCCGGTTTCGGTTCCCAGTTTTGGCCAATAACCGGGAATTGGGACCGGGTTGACACCCTTACATCTAGCGGTACTTTTGAAGGAGCAAATTTATTTTTTTTATTGTTTCTCTATTTTGAATGAGCCATTTCATTTTCTCTCACATGTTTTCTCTTATCCCAAAATTTTCTTCTGCTATTTCTCTTCCACATTTATCTTTTTCCAAAATTTTCTTCTACTATTTCTTTCTCCACATCTTTTTTTTCCCAAAAGTTGAAAAATAAGATATTTAGAAAAAAAATACAATCCTTATAAAATATATATATAGATAAAAATATAACTAATTGGATGTATGAGGCATTTAAAATTTCATTAGCTAAAGTAAATAAAGTGAGTTTTGACGAGTTATTTTGCGTAAAAATTTGGCTCTTCCATTGGGATTCTAGGAATGCTTTGAGAAGTCAAAAACGTAGATACTACTTAATACAATTTTTTAAAAAATTAGTACCATATAATTTAATGTTTTTAAATAGATTTTTGAATTGGACAATGGACATTAAACCTATAAATAATAGCATAGTCCATATAATGTTAGTTATACTATACCCTTAGATTTTAATTAGTTAATTGTATGCACATTTAACCTATGATTATTGTTATTATTTTTGAATTGGACATTGGACATTAAACCTATAAATAATAACATAGTCCATATAATATTAGTTGTACTATACCCTTAGATTTTAATTAGTTAATTGTACACATATTGAACCTATGATTATTGTTATTATTTTTGAATTGAGCATTGGACATTAAACCTATAAATAATAACATAGTCCATATAATATTAGTTGTACTATACCCTTATATTTTAATTAGTTAATTGTACACACATTTAACCTATGATTATTGTTGTTATTTTTGAATTGGGCATTGACCTTGGACATTAAACCTATAAATAATAACATAGTCCATATAATGTTAGTTATATTATACCCTTAGATCTTAATTAGTTAATTGTATACACATTGAACCTATGATTATTATTGATTAATAACGTGGTTAATTTGTTTTTTAGTTACATTGTCGTGCGGGTCGGGTCAGGTCGGATGATAAAAACGGGTTGAGCTCGCGAGCTCTAAATGAGTTGGGCGATTATCAAGTTAAACGAGTCGAGCTCATCATCCTTAAATGAGCTCGACTTAAATGAGTCGAACTCAAGAACTCCCGTCAAGCTTAATCGAGCAAGCCGAATATGTATCACTAGCTAATCGAGTGAGTTTCAACAGTAACTAACGAGCTTGTACAGTGTCGAGCTCGAGCGGGTATCGAGCGAGCTGTTGAGTGTGTCGACTCATTTACACCCCTAAGCACAAGCTATCGCTGACAACTATATTCAACAGTCTTTCATTGTCATTGGTCACCATTTGTGGTTGTCTTTAGCTGCCCTAGCCTTCACCAACCACCGTAATATAAATATATATATTGTTTAGAAAAAAAAAAAAAATTGAAATATTATTTTTATAAATAAAGGTGTTTAAAAAAAGTTTAGTTGAAAAGTTATTTTAATTATAGTAATTTAAAATTTGATCATTGATATAATGTCACCAAATAAAGAATAAAAAGGATATATATATATATATTTTTATTGTTGATAATTATCATTTATATTCTTATACAATCATAATCATTACAGTATATTAAATGCGTCATAACTGTATAATCATAATAAAGAAGGATAATAGATACAATGATCCACGCCACCTACTAAAATTATTATTATTATTTTTTTTTTTTGGGTGTCATCGCCACCTACTATTAGAATCGTATGATTTGGGGAAGGGGGAATAAAGCGACAAGAGAGATTAATGATGCGGCAGATAAAGTGAGATTAGAAGTAACAAAAGGGAGTACTGTAGCTCCTTAATGTTGCACCCAAACACACGTCTGCGCAGCGCCATCGTCTACCTGTGGACAGCTGGTTTGCACCACTCAGTCTGACACGCCAATCAGCCTTTTTGGAAGATTTATCGGCTCGAGAAGTACAATACATCTCATATTTTCTTTTAAATTTTTTATTTTTAAATGATGCGACATTATTATCGCATAAAATTAACCATACCCCCCATAAGTAGACAACCTAAATAAGGGCAACATACCATTCAAATATACCAAAACACCTGTTAAGTAACAACTATAACTTTAAAGATAAAGAAACTAACAAGAAAGCGACAACAATAAATACAAAAACAGCAGTGTTGGTGGAGAGCGAGTCAAACTAAGGCAATGTGGACACCGTTGAAAGCCAACACGTGTAAGCCACTAGCTGGTGCGTGAAGACCACATGCCAACAATGAATGCTGGGAGGCAATAGACGACCTCAGGAGACCGGTAGCAATCGGTAAGATTTGGATTTACAGTTATATTTAATTGGGTTTTATAAGGGTTCTCTTCGTAGTGTTCTTTTAACGTTCTTCTAATCTTATGTAGAATATGATTTAAGAAAAAATAAAATTGTATTATCGTTTTTTTACCAACATATTAATTTATATGAGTTAATAATTAGAGTTAATAATTAAGTTTTAATGCTTTAAAACTTGTTTTTGGATTCAAAACTAAAACTTAAGGGTAAAAGGTCTCTTTGGGATGGTATCACTCAAAATAGATTTGATTATCCTAAATTTGATGCTCTAATACCTAAAAAAATTGATGATAGAGGCCACTATAATTTTATTTTTTTTTAAATCATGTTTTACGTAAAACTAGAAAAACACTAGGACAAGAACTCATTGCATTTTCTTATTAAATTTTACTTTTTTTTTTTTTTTTTTTNGCGAATTGTACAGAAAAGTTATTCATCAAATAATATGCACGTTAAACGGTTCTACAAGTTAAACTAAAACAAAATCAAGGAATACAAATCTTTCTATTCATGACTTGGCTGGGAAATTTATGGAGCTTCGTAGTCAAATTGGGTGTCCTAAGGGTTAGGGCCTCCCTGGCCTAAAGGTGGCCCTACTTTAAGCCTAAGTACCCTATGCCTGGTCAGCATTCTTGATGAGTTCTTTAAAATTTATTTTTATTCAAAATTTAGTTAAATATACAAAATGCAAGCTTAATCAAGCTTTTTTTTTTTATTAATTTTTATATTTATATATTTAATTTCTTTATCTATTTTATGGCTTGTTAAACTTTTCCCCGCATTGGAGAACAAAATTCTTTCTTACTCTATTTTTTATACTTCTATTTTTAGGGAAAGTATACAAATTCATTTCAAACTACCACAAGATTGTTAAATGTCTCTCTCAAACTACCAATTGTGTTAATGTCACCAAATGAAATGAAATGAAAAAAAAAAAACTCTTCATCATTTTTTTTAATAAAAAAAATCTTTAAATTATACAATAAAAATTAAAAACAAAAAACAAAAAAAAAATCAAATATTAATCTTGTTTAGCTTTAGATACAATGGTTGTTAGTTACCGTCACAATCATGTACGTGATGGTTATGCCTTATGACATTATTAGTGGTGTAGATCACTTAGGGTTGGACTAGGCCAGGGCCACTAACGATGTCTTGCTATTGTGCTTTATCGAGGCACCAATGTTGTACTAGAAGCCCCTTGGGAAGCTCAAAACCTACTGAAAAGTGGTTAAGGACTCGAATAGATTATATGGATTCAATTATGACATGTTCACAAGAAATATTATATATTATTGTAATGCCTTACGGAAAAAGGCTAGCTACATTTATGTTATCATTCCAAAAGATTTAGTTAATTTGAAACTTTTTTATAATCATTTATAACTCTCAGTTTCACCTAATAATTATGCAATGTGAGACTTAGCACTCATAAATGCCTTTATAAACCACCACTTTATGTGAGCTACACATATTCTTAATATGGGACCAGAGTGTTGCAATTTCTTTCTTTAAACCCTTAGGATCCTCGTCAAGGCCACATAATGTAGAGCATTGTGCTCCAGTACCATATAACATTATTATGTGGCTCTGATACTATTTTAATGACCTAGGAAAAAGTGCTATTTACATCTGTATTATCACACCAAAATGACTAGTTAATTTAAAATTTTTCTAAAATTATTTATAAAGCTCAATTTTACATAGTAAGTAAGCAAATTGAGATTTAGCATCCATGAATGTCTTTATAAACTATCTACTTTATGTAGGTTACTCATCTTATCAATATGGGATCGAAGTGTTACAATTATAGATATATTGCATCAACATGATTGTCTACCTTGTCATTTGACAAGAACACTATTGCATAATACTGCATATGGTTTACTAATCTTTTTTTATAAACTACGTGATTACATGTTCTTGGTGTGCTAATTCACTAAGCCGTGAACTTATGATTTGATTTGTTTTCCATTCATGTTTTACAGCGGTTGATCCAATAGAAGATGGGTGTTGGGAATCGGGGCAGGATGCTGGCATTGGACAACCCTTATAAAATGATCTTTGAGGAGTTAGACTGAGACTTGTGGCATAATTCTGATCACCATCTTCATGATATATTTTTGGGGTTTCTGTAGCTTTATTACTAGTTATATTGTTGTCCTTCACTCGAGCAAGAACCTCTGTTATCTTTTGCTTACAATGATGTCTAGACTTTGTCTATAACATTTGAATTTTTTAGACTTAACTTAATAATATTTTATATTTGACTTGATGACTGATCTTGGACGTCCATGACATTTGATGCTATCTTTATGCCAAGTTACCTTATGATGTTTTAGTATGCTTTGGTATTATTTATTCATGGTTGTAGAATTGGCTATCTTATTATACAAGTAACAAGCCTTTTGTTGTAAGCCCTCTAATGATACTAGATCCTCACGTCTTATTTACTCAATAAATAGAGATGGGGAGTACTAGATCCTCGCGTCTTAATTACCAGTTAATTAATGCCTTCAGGTGTTATAAAATCTATATGTTTTTGAGACACAACATCATTCCTTACCATCTGTTGTCACTACGTAATAAATGCATCTACGTCAATTCACATTTGATTATCGGATTATTAGGGGGGGTGATCATGGGAACTGAATAGGGATGATTTGATGCAAGCACCCTCATCATAATTCCCATAGGCTAACTTACTCACTAAGTCGCCTAAGGATTTTCTTTTTTAACATGTCCGCACAAGAGGAGGGGAGAGGGAAATTCGAATTAGTGACATCCACTTCATTAGACATGGTTCCAACCGATTGGGCCACCTCTTGAGGACTGCCTAAGAGAATTGGGGTGCAACTATAGTACACAAATGTAAAAAGGCCTAGGGGGACCGGTCAAGGGCTTGTCGGCCCAAAGACAACCCCAATGCAAGCCTAAGGTTCGTGCTCATCGAGCATCATACACACATGATACACTAGAACCATTCCCCTTTCATACGCTCCAAACTATAACAAATCCTGTAAAGGAATGATATCCATCTATTTATTAACTTGCTTAGCTAAGACTTGTATAAAAAGGAAAAGGGTCGTTGGTGGTACTCCCTTAAAAAAAGTGAGTTACAAGCCTTAAATGCCATACTACTTCAAACCCAATCGATAAGGGAGAAGAGTCGTTGAATTTGACATCAAAGAGGAAATGAAATCATGAAGACACATCCACATTCCATAAGGTCCCCTTCACCTTCGATAAAAGCCTAATTAAGTTCACCTGCTAACTAACAATGAAAAACCTCTATAAAAGTTGAAGCAGTACACAAGCTCTTTCACATTTCTTGCTTTTATTTTGTTCATACATTCTATCAAATTCACACTTGCTAACTTAAATATGAGAGGTGATTATATTGTCACTGCCAGTGTGCTACCTATGTCTTTGACATTGAAAGTTTGGCATGCATAATCATTGTATCTGAAAGAAAGCTAAGATAATAGCTATTTGGCGGAATAATATCATCAGCCTTCTCATTGATCTTATTAATAAAAGAGTTACAATTACAATCAAACATCAACACTTAACAAGATAAGTTTGATAAAGTCGTGATAAGTTTGATGAGATAATTATCTAAGAAGAAGAATTACAATAGAAGTCTTAGTGCATAAAGAGATTTAGTCAGAGATAATTACAAAAGGAGAGTTTGAATACAAACAGATAACAATCTATTTGTATTCAAATGATAGAAGATAAGTTAACTAGAAATAGATGTCTTATGGAGGATCGATTCTGTAACAGGATCATCAGCAATATGATTTGAAGGATCAAGATCATCAGATAGCTTAACAGCCACCTTCAAACTGATGGGAGGAGGAGTGACCATTAGTTTGTCTCTTAAAAAGAGAAACCTTGCCGAGGTAAGACCTTTAGTGAAAATGTCGGCACATTGATTTTGGGTGGAAATATAGGATGCAGTGGGGTCTTTATGGAGGATCTTTTCTCTGATGAAGTGGTAGTCTACCTCGATGTGCTTGGTGCGAGCATGATATATGGGATTGGAGGCTAGAGCAATGGCACCCAAGCTGTCACACCAAAGTTGGGGAGGAGAGTGTAGAACAATTTCCAATTCTTTGAGCAGCATTCTGAGCCATGAGATTTCAACAGTGGTGATGGCCATGGCACATTATTCTGCTTTTGTGCTGGACCTAGAAACAAATGGCTATTTCTTTGCATGCCAGGACACCAGGTTGGAACCAAGAAATACACTATAGCTCACCAGCCCAACCAGAGTCACAGTAAGCATGGAGTTGCAGTGATCTTGGTTTGAAGTGTAGACCATGTTCAGGTGTCCCTTTTCGGTACCTCAAAACCCTCTTGGCAGCTTTCAAGTGTTCAGTTGTGGGGAAATGAAGGAATTGGCATAACTGGTTCAGAGTGCAACTTATGTCTGGTCTTGTTAGGGTGCAATACTGGAATGCTCCAATGATGTGTCTATAAGCTGTTGGATCAGGTAAAGGATCACCATCCAGTCACGTGAGCTTCTTTCTTGATATGCAGGGTGATGCATATGGCTTGGCCCCAAGCATATGAACTCGATCCAGAAGATCAACTATGTATTTGCCCTGATTGAGATGCAATCCACTTTTTTCACGAAGTACATGAATACCAAGGAAATAGGAGAGGTTTCCTAGATCCTTGAGTTTGAACTCCTGCTGTAATCCTTGTATAAGAGACTGGATAACAGACACATCAATTTCAGTGACTATGATGTCATCAACATAAATGAGTACAAATATATGAGTTGAACCACGATGGAGTATAAATAGTGAGGTATCCACTAAGGATCCAATGAATCCTAAATGTAGAAGAGCCTGAGATAGTCTCTGAAACCAAGCCCTAGGTGCTTGTTTGAGGCCATAGAGAGACTTTTGTAGTTTGCATACATAATCAGGATAGTTGTTGTTTTTAAAACCAGTTGGTTGTTCCATAAACACTTCCTCAATCAAGTGGCCATGAAGGAAAGCATTGGAGACATCCAATTGCTTAAGTGGCCAACTGTAGTGGACTGCTAAGGAGAGAAGGATGCGTATGGTAGCTGGTTTGATGACTGGACTGAAAGTCTCAGTGTAGTCAATACCATCCCTTTGTTGAAAGCCTTTTGCCACAAGTCTAGCCTTGTACCTTTCAATTGAACCATCTGAGTGTTGTTTCAGCTTGAACACCCATTTATTTTTTATGATGTTTCTGTTGAGAGGTCGAGGGCAGAGAGTCCAAGTATCATTCTCATGGAGAGCTTGGAGTTCACTTTCCATAGCAGCAAACCAGGAAGGGTGAGATTTAGCTTGAGCAACAGTAGTGGGAACTTGAGGTAGAATCACACTGGAAAAAGCTTTTAGAGGGTGTTTGGTTGATTTCAGGGAATGGTAGAGCTTGAAGCCTAGAAATAATTTGGGTTGTGAGGAGCCAGTCATTGATCGAGTGACAATGTGGGGAGAAGGTGGTGTATGTGAGTTTAGTAAGACTTGAAGTAGGGATTGATTAGTTGTGGCTAGTGGTATAAGGGAGGTATTGGCTGCTAAAGCAATAGGGCACTCATGTAGCAAAGGTAGTGCAGAATCTGGTTCTTATGGAGCAGGAGCTGGTTATTGTATAACAGATTCTGGTTCTTGTGGAGTAGTTTCTGCTGCTAGTGCAAGTGACACAAAACAAGAGGAATATTTATGGGGCTAGAGGTTGATATAGGTGTGACAATAGCATGAGGATCAGAGGGTGTACTGAACTGGGAGAAGGAGTATTTACTGAAATGAAATAGGAAAGGTGAAGAACAATACCTGGTTGAGAGAGATCAGCTCTTGCAGGGGAAGAAGCTGCCCAATCCTTTGCTAGAAACAACATTTCATCAAAAATAACATGTCTGGAGATGTAGATCCAATTGGTGGAGATATCAAGACACTTATAGCCTTTTTGGTTAGAACTGTAGCCAAGGAAAAGACACTGCTTGCTTCTAAATTCAAGCTTATGTTTTGCATAAGGCCTTAGAAGAGGGAAAAAATGATAAAGTCACAGCTTAAATCCAACAAAGACCCAACTTCCACCTTGAAGTGCCAACTTAAAAAAAAAAAAAAATGCTAGTGGAGGAGAGAGAGAGCCTTAAACTAGAAATTAAGTCTAAAATAGGAGAGAAGTTAGGTCTTTATTGGGTCTATGTTGTGGTTGTATCACATCTCTATAAGAGAATAGTAGGCACAACCAAAAGTTCTAAGGAGGGAGTAGTCTGGATTTTTGTGAAACAACTTTGAAAAGGGACTGGAGTTGTTTAAAGTTGGGGTAGGTAATCTGTTGATGAGGTAGGTTGATGTACAAACTGCCTCAACCCAATATCTAGCAGGGAGATGGGATTGTGTTGGAAGTGTAAGAGCAGTTTCTATAACATGCCTATGTTTCCTTTCAGCAATTCCATTTTGTTGAGAAGTGCGTGGGTAAGTGACTCTATGGAGTATCCCATGAGTGGATAAAAAATTGGAAAAGGTGTTTGAAAGATATTCACCACCCCCATTTGTTTGGAATTGTTTGATTTTAAGAGTGAAAAGGTTTTCAACCAAAAATTTGAATTTAACAAACATGCCAAACACATCAGATTTGTTCTGGATAGGAAAAAACCATGTATATCTTGAGAAATCATCAATGAAAAGAATATAGAATTTGCTTCCATTTATTGAAGAAAGAGGAGTTATCCATACATCACAATGAATAAGCTCCAATGGAGCATGACTAGCACGACTAGAATCTAAAAAGGCTAATTGTTTGTTTTTTCCTAATTGACAAGAAGAACAAATTGACTGAATAGTCTTCAAAGGAGAAACTGGTAATTGAAAAGCACTGAAGATATGCTGCAACATATGCTGACTTGGATGTCCTAGTCTATTATGCCAAATCAGGGAAGGGACTTTGACTCCAATATGAGTAGTGAGAGCTCTCACTTTATTTCTGGTGAAATGTTGCAGCTGGATAGGGTAGAGTCCATCTTTACTTGGCCCTTGCAGGAGGATCCTCCCTATTAGGTTGTCCTGTATCAAAAAATATGTTGCTGTTAGGATGAATTAACAGTCATTATCACAACAAAATTTGTTCGTAGAAAGGAGATTGGTTGCAGCAACAAGACAGTGTAGGATATCATTGAGATAAAGCATGGTTGAATCTGAAGTTTGGAAAGAGGAAGAGCCAATATGACATATACCAAGTCCACTACCATTACCTACTGCCATGGTCTCATTACCCTTGTTAGGCTGTTGAATGGTCAGATTCTCCAAACTAGTCGTGATATGAGTGTTGGCTCCACTGTTTGCTAGCCAATTATCTTCATCTTGGACATAATTTGTTTGAGCTACCATTGCAGCAAGATCTAATGGTGGAAGGCGCCCTTGGAAAGCATAGTTCATTCGATAGAAGCAATCTAATGCTTGGTGATTCATTCTACCACAAATTTGACAAGGGATCTTATTTGAGGAGCCATGATTGAAAGGTGAGGCTTTGGTGAAGTTGTTGGGTGGTCCAGAGTAGGATCTGCCTTGAGAGGAGCCTGGAGAAGAGAAATAAGGCCTCTTTGGAGGATTGGATTGAAAATTCTTGTTGAATGAGCCATGATTGGATGATTTCTTGAAGTTGTTGTTGTACTTGAGCTTGGTTGGTGTTCTTTGAGAGAACATGGCAAAGGAGGTGTGCTCAGTAGTGGCTGCTTGATGTTCCAGGAGTTGTTCATGTCCTAGCAGTTGAAATTGAAAATCTTCAAGAGTCATTGACTTATCTTTTGTAAGCATGGAGAAGGTCATGACAAAGGCATTGTAGGTAGGGCTCAATCCTCCAATGATGTAGGAAATTAGATCATCATCTGTAGTGATGTTACTAGCAATAGCTAGCTGGTCAGAAAGAGACTTGGCTATGCGGATGAACTCAGCACATGATTTGGAGCCTTGCCTCAGAGTCTGCAACTATCTTCTGAGTTGTGTGGCATGAAATCTAGATGGTGAGGCATAGCGGGTAGCTAAAACAATCCAAACCTGGGCTGATGTTTTGCAGCCATAAACTGTAAGAACAACTTGAGGGGTTAGGTTGCAATGAACCAGCTAAGTATGCATTGGTCTTTCTTTTTCTCAGAGAATGTATTATGGGTTTAAGATTTCAAGTAGTGTTTTCTCAGAAGCATAAATGAATTTTGGTGGGCATGGCTCGGAGCCATCAACAATTCTCATCAATTCATGTGACTTCAGGATGGGTTCAAACTGAAACATCCATCCTAGGTAATTGCTGTCAACCAGTTTGGATTGACAAAGGTGTGCAATATTAGGCATAGAGAAGGCTAGGGTAGATGAACTTGATTTAGCCATGGAAGAGAAGAAAAACAGAAAATTGGGGTATAGAGAAGGTGTGAACCGAGAGGCTCTGATACCATGAAAGAAAGCTAAGATAATAGCGATTTGGTTGAATAATATCATCAGCCTTCTCATTGATCTTATATAATAAAAGAGTTACGATTACAATCAAACATCAACACTTAAAAAGATAAGTTTGATAAAACTTATCATGATAAGTTTGATGAGATAATTATCAATCAAACATCAACACTTAAACAAGATAAGTTTGATGAGATAATTATCTAAGAAGAAGAATTACAATAGAAGTCTTAGTGCATAAAGAGATTTAGTTAGAAATAATTACAAAATGAGAGTTTGAATAGAAATAGATAACAATCTCTTTGTAATCAAATGATAGAAGAGAAGTTAAATAGAAATAGATGTCTTATAGAGGATCGATTCTGTAACAGGATCATTAACAATATGATTTGGAGGATCAGGATCATCAGATAGCTTAACAGTATCAACATACGGGATCAAGATTTTCAATAATATCAAGATATTGTAATTCTTAAATCGTAGCTCAAGATAACACAAAATTATATTGTAATTCTTAAATCGTAGCTCAAGATAATGCCGAATTATTATTATTATTATTAACTGATTGGAGGAGATTTTGGTCCAAAGGATACATTTTACAATTATGTGCACAAAAACAAACTGAGCACTAAAATGAAAAAGGGAAATGTTAAGTGTTCCTTATGGTCTTAAATGATTATTATTTTTTGAAAATTAAGTGAGACAAATAAGAACATTTTTTTTTTAAATAATAATAATATTAATGTCCAGCTAAAATGAGGAAGACACTAAAAGAACACCAGAAGAGCACTTAAGATTCTCCAATAAAAATATCTTATCACCCGCCTAGAAAGTATATAGAATAAAAAAGACTATTTTGAAGCATTTATGGTGTCTAGGCTCTATATAGGAGAAGAAGATTCCTCCCCCATTTCATTTGAAATGGAGATGTTCCTTGTCCATTAATTGTTAGATCCTAAAATCAGCCCACATAAATGATCCTAAGAGATGCTGAGCCCTAGTCATCAGTCCAAACGCCAGGCTGGACGGTCCAATTCTGAATTTTTATAATAAGCTCCACATTTATAACCACAATTTACAAATAAACACATCAAACCTCATACTTCCTTCAAACTCTACCTACACGCTTCATTTTTTGCTTCAAGTATCGCGACTACTTTATCAACATTTTTATACATCTTACTTCACATGCAAGAAGCAAAAGGTGAAGTGCAAATTCAACCCTTATAACTCCAACTTTTTTATTTCCTTAACCCGATCCATTTATAGAGTCAAACCTTCGAGTCCAAGCCCCTCGAGTGGTCGGACATCCCCAAAAAGTCAACCTTACGAGTTTCGGTTTTTTGCTGTTTATGTACACAAACCCGACCCACATTAGTTCTGGTTCAACGTATCCCAGAGCGCTGCGCAATGCCTCCGGGCAAACCCGACCCGTCTCTCCTCCAAATCATAAACCACCTCGAACCCTTGCTGCTGATAGTTTCCGAGCGTGGCGGCGGGTCCACCATCCAACTCCTCATCATCTCCGCCGTTCATTAACATCAAACACCCAACATTCCTCTTCTTATCACCGTCCAAAAATTCATAAAAAAAATTCGTCCTAGGCAGCACCACACTGGATCCGTTCCCCACGAAGTGCAATACCACGGGAGGGACATTGACTACCTTGCCGTAGTAATAACACGGCCCGAGCCCGGTCTTGGCCTCCACCTCGCTCGCCCGCTCGTGAACTCGTCCGACTCGGCGGTCGAACTCGGTCACCACCGAGTCGTACAGACTCGCCGGCAACATCGTAAACGTGGTCCCCGAGTCCACAACCATCCCGCCGTTTCCTCTTCTATCAACCCGTTTCAGAGCCTCCGGCGCTGGAATATTCATCTTCCCGACGGAGATTCCCTCGAGCCCAACACAGTAGAAGCAGGGGTGCTTCGGGTTCTCGAGCATCGACGTGTACACGAACCGAATCCCGTCAGTGCCCAAGTCCTTTTTCTTCTCGTCGTGGCGACCGAGAATGAGTGGACTCGGCCGGCGGACTCGGTCTTGGTCGAAGGAGTGAGAGACCAAGCAGTAGGAGAAGCGGTTGCCCAGCTGGGGAGAGAAGCTGGCGAGCTGGGCCGGCAGAGAAAGCAAGCCGCGGCCGAACCCGGCGACCCCAATAGGCTCACCAAGGGCCGAGTGGGCACACCCGAAAGTGAAATTTGGAAGAAGCGGAGAAGGATGAAGTGAGGTGGGTACGGACAAGGTGTCTCTGTAAAGGCGGGCGATTAAGCTTCCATCGGCGTAGGCATAGTAGAAAGGTGGGCAGGAGAAGGAGGAGCATTCAGCCATTTCTATGGACTCCAAAGGACAGCGAGCAATGGCGCAGAGATCGGAGGAGGAGTGGGAGGAGTGAACGGCGGAGCAAGCCCGGGACTTGCATGAAACAGAGGCATTTTTGGGGACTTTGGGTGGGGGAGTGGTGGTTGACGGGTTGTATTTCCCTTCGCAGAGAATGCATTCGAAGGGGGAACAGGGGAACCAGACAAGGTCGGAGCCGGTATCCATGTACAGAGAGATGGGTTGGGGAGGGTTGGAGCCCAGAGTAAACGACAGCGTATAATCGCTGCCTGGGGAGAGCGGGAGAGAGACCTGGCGGCGCTGCAGGTGGTGGCCGCGGAAACGAGCGGCGGAGCGGGTAGAGGTCGATTTGAGGAGGTGATGGGTACTGTTGAATTGGGTTCTGGAGAGGGAGTGGGTTAAAGGCATCAGCACGATCTCCGAGAAGGAAACAGAGAGGCCTGAAAAACAGAGTACGAAACAGAGCAAGGAGAGTGAGGAAGCCATAAATTAAATTTACAACCAAAGAACAGAGCTTTGCAAATTTTACAGAGCTTCAGAGAGTTTGACTTTGCTCAGAGAGAAAGAGAGAGAGAAGTGAGAGGGGGATTTATAAAGGGCGTTGGGGAGTAGAAGAAGAGGACGAAGGTTCTGGTGTGTTTTATTGGGCATGGCAGGGCATATTTGAGAACAGAGTTATCCTTTAATGCTCTGTATTTAGCTGTGATAATCACTTCAATTACCAAAAAAATTAAAATAATTATAATAATCTTAACGGTGGAGACACTTGTGATTGTGAAGGGGATTGATTCCAGCGGCTGCACATTAAACTTCTCGGCTAATCTGCTTTGCCCAAAGTTCGAATTCTATTTTAAATTAAATTTCATTTCTTTCTTATATTTTATGTCAAATTATTATTTTATTATGTAAATATTATGTTTTATTTAGTTCATTTATATAAAAAAATATACATAAAGAGAACATTTTTTAAGAAATATTCACATCCTGTGGGATGGAAAGAACCCACTACCAAACCCAACAGCAGCCACAGGGGATTTCTTTAATGTTGTCAATCATAATTCGTATTTGGTTTGAAAATATGGTCTTATCGACATGTTTTTTTAGAATATGATATTTGCTTTTTGAATAGAATACCGAGAATGAGATTGAATTTATAAGATATATTATTCATTTGAATAATCGTTTGTTAAATGGAAAATTCTCGTTTTATTGAGATCAATCTTTCATGTGCTTAGATTTTTTAGTACAAAATATTTTACAAAAAAAATACAAAGTGATGTGACATAATATCATTGAGAAGAAGATGAATTCAAATTTTTGAGAAATTCAATTATGATGTGCCACATTCAAGGACGAAGCTAGAGCTTGGTATGAGTAGAGCCAAAAATTTTAGTGGGTAGCCCCAACAAGTTGTATTTAATTTGGTACCTTTACTCGGTGGAAGATCACACCTAGATAGAGTACTACGCAATAGCGAGAAGACACCTGGCATGAATCTGGCAAAAGAGTGACATAACCCACAAATATAATGGCAACTATCTATGGACAGTAAACTTTATGAACCCTAAATTTTTATGCACAAGACCTCTCTTAAAAAGAAGAAACACAGACTAAGGCATTGAAAGCATCCACCGCCAGCACATTCAACGTGCCTTTAGTGTCTATTTGACCTTTGATAGCATGTGTGCATGGACTTGGGGAGTGCCATCATTTTAGTGCTCTTGGCTCAGCGATTATTATTCATTTCAAAACAATTAGGTTTAGTATGCAAAATGGCTATCCATTAAGAAAATGAATAGCAATTCTTATGAATGGAATAAGTTATAATGGAATAGCTACTTTTATTCATTAGTTTGGTGACGACATATATGCTATCACTGAAAAAAATGGTGGCTAGCGGCAGCTTTCGGCTGATTTCGACTAACTCCGACGACAATTGGCGGTGGATTCCAAAATAAATAAATATTGTAGGTTTTTATTTTCATAAGAATGAATATTCCAATATTATTATTTTTTTACCAAATTATAAAATAGATATTCCATTCCATCGGTTTAATCCTTTTATACCAAACGTCTCCTTAGTCAATAGTGAAAACTCCTAGCTACTATGTGAAATTGAGCGTTAATCCATGGCCCAACCCAACAAACTGTAATTTACTTCTATCCTTACTCAAAGTCCATATACCTTACCTTGCATATTGTGTTGAAGGGAAGTAGTTTTCTTCATGCACAGTTTTGGAATATCACTTTGCATTCTTCAATAATGCAAAGAGGGAGGATATAAAACATATAAAAAACATGGTGCCTGTGATTTAAAGGAATAGAAATTATATTGTGCATGACCTCTTGTTAGGTGAAAAGTTGCAGGGCATTATAAGAGCACTAAACACTTTCTAATGTCCTTTCCAATTGTTTTCAGTATATAATGCCAACACTTTCAGCATTTATGGGGACCCCATTTTTGTAATTCTTAAGCCGAAAAAGACGAGTCAAATCTTTTTCAGTTTATTTGAATTAAAGAAGATCTAACTCGTTATAATGAAAAGTTATTTTTGTCTCTTAAAAAAGTGAAAAGACAAAAATACTCTTCAAATATAACTAATTATATATTTTTCAATTCATTTAAATTGGAGAGAATCCAACAGGAGTCTTTGGAGGGGAAGAGGATCCTCTTCATTGCAAATAGGTTAGTATTTTTAGAAGAGGTAAAATTGTCTGGCTCCATATCCTTCTCCCTTTTGAGGAGGGTTATTATATTTTTGGAGAAATGGTACACACATTTTCTCACTTCAGTACTTCCACTTGAATTTTTTGACGTATACTAGTGGATTTCTATTGAATTTGGTATCCAATGATAATTTTAAACTTCACGTTATATGTGTGAGAGTTAAAGTGCAGGAGTAATAGTATGTGTAGCATTTTTCATACTTTTATGCACATGGAAATCGAGAGTAAAAACTAAAGAAAATTCTTTTCAAGGGAGTAAAAAATTAATTATAGTGTAATTAATGTTTTTTAGAGAATTTTCTAAATTTTGGAGGACTATTATACTAACCTTGGGTGTAGTTCGCCCTCCATGGTTGTTGCATGGGCATTTTACTTTTTACATAATCTAGGATAAATTTCACTTAATTTTTCTAAACTTTTATTATTTTTATAATTATTTTCACAAAGTTCAAAAAGTGTATCAAACTTTTAATTTTTTTTTAGTGTCACAATTCCGTTAAATTTTTTCATTAAATTCTATGGAAGGGGGTGTCAAATTTACTAAAATACCCTCCATTTGTTTTTTGAAAAAAAAATATATTGCAAATATTTAATGTAATTTGCAAAAATACCTACACTTAAATCTTTACAATTTTTTATTACAAAAAAATTAAAAGTTCAATATATTAAATTTAAATTATTTTTTAAAAATTAGGGAGTAATTATTGCAAATATCAATTATATAGGTAGTAAATAAAACAATTTGACCTTTTAAGAAAAAAAACAATTTGGGATCTAAAAGTTAAGTCAAGCTTACGGTCCATAAAGTCAAGTAGGTCCAAATACTTAGTCGGCACGTTTGACTGAGAAGTAGGACCTGTCCATGCCATTCCATTCATCAAAACAAACAAAACTTGTTAATACTATTAGAACACTCCACTTGAAATTTCTAAATTATCAACGTATTTTGAGAAGATTTATAAATTTTAAAAATTTTTAATTTTTACTTTATGAACTTTCAATTTAATTCAATTGACCATCTTTTGTCAGATTTAGTTAGTTAATTCTTAATGAAATGATTAAAAAGACCAAATTATCTTTTGAATTTTTGAATTTTTTATTTTTAATTTGAATTTAAGGGTAAATTTAGAATTTTATAAAAAAGTCAAGGGTATAAAGGTCATTTGATTACTTTTAATGTTTAAAATCTGATAAAGAGGAGTACATTGCATCAAATTGAAAGTTGAGAGCGTGAAATTGAAATTGAGAGTTTTCTAAAAATGCGTGATAGTTTAAGAATCTTAAGTAAAGTTTTCCTTAATACTTTTTAATCGTTTGACTAGTTTTTTATACATATGGCGCAAACGGTTGAGACAATTGTTAATTCAAATAGCGACTTGAATCCAAAACCCTGCTAAAAATAAAGGAAGGATCAGCTATGAAAGGCTACGAAGTAGAGGGTATATATATATATATATATATGATCTCATGACCCCATGCATCTTTGTTTCTGATTTTCTTTGTTAGATTGGCATAGAGGGGGAGAGAATATATTTTGTTCGAAATGGAATGGGGAGTCCCATGAAGCAAAGTTTACGGGACTATTGTCCCGCAAGCTAAGGCCAAGAGTACGTTGACCTTGGTCAACTGCAGGTGCAGGAAGAGCCATTGAATCAATCCTTCTTCCATTCCATCCCATATTGTCTACCTTCATCTTATGCACCTCGATACAAAATCCTCCTAAAATATCAACATAGATTGCCTCTGAAGTTACTGAAGATGGATACATATTATGCATTATAAAATGATTCTTTTGATATATTTATATATAATAATAATAATAAGAATAATAATTTATTCTTTATATTTTTTTAGTTTTAGACGAACTGAAAAAGGAGCCGTGAAAACTAAGAAATAACGTCTAATGCAAGTAATATTGGTATTATGTTATTGTAAAAGAAAATCTTGGATTAGCCATGAAGTTAAGAGTAATAAAAAATACACGAAAATTTGGTACAGGGTATGTCTTTTTATTATATTATTATAAAACTATGAGTGGAAAAGCCTACAGAGCTGACACGTGGTAGCATGAGCTGGATTAAGTCTATTCACTATTATTCAAAAGTCTGTCCGACTTTATTCCACTCACTGCCCCCAACCAATCAGAATGAAGCCCCCAGGCTGCCGACCAGACCCCAGCCCTACCCGCCACCTCACAATTTCTAGAAAACATAAAACAATTAAACTCATGGCAGCATATAAGATAAGACAAACAGAAATTTAAATATAAATAGTTTCGAGTATTTTGTATTTTTTTATTGTTTATTAATATTTATATATATATTTTAAAAAAATAACAAACATATTTAATTCGTAATTCGTACCAAAAAAATATTCAATCTATGGTGTCTTGAATTCCTTTACTTGGAAATGTTACATTATAACACTTTTTAAAAAATAAATAAATAAATAAGAAACAAAAAATATTTCTAAAACATATTAACATACAGACACGGTTATTGTCTCGATATTTGATACTTTACTTAATGATAAATATGTTTGTCGGATTTCTTTTTTAGAAAAATAGATTTTTTTTTTTTTTTAAGAAAAATTATATATAAGAAAGACAGAAGAATGACGTTTATCCCTTAAAAAAATTGATGTTTCCCTAAAAGAAACTTGTTTTTCCAATGTTGAGAGCAGGGAAAGAAATGAAATTGACATTAAATATTTTTATTTTTTATTTTTTAAAAAGAACACGTATAAAACGTTAAAACCATGTTAAACTGATGGGCAGGCGTTAACTGTTGAAAATACCCATAAAGGGGATTGCATTGAAAATGAAGTGTCAGTCAATCGCACAAAATAAAATGAAAAAAGAAATTTATGCTCATTTTCCATGCCATTTTGACCTAGAATATTAATTTTGCTAAACGCTTAATTATGTTTTTAAAAATTGTGTTTTTAAATCGTAGGCAATGTAATGTTTTTTGAAAACACGCAATTTTAACGGTTGAACTGCGATTTTAAAGGTTAAACTACAATTTTACCAAATACTTAGCTGCATTTTTAAAAATCATGTTTTAAAATCGAACTTTTTAAAATCATAAACTTAAACGAACCTTTAGTTTTTGAGACAAAACATTCAATTGAAAGTATATATATATATTTTAAAAAAAAACTCTTTAATATCATCTTATTTTCATAATTATGTTATTCTAATTGAATAACAGTCTATCAATTGCATGGATTGAAGGATACAAAATAAGAAAAGAAACAAAAGAGGCCCCCAATCCCATCATAATTTGGTGATACATGAAACACAGCTGTATTGTATACGCTGCGAACCTACGACCATATATACCATGCTTGAAAATGACGTCGTTTCTCCCGCCCATCCTCCTTCATCTTCTTCAAATAATGCCTACCGGCTGCCATACCTGCACCACTACTGTCCTACTCGCAGTCTTTTTCGCCAGCTATATATATATATATTTATTTATTTATTTATTTGTGTACCTAATTGATGGATGGTATACCAATCTAATAAAATGGTCCGACTTGTTTCATTCTGTTTGGTAGAATTGGTAGTCATAATTAAGGATGCTGTGCTAAATATGTAATTATTAAATCTATATTTAATATTTTACATTTTTATTCTGTAAATATTATACAATATTTATTAATGTGATAGTTTCAATTAATTCTTAATTTTTTATTTTATTTTCTTTAATAATAGGGATAAATATAAAATTAGTCATTGTGATTGATTTAAACTACATATAACTCCATGTAGTACACAAAATAATTTATAGGTCCCTATAGTTGACCTAAATTACAAATCACTTTTATAAAAAAATAATTTATAGGTTTTCAAGGTATGTCAAAATAACAGTTTACTCTCTAAAATTAATTTTCGTTAAGTAAATTAACAAAATCTGTCTCTTAGCCACGTCATACCCAATAAAAATGCAACACTTGTTATTATTAATTTATAACTTTCAAAAATGACGATTAGGATTTTGCACATTATTTTACGGCGTCAGTTAAGATTACACATCATACTGTTATAGTAAATTAACCTGATATTTTATATTCTAAAAATTTTATACTGTACGTAACTCTCTCTCATCTTCATTTTTCTCAGCCGCTTCACAAAATGCGACCGTAAAATTCTCACAAAATATTTATGTTAGTTTCATAGCTGGTAAATTGTAAGTCATCAAATATATGATTACAAATGCCAAAGAGTGGCAATAATGAATGAGTAATGATACATATTATATTCTTATCTCACTTCCATTTTATTAGGCTGATGTGACCCATACCATCGGTCCTTAAATATTTTTTTTAAATGCTATCTCCATTAATATGTGACACTAGAGAGACTATCAATCCTTAACAAAAGAACAAAAAAAAATTTAAGAACGGATGATGCTACCACATCAATCCAATAAAATAAACAGTAGGATATGCCATTCATCTCCTCTTAATTAATTATTGATGGATATGATTTGACTAATGAAGCTCCAAAGTGAATCAATAATTTTGTGGACCATCCGTAAAGTATGAAATTATCAGCTGGCCATAAGGAATGATGTGAAAGGTCAAAAGTCAATACCAACATTTATTTTTGTGGACCAAAATCCTTATTAATATATCAATTACTTGGTTAATGAACCTTGTTATTGCTTTTGCTTGTAGAATGACTAAAGTGAATTTGTCCTTTTTATTCCATTTCTTTCGACTTAAGAATGGACACCGACACTCCATTCCCTTTTACTTCCTTTAAATGCATTTTAAACATATTTTTAGGGTGACACCATCAGATAGGATGCACAAAATTACCGACAAATAATGTGAGAGATTTCATATGACCTACCTGTTTAAATAAATTTTAAACTGTTCTGCCACCTACCTGAAAAGGTGGATCCTATATGAAGTCCTTCATATTACCTATTCAAATTGCTATCGATTATGACATATAGTTGTTGTGGATCCCAATCTGACAACAACTCCACCACTTTTACGAAATTTGATGAAAGATTGTGGTACAAGTTATCAACTATGAAAGGGATGGGCCTTTGATCATAAGTTGTGCAAGCTGTTGTACAATGCAATCCAAATACACAAGAAGCATGTGAGCAGATGATGATCTCTTGTGTTGTATTCATCTGCAGCCAGCAGGCTCACCTCCACATTGCATTGCATGATAATGCAAAATATTGCTCACTTTAAACCTCATCAACAACTACCTTTTGTGTTGTACAATGTCGTCATATGCTGAGCCCAGCAATGTCAAATTGTCAATGCTCAAAACCGACCTAATCTCTCTAACCAACAAAAATCCATCCATGCCTCACAATGATTCAAAGAAACAGTTAAAGATGAAAGCAGAGTAGCTGTCACTGTCCTACCCTATAGGCTGGATATTAATCACCTTTTAGCTAAGGATGACTCTGTTTAGAATTTCATGTTTGTTAGGAAAAGATTCATCCATGATGAAGATTACAGATCATTTGATAACAACATGAGCTTTTTTTATAGCAAAAATCACCATTTATCAGATGTTGGAAGAAAGACTATGCCAGCGAATTTTGACATATACCAACTAAGGACTCCGCACATGTAGCATAGAAAACAGAGGGAATTATGTCACATCAGAACACTTTTTCAAACAAAAAATAAAAAGCATCAACAAACAGAGAGTTTTCCAAAATGCTATACGATTACACAATCTCTCACAAAGCCTTCCCTGGCTAGGGTTCTTATGGGAATAGCATACAGCCTTGGATTGGGAATATCAAGTATTGATAAATAGGAATATCCATAAGTTGTTCATTATGCTATTAGACATGAAGCATCAGGAATTACACATCATCTTAGAGGACAAGTGCGCCCAACATTATTCAACACAACATAATACAACTTCTCAACAAGACAAAAACTTACACCATTATAGTGTATTGTACCCAAGCTTATTGGCAAAGGCCATATCTTTACTTTGTATAGAGATCAATCAGAAGAGGATCATACTTTTGAAATAACAGGTGGTAAAGGCCTTAACTTCTCCAACAGCTTCTCGGCTTCAAGAAACCCAAGCGATCCCAGAGACAAGAATTTTATAGATTTCCATCTGTTCAAAGCTCAGACAGAATTAGAATGTATGTTTGCAACTTCTAAGAGCAAATATAAAGAATGAAAACAATATATTACATTAAAAAATAAATAAATAAATTCAGGTGACATATGAAACACCAGATAACTAACCTGGGTGTGTATGGTAGCGCCAGACAATGAAGATGTAGATGGTTAACAGAGTTCAACGGAGGCTGATGAAAACCAAATCTGTCAAGAGGAGAGAGGGTCAGGCCCTGTAAAACAAGGTGAGCTTCAGCTCAGCTCAAGATCAACCTTGTAAAGACCTACTTGAGCAGTCTCCAGCTAGGCTCAATCTTGAGCCTTCACTCAGCTTGACTCAACTTTTCAAAAAAAAAATTGAGCTGCTCAAGCTCAAGTGGAGACAGGCTTCTTCAAAGGCTTGCTTCGGACAACTCGAAATGTAAATGAGCAGAGATTGAATGATGTAAAGAAATATGCAACCTATTTGTAAAATGGAGCAACACATTCAGGTTACCTCTGACCTACTTCTTCCCAAGTTAAGTCTGCACTTTTTTTTTTTCTTCCAATTCCATTGACCTCATTTATTGTGTATAATTAAGCGTACAAGGGATCACAAGAAAATCTTAAAATCAATAACTTCTAAGACCAAAATTACTAAAATTGAAAAAAGAAAAAACTACATCCAAGAACATAAAATGAAGGGATATGTTGTTTAATGTAACCCAAAATTACAAGCAAACAAAAGAACATCTGCATCCTTCACTGGCCAGTATTTCCATTAACATATTATATATTGTATGATCTGCTAAAAGATTGGTAAAAACACATATATAACATAAGCAATTAGAGAAAAATATAGATATTAAAACTTATCATAACCTAGTTTTCAAATCTGCAAAATTACAGAAATCTCTATTTAACGAACAAACACATTGCATAGAACTAGCATTAGATAGTCTTGAAGGCTTCATGAACAAGAGACATACCTGTACTGCATGCTCTGAGGTGCATCTCGGCTTAATAGCGTTTTTCCTACCTCTAACATGTGACTTACTGGATAAAACAGAAAAACAGAATATTAGGGCATCTTTGGTGAAGTTTTACAAAAGTGTTTTGGAAAAGGTGAAAATTGAGATGTTTATTTGTTGGAGCCACATTTGAAAAAGTGTTGTTTGTAAGATCTACAAAAGACAATTCATTTGATAAACTTAGAAGTGTTTATATATTTGGGCTAGCTAGAGGTAGGTTCCATGGGAGGCGGCTGCCACCTCTATGGAGGCTTCCACTGTGGTGGCCACCATGAAATTGCTAGACAAATCTGGTGGCCCTGCCATGGCCACCACGCAGATTTGACTGTCAGAAAGATCGAAAGGACACTATGGGCTGCAGGAAATATCGGCAGTCACCCGTGGTGGCCACCTTGTGGATCTGCCAGCCTCCACTTTTTTAAAATTTTTAATATGCAACAAGACATCTGACTCAAAAAAAGGAAAAAGAGTCTAAACACTTTGGGTAAGCATTCCAAAAATTTTTAATCCTTAAGTTTTTTCTTTTTTTTTTTTGACAATTTACTCCCTAGGTCAATTGAAATGACAATAAAATCCCTACTGTCAAATTTTTTTAATAGCCGTTAGTCTAGGTCAAAACGCACCGTTTTACCTCATTAAAATATTATTTTTTTTATTTTAATTTTAAAATTTAAATCTAAAAATAAAATTAAAAAAAAAACAGGGGTGGCCAAACCATCCCATAGGGGGCGGCTGGCCTCCCCATTTTGCCTGGGGGTGGTTTGGCCATCCCCTAGGGCCAAACCCTCAAAATTGTTTTTGAGGGTTTGGCCGAACCACCCCCTTAGGCCATGTGGGTGGCCGAACCACCCCCAGGCATAAAAATGCCTAGGGGTGGTTCGGCCACCCCTAGTATTCTTTTATTTATTTATTTAATATTTAAATTTTAAAAAATTAATATTTTAATAAGGTAAAGCGGTGCATTTTGACCCAGACTAACGGCTGTTAAAAAAATTTGACGGCAGAGATTTTATTGTCATTTCGATTGACCCATGGAGTAAATTGTCAAAAAAAAAAAAAAAAAAAACTTGAGGATTAAAAAATTTTGGAGTGCTTACCCAAGGTGTTTAGATATAAATTCCCTTTTATTATTTGAGAAGTGTTTTATAAAAATCCTTTTGTTTTTTGAAAAATGTGCATTGACAGGGACCACATCTGAAAACCTGTTTGGATAACTGTTGTTTGAAAAGCGTTTTCAGTATTTGAAAATTGACAATAGTTTCTTAAAATTTTGCCAACCAAACCCTTAGACTGAAAAACAAAATGAAGTATCAAAATGGGAAGTCCCAAACTGGTTCAAACTATTAAATGAAATGCAATGGTTAGACATTTTCCTTACCTAAGGAGTAGTCCTCAGTTCTCCTCTGGAGATGTTTTACGGAAGGAATGTGCTCCACAGGAATCACCAAGTAATGCCTATAAAGTTGTCATTCAATTGAAATGGTCCACATGGTCACCCGAAAGTGCCAAATTTCAAAATGGGATTGGCATGCTAAACATTATCAATAACACAAATATGGCAGAAGAATCCCATCTAGGTGTTTAAGAGTGTTGCAGACACAATTACAGAATCAGAGACCTCATGCTATGTGTTAGGCTCACTAAAACTGGAAAATGGGTGCTGGGGTAGTGGTCTATGCAGCGTGAATTGTGGGAAAAGAGAGTCTCTGTTTTGCACCCCATAAAACAAGGCAAAATGAAGAACCTTCATGGGGGTGTTTCGTATGTTGGATTATGTGAGCATGGGATAGAGCAATTCCTTGGGATAGAATAGTGGGAAGTTTGCACATTGTGGTGGGTGCCCTTTGGGGGGTGGGGGGAGAAAGATGTGGGGTTGGGACAATAATATTTCCTGTATGTGTGCAGAGTGGGTACGAGTGATAAGGGTTGGAAAGTGGATTATTGACTAGTTCTGGGTAGATCAGGAAAAAAATAATAATAAAACCCTCATTCCATCGTTCTTAAGTACAGTTCCAATCAAATTTGGATCTTGTTTAGTAATTAATTTTCGATTACTTGAACTGGTCCATTTGGTTCTCGTCAATTGGTATCTGAATCAATGACGACCGACAAGAAGAGGATTAAGAAGCTAAAAGACATGCACGGGGTGAATGAAGGCATTCGCCACCTGAAGTGGCAGCCAGGGCAGAGGCCCAAGCTGCTGTTGAAAGGTTGCAATGGGTGAAGAACACCCTAATGGAGCTACTATGACTGATCAGGGATTCCTGCAATCAAATTGACTGGTCACCAATGAGCTCCACAGATAAAGGGTCTTCTTCAGCACCCGCTACCAAAGGCAACACAGTGACTCCACAATTCGTCTCCCTGATATATATATAAAGATGGGATTTCCATGCTATTTGAGTGCAGACTCGACAAAGTGACTCAATTGAGCGGCTCACTTCTATGAGCAATAAGGCATCCCATCTGAACACAGACTCAACTTGGCCTCCTTTCAGATGGAGAGTGAGACTAACTAGTGGTTCAAGTGACTACAATGCACACACGAGGGATGGTAACATGGACAGATTTTGAGAAAGAGCTATTGGCACAATTCAGCCCTGCTGTGTAGGAAGACTTAAGGTATTGTGTCATGGGGCCAATTTTTCCACACACAAATCAGCCAAGTGATGGCCCTAAGCAAAGCACGCAGCAATGCCTAGGAGGCCTTCCACTCAAACAGAGATTAGGGGAAATCCCAATGCACAACACAACGCACAAGAACACAAGTATTTTATGGGAGCAACATCTCCCAACCTTTACGCTCAACCAAACTGAATGTAAAAGGGGTGGCTAGGGTCCTTACATCTCAAATGGAGCCCGTAGTCAAAACTTATTCAAGCCACCAAGGCTTTACAAGAGGACACTCAAATGACTCAGCCATCGGGATTTACAAGAGACAACAGAAGAATACAACCCTGACAACAGTATAATGTTCTCACAAGTTTGTATGGCACTCTCCAGCAGCAACTCTTTGAACTGTTTTCCCTCACCAGCCAATCTTTGGCACACTTAACCAATGTTGCAAATGAGCCCAAAGCAGTTATTTATAACCACAACGGAGGGATTCTGTGACGCTGCTGCAGGCTCCAGCCCCTGGTAGTGGGCTGCCACCTAGCACGCGCCCACTGCCCCAAGCAGCCATCCAGCAGAGCAAGCTTGACACAACAACATGCCTTTGTCCAATGCAGCATGCCAACTCCATGCAGGCCTTGCAGTAGCTTTGTGCAGCACCCCCACACAGGGCTGCAACAACTCACTGACAGCAATCTTGCCCAATGACACACACCATCTCCTTGCAAACATGTCACAACAGCCAGCTTTCCCATTGCAGCACGCAATTCCCATGCAGGCAGCTAAGGCAGCGCCTATGGCAAGGCCACTGCCACACTCTAGCAGCCCTTTGGCCCTCCTAGCACGTACAGAAGGCTTGCAGGCAATGATCACAGCAAGCACAGCACTGACCTTCTCCACTGCCACATGCCATCTTCATGCAACTGTTTGTGCAGCAACCCCAGTAGGGTTGTAGCCACTCCTCACGGCCCTTCTGCACACCCAGCATGTGCAGAAGGCTTGTAGGGCACTCATTGCCCCATACACACCAACGACACTTATGCAGGGAAGTGCCACCGCATGGACACTCCTTACAGGCAACCAACAACGTACTTAGGCAGAGCAGTGCCACCATGTAGCCCCTCTCTGCAGGCAACCAACAACATAGGGTCCAAGTCAGAAAGGCAACCAAGGGGTTGGGCCGCGCCACCAGACCACACAGTAGCCACTCCTCATGGCCCTTCTGCACTCCCAGCATGTGCAGAAGGCTTGTAGGGCACTAATTGCCCAAGACAGAATAGCAATAGTTGGGGTATGACACAAAAACTGCACACCCAAGCTACCACCATGACAGCCATGTCACGGCTATGACATATAGTCACAAATCAAATAGCAGAGGACACTTAGAGAATACCAGCGTGATTTCAAATGATTTGCTAACCAAGTGGTTGGTTGCCTTGAAAGATCCTAATTGGTGCCTTGGAGGACTTGAAGAGGAAAGTGTTTCAATTTCAACGAATGCTTCACCCTTGGTCATAGGTGCTGGAATTTGCAGCTGCTCCTCATTGAGAATGCACTTTCTTCTCGGAAGAAAGAGACAGCTTTTGAGGACCTTAATTCAATAGATTGGCACTCCAACTATATTTCAATCTAAACCTTGAAGATAGGGTTCATCTCCTGCAGGGGAAGGGGGTAGAAAATTGGAAAACCCGAGGATAGAATGTCCGTGCAATGTGAGTTGTGGGAAATAAATGTGCTGTGTTTTACACCCTGCAAAATACAGCATAATACAGAACTTCCAATGGGGTGTTGTGAGCGTAGGATAATGCGTGTACATGACAGTGAGATAGAGCACCTCCTTTGGATAGAGGTAGGATATATATATATATATTGGGATGGGGGGATAATGTGTCTTAACGTGTCTTGTATGTATGTGTGTATTGCATGAATTGTGTGAAGTGGGCATGTGACTTAAAGAGTTGGGTGATGGAGTAGGGATTTGTGTAGTTATTTGGAATATAAGAGGAAAGGAAGCATGGTGTCACGTGGATGAGAAAAAAAAAAAAAATCAAGCAACATAGATATAAAATTATAAATGAACAAGCAACAATCAAAGATAGATATCCTTACATATTAAGTTTTTTTGGTCATTTTTGGGGTTGCTTGAAGATTTTACTGACTTTTTCCCCACCTTAATGATATCATTTCAATAGCTCATCAATAGCAAAACTAGTTACCATATAATTTTATACTAATATTAACATGGATTTGCACAAGCCTGCTTGGACCAACTGACCAATAATTTATTCTGCCACTTGAACTTGATATACTGAAAACTGTAGTGTGACTAATGACAGCTAATCAAGATGCACACTTGCGCTGGTTATCAAAATCATTTGTATCTATATGGTTAAATGTAGGCCTTTTCCCACTGAAATTCAATTCAATTAAAGTAGCAGCAAACCCAGTCTGTATCTAGGATATCAAATCAACCCTGTCCCCGTCCACTACTCTGATATCCATAAATTTCAAGGAGTCTTATCTCTCTCCATTCTCCAATCACAAACACTGGCTCGTAATCCTTCTTCATAAGGATCCTCTCTCTCACACGCACACACACACAAGCACATGCACAAACACCATCTTCTTTCAAAAGCTTCCTTCTCTTTCTTTATTGCAACAGATTCACATTTTCCATCATTCCCTAAATCTAAATTCTACTCGGAAGCATGAAATTTATTTTATTGGATGAATAAGTTTGTCCCCGAAGGGCTCAAGGGAAGGGAGAGTGCAAGATTTAAATAAGTTCCAATTGTGTTATCCCTTGGGATTAGAGACATGAATTTTCACCTCTACTTATCCAATCATACATATCATTCTCCCATTCCAACCCCTTTCCACCGAATCATCACTACCTTCCTTGCTAGACCCCCATACAAAATCCCACAATATAAGGCTGTCCCGCATCCAAAATTCCTTTCATTTACCTTGTTCGGTCCTGATCCCAACACAGCCTCGGCATAATATAATCCAAATGCCCAAATTCAATCACAAACAACCACAATCTCTCAAATGGGTCCCCATATTTCTCATTTCCTCTACCATACAATCAAAGTAAATAGTACTCTAAAACAAACATACCCAAGAGACAAAAAAAATCGCACTAATATCTCAAATTTGAATCCACAAAATAAATGTTATTCAAACCTGACAGCCGCGGGGCTTATGTCTTGAAACGCCAGGACCTTCTCATCCTGCAGAAACCCGAAACTCAATCAGAACCGTAAATGTAAAAGCGAATGCGCGAAAGCAAGAGAGAGCGAGAAAGAGAGAGATGATACGCTGTGGAGGAGAGTAGTGGTCGTGGATTTGCTGGCGATCTGGCAGAAGATACACGACGCTGATGCTGACGCCGGTCCCGCCATTTCCACTATGTATTTTCTCTGCGTTTCGCTCCCCAAATGCCTACTGCGACGGAGCTTGCCGTTGCTGGTAGTTGTTGTTTGCGGATCAAGTCTTCTTCTTATGTAGCGTTTGGCTGAAGTCGTGGGAGGACTTGGGTGGAAGCTCCGATGTGGGACATGACTTGTGTGTGTCGTCACGCCAGCCAATGACACCCACTTTAAGGTTGAGAGTCAATTTCTCAAGGATTTTCTCCAAAATAAGTCATCTACTTGTAATTACTTAAGCAAGTTTCTTTTTTTGAGCTCTCAATCTTTAGCTTATTGCACAAAAATAACTATATATAGATATAGTTATGTCTTTTAATTACCCATTGCATAGCACATTGTCAACTATTTATTTTTTGGATTTGAGTTAAGTTGGTTTGAATTTGCGATTTGAAAACGTAATTTTTAAAAATTGAGTTAAGCATTTGGTAAAATTACAGTTTGACCTTTAAAATTGCAGTTAAACATTTTAAATTATGTGTTGTTAAAAAAGGCACCTCATTGCCAACAATTTGAAAACGCATTTCAATTTTTTAATAACGCGATCCCAAATGATTAGTTTTCTACGATTTAATTTAGAGAGCCCTTATTATCAGGTCATGGTGTAGATCAGCCTTTTTACAGCATCTAATCACCACGTAACATTTCATCAATGTAAGAAAAATGAAAAAAAAAAAAAATGAAAGTAAGAACAACTGCACCAAATCAAAGAAAAAAAACTCGTAGCTGGCGAGACCTAGGCCAGACCAGCTGGCCATGAACGCCTCAAACCCTGTCGACCGTGACGCACCTCAAAACCCGTTTCTAATGCTCCAAAATCCGTTTCTAATGCCTCAATTCTCATTTCTAATGTCTCAAAATTCGTTTCTGATGCATCAAAACTTATTTTTAGATTCAAAACTAAAACATAAAGACGCAAGATTAAACTTTTAGGAACCTTATCACCCTAAAATCTAGTGTTATTTGGTACAAATGATTTTTTTTTGCACTTTTTATGTTTTTGCTTATGTGTCAGTTATTTAGGGTGTTGTAAAAATAAGGTTTTAAGGCTTATTTTGATATAAGTTAAACTCTTTAATTTAAATCCATAATTTTTTTTTACAAAGTCGCAATCTCGAACGCACCTTTATGTGCTTGCTGTAAAATTTTTTTTTTTTTTAAATGTAGTTATTTAAACGGTGCACACTTAATTTTAAGTTTTATTAGGAGAAATAAAGAAAATCAAATTATTAACTACTGTTTTCTTCTCATTTTTAATTTGCAATCAAACCCATAACATTGACTAATAGTTTTTTTTTTAATTAAAAAAAAAAAAAAAACCTGTCTAGAACATTGAGAATAAAGCGTTGTTCACTTTGACAATATGTGCGTGTAGACCAACTTCATTGTTAAAGTGAAGAAATGCGCCGCCTACACAGTCCAATTTCATCATACTTCTCTCTTTCGTCGTTATTGCTATCATTTCCTTTCACCCATGACCCATTAACCATCATGACCTTGACTTTAGGTGACTTCGCTGCGTCAATGGGTGAGAGCAAAAAATGTAAGCAAGCTTTGAGGGGAAGACAACTTGCAAAAGAAGGGAAGAAGCTACACATTGAGCAAGCCATTGAGCTTGTTGCTTGGCCCNAATATGTGCGTGTAGACCAACTTCATTGTTAAAGCGAAGAAATGCGCCGCCTGCACAGTCCAATTTCATCATACTTCTCTCTTTCGTCGTTATTGCTATCATTTCCTTTCACCCATGACCCATTAACCATCATGACCTTGACTTTAGGTGACTTCGCTGCGTCAATGGGTGAGAGCAAAAAATGTAAGCAAGCTTTGAGGGGAAGACAACTTGCAAAAGAAGGGAAGAAGCTACACATTGAGCAAGCCATTGAGCTTGTTGCTTGGCCCTTCTAGGGAGACCCTAGAGCCTCCAATCCAGCCTAAACCCGAGTAGGCTACAAATATTATTGGAAAAATTTCACTTACCCCTTGAGTTTATGCACTTTTTGCAAATACCCCCTCAAAGTCTCAATCTTCCATAATCTTGGAAGAGCAATTTTTAGATGGTTGGACTAGGAGTGGAGTTCCTGCAAAATAGAGAAGGTGGTAATCGGAGGCTAAATATTTAGGTTACTAGGCCCAGTGGGATAGCCATATCCAACAAAATCCCCCCAATGCGATTTGTACAAAAATGGGACAAATGGGGTGGTGTTTGGCAAACAACACCAAACACCACCACACTATTCATCTCATTTTTTAAAAAAATTAACATCAAAACATTCTCACTTCTTATATCATATTATTCACTTTTTATATCACGATATTTTCTTTTTACTACTATTTAAATTAAAAAAAAAAACTCACTACAAAACAAAACTTCTCTACTTTTCAATACTACTTTTTCACTTTTCTATACTAATTATTACACTCATTGTTTTCCTCACAAATCATGAACGATGCATTGTAAACTTCATGTTGTTTACCAAATAAGGCCGGATTTGAAGTATTTAGCCTAGGTTGGAAATGAGTTGATATGTGTTCGGGCTTTCGGGCCCATTTGAGACTATAGGTGTTGGGTTGCCCAGGGCATGGTGTAGGTCATAAACCCTCGAGCTCGTGGCTTAGTACTTGTCAAATTGTTATTGGTGAACTTGTCGAATCATTATTTTGTGATGTGTCGTGCCTAAAGCAAGGTCTTCACATAAGTGCACGAGGCTGGGTCGCATCTCTTGTGTCTCGAGTTTGACTCAACACCCAAGGTAGATGTAGCCATGCAGTTTCAACCTCGTCACTCATGTTTGGAGAAGGCATGTTGGTTGAATGGAGATTTTGGTGGGTTAAGACATGTGGCACTCTAACCGAAAAGTTACTACGCTAGAGGTTAGCCAAACATCACTAGACCTTAGTCTAAGTCAGTTAGTGTAGTGTGATTTGGAGTTTGTTGAAAGGCACACTTTGTCTTTGAAGAATAGAGAACACATGTGGCACTCTTGGTGAAAAGTTACATCACAACTCTATAAATAGAGTTGGAGAATCAGAGAACACATGTTACATTATTATTCAACATTCTCTGTTTTCTCAAACACTTTGCCCTCCATAGGATATCCCCCCTAAAGGGAGATTCCTACAAACAGATCATACTCTTATATTTTCCATTAGTGGTATCAGAGCAACAAGGTTATGAAAGACAAAGAAGAGAAAGAAGATTCTGATGAAGAAAATAGGGAATATATGAAGGAAATTTTGCAAACCATCAACAAAAAAAGTTTAGGTTTGGCATTTTCTGTGGCATTTTATAATTTGCATTTGATAATTTCAAACCCACATGAAGAACTTCTTAAAATTACTATTGGTGGATCAAAATTCACTGGAGATATTCCAACTTTGAAGTAGTGTTATTTACTGGAGCAAAAATATTGAAAGGATTTCTTTGCAATTCTGTTTGATGCACCTCCTTCAATGGATCTTCAAAGCCAAAATTCTCCACCTCCGTTTTGAAGTTGTTGGTGAATCATCCTCGACCAAAGGTACAGTTTCTAGATCTTCTTGGGAAGGGGACAATTCTAGGGTTGATGAATATAATGGTTCTAATTTTTTAAAAAGTAATTCTGAAATTTTTTATGTAAAAAATCATTGTTTTGAGAGTTTTTTCTGGAGAAGAAGACCTTGTTGATCAAAACTACGCTATTTTGATCAAGAGGAAAGGGGGGAAAAACCCCTGAACCAGTCACCCAGAACGGCACCCTTCCATTTAATTGGAACGATGACTCATCCAAGGGCGCACATTATAGCCCCTCGGAACTATGCCGTTTTGGCATCTCCAAGGGGGCGCGCCCTAGCCCCTCCAAACGACGTTGTTCCACTCCAAAGGAATGCTGCCATTTCGCCCTCGTTAGAGGATGTCTTAAGCCACATATAGAACGACGCCACTCCACGAACTCTCGAACAAGCACTTAGAAACTGATACTACGTCATTTTGGATTTTCACAACCCGACCTAAGAAGTGACCTGATCCAGACCAAAGTGGAAAAATATGGCCCGAAAATTTGTTCTAAGGGCCCAAGCCTAGTCATAGAGGGCCCAAGCCCAATCGGGTCAAGCCCATATCCAGACTAGCAGAAACGTATCTAAACCGACCCACGACTTGCATTTTGACCTAAATTGCCAAACTAATAGAAACAGATCAAAATCAACTCGTGACCCATGTTTGACCCAGACCATCGAATCGACCTGCGTGCCTTCAAAGACACATGCCAACAATTAAACCCGCCACGCGCCATACATGTGCAGCGCGTGGGAAGCCCAAAGATTTGGCCCGTCTGAATCCTGTCAGATCCGACTCGATTCGGCTCAACAGTACTGCTAGTACCATCATTTTTTTACCTCAAAATAGTTTTTTTTCTTTGCTTTCACTCATTACAACCCTGATTTAACTCATTTCAAAACTATTGGAGAGCTAATTTGAGGGGCAAGAGTATTGTAGGGTTTTCAAACTATAATTCCCAAAGAAATAATTGGGAAAGGGGTAAGTCTTCTCATCAAGGTCAAAGGCAATTAAATCGGAGGTTTTTCGCTCGTATTGGTTGTCATTGAGGCAACATAAGGAAGTTGAGTTTACTATACTAGATTTGGTTCAATTAGAAATTTCAAGTGCTAGACGCTTGTGGGGTCCATGCCCTTTGAGGATTGCAAGGACAGTTGTGCAAAACCCAAGGAACTTGTGGCCAATGAGCAGCAATCGATACACCCTTCCACCTAGAGGTGATCAGTTCATACCGGCAGTTCCAAACCGTTCATATTTCAGAGCCTGTATGAATGACTACCAGGCAAGGCTAACCTATCCTAGAGACGACTGATCTCAAAGAACAAAAAATAATAATAAATAAACTTATCTATTTTTATTATTTGTTGGTTTGTAATAACTTAGAAATACATTTTTAATTTTTTGTTGGTTTGTTGTAAATAATATTAAACATATTACAGTTATTGTAATTAGATATTTGTATTAAGTAATGGATCCACATTTTAAAATGGCTATTAAAAGTGGTATAGATTCCTCAAAGGTCGAAAGCCTTAATGGAATCAATTTTAGAATGTGGAACAACACATCTCTTATGTACTGACGCATGGGAAAGCTTTATACACCTTCACATCAAGTAGACCTGAAATAGAAGATGAAAATGATGGTGATATTATCAAGAAAAAAGAAAAATGGATGGAAGATGACCTAACGGCATTGGTCACTCTCCTCCATAACATGAAGGATAATATCATCCCTCTCTTTGAAGGACATGAGACTGCAAAGGAAATAATGGAAGCGTTAGAAGAAAAATATGGTCCTAGGTTGGATACTCACATACAACTATTATTGAATAAATATAATAGTGCACGTATGAGTGAGGACGACTATGTGGGTGACTTTGTAAACCAAATAAAACTTATTGCAAAGGAAATTGCATCTGTCGGTCATCCAATATCTGACAAAATGCAAGTAACGGTCTTCCTCTGTTTTGGGAACATGTGATAATAATTCTAACCCACAATGGAAAAGACATTTCCATAATTTCCTTACCAGTTTTACTTGTGTTAGAAGAAGAAATGATGAAAAGAAGAAGAAGAGAAGGATAATCCAACAACCTTACGATGGCTCAAAACTACGCTCAGACTTCACATGCTCCAGCATTTAAAGGCAAACCTAAAAAGTTTAAGAAAAATGGAAAGGTAAGCCGAAAGATAAAAGAAAGTCAAAGGAGCATGTTTCAAATGTGGTAAAATGAGACATTTTAAGGTAAATTATCCAAAAAACAATGGTGACAAGAAACAGAAAGAAATAGCTATGACCATTATTGAAGTGATGATGGCCGAATCGACTTCAAATTCTTCGTGGATCGACTCAGCAGCTACCAGACACATCACAAGAGATCGAGAATTCTTTGTAGATTTCGAGAAAAAAACAGTAGGAGAATACAAAGTATACATGGGCAACAACATTTATAGTGATGTGCTAGGCAAAGGCAAATGTAAGATTTCTGTTAAAGGGTCAATCATTGTTTTACATAATGTTTTGTATATACCTAATATCAAAAGAAATCTAATATCTGTTCCCGTATTAGATGGCAAAGGATATGGTATTAAGTTTAAATCTGAAAAGGTCTATATTAGTAAAAGGAATGTATCTGTTAAGGTTGTAAAAATAGAAAACATGTATTTACTCAAAGTTGATAATAAAGTTCCTATTTCACAGTATTCATATGTGTCTGAAGATAGTTCTTTCTTATGACATTTAAGATTAGGCCACATTAACAAAAACAAAATGGTAAGAATGAGTAAAAGTGGATTACTACCTAACATTAACTTTAAAGATTTTAATACATGTGAATCATGTATTAAGGGAAAAATGATTAGTAAATTTTTTTCAAAACACTGGAATTCATCAGAGTTATTAGAAGTAATTAATTTTGACATATGTGGTCATTTAAGAACTAAAACACATAGAGGAATGGAATACTTTATTACCTTTACAGATGATTATTCAAGATATGGACACATCTACCTCGTCAAATATAAATATGAAGCTATTGAAAAATTTAAAGAATATAAATTGGCGGTAGAAAAACAATTAGGCAGATCCATTAAAAGCTTGAATAATGATAGTGGAGGTGAATATGAAGCATGGATTCTTTTTGTAAAGAAAGTGGAATAAGAAATTTATATACAATGCCTTATAAGCCTTAACAAAATGGGATTGCAAAAAGAATGAACAGAACTTTAATGGATATGACAAGATCCATGATGGCATATGCTGAAGTACCCAACAATTTTTGGGGTGAAGCTTTATCCACTGCAGCATATATTCCTAACATAATTAAGACAAACAAAACCTCTTACACCTTATGAATATTGGGCAGGCCTAAAACCAAATTTTTACAACCTCAAGGTATGGGGATGTAAGGCTCATGTACTTATTCCAAAACCCTTAAGGGATAAGTTAGCTAGTAAAACATGAGAATGCAGATTTACTGGATATGTAGAAAAATGGTAGCGGATACAGATTCTACCATCCAGATAAGGGATTAATACAAAGCAGGGATGCTGCATTTCTAGTGCCTTGTTTGATAACATACAACACATTCCCCCACATTACAACACATGCCCACACATTTTCACCACACTATTCACTTTATTTTTCTAAAAAATATATATATATATCAAATCATTCACTTATTATATCACATCATTTACTATTCAAATAAAAAAATCACTACAAAACAAATTTTTTCACTTTTTAATATAACTTTTTCATTTTCCCATACCAATCATTATTTTTTCACTACAAGACAATGAATAGTGTATTGTTGAGAAAACTTGGGGGAATGTGGTGTAGGTTACCAAACACCACCTAGAAAACACCAATCAGATTACTCCCTTGGATGAAATAAGACTCTTACAATATGAAGATCCTGAATATCAAACACCACAAGACATTTTGGCAGAAAAAGAACATAACACAGATCTTCGAAATAATGGGAGCAAGAGAAAATCCAATAACCTACCTAATTTGAATATAGATAATAAGAACAATGAGAGTAAAAAACAAAGACAGCCATCAACCACACTCAAGGATCATTATGTACTAAGTACAGATGATATAAATCTGCAAGAAGATCCAACAAATTTCAAAGAAGCTGTAAGTAGTCATGATATTGAAAAATGGATTGAAGCTATGAATGATGAGCTTGAGTCAATTTAGAAAAATGATGTGTGAGAACTCACAAGACAAGCGATTGGATGCAAATGGGTTATCAGGAAGAAATTCAAATTGATGGGAGTCTTGACAAGTATAAAGCTAAATTGGTGGCTAAAGGGTTTACTCAGCAACCTGGTGTAGACTTTGTTGACACATACTCACTTGTGGCATAATTCACTTCGGTGAGGATAATCATGTTCATCGTAGCTACAATGGATTTGGAATTGCATCAATTAGATGTTAAGACAACTTTTCTTGATGGAGAATTAAAAGAAAAGATCTACATGCTACAACCCGAAGGATTTCAGATCACCGGACATGAAGAAAAAGTCAGCAAATTAAAAAAGGTCATTATATGGGCTTAAACAATATTCAAGACAATGATATTTGAAGTTTCAACAAGAAATACTAGAAATTGGTTTCGAGGTAAGTCCACTAGATCACTGTGTTTACATATATGTAATGAAAATAATAAATTAACAATATTATCTTTATATGTAAACGATATACTGTTAACTGCTAATTGTCCAGATATGATAAAAAATACAAAATCATTATTGTCATCCAAATTTGAAATGAAAGATATGGGGGTTGCTACCTATGTCTTAGGAATAAAAATTTCTAGAAATAGAAATTTAAAACTATTATATTTGAATTAAGAAAATTATCTGGAAAAGATACTTTAGAAGTTTAATATGGATAAATATAAACCTTTAAATACACATGTTTCAAAAGGCTAGTATTTAAGTAAAACAATGTGTCCTCAAAATGAGACAGAAATTCAAAAAATGAAATATGTTCCCTATACCCAAGCAGTGGGCAATCACATGTATGAAATGACAAGTACAAGACCTGACATTTGTCATGTAGTAGGATTAGTGAGCAGATATCAATTTAATCCAGAAAAAGGCACATTGGAAACAATGGCAAGCAGTAAAGCTTATATTTAGATACTTGCAAGTTACTAAAAACATGAGTTTATGTTTTGGTATGAGTGATCTAGAAATTGTAGTATTCATAGATGCGGATTTTGCTAGAGATGCTGATGATAGAAATCAACAAGTGGATATGTGTTCTTGTTTGGTGGAACAGTCGTTTCTTGGTTAAGCAAGAAACAAAATTGCATTGCAAAATCCACTATGTAAGCTGAATATATATCATGCAGCACAACAGTAAGTAATGCAGTGTGAATCAAACGTTTTGTAGAAAGTTTAAATTCAGGTTTAACCAGTAAACTAGTCAATATGTTTTGTGACAACAAGTCTGCTATCTCTTTAATAAAAATTGGAGCATAGAACTCCAAAGGCAAACATATTGATGTAAATTACCATTATATTCAAGATATAGTGGAAAGAGAGAAAATAAAAGTTGAATTTATTACCTTAATAGAGATGGTGGTTGATCCTATGACCAAAGGATTGTCTTTGAGAAGTTCGAAGAGCATGTAGCTACAATGGGATTAAGAAACACCTAGATGGTAGCTACATATATGTTAAAGTTCAAACTGAAGGATTAAGGGACGCCTGAACAAACAATTTTGTGCAATTCTGTTTTTAAGGGGAAAAATTGGTCAGGTTATAGACAAAAGACACTTAAGAAATACAGATATTACACCTTTCATAATTATAAGGTTCACCTAGATATATTATGTTAAAATTTGGTAATATTTATTGTAACACCCCAATCCCATATTGGGAAGGTGAGAAGAAGCCCAAATAGAGTGGGTGGTTTATAAAGATGGTCATGGGTGCTAAGTTCTACATTGCCTAGTTACAAGGTGAAACTGGGCTTTATAATGAATTCTAGGGAAGCTCCAAATTGACTAGTCCTTTTGGGGTGATAGCTCAGATGTGGCTAGTGCTTTTTCCTAGATTGTTACAAGTGGTATCAGAGTCACCTAGTAACGCCAGGTCATGTGGTATTGGAGCACTATATGACGTAGCCCTGACGAGGACGTCAGGAATTAAAGAAGGGGAGTTTGTAACACCCCAATCCCATATTGGGAAGATGAGAAGAAGTCCAAATAGAGTGGATGGTTTATAAAGATGGTCATGGGTGCTAAGTCCCACATTGCCTAGTTACTAGATGAAACTGGGCTTTATAATGAATTCTAGGGAAGATCCAAATTGACTAGTCCTTTTGGGATGATAGTGCAGATGTGGTTAGCGCTTTTCCCTAGGTTGTTACATTTATGGTCTTATAGTGTAAAAGAAACTGATAAGGAGTATTGAGAAATCACTTGATTAAAAATCAGTGCAAGTCAACACATAGTTTTGTGTATGGTTGAAATCGTCAATTGTGGAATAGGTGTGAACTAATGTTCCTAATCACAGATAATTGATGTCATTCGTTTAGTTAAAAAACAAAATGAAGTCACCCTTAATATACAATCAGTGTGAAAGTATATGGTAAAATGTGCGATTAGATAAGATGATAAAAATTGTATATACATTATTAATGTCATAATCTAATGCCGATTTGTAATTTAAACAAATGAGAGCTGGCATTTATTATTGGTACCAAAGTGATTATGTTCAACTAGATTACATACATGATGTTAAAGTATGATGTAACGATTCGCATGGGCAAATTAATTATCTAGTAATTGATCCCATGGTTCGTCTCCCAGCCCTGTCCCTAATAGAACAAAACTCAGGGATTACACATTCCTCGTCGTAATGAGAAAGCAGCAGCGGAAGACTTTACTAAGACTATGGGAATAAGAGATAATAATGAAATATCGCACAATATGCCCCAAAGAAAACATAATAACATCAACGGCATTGCATAAATAAACACTAATGTATCGGTCATCAAACCGTCATAAAGAAGTAATACAAACCCAAATAAAGCATAACATCATTGTTCTCAAAAGATCAACAGATCACAGCCTAGACTTAAGCTTAAGAAGGGCTAATGAAATCAAAATCTCTATCATATCATCACGAGCAGTGCCTCCATCTTCCTACATAGTCCTTAGCCAGACGGGATTCATGTCCTCAAAGATCACCCGTAACAGATCCTGAGTGATCACCTAACTAAGCTCCGACGGCATCCTCGTCTAATGCAGCTAAACCATGCAATTATTCATAATGATGGGGAAATACATAAACAAAAGGTGTAAGTCTAAGACTTAGTGATTTTAGCACATATAATGCCCATGCCAGTTTAGTAATGAACTCAAATGTTTATAATAAAGAAAATGACAGTTCCATTATGACAGTTTATATTATGAGTGATATACATATAGTAGATGGTATATGCATATAATGTAACAACAGCTATAGTTCAATATTATGGTCTACTAAAGATATTATTCCTTCTTAGCAGAGTTGACGCTGTCCTGATAGACCTATAGTACAATATCGGTGCCCCAACCATTGCACAATATACCGTATGTAACACTAGCGGCACGATCGAATCCGACCTCGGGTGGCCCACACCGCTAATGACGTCCGTCCTATAGTGACCAAGTTATTGGGATGGCTGCACCATGGTCACGAAACCATTGCATCCAAAGCCCTCATATAACACACACATTTGACTATAAAGCTAACATGTATAGTAAGCTCATGACCATCACTACCGCACGTACCGGTGTACCATGTCATACGATGCATATTATCTTATCTGTATTTTACATGAATACGTCTTTTACAAGTCCCACTTTATTAGCATATTCAGCACAATGTTTTTTTCTCAAAATGCCAGAGCTCATGTGCAACAAGTATAACAATGAGAGTTGTAAAATATGCATGTTTTCTTGGTACACAAAATAGACGTGTAGTGCATGAAAAAAGTAACATTAAGCAATATGTGAGTTAAAAACTCACCTGGGTCGAAAAGTGTTTCTGAATACTTCAACCGATCCGGGTTCTCCAAATCTATGAAAAACCTCTTATTAGTCCTACTTCTACCAAAACAACTCTAAAGCAAGGAAAACATGAGCTATGGGACGGCTAGTGAAAATAGGGTTTTCCTGTCACACTCTAGCCGTATGTTCGGGCTAGGGGCCGTACGTCCACCGCGTCATGACAGGCTGTACGTCAGGTCACGAAACTGTACATCCGCTCCAACGTCTTTCAGGGAGAACCTCATATTTTCTCTACTGTCCGCCTATTCTCCGACTCCTAAGGCCATCACAAACTTCCTGAGGCCTCCTAACTCAAATTGAAACCTCTATGCAAAGGAACAACGCTAAGCTTAACAAAACGCTAGCCTAAGCAAGATTTAAGATGCAACTAAGCTAACACTGTAACTAGCTATAACAAAACAACAATCGAGCAGCATAACGATGTATTAAAAGCTAAGGAGTCGAACGTTACCTTCCTGAAGCAAAACTGCAAGAGTTTTCCCTCACGAAAGCTCCAAAACACACAAGAACCTTACAAACACTCACAAAACACACACTGGCAGCTTGTGGGCGTTTGAAGAGCGTGAGAAATGAAAGGGGGTAGGGGCTATTTATAGGAGAGGGCTGCCACCAACTCCTTGAAAAGTAGTGGACGTTCGCCCAACCCTAGCGTACGTTCGGTGGTTCTTGCCGAGCAGTCCAAATGCTACCTCGTACGTCCAGGTATTGACCACGGGGTATTTCAAAAAGTAGCGTATGTTTGGTGGTCCCTCATACGTCTGCTGTATGGTTTGCAGAGCGTACGTCCAGTGGTCCCCCACCAAACGTTCGCATTAAAAACAATAGTGTACGTCCGCCTGACCTAGCATACGCCCGTACTTCAGTCTAAATTGCCCCTTAAGTGGTTTTAGTGACCCAAAGCCCAAATCCATCCCCTAACTAAGCTACTCATGCCTAGTTAATTATTTGGGACACTACATATGATCAAGTGAGAGATGATAATTTGGAGACTATCACATTGTAACTATTGTGGTCATTCCCATAGCCAATCATAAGCCTTCCATGGAGGTTATGCTAAAGTGACATGATATAACTCTTGGTGAAGAGTTACATCACAACTCTATAAATAGAGTTGGAGAATCAAAGAACACACGTTATATCATTACTCAACATTCTCTGTTTTGTCAGACACTTTGTCCTTTATAGGATATCTACCTTAAAAGGAGATTCCTACAAACAAATCATACTCTTATATTTTTCATCACATGGCCTGTTGTAGATGCCCATGGATATTCTCAAAATGTGGGTCTTTTAGTGTGTGAGAAAAGAGATTGGCCCATCCACTTGAAGGTGTTGACATTTTTAATATGTAGAGATGTTCAAAAGTAGAAGAATGGTGGGCGTAAAATAGCTAATTTCTGAACACATGGAAATCTCTTCAACAACGCAAAGCGCACTTATATCCTTACAAGAAACACATGGGTTTTGCATATGTTTAGTCGTGTCCCGCCAAGATTTCCAAAAGCTCTAGATGTGCATTGTTGTCCTTTATGAGTAGTCATGGCTCTCCTTTTACTCAGACAATGCTGACACCTGTATCAACTTAGGGGTAGAATCAAGAATTTTAGTGTGGAGGGACAAACTTACATAAATACATAGCTACATAGATACCTATAGTCAGGGTCGGCCCGATATATTTTGAGGCCTTAGGCGAAAAGTTTAACTGTGGCCTTTTCCTTCTTTTTTTTTTTAAAAAAAAAAAAATTGTTTTTTTATATTTCAATATTAATTAAATAATATTTATTTAAATATTAATTATATTTTATTTAAAAATCATTCATCTTGTTTTTTGGATTTTATTTCAGATTGTCTTTATTGTTATTTGATTCCCTTATTTATTGATATCAATTTTTTAAGCCTTATTTATTTTAGAATGTTAGAGAATCAAATGATATTAATGTCTTTTTGAAGTTAAGTAGGGGGCGTTAATTTAAGCATATATATTGACTTATTTATTTATGAGTAATGCTTAGGAGAAGCAAATTGTGCGTCTCCTGTCCGCACTAAATGACGTGTCCTAGGTTAACCCAACTGGGGTTAACCCATTAAATTAAAAAAATAAAATAAAAAAACCTTCAAAGCACGCACTGTATAACTTTGGTTTTACCCCCAAAAAATATCAATTCTCCCGCCTCCCCCTCTCTCTCTCTCTCTCAATTTCTTTATTTATGAGTAATACTTAGGAGAAGCAAATTGTGCATCTCTTGTCCGCACTAAATGACGTGTCGTAGGTTAACCCATTAAATTTAAAAAAAAAAAAAAAAAAAAACTTGAAAGCACGCACTGTATTACTTTGGTTTTACCCCCAAAAAATATCAATTCTCCCGCCTCCCTCTCTCTCTCTCTCTCTCTCTCTCAATTTCTCCTACCCCTCCCACCCACCCACCCACCCACTACAACTGCTCATCACCACCATCCACCACCACCGGCCACAGTATCCAGTGGCTACGAAGCGCCACCGAGTACCATGTCGTTTGTATGGAGCACCGACCCAAACCGCCGACGGCCACCACCACCAGTTTATTTCTCTCTCCCAAACCGCTGGCCACCACAATCCAGCGCCCCGGCCACCACGAAGCAGCAGCACCGCCACCTATCATGGCTTTTTCTCTTGTAAGAAAATCTTCTAAAACTTAAAAAGACTTTTTCTTTTCTTTTCTTTTAAACTGTTGCAACAATTATTGTGATTCTTTGTGAGGTTTGTTGGGGGGTTTTCTTGTTGCTGCAAATTTTAAGGTTTGCATGGCTTAAGCTTTTCTTTTCATTTTTTAAATATAACTCTGTTCACTAAGACACGTGAAAATCTGCATTACACGAAAAAATTATGTAACAGCTACATTACATGACAAAATTTTGTCACTAGAACGTGCAGGGGATTTAAAAATAAAATATAAAGAAAATAAATTAGAGGAACTTCAGGAGAAGTTACAGTAAAGTGACATTATAGTAAAATAATCACACAGAGAGAGTGAGTAACCCAACTCGATAGAATCAGATTCTTAAATGAAAAGCACCTTAAAATAATATTAAGAAAGAAAGTAGATCAGAGTGAAAGTGAAATGCTCCTCCAAATTGAAACTGATAAAAAGCTTGCAATTTTTAATATTTTAAGGTGCTTTATCCAAAGTTTTTACCTTATCCCAAGAATCAACAATAATGATAACATAAAGTTGGGTCATACTATAAAGATTAAGTGAAATTCCACAGTGTTCAATCACAATTTACCTGTGTTGGAAATGTTGGTTGATAGGGTTCTATTCCCGACTATTCACCAACCCCTCTCCTATTCAACAAAGAATCACCACCTTTTCTCTTCTAATTTTTGAAACAGGCCCGTTACATATTACCACTTTTTCTCTTGTAAGAATCTATTTGAAAACTTAAAAGACTTTTTCTTTTCTTTAACAATAAAATTTTTGTGTGTTTGGGTAGAATAAATTGAAAAAAATGTAAGGGATTTAGGGCTTCACATTTTGAAGGTTTATGTTTTTTTTTTTTTTTTTTTTTTATATATTTACATTTTCAAGGTTTTTGTTTTTGTTTTGAAGTTATTTATTGTTTTCATTTTTAGCAATATGGTTTGCTAAAAAATAATGGTTTTCTTTTTCATTTTTACTTATCAATATGGTTTGTGTTTATGAAGTAAGTTTATAATGTCAGTCGTTGCCTATGTTTTATGTATGAAAGATGATAGTTTGATTTGTAATTTCATGGTTTTTTCATGCTTTGAGTTCATGTTTATAATTTTAATTTTTTTTTTCTTGTAATAACTTCTTGACGGACTCGGAAAAAGAATGCAAAGATGACAATGATCTGGCCTCTCAAATTGTCCTTGAAAATGGTTTGTTAGGCTCTCCTTCTCTCATTCGTATATTTTACACATCATTTGTTCAATGTTGTTTTGTTGAATTTTATTATATACGCATCTTGGTTTGATTGTTTATTTATTTATTTTTGTTGTGTTGTAAACGGAAACGAAACTGTAAGCGATGAGAATGATAATAATGGCAAGGGCAAGGGCAAGTCTGAGAATAATGGCAAGGGCAAGGGCAGGTCTGAGTGGAAGCTTGTAAGTGATTATGAAAATGTTGAGCAACCGTAACGAGGTATGATGTTTAGCTCCATAGATGAACTTTTCTCATATTATAGGCAGTTTGGCCAAAAAAGCAGTTTTGGGGTGGTACAGAAAAAATTGACTAAAGACAAAATCACTGGGGAAAACATACGTATCACCCTTGCATGTGAGCGTCAAGACAGGTCACAATCCAAGACATGTACGCATAATCCCTCAGTAAGAATGGAATGCAAGATGAAGTTGAATGCAAAGTTTGTTGAAACTAAGTTATATGTAACTAGTGTAACTATTGACCACAATCATGCTTTAAGCCTAAACAAGGAAATATATTTTAAATGCAATAGGATTTTGAATACTAGCGTGAGAAGAAAGATTATAGTAAATGATATATCTGGGATTGGACTGAGTCAGAGTTATAACTCTCTTGCAGTTGAAGCTGGGGGCTATGAGAATCTTCCTTTTATAGAAAAAGATTGCAGAAACTTTATTAACAAGGAAAGACACATTCGGCTTAGGCAATGAGGTGCTAAAGCACTTCTAGACTATTTGAATAAGATGCAAGCAAGTGATAGTGGTTTCTACTTTGCAGTTGATTTTGACGATGATTCTAGGTTGAAAAATGTGTTTTGGGTTGATGCAAGAAGTAGGACATCGTATGAAAGTTTTGGGATGTTGTGACATTTGACACAACATACTTGACTAACAAATATGGTATGCCATTTGCTCCATTTGTGGGAGTGAACTACCATGGTCAGTCAACATTTTTTGGGGCAGGATTAATATCTGGTGAGGATATAGAAAATTTTGTGTGGTTGTTTCAGAATTGGTTGAATTGCATGAACGGCCGAGCGCCGATTGCAATTATAACAGATCAAGATCGTGCTATGAAGAATGCAATTGCAAGAATTTTTTCAAGAACCCAACATAGATATTGTCTATGGCACATTTTGAAAAAAAATTCCAGACAAATTTAAATCATATTCAAATTATTGTGCCATTAAGAATGTTATACATAAATGTGTTTACGAGTCTCAAACATGTGGTGACTTTGAGGTGGGATGGCAAAGTCTACTAGATAGTTATAAGCTTAACAATCATGATTGGTTGTGCCGGTTGTATAATGAGCGAACTTTTTGGGTACCGGTATATTTGAAAGGTGTGTTTTGGGTTGGTATGAGAACTACACAACAGAGTGAAAGTATGAATGTTTTTTTTTTTATGGCTATGTGAAACCATCTACCACTTTGAAGCAATTTGTTGACAAATATGATGTTGCTTTGCGGAAGAAGGTTGAGAACGAGGCTCTTGCAGATTTCAATTCTTTTAATTCTAAGCTTCCATGTGTAACATTCTATCCTTTGGAGGAGAAATTTCAAAAAGTTTACACCATTGCCAAATTTAAAGAAGTTCAGTGTGAGATAATAGACAAAATTTATTGTATTGTTTCCCTTTAGACTAAAGAGGGTGCAATTTGCACATACCAAGTGAATTAACAGGTAAGGGTAAAAAATAGTGATGTTGAAGATGCCTACATGAAAGAAGTAACATATGTTGTCTACTTCAATGAAGATTTCAATGAAGATGAAGATAAATTTGAAGTGAAATGCAAATGTGACTCATTTGAATCAAGAGGCATCTTGTGTAGACATGTCTTTTCCGTATTGAGTGCACATAACATTACATCTTTGCCCTCCAAATATTATCTTGACTGTTGGAGGAGGGATATGAAGCGAAGATACACTTTAATTAAATGTAGTTTTGGTGCGTTGAGTGCCAACCCCGAAGCAAAAGATATGACAACTTGTACAAAGGTATGTATACATTAGTTGAGATCGCTATAAGAAACTTGGATCACTACAAAAAAGTTCGGACACATATTGATATGTTAACCAAGGAATTACGTGGTTCAAGTTTTGAATGAAGTCCACCTTCTCTTGCACTTCTAAGCATATCTTTAATATGTAATGAATCCATTGATGATGTTGAGTTGGCAGTAAATGGTGATGAGGTTCATAGTCCTATTGTAGCTAAAAAAAGAGGAAGGTTACCACATAAAAGGATGATGTTTACAGTTGAAAAATCGACAGTGAAAAAGTCACAAGAAAAAAGCAATGAGCATTGTAATACTAATCTCAATCAAAGGAAACTAAAAAAAAAAAAAAAAAGTTACTTACTTTCCTTCCCCATGTGCTTAATTATTATTATTAAAAATTTGTGCATTTCTTAACATTTTTTCTGTTTTTTGCACCATATAAAACATTTACTTCAAGACTTCTCCTGGAGATGATGTTCCGCATTTATTTAAAACTCCTTGTCCACTTTCAACTAATATTCAACACAGTTATGTTTTTGGAACTCAAGAAAGTGTCACCACTCAGGTATTAAAAATGAAAATAAATAAATATTTCATGAGATTTGGTTTATATTATTATCTGAAATCTTGATCATTATTTTTGTAGGATATGTGGCCACTTGAACTATTAGAACAGTAATTGAAATGGAAGGAATGCAAGTTACAATACGTTATATAGACTAGTTAACCTTTTTTTGAAATGGAAGGAATGCAAGTTACAACACATATTTTGATGTTTTGGTACTTTGTTTGGCGTTGTATAGACTAGTTAACCTTTTTTGTGATGTAATGATTGAGGGTATATATAGTGTGAAAGTTACTTGCAACACCATATGATGTGTTTTAGTGAGTTAACTTAATGGATATGTTGTTGGATGATATCCGGTTGTTTTGGATTTGTAAATCTGGGTTGATGTTAACAGAAATATAATTATTTTGATGAATTGTTTGGGTGGATATTAAGATTGAGGAATGATACTACTGTTTTTTTTTTTTACTCGTACATGCATATAAGATGCAATTGGTTGCTGACAGAGCAGGTGAACTTTTACAATATGTGCTCACCAAAGGCTGACTTGCAATTGGTCAATCGGTCAAACACCAAAGGCTGACTTGCAACAATTTTATTTTGTTGTCAAGGCACAAAAAAATGAGAAAGCACCTTGCTGATAACTCTAGCATAACTAAGACCTAGATTTAAGGTCTTTGATTTAGAAACAGATGCAATGCTATTAATGATTACTGATGCAAGATCCACTATGAGATTCTTTCACAGAGCATAAAAAAGATAAGCACGATCAACTGAAAGTGCTGGCATAATATTACTCATGATGATAAGAATAAGAATTCTCTAAGGAAGCTTTATAGATTTGACTGGAAAAGCTTTCTATGAGCGGGGCCAAGGCACAAGTCCAAACAAATCACTCATTTCCTCACAGAAGGGAGCATCCTCAAGTGTAATGCCCCCAAAATTAGCCTTGGCTAATCCGGTGGAGTCACTGGCAATCTACCCAGTTGAGCCAACTTATGATCCAACTGGCAATCGCCCTTATAAAACTGTCAGAGTAAATGTAAGGAAAGATGAATAAATCTGAGTATCACTATAATCCATCAAGTAAGAACGTGGAGCTACTAAACAATAAAGACAAACCTGTAATTATAGATACAACATAAGCAGTCAGATAGTAGCAACTCCCTCCACCTCAATAGCAGAAAATCAGGTTACCTAAAGAATATTAACCGCGTAAGTCTAAAGACTTAGTAAGTAAACCTCACACATATGTATGACATGAGCCCAATTAATAAAGGTAAACGTGCATTTTGAGTGATAGCCAAAAAGATGGCATTACCTCCGCTAATACACCATTTAATAGTTTTAGGGTTTTAAAGCTTATGGTGTAAAACCAGCAATAATTACCTAAGCGTTTTAATGTAGAAAAAGCTAATGCTTTATAAGTCATAACTCCCATATATGGTCTACCCGAGATATTACACATTCTCAGCAGGGTTGATGCTGTCCCGAGAAACCTATTATACAATTCCAGTATCCCAGCCATTGTACAACATACCGTACGTAACATTAGTGGCACGATCGGGTCCGACCCTAAATGGCCCACACCAACTAATGACGTTCGTCCTGTAGTGACCGAACCATTGGGAATGGTTGCATCAAGGTCACGAAACCAATGGATCCAAAGCCCCGTATAACACAACCATTTGACCATAATACGTAGTTTATATAGTTAGCCCATGGTCATTTATACAGCACATACCGGCGTACTATGTCTTACGATACATTTTAACAGTTTATTTAACAACACAGTTACCAAGTAATTATGAAAAATAGACATGCTCATATCATACGCGTGGTCAATCAACTGACATATCCCACGTTTTACAAAAATGGTGTAAGTGTTTACTTACCTCGCGCACTCAAGCGAATCATCCGACCAAGCTATTTCCTATTATAACGGATACAAGACACCGTTATTCTAAGCTTTACGAAACTTAGAAATGTAGCCAAGCCTGAGCATACACGTGTGAAACTTAAGAACATGTGCTCAACCCACTGACCGTACGTCCGGCCTCGATGGCGTACGTCCGCTCAGTGTGTTAAGCACTCCGTTTCAAGATTCGGACAGTGCATGTTTCTAATGGCTTTTATAGACCTCTAAACCTCTTCTAAGCTAGCAAAACATTACATGCAACGTAAGAAATCACAGAATCACGATTCTTTGAGAAAAATCTTTTGAAAACATCGTCACCCTTGAGAAAATGTTTAGTGCACATTTGAAAACCATTATCAAGGCAGAAACACAGATAAGACAGTGTCAAATATAAAGAAATGGAGCTTACCCCAAAACTAAGCACGGACATGGCTTCCTCTCCTCGAAAACTCCTCTTTGAAGCTCAACCTCACAGATTTCTCACTCAATATGCTAAGAAAGGATTCTGGCAGCCTAGAGGCACACCAGGGAAGGGAAGAAGGTGTGAGAAACAGGGGAGGGGCGAGCTATTTACAGGGAAAGTTCGCCACCAACTCCCTGACAGAGCAGCGGACGTCTGGCAACCCTAGCGTATGTCCAGTGTTTTTTGTACATCAGTCCAGAGGGTGTCTCGTACATCCAGGTATTACCCAAAGGGTATCCTAAAAAGTAGCGTAAGTCCGGTGGTCTCACGTACGTTCGTTGTACTATTTATAGAGCGTACATCTTGTGGTCCCCTGTCGTACGTCCGCACTACAGACAGGAGCGTACATCCGCTAGACTTAAAGTCCGTCCGTCCCCTGAGGATCAGTGTTTGACTTCTATTTTTCTAAAGGTTTAAGGCGGGCTTAGGTTAGTGCTAAGGGTTTTGGGTCTCGTGAATTGTCTACATTGAAAACCCCTACTAATGGCTCCTATGAAGAAGATTATTAAAAGGTGGGTTTTTACTGGGGTATTACATTAGGTGCATAAGGAAATTGACTCTTGGGCACATGAGGAATCTTCAAAATCTTGGCCAAGGTCTTTGGATGAAGAGAAATATCTTTTCCTTGAATGAACATGGAGAGGGTAGATGAAGAGGCACAATGTCTTTGCACATTCAAGTAGAATTCCCGAACCATTTCAAGAAATACAACAGGTTGAGGAATAGTAAACGGAAGCCATTTTCTGCTCTCAAATACTTAAGGAATGAACGAAGCTCTTCGGAGGAGAAATGCTCCATGAAGATAGGACATTCTACAATTACTTTGCGTCTTGAGAACCATTCTTTCTTAAAACAGAGAGACTCAAGCAAGTCTAGAGAACTAGCTAGGAAGTTCAATAAAAACCAACTTCAAGTCTTAACCCAGCATTTTCATGAACAAAAGAACAACTCAATGAGAAAGCCCACAACCAAAGGGAAGGTTCAAACATATGAATAAAAAGTCACAACATGGGAACTTTAAACTTCAGATTTAACCAAAAAAAAAACAAACAAACAAACAAACAAACTTTTGAAGAAATTAAAACAAGCAATCCTCCAAGGACTTCATGAGAAACCAAAAACATGACATTTCAAGAAATCAAAGAACCTAAACAGAACAACAAGCTATAATCAAACATGAAAAAGAAACAAAGAGCAAGAGACAAATACCTTTTAGAGAGGCAAAGGATGAAGGGATTAGTTTGAAAGAGGAAAAGGAAAAACAATCTTTTGAAAAGAGCAAGTTTTTCAGACCAAATAAAAAAGGGGTAATTACATTTTCTTTCCATGAACAACAACACATTTTCACTTTGTCCCCATGGATTACCAACCCTACTGTTCAACCCCATGAAGTATTATTTTGTGTCCAAAACTTTTATTCTGTCAGTTAAAGGCGTTAACTCAAACGGTCAAAGTGAAAATGCGTTGTAGTTTATGAGGGCAAAGTGACAATGAATTATAGTTCATAGGGACAAAGTGATGGGTAGAGTGTCTGAGTTAACGCTTTCGATTGACGAAATGAGGGTTTTCGGCACAAAATTGTAATTTATGGAGGTCGAGCAATATGGATGATAGTTTATGAAAGCAAAGTGAAAATGCGTTGTAGTTCATAAGGGAAATGTAATTACCCAAAAAAAAAAAAAAGAACGAACAGTCGTTCGAAGAAAAAGTAGTTCTAGTTTTTGTTCAAACGAGAGGGAGCGTCCGTTAAGATGTGAAGCCTAAAAAAAATGAAAGTTTAAAAAAGAGTAAAAAAATTTTAAAAAATAATATTTAAATAGAATAGTAAAAATGTATTGTTAAAATAATGATAAAAAAGAATGTGAGAGTAAAATTTGAATACGCTAATAATGCATTTTATGGCACGCAGATTTTCCCATCAGACCACAAAAGGGTGAGAACACCCGGAGTCAGTACAAACGCCGTCGTTCAGCAGCCCTCATCATGTCCCTGACCCCTCGATCGCTGGCTCGCTTCAAGGGAACGGGCAGCCGAGCCATGAGCTCCGGGTCGAGCCAGCGCGTCTTCCAGCTCAAAGTCGACCCACTCACCGGCAACTCAGAATGGGTCGTCATCGACGAACAAGACCAAGAAGAACAAATGCCAGAATATCCCCAAAAACCCCTCTTGGCTACGACGTCGTATTTAGACATGCTCAATGACTCTCCAAGAAACACAGCCTTCCGCCAAGCCATCGACAAGACGGTGTCGAAACCTTGTCACGTCCTCGATATCGGGTATGTCCTACCATTTTCTCATTGACCCAACCCTCTCTCTCTCTCTCTCTCTCTCTCTATATATATATATATATATACACACACACATATGTATGTGTTATGGTTATGGTACAATGACTACGCAGTGCTGGAACTGGGCTGCTATCGATGATGGCTGCACGGGCAATGGGCTCCGGGGACTCAACGACACGTCGTGGAACTGAGGGAATCGTAACGGCATGTGAGTCTTACCTGCCAATGGTGAAGTTGATGCGCAAAGTTCTGTGCCTCAATGGTATGGGAAGCAAGATAAAGGTTATTAACAAGCGTTCTGATGAACTCAAAGTAGGCGTGGATATCCCTTCGCCCGCAGATATTCTTGTGAGTAGCCTTTTATTTCTTATTTTCTTCGAGTTTGATCCTTCACTTTAGAAGCTACAGATAATGTTGAAAAGTTGAAAACCATTCAGCAATAGTAAGAGTGCGTCTCACAGGGGATTGAGTTTTCCTCCTTCCTCCAAACTGGGCTAGATTATAAAATGGCATGTGTCGTTCACACGAGAAGGACATACTTTTTTTAATTACAATGGCAAAGTTAGAAATTTTTTTATTTAAAAAGCATGTGATTCTCACATTCTATTTAAAAAATGTGTTTCTCACATGAAAATTGACACATCATTTTTATAAATTTAGAGAGAAACTTTGTCATTTCGTAGGGGCAAATGTCTGTTTTAAAACAACATTGTGAAAATTGTCCAGTTTGAGAGTTCGTTGGGAAAAAAAAAGGGGTTGAAAATGTGTAAAAATTTATTTTTGGAAACACATGATTTTAAGGCTCAATAAACGTGCATTCCACGGATTTTACCAAACACTTAACTACATTTTGAAACTATTTTCTTTTCAAATCGCACAAAGCAGTGAAAACCAAATGAATACTAAAACAACTAATATGTGATAGTTTTAAGAAGAAAATACATTTAGTCCCTTGAATCTTTTTGCACTTATCCCTAAACTACCATTGCGACATTTGACCACTCCAACTACAATTTAGATGTAAAGAGCCCCTCCATTAGTTGATGGCATTAAATCAGATGGAAAAATGAGTGTGTGACATGTACTTGCTCATTTTTAACCTGAAATGATGAAAATACCTTGAGTTTAAACAATGAATTTATATAAATACCCTTTTAAGTTTTAAAAAAAAAGCAAAAAAAAAAAAAAAATGTTGCCACCTTAAGTGGTGGTGAAGCATCCATTGGGGGGGCGGAACAATCCTTGAGGCGTGGTCAAGCTATGCCAAAACACTTTTGGGGTGGTTTGGCCACCCCAACACATCTGGGGTTGGTAGCTAGACTGCCTTAGGTGATTTGGAGGTGGCCCAACCACCCATGAATCTTAGGGTGGCTGAGCCACCACTAAATAATTTCAGGATGGCCAAATCCCCTATGGGTGGCTAAGTCACACCTGAAACCCTGTGGGGGTATCTTGGCCACCCTCGGGTGGTTTGGGAGTGGCTGAACCACCCTTAGGGGGTGGCTAAACCATCGCTTGTGGGAGTGGCCAAGCCACCCTTGAAATTGCTTAGGGGTGGCTTGTTCACCCTCAAGCAATTTGAGGGTGGCTGAACGATACCCTGTGGGTGGCCAAGCGTAATACTACCATCTTATATTGAGAAGATGAGTAGCTTACATAGAGGGGATGGTTTATAAAGACACTTATAGGTGCTAGTCTTACATTGGTTTTTTATTAGTTGAGATTGGACTTTATAGTGTTTGACTAGTCATTTAGGAGTGATAGTGCAGATATGGCTAGCGCTTTCCATAAATCGTACAAATTGTATAAGAAACAACCTACTAACACTATGCGGTATTGGAGCATTGCATGATGTGGCCTTAATGAGAACGTTAAGGATTTAAGGGGATGAGAGAAATTGTAACACCCTGGTCCAATATTGGGAAGATGAGTAGCTCACATAGAGTTGATAGTTTATAAGATACTCATAGCGGTAAGTCTCACATTGGTTCCTTAGTAGTTGAGACTGAGCTTTATAAGTCATTCTAACAAAGCTTAAAATTGACTAGCATTTTTGGAGTAATAGAAAAGATATGGCTAGCGTTTTCTCTAGGTCGCTACACCAAGACACCACTAATGATTGAGGGGTGGCTAAACCACCCTAAACACTTACCACTCTTCATTTGTTTTTTATTTTGTTTTTTGTTTTTGTTTTTGTTTTTTTATTTATTTATTTATTTATTTTTTATATTTTATATTTAATAAGATTTTAAAGGTTTTTGTTTTCTTTCAAAGTTTTTAAAGTAACCCCAAGGGGTTGGCCCAAGTGGTGGAGACCTTGGTCTTAAGGTTTGCTCCCTTCAAGTCCAAGGTTCAACACCTCATGGGTGCAAACAATCCCTTAGGGCCACACCCCCTGGTGAAAAGCCAGTGATTTAATCAGTTCCGTGTAGGGAAACTTCTAAGGGTGCGGTGCACAGGACCGGGGTTTACTCTGCAGGGGTGGGTCCAAAGGGCCTTGCCTTGGAGAAGTTCCCCAACATTAAAAAAAGAAAAAGAAAAAAAGAGCTCACGCATGTCACATGCTTATTTTTCTATTGGATTTAGCACCCTCAACTAATGAAGGGGACTCTTTGCATTTATATGGTAGTTGGAAGGGGTCAAGTATCATAAATGGTAGTTTGGCAGGGTAATTGCGAAAGAGTTGTTAATTCATGGGGATTAAGTGTATTTTCCCATAGTTTTAATCATAAAGAAACTATATACTCTGTTTTTGGATGTCTTGTGGAAGTGTAAGCTGAAAATTTCCTATTATGTTTTGATTTAGCTTTTTAGGCTGAAAAGTTTAAAATATCCTTTATCTAAGATGAGATGAAGGCCATTGATGAATAAGGGATCCATCACCAAAAGCCACAGTTGGTTGTATAAAGATGGATTCTTGGATTTCATTAGAATGTTGCCGATTTGAGCACAGACTACTTTGGTTGGTTTATTGGGTCTTGTAATCTATAATTGCAGGTTAGTGAGATACTAGACTCTGAATTACTGGGTGAGGGGCTAATACCAACTCTACAACATGCTCATGACACGCTGTTGGTGGAAAATCCACAAACGGTCCCATATCGAGCAACTACTTTTGGTCAGGTGTTCACAGATCCCCTTTAATTTTCTTTGTCATGTTCTCAATTGTAAAATTGGTTTGGCATATAATTTTACCTTTTGTTCTTTCTGTTTTCGTATCTTCTAAATAAAGTTTACATTTTGTGTGCTTATGATATGCATGTTCTGGTATTGCACTTATCCTCTAAGAGTGATCCTAGCGTTTTGCATTAACTATACTGAAGGATGGTATAAAATGTCAATGTTTCTAAAATGCTTTCTAGCCACCCTTAAGTTTGTTTGTGTTATGAGATGCAACTTGCTTCTCCTCCGAAAATTTACCACTATGTTTGTGCCTTCTGAGTTTCTGTTCTGATCCTTTCTTTTTTTCTTTTTTCTCTTTTTTTTTTTTTAATTTTTTAATTTTTAATTTTTAATTTTAATTTTAATTTTTTATGTAATTGTACTTATTGATCTTATGGTTCTTCCCTTAAACTTTTGTGTTACTAGCTACTTAACATATGTAATTTATTTCACTTATTTACTTATCAAAAAAATTTTGTTTCACTTATTGGTAGTAAACTATTATGGTATCTGTTTTGTTTTTGGTAAGTAAAAATGAAGATAATAGTAAATAGGTGTTAAATTTATTTATATATATATATATATATTTTCTAGGTTGAGATGGGATTCATTTAATCATTTCCAGGCTAACCCAGGTTGATTATTTTTCCCCCTGAATTCTTGCCCTCCCTCAGCTGGTTGAAAGCTCGTTTTTGTGGAAGCTGCATGATTTACGAAATAATGAAGCTGAAGCATGTGATGGCATCCATCTTATTCCAAGTGGGTTGGATGGTATTTTACATGCCAAACCTCAGCAATATGCCATGCATTGTGATGCAATAAAAGAAGAAATAAAGCTGGTAATGATATTAATTACTCTTCAATTAACCATCTTGAAAATTACTAGTGTTTTAATACCTACTCAAATTAAGATTCATCCAGCTGTCAGAACCCTTCAAAATTTTTGAATTTGATTTTTGGAAACGGCCAGACAGTCATCGAGAAACTGAGCTGCACATAAAGGCAACTAATGATGGAAGAGTTAACGCTATAGTTTCATGGTAATCACATCTGTGTTGCAATATTAATTTCCTGTAAATGTATCCTTTCAGGATGGTTCTGACAACTGTGTGTGTATCTTTCTATGAATTCAGGTGGATCCTTCAGCTTGACTGTGAAGGGAACTTCTTTTATTCTACTGCCCCTGCATGGATAAGCTCAACCAAAGACTCAGGTGGTTATATATAGGATTCTCTTGTGAGTGGTGATAATTTTCATTCTACTTTCCACTGTAGTGACGCACTTACTGTGCTTAGGAAGTTAGGCAACTTGATAACGGAGTGTATTTTTAAGTGACATAGAGGATCTTAATGAATATTTACTGTATAGGTTTATAATTTTTATATGAAAAATATAGTACTTGTAAATAAATTTTGCTGAAATACCTGTTTACCAATCTTTACCAAATGTTTGTTGCATCCAATATCCATGTCTTTCAATAACTATGTTGATGATAAGCTAATAGCTAGCTTTTCTGTTAGAACATGCTCAATAATGTTTTATTTCGCTAGTTAAATTGTATGGCATTGCTTCTTGCCTGATGCTGCTTTCAGATTCACCCTTAAGAATTTCAGAAATGCACCTAGGGTTTTCAACTAACAGACGAGTTCCTCAGAAAAACTCTGTAGTTCATGCTTTGGTTTGATGCTTCACACCAGGTGCCAGTCATTGGTGTGACCACTGGAAACAGTGTGTTTGGTTTGTTCCAGGCCAAGGTACATCCATTTCCCAAGATGAAGAGGTTCATTTGCACGCTGTTCATACTGAAACTAGCATCTCTTATAATCTTAAGACCCAAGCCCCAAGAATTGAGGTTATGCAGGATAGCTTCGACACTGGGGATTTGCAGCTCATACTATCGCCAGAAAGAATAGCAATTTATGGAGACAGGGAATGGAGGGATTCCATGTTGAAATCCATGAGAAATGCTGTAACCTCGCTCTCTCTCTCTGACATGCATGCTCTTATACACAAACTTTTTATCAACCTCATTCTATTTGTTCACATCTTTTACTTATTTTAAATAAGAGGTACTCTCTACAGTTGCAGGAACGAGTTAACTCACTATGCATTGTTGCGGATGATAGTCTTTTTTTAACTCTTCTCGTTGCACATCTTTCAAGAACATCACATGTAATTTCATTGTTTCCGGGGCTGCGAGACAAGGGTGCCCAATATTTGCAAGCTGTTGCTGATGCGAATGGTTTTTCAATGGATCGTGTAGAAGTTCTTGAAAAGAGGAAAACACGTTTGACTATGCATGATACGCATCAGAAAAAGGTTATTCCATCCTAATTTAGCTAAGATTCCTCCATGACTTGCTTCTGAAATTTTACCCTCTTTCTTTCTTCTTCTTCTTCATTTTTTTATTTTTTATTTTTTATTTCACAATTGGGACCAGACAGGTGGTTTGAGATGCCAAAGTTATAGTAGCTGAACCATGTGGTCATATCTAGTTGAATATTATTTAGAATAGAAGTAGATGTTTGGTTGAGCATTTGGCGAACCAAAGGTTCCGTCGAGAGTGGCGTTCTTTGGGTGGAATGCGGCACTTGGGAAAATCTTGACACATGACAACTTGCGGAAGAGAAGTATTGTAGTAGTGGAGTGGTGCTGTATGTGTAAGAAGAATGGGGAATCCGTAGATCACTTATTGATCCATTGTGAAGTGGCAACTCGATTATGGCATTATATGTTCACATTATTTGGCATTGAGTGGGTTATGCCGCAAAAGGTCCTAGATTTGTTTGCTTGTTGGAATCATGTGGGGGGGGGAGGGGGAGGGATCTTGCTAAAGCTATTTGGAGGATGGCTCATTTGTGTGTCATTTGGTGCATATAGAGGGAGAGGAATGCGTGACTTTTTGAGGATAAGGAATGCTCGGTGGATGGGGTGAGGAAGAATATGATTTCTATGCTACATTTGTGGGCAATGGCGCATTATCGTGATGAGATTCTGACTTTAGAAGATTTCTTGAACATGTGTCCTTTGTATATTTCGTAGGAGATCTTTGTACATATTTTTTCTTTAGGGTTGCGCCTCTCTGCGCGTTTTAATAAAATTCACATTACTTATAAAAAAAAAGATGTTTCGTTGAGCATTATGACAATTTTCCACTTTTCTTTGAAATTTGTTGTTTTAATTAAATATATTAGTCCAAGCAGCATTAACGAATTACAATTTGAATATAACCAATTTGTTATTATGTGCTTCATCTGTAGGTTGATCTGTTGATTGGAGAACCATTCTATTATGGAAATGATGGCATGCTTCCTTGGCAGAACCTGCGGTTTTGGTAAATCCAATTGTTATTTGATCTTGCAGTATTTTATCCTTTAATGAATATCTACAAGACAAAATGTGGATCCTGGTGGCAGTCAGTGTGACTCTCATAAACATACCTTAGAATCTCTACAGCAACACTTCTTTGGATCTTGTAAACATGCCTACTTTATTTGGCCCTGAACATTGTAAAGTTATGTGTCCATCTATATTTCTATGTTATATTCTATAATGGATTTCTTAACAATGATCAGTCATGATGAATCAAGGACCAAAGGCCCTACAGCTCTACTTTTTGTGATGGGCAGCATGGCCAGTGATTCCATTGTCATTATTATTAATGTAAACCGTAATTTTATGTTATATACATTTAACTCATGAATAGCTTAATGTCCTTATTAGGACTTATTCATTCAACTCAAAAGCATTAGTTGTTATTGGCTAACTTCGTTCACATAGATTTTTTCATACAGGTGAATTTGTAAAATATTATTAGGTATAATTCTGGTGAGCCTATGAAGATTCTAGAGATTGATTACCTTGTGCATTAGTCTGAACTGACTAGCATAGAAAGTGTCCTTTAGATGTTTGGTATTCCTACGTTCTAATACACACTGCCCATTCATTTAAGTGAATGATTCACCTATCCAAGAATTTGATCCACCATTAAGATGTTTTCAGTATATTTCGTGTATGTAAAATATTTGCTTTGTCCAAATGAGCCTAGTGCATTGTTGAAGTGTTTAAATGAAGGAAGTCCATTGACCGATCAAAAAAAATGAAGGAAGTCCATTGATAGTTCCAATATTGCACATTTACTTTACTTTTTTTTTTGGTCTTTTAATTCCTTTTTGTTTTGGTTTGGGTTTAAGGAAGGAAAGGACTGTACTTGATCCTGTTCTCTCAGAAGATGTACTAATAATGCCTTGTAAAGGAATACTGAAGGCTTGTGCAATGTCTCTCCCTGTAAGTTAGTGCTGTATTTGTCTCGTTGTATCTTATTTGTTTGAACCCATTAGCTGATTATTTTGTGTAGATTATGGGATTCGAAAACTTGTTTTCAGGATCTCTGGAGCAGTCGGCGTTGCTTGAGTAAGATTGAAGGTTTCAACCATTCAGTTGTAAATACTACCTTAGGGGCATGTGGTGAATTACCTGCACCAGAAGAAGGTCCCTGTTTGCCTTTTTATATATGGCAGTGTGGGGATATTAAGGTAGTGAATGTATATAGAATTCATGTTTTACGAAGAGAATATTTCTGAGATGGAAGGAAATACAATTTCATTCTGGATGAAAATGTTACTACTGACACTGATGGTGCTGCATGAAAAACGTTTCAGGAACTCAGTGAGATATTTACAATCATGGAGTTTGATTTTTCAAAACCAATAAGAGCATGTTATGGAAAAGCCCAGGTATGAATTTGGTCAGCTGCTAGCTAATGGCGTTAATAGAGATCCACTCATTGAGGGATTTAAGGAAACAAAGTTACAGATTCAAGCTTGTCTTGTCACAATCATTGAAACTTCGAGCATTCCTTTCTCGCTAAACGCACCACATTAGACTAGAGATTACATTCAAATCCTTCCGATTAAACCTTCTTTTCCAACACACCAAGAGCTCCACCACCCTTCTAGGCATAACCTACTCTACAACAAGCATCTTAAATAACCAGAGCATCCCTGTTCCTTGCAATGCAAAATAACTCTGTGAAGGAGTTCTTTAAAGGATGATCCTTCATGCCAAAACTTATTCTGAGAGCCATCGCCCATGTCGATAGAAACGAAACTATAGAAGGTATCTTGGCCCCTGCTAATATATTTCTAGAGACTCACCCCCATAAGTCCCTGTGACAACTTTAGTGCACTACTGCTCGCCAAACTACTATATTTTTAATCTACAATTTGTCGCCAAAACGCCTCTCTCCATGGCATACAATCATAACCACTTTCCCAACAAAGCCTTATTGAAGGTGAGCAAACTCCTAATCCCCAAACCTCTAAGACAAACACCTAATCCCCAAAGGCTTTGTTTGGTAATGGAGTTGGAGTTAGCTTTGTTACTATTCATCACCATTTCCCAAAAAAATCAACATCAAAACATTCTAACTTTTTCACTTTTTATATCACATCATTCACTTTTTATTACTATTCAAATTAAAAAAAATCACTACAAATAAAACTTTTTTCACTTTTCCATACCACTTTTTCATTTTGTCAAATATTCTTATCTTTTTTCTTTTTTCTTTTTTTTTTTTTCACATCAATATACATAAACTATAGTATCTAAGCCAATTCCCTTTACCAAACGCCCCCTAAGACTAAGGGGAGTACAAACCTACTTCCAAATAACGAGATGGAACTAAGACTTGTTCTCCAAACCACCCCACAAGAAATCCCTCTGCAGCTTTTCTATTCGATCAGGATAGGGAAGAGAGAAAGGTTATAAGTAGGAAAATTAGGAAGTGTGCTCTTGATCAATGTTAACTGACTGCCCTTCAATAGATAAAGTTTTTCCCACCCCTCTAATCTTCTCCCCATTTTCTCAATAATTGTATCCCATATAAATTTGGCCTTGAAGGGAGCACCCAAGTCGAAGGCAAAGACGAAACCCTACAACCCAAAATATGAGCCAAAGCATCCACATTAGGCACGTCACCCACAGGAAGCAGTTCAGATGTGGCCAAATTAATCGTGAACCCTAAGACAACCTCAAAACAAAGAAGAACGCGTCGCAAATACCAAAGCAATCCCACAGAAAATAAGGGTATCTTCTGCAAAAAGAAGATGAGAGACCGAAAGTGTATCATCATTCATCACCCCCCTCAGAAAAGCCAGAGATAAAGCCTACAGTCTCTGCGGCAGACATCATTTTGCTCAGATCTTACATGACAATAATTGGCTCACAAAAAATATGCTCACCCCATGGAGAGATATCCAAGATCGGTAATTCCTTCTCACAATCAAGCCCACAACCCTCTTATTACCTTTAAATCCGTTGTACGAAATAGCTCCTTTCTTGGGCTGCTAATCTCTTGCTCTACCAATGAAGAAATCACTGCAAAACCCACTTCGTTGCTCCCCTCCCAGTGAAAAAGAGTCTACGTTGGAGCAACATTGGTGGTGCCCTGGATCAGACCTGAACAAGCCTCGCCGACCTCTAACTGGGTAGTTCCTTTCTTGTGCTGCTAATCTCTCTTGCTCAGCCAATGAAGAAATCACTGCAAAACCCACAGCGTTGCTCCCCTCAGCAACATTGGTGGTGCCCTGGATCAAACCGAACAAGCCTCACCAACCTCCAACAGGGGGGCAGGTCCCTCCTCATCCTGCTTCTGCCCCACACTACATAAAGGCCTGAAGGTCTGAACGAGGGACGAAAACCCTCTTCCCCTCCCTCAACTTGCACCATCCATCGAGAATCCAACAAAGAAATAACATCATTACTTGTAGGAAGATCCACACCCGAGAATCCAGAATCCCTCACATATATATTTGCTTAGATGAAAGATAAGAAGGAAGAAGTCTTATTATTTCTCGATGATACAATTATACAAAGAAACAACACACTAATATGATATCAAAATAAATGAGAAGATGTATGGAGAGGAAATCAAATCCTAGAATAAAATCAAATCATCTCACCCGCATATCTCCAACACTCCCCCTCAAGCTGCGGTGAAGATATCTTACATGCCCAGTTTGCACAAGGCTGAACGAAGAACACTACTAGGCTCTCTTCGTTAAAATATTTGCAAGTTGCTCTCCTGTCTTCACATAAGGTGTCATACAAATCAGCACGCAATTTTTCCTTGATAAAATGTTTATTAATTTCAATGTGTTTATCGAATATGTTGAATTGGATTATTAGTGATATTAATTGTGGCCTTATTGGCGCAATATAGGCTTGTTACAATCATTTCTAAGTTCTTTCAGCATAATCTTCAACCATAATAACTCACATATCCCATGCATCATGGTTTGAAATTCAGCTTCTGCACTAGATCTAGTAACTACTGACTGTTTCTTAATATGCTAGAAAACTAGATTTCCTCCCCCAGGAGTGCAGTATCCCAAAGTAGATCTTCGATCCGTGCTGATGCATCACTGTTTCCTAAGCACCAATAATTAAACAATTTAATGTGCTCAGTAAAAACCGGTCATTGGTATTTAATGGTTTAAGTCATAACCATGACCTAGCCTACTGATTGAACTAGTTATCGAGCTCATGTACATCAGATCAGCAAAACTTTTGGTCATTATGTAACATCCCAAGACTAAAAACTACTGACTTTGCCATGCTTTTCCCATTAGAAAATTCTGTTACATTTTGAATTCACTTTATGGCAGTCAAAATGGCTGTAGTTTTGTTTTCCGCATCAGTAATAATAGTCGAATAGGTACTTCACACACATAATCAACTATATTATTTTTGTTGACAACTACTGCTTGATGAGAGTATGTACTGTCTTGCTTAATTGATTGTTGAAAATGCTTGTTGCAGGTTGATTTTATAGAGCCTGGGATTTGCCATGGCTTTGCATTATGGATTGATTGGGTGATGGATTCAGAGAATTCCATTGTGTTATCTACAGGGCCAGGTACTACTTAATTCAATGTAGAAGTGTTTAAATGGTAACTTGATACTTTCCGTTTTCTGCTATATCTTTGTTAAACAACCTTCAGTAAGCGACTCTCTTGCTTGTATTTCTGATGTCATATATTGATTCAGATAAGAGATATTGGAAGCAAGGAGTAAAGCTTCTAGAGCAACCTATTGCGGTTGGGGTCCATGAATCAAGAAATATGGGTGAATATCTTTCTACTGTGATTGAAGCATCTTTTGACTCATCCAATGGTGAACTAATCATCGGACACAACTTCCTATGATTTCTCTGCCATTTGTTTTTTTTGGCACTCAGGCAGTTACATAATGGTCATTTTTCTCATAATAATTGTAACAAATTAATTAATAGGTCAATGCCGAAATCTTTTTTTGTTTTTTCCCTAGGCTTATTGTGGCTTTGAAGCCTTGTACAATTATAGACTTAAATTGGTGTAATACAAGATCGCATTAGATTGAGTAATGCTATATATCAGACAATTATTCCAATATGCTGATGTAGTATTGTCAATTCACCCTTAAATCAGCACTTGTTAACAAGAAAAAAAAAATGGTGAATTGGCAAAGCCATGTTAGTGAGATTGAGTGGTATATAGCATTTATCTATTCCGAGATCTATTGAAAATTACTTCCCATAATTGCTAAGTAATTTCATTAATGCGGAATTTACCTTCATAGAATCAAAGATAATTTGGATATTTTTCCATGGAGGCATGGTTTACCGAGTGCCTTGACTATGTTCAAATGACGAGCTACATCATGGTCTGACCATTTTCTAATAAAGGGATATATTGGAAAGAATGAAGGTTTATTCTTCGGTAGGTTTTTATTATTTTTATTTACTTTTTCAATTCAATCTAAATGAGCCAGACCTTGTCTTGATAAATGATCATTTAAAATGTTGTTTAGAAAAAAAAGAAAATCATCATTTAGAATGTTTTGTACCATATCCATCCAAGTATAGTTGATTATTAAGAGTGGTGCATACAAACATTTAAGATTTTGAGAAACATCGTCAAAGTCCGTTTTTTGATTAGTTACAAGTTTTGACAAGAGACTACTGAACATTGATAAGTTGGATCTATATATATCACATTATTGTCTCGCCACTATCTTACAATGCTAACACAACATTGCCAATTCACCTAAAAAAAAAAAATTTAAAAATCAATAGTGAATTGGTAATACCACATATAATAAGATAGTGGTGTGATATGTATCATTACTCTTACTCGTAGATAATAATACATTGGGTCAAATTTTGGAAAATGACATCAAAAGAACAAACTTGACGGTGTTATACATATTTAAACTTCCATTCCAATCTTAACATTGATTGCTTTGCAATGGGACATCCATCTTAATGAAAACCTATGCCCACACAACATATCCAAAAGGTCCAAAACTGACCTAAATGAAAATGTGCATTGCCATTTCAAGTACAAAAGTTTTTATTTCACCATGAGAAATATAATACAACTAGACAAATTATTCAGCGAAAACCTTTCTCAAAAATTTTAATAAATATTAATCAATGCCTTATTAGATACATAATTACCACCGTAATGGAAAAAAGGCGGCAATCTAGTTGAGGTACCTCAGGCATGTGAAGTGTGCAAAATTGCACGAGGTAACCAAGGCGAAAGTATAATGAATGGCACTTAGATTCTGTGCCTTTCCTCTGGTATTAACAACTCCTCGTAATCATCAACCACCACCTGATTCACAAATTCAAGAGTTACCCAAATCAACAACCTTCATCAACATCCTTTTGTTTACAAACAAAAGAGAAATAGTACCTCATAACTCTCGCCTCTGTAAGTGTATTCCACATGCAGTTGCTTAGGTTCTCCAGGACATGGATCACAAAAGCCCATGATTCCCGACTTCTTCACACCCTCATGAAGCTGCACCAACAGATTGAACAACAAAATATTAAGACATACAATACAGGATCTCTAGAGTACAAACTGAAAAACATAGCAACTCCCAAAGCACTAGATTAATCTCAGTTTAAAAATTTGAGGTCAAGGATTTTTAACTGTTAACTATATAAAGCAACCAACATGTATGATGATTGATCAAATTAATACCATAGACCAAATATGCCTTTTGCAGGCAGTCATAAGTCATCAGGTAATTTCTATTCAATATTGCTCTGTATCTTCTTTTAGCCCAATTTAGTAACATTTTTCTGAGTAGTTATGCAAAAGATTAAATGATCTGGTGAATGAGTTGGCAAAGTTCAAACCGAAAATTAGTAACTTTAGTTAAGACCCTTTTAAAAGGGTCACTTGTGGTAATTTGCAGAGGCTATGAACAAAATGTGCTTTGGCTTGTTAATTATGTAGATAGCCCAAAATTGCACTAACTTATCAGAATATTTCAATTTTCACATCACTCTATATTACCATAGGAACATAGGATGGATTCATATATAGGTTAACAGACAGACAAGGAAAAACAGCACTCGAAGTGAAAATACCTTGAGTTGTCCAGAATCATCAACCAGGAAATTCAGAGGTAGTGTGACATCCATGACTTGTGAAGTCAACTCATTGTGTGTTTCACTTGATTCATTTTTCCTACTCAAAGTGGCACGGTTTCCATACCATGCTCTAGTAATAACCAATCCATTTGTTTCTAATTGCCTAGTTCTTTTCCTATTGGCCACATTTTGTAGTAACTGCTGAGCTTTCTCCGCTGCTGCTCTTGCCTCATGTACCTGCAAACAGGGCCTAAAGTAATTATACTTCCCTCAAAACATAAAATGAGTAAAGGTAAAGAACAAATAAGTGAAACACACCTCGTATTATTAATCAGACAACAGAGAAGAAAAAAAAACACCCAACTCAAAAATCTTAACATTTGCAGACATTCAGAACCCAATGAAGAAGACGAAAAGAACTTTATTTCAAACTCCTTCCTGATATTATTATGCCGTTCATAAGCCCTGTTAACAAGTGCTATAGAGACTTTTTGGCATTTCATCCACCGTTAAGACAGCAACAGTTTGACTGGCTGGATGTGATGATTTTGAAAACAATACAAAAGTGCCGACTGTATTAGTGTCTTTTTATATATATATATATATATATATCCACAACATTAACATTTACTTAGCATTTACTACGTACTGGTACTCTATGGTTCACCATGTATATCATATTTTTCATGGTTGGATGACAGAGTTGTCCTTCACCACCTATCCATAATATATATTACCAGACTCTTAAACTTTAAAAGGGAGTGGGCATACCGCTTATTAGCATATTTTTGACTGCATAAATATTGGCGAGGAAAAAAATGTTAAACATTGATCACTTGGTGAGTAGACAATGCAGGATTCCATATATACATGTAGTATGGTACAAGGGACCGGGGTAAATCAGCTAGCAATTCCATGTGGAATTTGGTTCTCTCTATCTGGGCACAATTTTCCAGTTCATTATTAAGAATCTGTTAGAAGAGTTGTTACTGAGGAGGTAGAGGAGGTGGTTTGGAAGTCGACTCCACCTTTTAGCATCCAAATATATATTTGAATGTGTGCACATGTATATATAACGCTTTTATATTCATATGGACCTTCAAAAGGAAAACCACAAAAAAACTTTTGAGGATGTTGAAATAGGAAGCAAAACTTAGGGACATTTTTTCTTATATCCACATATTCTCTTCGGTAATAAATGTAGAGTAGCCTAGTGATGCAGAGCAGTTTACATGCAAACCAGTCATAGTAAAATGGTCATATCTTGTGATTTCAAGGACACATGGAGGCAAACTTAGTGGCGTTGGAAAGCTTATTTAAAGGGCTACAAATTTATATTTCATGAAATTTTTCCAACTTTTACTAGGTCAAAACAGGCTGTCAGTAGATTGTTCGATTGCACTTGGATCGATCCAACTTGCGATCTTTTGTTCAATCGATCAAACTTGCAAGAAGGGCAGTTTTGTACTTTTTCATTTCAGGGCTGCGACCCTATCAGCTTCCCACTATGCCAAGTTGCATCGCCTAGCAAACAAGCTGAGTTGTTGACATATCTAGTGGCTAGCAAACAAGCTAAGCTGCTCATGTATCATCTGTACTCACTTGTCTACTAAAACAAGTCTGGTTCAAGCTTGAGCTCGAGTCCAAACTACTTTAGGTAGGCTCGCTGTCTGGCAAACTAGCTCAAATAGATGGATGTATAACCGTTGAATGGCATATATCTGAGTTTCTTTTTGTAAGCTCCATGATTATTAGGCAAATTGGCAGGGAACATTTTCAACTGTAAAATGTAATAACATTTACCTAAGATGTGACTTCATTAAGGGCTGAGATGATGTGCCGACATCACTACAGTCCATTTTATTCATTTGCTGACATTGAAATTCAGAAAACCAAGGAATGGTTTCACTTTTCCAATCATATTAGACTCATTCCAGGTGACGGGTCCAGAATCAGTTTTTGGGAAGAGGCGTGGTGTGGCAGTGTGCCTCTTATGGAGGATTATCCGGGGTTATATAGCCTGGCCAGCAACAAGGAGGCCTCCATTGCGGATAATTTTGATTCGGTGAGTGGCTCGCGTCAGTGGAATATCAGTTTTGTGAGATCTTTGAATGATTGGGAAGTAGATGATTTGGCGTCCCTTTATAGCCTCTTGTATTCTTATAATTTGGGCGGTGGGGCTGACAAAATTTGGTGGGTTCCGAATAGGAAATGAAAGTTTGAGGTGAAATCTTTCTATTTCACTCTAAATTCTTCTGTTAGCTTCCCTTTTCCTTGGACGAGCATTTGGCGCACTAAAGCCCCTCCGAGGGTGGCGTTCTTTGTGTGGTCGGCTGCTCTTGGCAAAATTTTTACCTTGGACAACTTGAGGAAGAGAAATTTCGTGTTGGTCAATAGATGTGGGATGTGCAAGAAAGAAGAGGAATCTATTGATCACTTGCTTCTTCATTGTGAGAGTGCCCAATTTTTATGGAACGCCTTTTTTAGTCGCCTCGGTTTGGCTTGGGTTATGCCTCGGGGGGTTGTGGACCTTTTGCATTGTTGGTGGTCGGGGGGGGTGTCCACGCAGTGCTGTGGTTTGGAAAATGGTTCCGCTTTGTATCATGTGGTGCCTATGGTCCAAAAGGAATGGGAGATTTTTCGAGGACTCCAAAAGAAGCTTAGAAGATCTTTTACATTCCTTTTTTAATACTCTTTTCACGTGGGCGGCTGCTTGGCTGGCCTCCACTGTGATTACCTTCTCTGATTTTCTTTTTCTCTTCTCTAGCTCTTCTTAGGCGTTCTCTTGTATACTTCCTGTGTACTAGGGTTGCGCCCCTTTGCGCTCTTTAATAAAACATTACTTATCCAAAAAAAAAAGAAATTCAGAAAACCAACGAAAATTAGACTCTTGGAATATATGTTTGGTCTTTTGGATAATTAAATATAACTCATTTGGGGTACCAGGTTTATTGAGCCAAATGGCTCGTGAGGCAACCACTACTTACCAAACTTGCCCAAACTAAAATCTTTAGGGTCAACTCAAATTTGAGCTAAGGTGAAGCTTTTTGAAGGCTCCAGTTTACAAGTCTGCAGGGAGCTCAGAAGTTTACTTCATTAGATTGAAAATGAGCATAGAAGTCGGCAAGCTACTTGGGTTTCTTTCAGCTTGGCTTGCAAGTTTTGTTGTCCTATTTTCATTTTCCTTTCTTATCCAGGCACAAAGCATCCATGATTATAAAATGAGCCAATCTCGAACAAAAAGATTGAGCCTGAATAATGACCAAGCTTGCCCAAACTAATCTAGGATGGCCTGCAGGCTAGTGAAGCCAGCCATAAAGTAAGCATGTTTTTCTATCTAAACCTGTAACCATTTTTCAGTGTTTTATTTACATGCTATGCAGAGAGATATCGAGATACTCCCACAAAAACCCATGTCGGCAGACAATGCGTTATGAAGGTATGCATCTACATGCGTTTTGCATCTTGTGGATGTGTATGGATGTAAGAATATGGCCTCATACAAGAAAAAATTGAACAATCCAAATTGCATCTAAACAATCAATAATAGAGTTGCCAGAGTGCATACACCACAACACAGTTAGCCACATAAAAACCCATACCTTGGCAGAGGTTTTTTCCACATTCTCTAAAGCCTTCTGTTTTTCCTTTTTAAGATAATATGGTTTAAGAACGAATTTCTGCAAGCATGCAAAGGATACAAAATTAGCAAATAATACACAGATGAAGTAGTTTGGTTAAAAACTATATTATTATAGCACTTCCATCTTTCCACCCCATTCATAAATCCCAAGTATGATTTGTCACACCATATAAAACAATAAGTGGTTACTCGGGCACTCTGCAAAGAATCCAAACAAGTGGGAACTAATGAACATTGCTAACCTTTGGCAACGTCATGTAAATCATATTAATATAAAACCAAAATGCTGTAATCTTTCAAATATAAAAAGTTGCACACAATTTTTTTTTTTTTTTTGGATAAGTAATGTTTTATAAAAAGAGCACAGAGGGGCGCAACCCTAGTACACAGAGAGTACACAAGAGAACACCTAAGAGGGGCTAAGAAGAGAGAGAGAAAATCAGAAGTTGCACACAAATTGCAGTTAAATAGCAGAGGCTGTTAGCAAGACATGGAAAAATTGTAAATAAAATAAATAAATAAAAACAAGGTTCAGCAGCATTAAGGATGGAAAAAGGTCAGTTCTTCTATATTCTTTCTCAGAGATGACAGAGCAAACTATTGGCTACCTGCCTTGGGACCATAAACATATCATAATTGGCCAAAGAACATTAGGTTTTCTGATCAGTTAAACATAGATTGATATATATATCGGAGGATTCCAGCTTTTACATCTGGAGTAGTATCTGATTCATTATAATATAAACCCATGGGTTAGCATGAATGACCAGAGACCATGCCTTATAAAGTGAATGTTGGAGGTTACTACTAAATCTAGTTCTTTTTCTGGAAATTACTTTATTGTCGTAAAAAAAAAAAAATGCAAGCAGCAAAAACTAAGAAAAACTAATATTTGTATTTTATTAGTTTGTTAATTACACATTCACCCACCGGGTAAGAATACATATTTTTTTATTGATGATTTTTTTTTTCTTCAGTGTATGTTCAGGGGCCCAAGTATAAATCAAATTCTAACAATTCCTAAAAAGATAACAGTATGAACAAACCACTTTCTGCTAAACCTAAAAAGTTTCAGAACACACCCCAGATTAAACTGAGTCGAAACTATCTTTTCAAAGGCTTCATGAAGCATAATTAATGAGTCTATCCTTTCAGTTAGCCTCCCGGTAAATAGTTAACTCATCTAACATGAATAAAAAGGAAAACAGTAGAGTTTGCAATTCACAATAAACCTTTAGTAAAAAGTAAACGGAGGTTGGAAGTATGAATGCTCCAGTTGCAAGCACAGGATTCAAATGCCTGGAAAGCAAAATCTGCAAGATATAGCCCCAAAACAACAGATTAGAACCAAGAAGTTTATCAGTACTAAGTTCTATTCTATCGTATGTCCAGAATATACTACAGTTACAGTTTCATAGAATCATGTGAGCAAATTTGAAGAATATATATATATATATGTTCATCCTGAACTGAAATAAGCGAAAATAAGTGAGAGTGAAAATATTCTTACAGGAATAATTAACTTTTGGCCGCCACGATGCAATTCAAATCTCCAAAATATACCCTGCAAAAATAAAACAAAAGATAACAAACACGCTAGACTTACAAAGAAATGTGAGACAACTGAAACAACAAACCGAAGAGCAAGTGCTCTTACCAACTCCATAAAATATCAGTTAAATGACATTTTATCTTTCTAAGACCATATGAAAAATAGAAAAGGAAAGATTAAACAAGATAAAACTACGGAATTTTTATATTCAATGATCAAGGCGTCCAAATATATGATTTCAATGGAAATCTTTAAGGACCATTTGTATTACAATTAAACATGCCAAAAACACATATATACCCACCCACCAACAGCCAACTAAATAAAATGGCCTTAAGCATCAAGATTTCTTTTCGTTTGCTTTCTTTTTTTTTTCTTATTTATTTATTTTTGATAGGTAAAGTTGCATTATCAAAAAGAGTAGAGGGACACAACCCTAGTACACAGGAAGTATACAAGAGAGCGACTAAAAAAATAAGAGAAGACAAAAAACATAAAGACAGCAAAGAACCCCAGGAACCCAAGACCCACAAGAACACAACAACTCCCAAACAGACCCATAAAAACCCACCACACCCATACAAACCCAAAACCCACCACACCCAAAAACTGAAGAGGACTCAAGCTCTACCGCTCACGAGCCTTGCCTTTTCTTCACCGATTGGAAGTAAAAACATCGCCATAGTTAACCGAGCTCTTCAAGCTGAGAAGCTCCCTAGTACCTTTATACTTCGCCCGTGCGAATTTTACTTTCTAACGAAAGTCCTCTTCAATGGCGTCCAAAATCACCAAGGCCGAATCCTCCTCTTTGCCGTAATCCCAATTGAGAGGTTCAGGATAATCCCATTCATTGATCTTCTTAGACAGATGACAATCGTTAGAGGGTAAAGGACCTCAATCTCCCCAGAAGGACCTAAACCTAACGGCCAATGTTGGGGTTGCAACAACCCATACCCACCCCCACTGGAATCCTCCCACTCCTCAACCACCTCCAAAGGAATGACAGAATTCATTGCCAAAAGAGAACCTTTCTCCGGAGATCTTGAATAAGGAAACCCCTCCTTAAAAAGCTAGGCTTCGGAGCAGCTGCAGCCCCGATCATAGCTGCGGCCACAAGAGGAATCTGAACAAAAAACCCAGCAGACGGCAAGGATTGATACTACACTAGAGGAGCCTTGAGAGCCTCCACCACTTTCAAAAGCAAGACATTCACCGGCTTGCCCCTGGCTTACCTGGCTCTCCGATAATATTTCAATGTCTGCTTGTACACTGACCAGACTAGGGACCTCACTCTCCGCACAAAGCCTAACACCCGGAGCTGCAACCCCTGGAACTGCAGAATTCACCGAGACCCCCTCAATGTTACCTGCATACTTCTCCAACAAAGAAACTTGAGGACCCGAAAGGTCTCCAGAGGGAGAGGAGACTAAAGAGAGAGAGACCTGAAGACACCCAAACATATCCAGTGTAGAATGAACTGGCCCAAAAGACGATGAAGCAATTGAGGCAGAGGAGAAGTGCTCCTGCACAAACGACGACGCAAGAGCCAAAGCGAGACCAGAACCATGGTCTAGACCCGAAAAAGACAGAGAAAGCTTACCAATAACAGAATCAGGCCTCAAAATGTCACACCCAACAGAATTCGAACAAAAAACTAGATCCAAACCCGGATCCGAATTGTGACCCAAACCTGGTACCAAACCAAACTCCAACTCGAGACCCGAACCTGTTTCAAGGACTGACCTGGTAATACGACCAAAGGCAGAACTTGCACGGCCCAAGATACCAACCCTTTTCCGCCTATGCTTGGGCTTCGAGAATAACCCAGCTACAACCCAGTCCACCTTAGAATGAACATGACCTAGAAGCCTCTTTATCCTTGATTACCGAGATTACCCTTCTTCTTTGGACTCAAAGTCACAACAGCCGCCGCAAGGGAACTGTGCAGACCCTCCATCACAAAGCAATCCACGGCAGAACGCAGCTCATCTCCATCAGACACCATCTTGAAACAAGTCAACAAGGGAAACAGGTCGAGAAAGCTTGAGGATAAAAACTTCGACCCCACCGCTTACGACTCAACACTAGAGATCAAGCGAAGGACTTCCACGAATGACTACCCCCACCCAGAAATAACACCCGAAGAAGCACCCATAAGATTCCCCACTGTAGTAGGGGCCACATAATCCAACAATCCCATCAACTTGACCTAAACTGCCAACACCTGCTGAAGCTCGCCCTCAAAACGCCGCCAGCCCCGCCCATAACGACCCTCCAGAAGCCAAATGACTCCCTTGCAACCTCCTCAGCCAACACTGACACCTCCAGAAACCTACCTGCCTTATTACCACCCACATGAACCATCATAACCTTGTCACCCTCACGATAAGACAAGGCGAGATCCTCCACCACCTGAGATCGACTCGCCGCATCCACCGTGTCCACCAACCAGGAAGAACAATGGTAGCTTGTAAAAATAAACCCAACAAATCCTCTTCTCCTTTCCTCCAGACGAAGGTGAGGACACCCATCGTTAGCCGAAAAGTAAAAGGATTTAGCTTCAACGGAGAAGCACCTTTCCATGACTAGCGCACTGGTCCCTAGCGCGGAATGCCTATCGCGCCGCCGCTAGGGCTGAGAAGGAGAGAGATTTGATGAGAGAGAAGAGAGAATTTTTTATTTTTTATTTTTTGATAGATAAACACTACTACCCATACGACATTGACCCCTTATCTCATCCTCCACTCCTCTTTCATAGGGAAAGGAGTTGCAATTTGGTAAAAGATCACTGGCCCAAGGCACCAAGGTTTCAGAAAAATCCAAAATAGTACTAAGATTTTACTAGGTAATTCCACAATGACCGGTTGGGTCACCCTGATCAAATCCCTTGGACAACCTTAACTACTCCAAAAGGTTATGTAAAAGCACCAAATGAAATATGTTCTTTAAAAATTGCATGTGAAAGGCTTCCTTGGATGTTTCTGGCGGAAGAGGTCCAATAGAAATTAACTCATTTGTGAAACCTTTTCTTTCCCTACTCTTCAGTAAATGTACACATTACCTCACCTTTTACCCCTTGTTCATGGGGAAAGGAGATGCCATTTGGTCCAAAGACCATTGGCAACTAATCAGCGAAATTTTGTAAGAGGCAAATTTCCCTTCTTGCCATGAGTAATGGACCATTTCCCGTCGGAGATGAACAAATTCCAGCATTAGTTAATAGTCAACCGAAAACAACAAGTGATAGGTGAAAATACTAATGCTCAACACAGCATATGTAACAAGACAAATGAGAGGAGACAACAAAAGACACAAGCCTACAAAACAGAAAGATGAACCAAGACCAAACTACTAATATTTTGAATCAATGTTTGTAGTCTAGCATGTCATACACACTTCTCAGGTAGGATTACCTAATGTAACTAGCAGTTCTCCAGTTGAGGTCAATTGTCCTAATAGAAATTTGGTTGGATATTACCCAACTTTGGCAGGATTACCTAAGGTTGGCATCTACTTTTCCAAAACTTCCAGTAGGTCCCAGCACAAAATCTTTCTCTCTTCTAATGGGTATAAAAATTTGACATTAAGCCACTCGCAACACAGCTAGGCACTTGCAGAAAACCCCTTATTATCTTCTTTTTATACCAGTAAAATCCAAATAAGCATCAATTTGAGAAAAATTATAATGAGCCAGTACCAGTTGTGTGATACTTCCGGAAATTAATCTATACATCCAACCAACCATATGCATAAAGGAAAATGACAGAAATGCACTGGAATCAATGAAGAAATCATAAATTCATTTTCTGCCTACATAGCTGCATTTTACCTGTATTCCTATTGTGTACAACATGCGGACAGTGCTGAATTTAGATAGTTTCCTTCCACCGCCAACTTCTACCTCAAGAGTGGTGCTACAACAATAATGCCTCAAGTCACAAGCTTATTACATCAAGGCATAAATGCAATCATGTGCTGAAAGTATCTCAATTAGCTGTAATATACTCTGATTATTGAAATGTGTAAAGGAAAAGTTCCAAAAAAATTACTTGACATAATGAAAGACAAAGCAGTGTAAGAAAATATTAATTGTGTCAACACATAAACACAATAAATGAATGCCATAAAAGCATTTCAAGTGTATAATAAACTCCAAGGAACATTTACTAGACAATAATTTCTTCTTAAAAGTATCAACTTCAAGGGTACCCACTCTACATTAAGCCTGCAATCACACCCTAATTTACTCTGCACTTTGCCCACAAGTTCAAACATTAAATAGGATTATTGGAATCATCAAGATAAATAAAGAATGGCATAGTAACTCCTTTATAGAACCAAACAAACAAATCTTTCACGTAACAACAAGGAGAGTAAGTAGAAGGGCATCAAATTAAGCACCATACGTAAATCTTGTCCATAAAGAAGCCCATTAAATGGTTCACTAGATACAGATAACTCCAATTCTCATTCAAATTAAATGAAAGGTGTTTTTACTGCCAACTAAAACTGGTTAAAATAGACATCAGTCACCTCTGGTAAACTTCTGGTTCATGGATGTGGAATCCGGCTAGCATGAATTGAATATTAGGCATCATGAAACTTTGGTTAGGAAAGGATCCTATCTTTTACTGTTCCGATATTAATGGGACAGAATAATGATGAGGTATGCATCAAAAACCTTGAATTGTGTTTTATTTGTCAACGTTAGAGCATTCCTAGCAACCTCACCAAATTTTACTTACCACTATTGGTTATTTTGACAACTTATTTTTTTAGAATACCCCAGCAGCCTCACTATTTTAACAATATACTTTCACTATTCCATTTAAATATTATTTTTCAAAGATTTGTTTATTCTTTTTTTAACTATTAAATGAAGAGAGAGAAATGAAAAGCAAAAAGGAAAAGAGAGAAATGAGTTGTTTAACGAATAGGTTAGTGGATAGTAAATTTTAAATTTGGTGAATACTGTTCACCTCACTACTTTTTTTTGTGAAAGTAGTGAGGCTGAAAAGTGGATATTTAGGCCATTTTGGTTAAATTGCCATACCAAAATAACCAAAAAATGGTTTTGGTGAGGCTGCAAGGAGTGCTCTTACTCCTATTCTCTCCATTTTTACTTCAATAGCAATCATACTCTCCCGATTGGAGCAATTATTGTTTTTGTTGCTCATAATGATATCACCCCAGCAAGACTTTCATTTCCCAAAATTCTTTTTTTTTTTTTTTTTTGGATAAGTAATGTTATATAGAAAACGCGCAGAGGGGCGCAACCCTAGTACACAGGAAGTATACAAGAGAACGCCTAAAGGGGGATAGAGAAGAGAAGGAGAAAATCAGAAAAAGAAATCACACGAGGGGCAAGCCAAGCTGCCGCCCATGTGAATAAAGTAATGAAAAAGAAATGTAAAAGATCCTCCAAGCTCCTTTCGGAATCCTCGAAAAACCTCTCATTCCGTTCGGACCAAAGGCACCACATGATACAAAGCGGAACCATTTTCCAAACCACGGCGCTACTAGAGCGACCCCCTGACCACCAACACTGCAAAAGATTCACAACCCCCCGGGGCATAGCCCATGCCAAGCCAAAACGAGAGAAGAAAGTGTTCCCAAAATTCTTACTATGTAGTTATTTAGTATCCCATCCTTTCTTGCCTTGCCTTTCATTCATATTAGGATTCATCTTTCAGCTATCTTCTAAAATTTCAGATTGTAACAAGCAAAAAAAGTTACTATACACGACAGAACACACATATAAGACACAAATACATACTACAAGTTAGATTATATGCTGCAAGCCTGCAAATGTTTATGTTTGTTATAGTTTGTATGAACAGTTTAAACACAAAAGGTGGAGGCTATTATATTATTTAACTTATTCAACTTTAACCAAATCCTATTATATAGGATTAGGGAAATACCATAAAGACTAAACTACTCCCAAAACCCTAATGACTCAAACCCTAACTCTTCTAAAACTCCCCCTCAAGCTGGAGCATATACATTATATGAATCAAGCTTGGAAGATACAAGCAAACGAAAAACCACTAGAAAAACATACTCTAACACTCCCCCTCAAGCTAGAACAGCTTGGAGCACACAATACAAAGACTCAAAACAAATAACAAGATAATTTAATAAAACTTCAAGGCCGGTCAAAAACTTGTCGGAAACTTGATCGACCATAATTTGATCGGATCTCGCTGCAAAACACCAAGGCCGGTCGGATACAACGATCACTAACAAGAGGTGATCGGGTCTCGCCAGAGAACCCAAGGCCGGTGGAATACATCGATCACTAACAACTTGGGATTGGATCTCGCCGCAAAACACCAAGGCCGGTCGGATGCAACGATCACTAACAAGAGGTGATCGGGTCTTGCTAGAGAATCCAAGGCCAGTCGGATACATTGATCACCAACAACCAACAACAACTACATTTCACATGATTAAACAACAAGTTTCGCTGGAAAACAGCTACTGAAAACAAACTTTGCTGGAGCTTCGCCGGAAAATGCAGAAACTTGCCGAAGATAAACAGAACAGGCTGGCGACAAGCAAAACACGCCAGAGACACAAAAACCAAGCCGAAAAACTGCAGAAAAGTCAAACTGAGCAGTCGCCGGAGCTTTTCCGGAGACTTGTCGAAGTCCTTTCTTTCACAACATTTGTAGCCTCCTCCTAAGGTCCTTTATTCTCTATTCCATTTGCTGACATGAAATTGGTGATGAGTTTAAGTTCTATTCAGTGAATTGTCAAGAATTTGTACTTTGATGAAATCAAATGGTTTGGGGGTAAAAACCTAATTCAGTTTAATCGAGCTTTTCTAGGAAAATGATTACGACATTATACTATGGAGAGGGAGGCTTTGAGGATATCAGTGGTGAAAACTAAGTATGATAGTTTGAGGGAAGGTGTGAAATATATGAAGGGGTGGGAAGTTTTCTCTAGTTTTGTTAGATATGAGGGGGGAGATGGGTCCACGATCAAGTTTTGGCATAATTTGTGGTGTGAGGAACAGCCTCTAAAGATTTCTTATCCAAACTTATTTAGTATTGCAAGTTGTAAGGATGCATTAAGTGGTAGATTATATACAGTTCCAAAATGGAAATCTTCAATGGAATATATTTTTTACTAGACCAATGCATGATTGGGAGGTGGGTTTGGTCTCTTCTTTCTTTGACCCATTGTATTCTCTTAGAGTAAGGCAAGGAGGAGAGGTTAGAATTTGTTGGATCCCTTCCAAAAGGAGAAAGTCTGAAGTGAGATCCTATTATCATATGTTATCCATTCCTGCTAGTTATATTAGCTACCCTTTTCTTGGAAGAGTATTTGAAAGGTTAAGGCTCTTTGAGAGTGGTGTTTTTTGTATCGACGACGACAATAGGAAAAATCTTGAATTTAGATAACATGAGGAAGAGGAGCGTCATGGTGGTGAATTGGTGTTGTGTGCGCAAAACAAGTGGGGAGTCCATTAAACATCTTCTTCTTCACTGTGAAGTAACAATAGAATTATGGAGTTCGCACTTCCATATATTTTGTGTTGATTGGGTTATGCCTTGAAGGGTGAGAGAGTTGTTGGCATGTTGGAGAGGTTTGTTTTGTATTGAATGTGGTCTATTCGAAGAGAGCGGAATGCAAAGAACTTTGAAGATCAAGAGACTTCGGTAGTAGAGCTAAAAAATATTACGTTCAAATCTCTTTACAAATGCTTTTTCTAGTTTTCTTGAATTTTTTTATTTTTGTTCTTTGTTTTCTCCCTAATAGGGAGTTTCTTTTGTATACTTCCCATGTACTAGGGTTATGCCCATCTAGTTTTTCTAATGAGATTAAATTACTGATATTAAAAAATAATAATAATAATAATAATAATAACATATTTTTGTTGCTAGCAATTTTGCTTTCATAAACTAGTGTGTGTGTGTGTGTGTGTGTGTGTGTATATAACTAGTGTAGATATTGATTAACTTTTAGTGTAACATTTTAAGTTGTGCCTCAGCACCTCTCTATTTCCAACAGTTCTGGTAAGACAGCTACTCCTAGAATTCTAAAAAGTCCTCCAATCAAAATGTCATGCATTTCTAATTTGTGTGATAGTTCCTATGGTTCGTATTGGATTTGAAATCAATAGCCTTAAGAGGAAAATCACAGTAAATAACTAAATATAATATTAGGCTGGGATAATTTCTCGGTATTTAATGCAATATGTGAGGAAAGTCATGACACTTATAATGAGGATTTGTATATGACCAACCAGCTCTCCCATCAATACCCACAGAAATAATTTTTCACACGTTCTTTCATCACAATTATTTACATACCAGTTAACACAGAAAATTGAAAATGTCAAGATATGCAAAAATAGGTGTCAAAATAATACAGAAATGTATAACCTGTAAAGATATTTAAAGTGGGAGACATTCCAAAAATGAAAAACTTAACAACTTCAAGAAGAGAATCTTTTATCAACATAATGGTAAACACAACTCTTACATAATCTGTAATCAGACAGATTCTGTACACATACCTTCCCACTTTCCCAGCAATGCGACCATGAGACTTTGAGGAAAACTGATGATTATAGTGAGCTGATGCCCCAAATGAACTGGTGCCAAACTGCAGTAGTTAAACATTGATGAGGGGGGAAAGAGGGAGCAAAAGTTGGGCAACTTGGAAATGATATGACATGGAGGCTTTAATATAGGAGAACAAAGATGAGAGAGTATAAGACAATGGAGAAGCTGGACACAATATTGACAACATAGTGACATATATAATGTTTGCCATTATGAAATAGATCATTCACTCTTACGCTGGCCATGAATGATGGTCCAGTTGCGTCACAGATTTACAAGTCAACAAGTCTATATTTTTCTGAAGTGATTTTTTGTCCATGTGCACATAGCAAAGATATTAGATGGGTAAAGAATCCCTCCACATTGTACTCCAAAATTTAAAGGAAAATAACAGCAAGCCTCATTTAATATATTAGCATGGGGTGGCAAACTTTCAAGAGTCACATTAGGTTTGATCCGGGGGATGGCTCTAGGATTCGGTTTTGGGAGGATGTTTGGTGTAGGGATAGTCCTCTTAGAATGGCCTTCCCTGGGTTGTTCAATATTGCCAGGTTCAAGGAAGCGTCTATTGCAGATAAAATGGAGAGATCAAATGGTATTATTCATTGGAATNCCAAAATTTAAAGGAAAATAACAGCAAGCCTCATTTAATATTTAATTGCAACAAACTGTGAATATGTTCATATATAGAACATAAAATAATAGGCCATAATGCATTTTCCTTCAAAGGACATTCATCACAGCTACTACTGCCATCACCTCCATCTCTGCAAGCAATCATTTTCTTGCAATCCTGATCACACTTCTAAATAAATTGTGTCACAAATTTTGACATACAAGCTCCTTCCTTCATGGTCTTTCAGTCACATCTATGGCCACTTTATTTTTCATCAAAAAACCTACGTCTATCTATGATTCCTACAAAAATGTTTTCTCATTATATATCGTTGCATCCCTCTCACCTTTCTCCTCCACTGCTCATAGACGACGAAAAATGATACATACCATCACCAAAAAAACCACGAAACAATCCTTATCTTCAAACACAAATTACTTTCCAGATTCTCACATAAATTCCAAGGTCTTACGATCCGATATCAGGACCACCCATGTGCTTGTCTTGTCCTGTCTCAATGCAGAACATGAAAATTCAAGTACTCTAAGGAGAATTGACTGGAACCCAGCTGAATATACTTAGATTAGGCTATACTTGAGCTTGGATACATACTGATATACTTCTGTCAATTGTGATCAATAATCTGAATTGGGAGCTGACTGGTGAATTGCAATTGATATTCAGAGATAGGGTCAAGCATTGAGAAGTAAATAACAAAATAAGAAGTTTCAATAGAGCTCCATTTACAACCAAAAAGACAGTTGGCCGTTTGAGATTGGGAGAAATGGAGATGAACTTGGGTTCCGCTCAAACTTAGTTCGTTTAAGTGGGGGGTTGTTGTCTGGTGTCTCTGTGGGTAATGTTGGTGGGTTTGATTTCATTCACCATTTGTTCGCTAATGATACTTTGATCTTCTGCGGTGCCAATCCAGATCATCTTCGTCATTTGTGTTGCTTATTCCTATGCTTTGAAGCTGCTTCAGGCTTAAAGATTAACTTGGCTAAGTCAGAACCAGTTCCTGTGCAAAACGTTGATCATGTGGAAGCGTTGGCTAGTATTCGAGGTTGTGGGGTTTCCTCTTTGCATATGAAGTATCTCAGCCTACTATAGGGGGCCTCCTATAAGGCCAAGCATACTTGGCATAATGTTATTGAGAAGATTGAGCTTTAGTTGGCTAGTTGGAAAAGGATGTACCAGTCCAAGGGTGTTAGGGTTACCCTTATTAAGAGTACACTATCTAATTCGCCATTCATGTCCCTCTTACTTCTTCCTGTGAGTGTTGCAAACAATATTTAGAAGCTCTACTGCGATTTGTTATGGGGTAGGCTAGGCAAAGAAATCAAATATCACCCGGTTAGCTCGTCCAAGGTTTGTTTGCCTGTCTCTAAAGGAGGTTGAGAATTCGGAACTTGTTGGGGTTCAATCGTGCTCTTTTAGGTAAATGGATTTGGCGCTATGTGCATGAGATAAAGGCTTGGTGGAGAGTGGCAGTGGACTCTAAATTTGATAGTTCGTGAGGTGGGTGATGTTCCAATAAGCATTTTTGAGCATTTGGGGTGGGGTTATTTTAAAATATTAGGCAAGACTGGGGAAATTTTTGTGTCACACGAGATTTGAGGTGAGAGAGATGGCTCAAAGATTAGATTCTAGCATGATCAGTAATGTGGGGATGTGGCCCTTAAGGAAGCCTTTTCAGATTTATTTAGCATTGCTTGCGCAAAGGATGCCTCTGTTGCGGCTCACTTGGAGTTTTATGATGGATCCAATCAATAGAACATGAGCTTTAATAGAGCGGCTCATTATTGGGAGGTGGATCAAGAGGCAGCACATCATTGTGGTGGACGTAAGCTGCACGCGTAAGAGAAATGGAGAGTCCGTAAGCCATCTTCTACTTCATTGTGACGTGGCTAATGCCATTTCGATTGCCTCTTTTAGTCGTTTTGGACAGTCTTAAGTTATGCATAGACGTCTAGTCGACTTGTATGCTTGTTGGTGAAGTACCGGTAGTATGCAAAGTGTTGTGTGAAAAATGATGCCTCTGTGCTTTTTATAGTATTTATGGATGGAAATAACTTAATGAACTTTTGAGAACTGTGAGAGAATATTGGAGGAGATTAAGTCCTTATTCTTCAAAACTTTGTATCTTTAGACAACTGCTTATACTTCTCATTTGACGATTAGTTATAGTGATTTCTTTGTTCTTTTTGCACCTTCGAGCTAGATGCTTTCCACTTGTATACTTATTTTGAACTTAAGGGCGCCTTACGCCTCTAATGATATATGTTGATTACTTATTAAAAAAAATAGTTTGAACAAAAATTTTGTTTCGCTCAATAAACAAACCAAGCTTGTATGAACTCAGCTTGAGAACTTTTCCTATAAAAACTTGATTCAACTCATTTTAAGATCATTTAAAACTCATTAATATATATGTGTGTGTGTGAGCGCGTGCGCGCTTACTTGACTGTAGTTCCTCCACACCATCCATCGCATCTATACCATGTGTCATCCTCAACCTGCCACTTAGGGATTGGACACAAGTAAGGACTCGGGTATGGATCAACCTGGAGCTCCTACAGCCTCAATCGATGCATCCCATTCTATATCGGGGGTGGCTGGAAGGGTGTCCTTTGATGGCTTCTTTGTGCCGGTAGATCACACAATCTGAGAGGGGCCTTTTACCGATGCCTTCATTAAGTAGTGTTCTCAAAATCAAACGTCCTCTCCTTCAGATTCCACCAAGAGGAGAGTGGGTTCAATGGCGCCTCCACGCTGATAGATCACGTAGTGGCTTAAGATCCTGCCGACGGCGAGATGGCTCAAGGAAGTCTTCGCTTCAAGAAGGTGGTGGTTTCGATTTTGCTAGTTATGCTGTCAAGGCTAAGAAGAAGGGTGTCAAGGTTGCAATCCCAGAGAGGCCTTTTCCTAGTGTCTCGGTGAAGCCGTGTTTTCAAAATCAAACTTTCTCTCCTTTAGTCGGTGAGGAGAATGGGTTTGCTCTTTCTCCTGATTTTTTTAACTTTTAAAGAACCATCTCCTAAGCTCCTTACTCCTAGTGAGAAATCAGGAGAAGCTCATTTATGCCCAGCTAGGGTAGAATTTTGTGACTTCATTTTTTATCAGGGCCTAATGGATCTCCCTCTTGTTGGTGGTACTTTCCTTGGTTGAATACCCTCTTGGTCCAAAATTGATAGATTCCTTCTTTCTCTAGCATGGGAAGCCCAATTCCTAGTGTGTCCTAGAGCAAGCTTCCTAGACTGTTCACAGATCATTTCCCAATCCTCCTTGACCTTGGTGACTTTTAAAGGGGTAGCATGTCCTTCAAATTTAAAAACATGTGGCTAAAGTTGGAGGGTTTTTCGGACAGGGTGAAACAGTGGTGGGACTCTTATCATTTCCAAGGCTCTCTCCGAGCTTCAGTTTAGCTCGCAAGCTTAAGGCTTTAAAAGTTGATTCAAAGAGATGGAATGAGGAGGTGTTTGGCAATGTAGGGAGGAAGAAGAAATCCTTTTGGAAGAGCTGTGTGTTTTTTATATCATTAAAGAAGAGAGGGGCCTTAGATATTGAGGGAAAAATGAAGAAAGCAGAAGTTGTTTGCAAGTTAGAAAGATCCACGCTCATGGAGGAAGAAAGTTGGAGGCAGAAATCTAGAGATTTGGGGTTTAAGGGAGGGTGACAAGTGTATGAAGTTTTTTCACAAAATAGAACGAAGAACTCCATTGACTCCTTGTTGAAGGATGGTACAATTTCCACCAACTAGTTGGAGATCAGCGAACACATTGTCTAGTTTTATAAAAAAATTGTACACCAAGTTGTTTAGTTGGAATGTCTTTCTTTTGATTCTATTGATGAGGTTGAGGCAAGTGTTGGAGGTAGTGAAAGCTATGAATGGTGACAAGGCACCAAGCCCTAATGGTTACTCTATGGCCTTCCTCCAAGCTTGTTGAGTTGCTTTAAAAGAGGACATCATAAGGTCTTTAATGACTTCCAAGTTAGAAGTAAGTTTCAAAGAAGCCTAAATGCTACGTTCATCGTCCTCATTCCGAAGATTCCAAAGGCTGTGAATCCCAAGAACTTTTGCCCAATCTTAGTCTCGTGGGTGTCAATTACAAAATTAGATGGTGTTGGAAAAGATTATTTCTAAATCGCAAAATACATTCATCTGAGGTAGGCCAAACCTAGATCCCATTCTTATTGCAAATGAATGCCTTGATAGTAGAATAAGATATAGAGAATCGGGTGTTATCTGCAAATGTGCTTAGAACAAGCTTATTATCATGTTAAGTGAGACTTCCCGTTGTACATGTTGAGGAAGTGCGGTTTTTATGGGAAATGGTGCTCTTGAATAGTTCATTGTATTTTCTGGTGCGTTTCTCAATTTTGGTAAACGGCACTCCCATAGATTTTTTAGTAGCTCATGTGGCTTGGGACTCTCCTTTGTTGTTTATCATTGTAATGGAGGCGTTAGGTAGGATGATTTCTACAACAGCGAATGGGGTTTGTTTTCTGGCTTCTCGGTTGGTGGTATTGAACCTCTCACCCTATACTTTGATTTTATGTGGGATTGACCCAGATCATGTACATCATTTGTGGTGCTTATTCTTATGTTTTAAAACTGTTTCAGGCTTGAAGATAAACTTGGCTAAGTCGGAATTGGTTCCTATTGTATATGTTGATAATGTGGATGGATTGACTAGTATTATGGGTTGTGGAGTTTCTCCTCTACCTTTAAAGTACCTTGGTCTTCCGTTGGAGACTCCTATAAGGCCAAGCATATTTGGGACAATGTTATTGAGAAGATAGAGCATCGGTTGGCTAGTTGGAAAATGATGTATTGGTCTAAGGGTGGTATGTTTACCCTTATCAAGAGTACACTTTCCAATTTACCTACATATTTCATGTCCCTCTTTGCTCTTACTGCAGATGTTACGAACTGTATTGAGAAGCTTCAACATGATTTCTTATGGGGTGGCCTAGGTAAAGAGTTATACATCACTTGGGAGGGTTGATTATTCTAAATTTGTTGATGTTTAATTGTGCTCTTTTAGAAAAATGGCTTTGGTGCTATAGGCTTAAAAAAGAGACTTGGTGAAGAGTGGTGATTGACTCTAAATTTGACAGTTCATAGGTCGGTGGTGTTCTTGTAACACCCCACCCCATTAAAACAATATTGTTCGCTTTTGACTTCTCCGAACCAGACTTCCTAGGAAGTCACCCATCATGGTACTACTCTCACATAAGCTCACTTAATTGCGGAGTTATGATGGAATCATGACCATTACGGCTTTAAAACACGTTGTTATCATAAAAGGTGCGAGTATACATATAAGAGCACTAGCAGCAGCTTCCCAACCATTTTCCCTAAGTTTAAGGATTCAAGCTACTTTTTGCTTCCCTATACAAATATACACCACAATAGATTCCCTTATTCATTCTTTATATCATTAAAATAATATTTTTTATTTTTAACTTTTAAAAAAAATTATTATTTTCTCTCTCCCCCCACCACACGTTCTTCTCCGATTTTTTTTCTCTCTCCCGCATCTCTCTCGTTCTTCTCTGATTTCTTCCTCTGCCTCAACCCAAAAGAAACAAAATTTCCATCACCAACACAAAAGTTCTTCAGCATCTTCTTCGTTGGACTCGACCTTCATGTCCTCATCTTCCACAGACCCGGCCTATGCCAGAAAGTCCTCCAGAGTCATCATCTCGTCCTCCGGCGCCTCCTCCTTGCATTCCCTCCTGTCACCGGAGACGATCTCGCACCACACTTCGTCCACGGTCTTCGACACATTGGGTTTGGAGTCGGAGGAGCCTTGGACTGGGGTTTGGAGTCATAACGATGCGTAGGAGCCCTGGGTCAGTTCTGGTACCGGAAGGCAGGACAGACCGCCGGAAAGACGATTTTGGTTTGCGATTTCGTTTGCGATTTTCGTCTGTGATTTTGGTTTGCGATTTTCGTCTGTGATTCCGTTTGTTGGGAGAGAGAGAGAGAGAGTGCAGAGACAGCGGGAGAGAGAGAGAGAGAGAGAGAGCTCGGCTCAACGAAGGAGAGAGGAGAGAGGAGAGTTTTTTTTCATTAGAATATTCAAGGGAACAGCTACAGTGTTTCCCAATGCATTGGGAAACACTGTAGAAACCCAATGGAGGAGGTTAAATATAGGGCTCCTGCTGTGGGGGTGTTTTTGTGGTTTTTTCTCTTTTTTCCCTAAACATAGGGAAGGGAATGCCATATAGGGCATCTGTTGCTAGTGCTCTAAGTACATTCCAATCTCCATACCCAAGCAATGTGGGACGTCACAATCACCCCCTCTTAGGACCCAGCGTCACCGCTGGGGACCCTCATGGGATTAACCCATTCTTGGCGTCCTAGCAAGTGCCTACTCAACCTTCATAGGCTTATGCATGCTCCCCCCATCTCAGGTTGGGCAATGGCTCTAATACTATATGTAACACCCCACACCCCACCCTAAATGATATGATATTGTTCGCTTTGGGCTAAACCCACATGGTTTTAGTATTGGGTTTATCCCCAAAATGTCTCGTACCATTTAGAAAGCATATTACTTATAAACACATCATTTTTTTCATACCCAGACCATGTGGGATGTCATAATCACTCCCTCTTGGGACCTAGTGTCATCGCTAGTGACCCTCATGGGCTTGTGCATACTCCTCCCATCTCAGACTGGGCTACGGCTTTGATACCATATGTAACACCCTGCCTTAAATAATATGATATTGTCTGCTTTGGACCAAGCCCACACAATTTTAGCATTGGGTTTACCCCTGAAATGCCTCATACCATTTAGAGAGCATATTCCATATAAACACATCATCTTTTCCACACCCAAGCCATGTGGGACATCACAATTCTAATGAGCTTCTTAGGACGTATGGAGTGGGGTCATTGAAGAATATTATGAGGGGTTGGGGAAAGTTTTCAAGTCATACCAAATTTGAGGTGGAAGATAACTCCAAGGTTAGATTCTGACACAATTTATGGTATGAGGATATGGCCCTTAAAGTAAGCCTTTCCGGTTTTATATGGTATTGCCTATGCAAAGAATGTTTCTATGGCGACTCACTTGGAGCTTTTTGGTAATTCCATTTAGTGAAACGTGACCTTTGCCGAAGCAGCTCATGATTTGAAAGTGAATGTCTTTGCCTCGTTCTTCAGAGTGTTGTATTTAGTTAGAGTGAGACAAAAAGATGAAGACAAGTTGTGGTGAGTCCCCTCCAAAAAGGGGGGTTATTCTTCAGTACTCTTCATAGGCCCTTCCTCATGGCTTATCTAATTTTATTTCCTCAACCACCATCCAATTACCTCATTATAGAAAGAATAACCTCTCCCTCTCTCTCTCTCTCTCTCTCTCTCTCTCTTCAGTACTCTTCATAGGCCATTCCTCATGGCTGATCTAATTTTATTTCCTCAACCACCATCCAATTACCTCATTATAGAAAGAATAACTTCCCTCTCTCTCTCTCTCTCTCTCAGGGGGTTATTCTTCAGTACTCTTCATAGGCCATTCCTCATGGCTTATCTAATTTTATTTCCTCAACCACCACCCAATTACCTCATTATAGAAAGGATAACCTCTCTCTCTCTCTCTCTCCAGTGTCTTTCCTGCTCCCCTCAAAACACAAATGAGCCCCACCATGTAAACGAAGTACCACAACAACCACCATCACCCGCATGTCCTACAACTCAATCCCTACCACAATTCGGTTAATCTTAGTCGTGGCTTACAGCCTTACACCCATCCCTTCTCCAACTCTCTCTAGTACAGTAGCTCCCTCTTCCTCTAATACCCACCTCTCAACTCCCTCTTCAATCCTCTCCTCTCCCTCTATAGGTCCATCCCCTACTCGTTCTTTGAAGCCTTCTTTATCCAATCTTGTTGTGATAATACTAGAGGAAGAAAAATTGTTAAGAAATGGAAAGTTAGGAATGAGGCAAACATTGACCTGGCTACCATCTGTTACTCCATCAAAGATCTGAAGGACCCTTTCCCTCGTGAATTTAATATGTTTTTCTTTTCTCCTCTTCTCATTTTCTTTAAGGGTTTTGCTTCTACAGCTCAGATTTTTTTTTTTTGGTTGATTTGGTGTTTTTTTGTGTGTCTATTTAAACTGGAATTTTTTAAAGTGAGCTTGAACTCAAGCTCGGCTCATTTGGTTTATTCTAGTTGAGGTCGAGCAAAGTTTGGAAACACTTCTATAGCTCAACTCAAGCTTGAGCTCAAGCACCTACATAATTTATTGTCAAGCCGAATTTGAAAAGCCAATACTTGACTAAACTTGGCTCGATTATAGCCTTAATCATGAGCTTCTCTAGGGAAAAAGAAAGTTTTAACATGCTCAAACAACAAGAATCACATATGTACCTTTAGTTCTCCAGCTGCAGACATTTTCACATCTTTCATTTTCCATCCAACTGCAATAGATGACTCTGGACCTAAAGCAAGTTGTATCTGTGAAAGAGAAGGTCGCAAAAACAAAACAACAAAAGATGTTAAGCCACAATCAAGTAGTCATAAATGTAAATATCAAACATTTAACATCTCCAGCCTCCGAAAACGGTCTCAACTACATTGTTAACATCATCAAGTTTTTGATGGATCATTTAATTTTCCTTTATACTATTAATCCACATGATTGATAAATAGCTTGCGAACAGACCTAAAAAACCCCCAAAGAACATGATATGATGTCTTCAAAGTGCATCTCACCATTGCTCTAGAATAATCATATATTGTAGGGGATGTAAAGGTGACGATCAAAAAATTCCAAAAGCTTTTAGCAGCCACAATCAAGTTAGCATAAATGTAAAAATCAAATAGTTAACTTTTCCTGCCTCCAAAAATGGCCTCTTTGCCAATTACATTATTAACATTATCATGCTTTTGCTGGATCATTTACTTTTCCTTTATACTGTTAATCCACACATAATTTGATCAAATAGATTGCAAACTGATGTACAGACCCTAATGAACATAATATGATCCCTTCCAAGTGCATGTCACCATTGCTCCAAAATAGTCATATACTATAGTTGATGTAATGATGGAAAGGTGGTGGTGGGTGAGAGGGGNGGTGGTGACGAGGGGGTGGGGGTTGGGGGAATGAGCAAAGTTGAATCAAAAGGAAGCATACATTTCCAGATGCAGTTTCAGACAGTTGGCGGGTCCAGGAGTTGGAAAGATTCAATGAACCATCTTTCAAAGACATAGCAACGCCCATTGTTGCAGTTGAGTGTGATGACAGCTGACTGAGCAGAAAAACAATAGAAGGTGGTAAGCCACTACATGCTGAAAGGTCAAATGACATACATAAGCACATGCCCTACCGAGATGTTTCCACCCCAATTAATGCCCGTAAACCAGCTGAAGCCATAAATTCCACGGTAGAAACTGATGATATTTGATGCCTGAACACAGCAGTAGCAGCTCCACCTCCAGAATTCCCATTAACTACCAAATTTCCACCAATTGCAATAGCATTGCGTTTGGATATCTGAGACTGAACTTCACTTGTCATAGCCATTCTGACATTTAGGTATATAAAGACATGAATGCAAAATTGAAACAGTAAGCACTAAGGTAAACTTTCTGAAAAGCTTAGCACGCACGGAATTAAATATGTTTAGGATATTGAGAACCAATGTGATTTAACATAACAAATGAGACTATAAGCCTCTTGGGTAACCACCAAGATATGTAAGTAACAAAATATATCCAGATCCAAAACTAAAGATTCACAGGCATATAGATCTGACCTGTGGGAGAAATAGTTTTTCAACAAAATTTTAAAAAATAAAAATAAAAATATAAAAAAAAAAACCAGGGTTGCAAAAATCCCCTCAAGGCCATTACTAAAGCCTCAGTAATTGCCCCGTATGTACGAGACAAAGGGAGTTTACATGCCTGGGAATTAATCGGGGCAAATCATTGGACACCCTCATCATCAAAAGAAAAACAAGAAAACAAAAATAACAAAACCTCTTTGTGTGCATATCTCTGTGTATGTGTGTGAGGAGGCCGGAGGAATGAGTTTGACATTAGAAAAAAATTCAAGGGGCATAATGCTTCTCATATCAAACTTACCCTTGCATGATGCCACCACCATTTAGAAAGTGCGGCAAAGACATATTTGCCAGCATTGTACCAGACGGTCGGAAATGTGCAAAAATCTTTTCTTCTTCTTTCCTTCGCCGTAACCTTTCAAGTTCTTCCTTTAGCTCTTCTACCTTATTCAGCTTTGGACCAAGCTCCAAACCAGAATTCAGCCCTTCCATACCATAGATGTCATATATTTGCCTCTTGTTTACATCAGATAAAATTTCATATGCTTCACATATCCGTTGAAAGTTCTCTGTAGCAATATCTTTCATCTGACAGCGAGTATTGGATGAAAAATTTGTCAAAAACTCTCTTTTAGGAAATCAAAAACCTTGAACAAGAATGAAACACACCGTAAATTCAATTGTGAAGCTAAAGATGAGAAATGCAAAGCCCAAGATGAGATAGTCAAAGCTAACTAGGTAGGTAAAGTGGGGTAACACGTAATTATAAGTTATGGGAAAACAATAGATGCTCCCTCCATTCCACAAGTGTCTTATTTGAAAAAATAAAACAGAAATTTTAGGAGAATTTAATGCCTTGAAAACTCTAGCTTTTTATCTGTGTCATCAATTAATCCTCATAGTGCTTTAAAATTTTCGGGATGAGGATAAAAAAGAAAGTAGAGATTGTAAACTTTTAACTTCTTTATTTATTTATTTTGATGAAATAGACTTTTAACATTTTGAAATGGGATACATTGTGAGACAAACAAAATTCACAAAAAAAGAGACCAATTATGGAACAAGGGGAGTAGGATTTAACATAATAACCAAAAGACTGACATCAATCCCTATTGTTCTAGATTTCAAGTATTCAAAGTATGGAGTAGGATTCAAGACGAACTTTTTTCTGTTTTGACAAACAAGATTAAAGGTGGACCTATTAATCAAACAAACTAAACATGTGGAAGTATCATTCATGACAATTGCTTATTCCCTAGTCTCGGTTGCCACAATCAAAAACATCCTCCCAAGAGGATGTAATGCCATAGAAAGTATTAACAGCAGTAGATACAGTGATAAATTAATTCTTCTCATAGAATAAAAAACTTGTGGAACCAGTATCCACCCGATATCTAGAAATAGATTCCTCCTAAGTTATCCCAGAATCTAAAATATTCTAGGTTCCATCAGATATAACCAAATTCAGCTTCCATAAAAATAAAAAATAAAAAAAGGAGCCATAACATTGAATGCAAGAACAACAGTAGGCCACACATGGGTTTGATGGACATCTCATTTCATAAGAGGTCCATATTGCAATGAGTTCACTGTACAATCTCTCTTTATAGCTCAAATATACGATTACCTAAATGGAATCTGCTTCATCTTTTTGCCTCCCTTTTCTGTTTTTTCCAAATAATCTATTAAGAGTATGATCAATGTAACATACCAACTACCCATTAATTTAAATTTTTCACGTATCTCCCATTTCAATTCATCGATCAAATAGCTTCAATGGCTGACTACCTACCTGCCAGCTTCTTTAGACTCATCAAAAGATACACAACTAAACTGCCTCTTAGCATAAATTCAAACATAAAAAGCACATAATGTCATAAACAACAATATAACTATTAAAATTTACAAACAATAAAAATTATTCATTCAAATTTAACTTCATTCACCTTTGCCAAAAATACAAATTTGCACCATAAATGCTCCGATCAGATGATATACTATATCACCCATAGAGCCAACATTGCATTTGAATGACTAATATCACTACAAATTAATCCAATAATTCAAAGTAAATAAACACGAACAAGTGTGAACAAACATACATGGGGAGCTTGGTGCTTGTCCGGGTGATATATTTGGGCCCATTGGCGATAAGCCTTCCGGATTTCTTCGTCGGAGGCCTCCGGTGATATGTGGAGCAGTGCATACAGTTCTCTGTTGGGTGGGCCCGCGTCCTCCTCCTTCATACTCTCTCTCTCTCTTGGCCTGAAAGTGTTAGGGTTTCGCAGAGAGAGTGCCCACAGGGTTTTTTTGCACGAACACTGAGGGCTTTCGGGGTTTCGCTGGGGTTTTAGGGAAGCTAAAAGTCACCGCAGAGTATATGTGCTTTACCAGTAACGAGATGACACGTCAAATATTGGTTTTATCACGTTTAAGCCTATGTTTGTTTCGCAAGAAAATGTTCTTTTGATCTCAAAAAAAAAAAAGTTTTTCTTAAAATATTCTTAATTTTTTAAGGGTAAAAATCCACGTACCTCCTTTAATCTTTTATATTTTCTCAAATAAATAATATAATAAAAAATAAATTTAGGTGTTTTGAATAACTAAAATAAACATATATAATTTTTTAACTAAAATAAAAAATAAATTTTGGTTTAAAAATTGTTCAAATGCTTTAGGCCCTGTTCGGTAACCCGTTTTGGGTTTGTACTGTACAGTGCGATTGCACTGTGCAGCTTGACATTATTGACCGCATCATTTTGAAAAACACAGGTCAGGCGATGAAAATACATTTTTACCCTTATTTTTTTGGTTTTCCTTCAGCACGCGCCTTCATCTTCAGTTCGCCACCGCCGCCTCTTCCTTCATTCGCCCAAANAGTTGAGCGTTAAACGAGTATAGGCGTGGGTTTGAAGATGAAAAGCCTCAAGGGTATTACGGTAATTCCCACGTCTGAGGCTGCTGACTTCTCCAGCCCACTTTTTAGCAAAAAGACAATAATAAACAGTAAAAAAACCCTGAACAGTACTCACACAAAACACAATCCGGTTATCAAACACCACCTTAATTTAATTAAAAAAAGTTTGAGATGAGCTTCGGACCCAATTTTTGGATCTAAGCCCACAACCATGCAAGGAAATTACTATAGGATGTGGAAGTAAACTTGGGCTCATAAAAAGAATTTTTAGAAAATTGACCGAAATGGGCTTGAAATTGGGCTTTATGGGCAAACTCTAAAAACATTTAGGGCTAAATATACTTTAACCCCCTAAACTAATAGACATTTTTTTTATGAAGCCTCATGAATCATGATCAAGCTCTCTATTTTTAACATTTCTCTAAAAATTTAACAAAATTTACAAAAAGCCTCATTTATCAAACTTTCGATCAAAAATTAAATTTAATATTTGTCAGCCCTCCTTTTCAAATTTAAAGAAACCAAATACAAATGTTATATATTATATCATATTATTTTATTGCACTAGCGCCACTTTTCGTTTTTTTTTTTTGTTTTTCCCTCTTCTTTTCTATTTCTTTCCCTATAGAGTTCCATCCCCTTCCCTTTTATTTTTTCCCCCCTTCCATTTTTCTTTTCGTCACACAACCACAGAGCAAGAGAGAACATTCCGTCCGCCGTCAGCCATCCAAAGAACTTTCATCATGTATTTATTTTTTGTTTCATCTTTGGATGGGTATGATTGTAAATTAGTTTGTTTTTAGCTTAAAGAAAATTTTCTATTACTTGCTTTGAGTATGGGTGGCTGAAAAGATTGAGAATTTCTCTCTTTCTTGTTGGAAGTAGCACGCAGTGCTTCATATCCTCCTTGCCCTTTGTCTAAGATTGGACTAAAGGTACAAAACCAGACGTTTTTCTTTTGGCTAAGAGAGAGAGAAAACCAATCATACATAGCTTGAACTGTGATGACCACAATACTTAGCTATTGTTGGTCCCCAAGACACCTTTGGTTGAATGTTCACACCTTTCGTTTGATCAAAATCCAGTTCTAGTCACAAAAGGCCATTTTTCCAAGACATAAAATTGGAAAATACATTCCAGGAATTGACTTCTTGGGAAAAAGAAAGAAAACAGAGGAGGGAAATGTGGGGATTTGGGAATAGATAGTATTGGGGAAGAAGTGAAATGGGTTGAAAAATAGAGGGTATAATGGTGTTATTCGCATGGATGTTGAGCCAAGAGAGGCACTTGAAGAGCTACGTGCAGCTTTACTAGTCTCTGGGCTGGAAGACACTTGTTTGCCACTCCAAGTTTCTCAATTCGTGAGTGCTAAATTCTTTATGTGTTCTTAAAATTAGTAAGTTTTTTGTTGATTTGATTGGGTTTTTGAATGAGTCTACAAGGTTGGTTGTTTGGATCTTAAGAAATATGGGGTTGGTGGAAATGCTTCACCTTGGTGCGGAATTTTACTTAGCTTTTGGGTAAATGAAAAACTTAGCTAGTCTAGGTATTGTTAATTTGAGATGAGATGGGTCTAGAGGCCGTTATTAAAAGGCTTTAAGGATAATAGTCTAAATTGGGTTGGGTTTGGTTCATATATTTGTAAACAGAGTATCCCCCTTCAAAAAATTTAAGCACAAGTTAAACTTGTTATCTTTGCTTGGCTAATGTGCATGGAGCACTTTATTGGGTCCAAATTTGTGACTTGGGAATGCGTTTTTCTTTTCCTTTTATGTATGTCTGTCTTATATATATATGTATGTGTGTTTCTTCATTCTGGGAAAAATTTATTGCTTGTTGGTCCACAATTATTCATGATGATAGTTTATTGACTATTATGTACTTAATCAAAAAAGAATAAGTGTTTATTATGTGTTTTATTGTAAAACAACACTCCCTTCCGATTTACTATAAGTCCTAATGATCTTTTCAAGGTAATCAGAAACAACTGTCTATCTATACAGATCCCTAATTGTTGTGTGAAGAGGCATTAACATGGATAGTATGGATTCTCAAACTTATCAAGGTGGCTTTTACACAAATCTTGTTTTAAATGGCAAAGACCTATTTATGGAATCCACAAATGAAGAGTGTGAACACCAAGAGTCTCCACTTCAAGTTGAGGTTCAACTTACCGGTAAAAAATCACAACAGGGAGGTAACTTCACTGTGAACGAGGACAATATGCTTGTGTCGGCATGGAGTTATGTTCAGTGGCGGAGCCAGAATGATGATCGATGGGGGGCATTTTTTTTTAATAAATAAAAAAATAAAAATAATTTATTGTTTTCGTTTTGCACGATTTTTTCTGTCTTTCATGCATGTTAGCATGTTTCTTGTTTTCTTCACTTTATTTTATTGTACCTTTTTTATAACTTTGTCGTCTTCTTTCACGCAAGTTATAATTTTATAACTTTTTAAGAGCATCTTCAGCAACGCCTTTTATTTTAGCTACTCAAAATATTACTTTTTTTTATTTTAGTTATTAGTTTTTCACTACAGTTCAACATATCATCTATTTTAACCATTCTTTTAATTAAATATTATTTTTCAATATTATTTTATTATTTTTCTTTATCTTTTTCATTTTCTTTCCCATTTTATCTTTTCATTTTCTCTCTCACCCGCATATCATTTTCTTCACCGCACAGCTGCCCATTTTCTTCCTCATCTCTCTCACCCACCCATTTTCTTCCCCTTCTCTCTCTTCCTCTTCTTTTCCTTTTCTCTTCCTTTTCTCTCTGAAACACCAGTATCTGCACAAATGGGTTCCGATTTCGTCTTCGATTTTGCCGAATAATCTTCAATTGGAGACGTTGGCCTTCACTGGAATGGGTTTCGTCGAACGTCGACCTCTTCAATCCCCCGATGAGGATGGACTCGGACTGCTCGACGGCAAGGCTCGCATGCGGTTCCGAGTCTGGGTCCGACTTCGACTTCTCGTTCGCCTTCGACAACAACAACTTCTCTAATCGGAAGACCAAGAGCAAGAGCAAAGGATTTCGCCTTCGAGAGAGAAAAGATTAAAAAAATGGAAAGGAAATCAGATGAAAACCATCCAGTTGTTGAGGGGCATAAGAGCATTTGGGGGCATTTGTACCTAGGGTAGGGGGAATTTTTAGGGGTCAAAGGGGGGCATATGCCCCCCTTTGACCCCCCTTGCCTCGGCCACTAGTTGTGTTGCCTTGGATGCGGTACTAGGAAATGAGAAAACACACAAGACATTAGTACAATTCAAAATACAAAACACTCCTAACAACACAAAACACTTCTAAAAATATAAAAATAATTTCAAAAAATTAGAAATAGTTTCTATGCCTCGCCATGTAGTTGCCATAAGTGCTCGACTAGGTTTAATTGGAGTTGAGAATGACTTTCTCTATCTCTAATACAATGATGGTGTTGAATGAACTTACTCAAGTCATTTGTAGGTCCTCGTGTCAGTAGCTCAAGTGGTTCATTGAGTTGTTCATATTCGAAGTCTTCTGCTTCATCATTATCCCACTCATCTTCAATGATCATATTATGTAAAATTATACATGTCATCATAATGTCTTTGATCGTCTTAAGGTGGAAAAATTGTGCATGACCACGCATTATTGCAAATCATGCTTGAAGTACTCAAAAGGCACGCTCTACATCTTTCCTCCCTAACTCTTGGGCCACAGCAAAGTGCTTTCTCCTATTCCCTTGCGAGGATGGAATTGTTTTCACAAATGGTGCTCACTGCTGATATATGCCATCAACAAGGTAGTATCCCATTGTATAGTTATGACTATTAATTGTGTAGTTGACAGGAGGAGTATACCATTAAGCAAGGTCAGAAAATATAAATAACTTTTCTAGCACATTTATATCATTATGAGACCCAGGTAACCTAAAAAAAAAACGTCTCATATCCAAAGATCATATGAAGGCACTACTTCCAAACTAATAGTTGGTTCGTGGAAATGGCTAGTATACATATCTTGCCATGAAGCCGGGCAGTTCTTTCATTTTCAGTACATACAATCAATGCTCCCCAACATGCCAGGAGATTCACGGTTTTCGCCATTGACTAGTAATCTAGCAATGTCTTGACTATTAGGTGACCGTAAGTATTCTTTATAAAAAACTGAAATCATTGCTTTGACAAACCTTTTTAGACTCGATTTCTATTACGGTGGTTTCTTCAATCTTCAAGTATTTGTCCATAAAATTAGTCGCAACACCATATGCAAGCATCGTAATTGCAACGATAATCTTCTAAAGGGAAGAACAACCAAGTCTTCCAGAACCATCTCTTTTTTGAACAAAATAAGTATTGTGGCTTTCCATCGCACATTTAATACATTGAAAAAGAGGACAACTCATTCGGAACCTCCTTCGAAAATATTTGTGAGGATATAATGGTTATTCAGCAAGATAGTCGTGTAAAAGATCTTTACATGCTTGCAAGCGATCATGCCAGATGAACTTGCGACATGGTTTAGTACGACCATTTGATGTTGATATTTCCTCTTCCATAGCAAGTTTGGCTATTATCTCAAACTCTTCATCAGAGTCTAACTCAATAAGAAAAATTTTGTGAACAAGAGAACAATACATAAAGAGAAAACAAAGATTGAAAGTGAAGGCTTTTGGATTACAAATTGCCAAGAACGGAGATAAGTTGAAATTGGTTATACACCAATTCGAAAACAGAGTCTTGAATAAATAATGTAAATGCATTAAATTAAAGTGGTTGGCTCGTTGGCTTGTTGATTGCCTATTGAAAAGTGGTTCTAATTCATTGATTGCCAATGGAAGTCATTACAAAATTATTGGTTCATTCATTTATTAAAAAATGGTTATGATTCATTGATTACCAATTCTGATTCATCAAGATAACGTGCATTATCTTGATTCACTAGCAACATCAATTATGATTCATCAACATCAATTTAAGTGCTCCCCTTTTCCCAATAGAAGAAAAAAAAAAGGAAAAATTACAGTTTAGCCCCCTAAAGTTGACAGTGTTTTTTAATTTGAACACCAAAGTTTCAATTTTTGCAATCCACCCCCCCAAAGTTCCAATTTTTTTCAATTTGACCAATTGTATCAAAAACTTTCCATATTGCCCCTAATTTTTTAATTTTTATTTTTTTATAAAAAATTTTTAAAAAAAAAA